>JASUUG010000298.1:535000-1217101 GCA_030449905.1 Luvunga scandens | reverse complement strand
CTCATAAAATAGTAAGTTCACTGATTTGAACCTCAAAAGCCACTTTCGCTTAAAGAAAAATTTCAAACCTTGTTTTGACATGTGGCCAAGTTTAAGATGCCATATCGTTGCTGACTCTTCTACATTTGATATGGCATATGCATCAACTTCCTGCATTACTTCCCTTTTAAGCATGAATAGAGCAGCAACGATCTTTTCTGCCTTTATTAATACAAGCACACCTCTTATAATTTTCATGATCCCATTTTTCATATGAGTTTTGCACTAATGACTATCTATTTGTCTTAAAGATAATAGATTTTTTTAGGCCTTTGACATGTTATACCTCCTCAATTGTGCGAATTGTACTATCAAACATTTTTATTTTGATAGTACCAATACCGACGATCTCTAAGGCATGATCATCACTCATGTATACAGATCCTTTTCAGATAGGTTTATATTTGTAGAACCATTCTCTCTGAGAGGTCATGTACCAAGTAGTTCCAAAGCCTATAAGCCAGATAGCCATTTTCTATCTTTTAAAACCATTGCTACCTAACTGTATAAAATGTCACCATCATCTGAGGTGCTTGCTACATACTCTGAGCATTTGATTGAAATACTATTAGGTTACCCAAGAGGGGGGGTGAATTGGGTTCTTAATAATTAAGCAAATAAACCACACAACAATTAAAACTAATGTCTTAATAAAATTAAAAGCAATAAATTTAACAATGCTCGAAATTAAAAGGATAAGGGAAGAGAGATCAAACACGTGATTTTTACGTGGTTCAGCCAACCGTGCCTACGTCCACACCTCCAAGCTCACCGGGCTTGAGGATTCCACTAAGCAAGCCTCCAAGGCTTCAACAACACTTACAATTGACTTCAAATGTGTCAATGAACCTTTACACTAAGAAATTATTCTCAATCTCTTAATCCAAGTGTATTCCAACACTTACAATCACTCAAAAACAAAGATTATAATCAATCTATCTCTCACACAAACTATATGATTACAATTGAAATCCCAATATGTGAATCAATGAAATAAAACAAGTTTAAGGCTCAAAAGAGATTATTTTATTAATAGCAAGCTCAAAGATGATTGTTGGATCTCTTTTTATTTGAATTTGATTGAGTTATTTTATAGTTGGACCTGAAAACTAGCCGTTGATCACTTTTTGAGAATAATCGAATTGTTGTTTACTGCTATTGGTTAACCCTTTTGACTTGTCCAAATAGCCATTATGCTTAGATTTTAAATAAACGGTTTACCGTTTAAAGTTATCGGATCGTCGTTTGCTTCCAGAGACTTGTAAAACAAACTTAGCTTTCTATTTTTGCTAAACGGCTGAAGGTTAAAAAACTTTCTTCCTTCTGTAAATTATCGGTTAGCCGTTTTCAAATAAACGGTTCACCGTTAATTTCCTAAATCTTCTCAGATAAACGGTGCAGGATTACAAAGACAGTTTCCTCTCTGTAACTTATCGGTTTACTATTTTCCAACAAACGATTCTCCGTTAATTTCCAGAATCTATATTTTTGGCAACTTTTGTTTAGAAAAAGGTTTTCCAACTCAAGTCAACAACCATTAAGCTTACTTTAAACATATCTATGGCTTTAAGAAATTCATTTTAATAGCCCCAACATTTTAATCAAGAATATATAAGATTTGTTATCATCAAAATCAATATTATAAGATCAATAATCTCCCCCTTTTTTATGATGACAAACTTTATATGTAAAGGTAAGAAAATTTTGTTAACTCCCCTTGAATATAAGCTCCCTTAAAATATATATATAAAAAAAATTGTTAACTCCCCCTTAGAAATATAACTTAACCTATTCTCCCCTTTCAGCATAAAAAAGAAAAGAACAAAAATATAGCCACTTTCGACAAGTGAAAATTTCAGCAGCATCTCCCCTCTATATTAAGCATCTCACAGAAAATATTAGCAATAATTTTTCACCCAAGAAGTGAAAAATTAAAATAACTTCAACCAAGCAATAAAATCAATATCAAAACACACATAAATATAACATAATCATCCATAATCATCATACATAAATGTATCAAAAACATGAAAATGATGTGCGAAGTCAAAGCATCAGAAATACTAAGAAACTATTACGGAGGTGGAGGAGGAGGATAAGAAGAAAAAGAAAAGGGTCGAAAGCCGAGAGCAAAAAAGATACGATGCTGTCCATCAAATATCTGTTGCTACTGAAGCTGAAAAGACTCAAACTAATCCTAAAGCTACTGCTGCTTCTCGAAAAGTGCTCGAATATCGCTAACAAGCTGCTGAAGAAGACTATCATGAGCAGGTGGAGCATCTGAAGTCGGTGGCCGATCGGTCTCCATCTCATGCTCCTCAAAATCAAACCCTGTTGGAGGCTATGAGACAGATCCGCGATGAAGAGGCGGAGGTCTAGCACCAAGCCTAAAATCCAGTAGCTGGTCAAAAGTGAAAATGTCATTTAGAAACCAGTTATCCTTTGGAGCTACAAGGGTGTCTTGGTTTTTCGCATGGGGCGTTTTGATCCAATCCCTACGCCTTTAAGAAAAACCAATTACCGAAATAGCCTCTTCCACAATCTTCTTAGTCTCAACATATACCGAGTAACGAAGATGTACTCGAAAATGTCGCAACAACTTAGAAATAATGCTACCGTATGGAAGCAGCCTATGGTTAACCACAGGAGTACTCAACATATGTCACAAAATAATGTATCATAGGTTAATAAGGACCACAGAGAAGACTATTAAGAATCTCAATATCCAACCTAGTTACCTCATCCGAGTATTCCTTCCTAGGGGTAACAATATGCTACAAAATGGATGGAGAATTCTAACCTGCAGCGGTAAAAGTTGTGACCTAAAAGGGAGAGCACAGATCTCATCTATGAGATCTCGATGCCTACAGATGTTTCTAACCCCTTTGTGATAGACAAAATCGCCAAATGATAACTCCTTCCAAGAAGTGTAAATGTGATGTCCAGAATGCGGAAGTCATCAAATGTGGTTCAAATCACCAACATCAAAATCAATAGAAACACCCTCCACATTGGTAACTATTATATCTACTCTTTCTGTAGATAATTTCATGTTTGAGTAAAAAACATGGACTAAGTTAGGATATATCCTCTCCTCAAAGTCCAATGCAGACTCCCACGACAATAGCATCTGCTTAACACTTTTACCACAAACAACCAACTCCATAAAATTATCTAAGTCCACAAAGTAAGAGTCGATTACCTTGCGACCCATGAATCGGGTTTCGAATCGTTTTGCCAGCAGAGCTGTTGGAAAATGAATCCTCTAGAACTCAGAGGGCTCCCTAGGTGGTATAGGGTTTCTACTTGGGACTGATTTCTTCTTACGACCAGTTCTTGATGATTCGGCCATGGTTGTAGCTTGAGAATTTGGGTTCTTGACAAAATGATGAAAATGATGCAAACAGGACCAATTAGATGAACAAAGAAGGGTAAAGAAAGGGATTCGAAGGTTCAATTTGGTAGTAAAACGTCAAGAATTGAGCCAAAAATGGAGAAAACGGTTCAGCTGCTCTTAAGGTTTCAAATTGGGATTTTTGGATTCGGGCTGCAATTTGATGTTTTGAATGACTAAAATTGTTCTAAAGATGATGGGAAATGTTTATATGACTTTGATTTGGCAGGAAATGGCAAGAAAAAAGAAAGATTTTATAGAGAGAGAGAGAGAGAGAGAGCTTAGGGTTCGCTGGTTTGAGAGAAAACAGTGAGGGGGTAAGTAGAGACGAGGAAGAAGAACTGAAACAGTTTATATCGCACGAAAATGGAAAGCCGTTTAACTCAATCGGTTCACCGATAATGTCCAGAGAGCTAGAAAGTGTAATCGGTTAACCATTAGTAATAAACAGTTAGCCGTTAATAAAAAAAAATTTTCTAGTGTTTCTGTAATTAAACGGTAAGCCGTTTAAGAGTAAACGATAATCCGTTTTCTCGACTATGACTTCGCACATATGTTTTAATCGACAACCAACACTCAATACATTTCTAAATCATTTTATTGATAAAAAAATGTCTTGTAAGGCCAATATAATGCATGATTACAAAATTTAAATACATCCAAAGCAAACAAATATCATATTATAGAAAAATAAAGAAGATATTGTATAAATCACTACTATGCAACATTTATCATTCCAAGTTCATGCCTAATCTTGGAAAATTGTTCTTCGCCAAGAGGTTTTGTAAAGATATAGTGAGTTGTTTTTCAGTTGAAATAAAATTCAATGAAATATCTCCTTTTTGAACATGATCTCTTAAGAAATGATATCTTATCTCCATATGCTTGGTCCGAGAATGTTGAATTGGATTCTTTAAAAGGTTTATAGCACTTGTATTATCACACATGATAGGTATATGAGCAAGATTGATACCATAGTCTCTAAAGGTTTGTTTCATCCAAAGTGCTTGTGCACAACAACTACCGGCTGTAATATATTCAGACTCGGTGGTTGAAAGTACAACCGAGTTTTGTTTCTTACTGAACCAAAAGACAAGTGAGTGACCTAGAAAGTAACAAGTTCCACTAGTACTCTTCATATCAATCTTATAACCATCAAAATCGGCATTTGAATAACAAGTTAACTCTAAATGAGTTTCCCTAGGATACCAAAAGTCAAGATCTATGGTTCCTTTCAAATAGCAGAAAATTCTCTTAACAACAAGTAAATGAAATTCTTTAGGACATGATTGAAATCTTGCACACAAACATACACTAAACATAATATCGGGTCTACTAGCAATTAAATAAAGTAAAGATCTGATCATACCTTGATATGTTTTGACATTAACATCTTTAACTTTTTCATCTTTGTCAAGCTTGATTGTTGAGCTCATTGGAGTACTTTTGACCTTTCTATCTTCAAGTCCGAATCTTTTAAGTAAACCTCTCAAATATTTGGCTTGATTGATGAAGATTCCTTCTTCGTTTTGTCTTATTTATAATCCGAGAAAGTACTTTAATTCTCCCATCATACTCATCTCAAATTCTTTACTCATACAAGATGAAAAATCCTTACACAAAAACTCATTAGTAGAACAAAAAATGATATCATCAACATAAATTTGAACAAGTATATCATGATTCTTATGCTTGATAAAATGTGTAGTATCCGCTCTACCCATTGAAAAACCGTTTTCCAAAAGAAATTTACTAAGCCTATCATACCAAGCTTTAGGTGCTTGTTTTAATCCATACAAAGCTTTTGACAACTTATAAACATGATTTGGAAATTTTTCATTTTCAAAACCAGATAGTTGTTTCACATACACTTCTTCCATGATGTACCCATTTAAAAATATACTTTTGACATCCATTTGAAAAAATTCTTATGACATGCAAATGCTAAAAGCATCCTAATGGATTCTAATCTTGCTACGGGTGTAAAAGTTTCATCAAAATTAATTCCTTTTTCTTGGTTATAACCTCGAGCTACTAATCTAGCTTTATTCCTTACAACCACACCGGATTCATCCATCTTATTCCTAAATACCCATTTAGTGCCTATGATGGATTGATATTCTAGTTTAGGAACTAATTTCCACACATTGTTTCTCTCAAATTGATTTAACTCCTCTTGCATTGCCATAATCCAAGATTCATTGTTTTCTGCATCCGTAAATGATTTTGGTTCAATTAGAGATATGAATGCGGTATGTGCACATGTGTTCCTAAGTGATGATCTAGTGGTTACACCTTGTGAAGGTTCTCCTAAAATTAAGTTTTTAGGGTGGACGAGACATGCCTCCACTCCTTGGGGAGTGTTTGAGAATTACCTTTATTTTGCTCCATATTATTTTCTTCTTCTTGTTGTTTCTCTTAATTCTCGCAAGATGAAGCATCTTGTTTGACGTTTGAAGGTTTTTCTTGTTGCACTTCTCCATCTGCATCATTCACAATAACTTTCTCCATAGATGAGGGATTAAACTCATCAAACATAACATGAATGGATTCTTTAACAACCAAAGTTCTTTTATTGTATACTCTATAAGCTTTGCTAGTAGTAGAATATCCAAGAAAAATACCAACGTCCGATTTTGGATCAAATTTACCAAGATTGTCTTAAGTATTCAATATAAAACATTTGCAACCAAAAACTTTGAAATAACCAATGTTGGGTTTTCTATCTTTCCAAAGCTCATAGGGAGTTTTATTAAGAAGTGGTCTAATCAAAACACGATTTAACACATAACATACGGTATTTACGGCTTCGACCCAAAAATATTTTGGTAATGCATTATCATTTAACATGGTCCTAGCCATTTCTTGAATAGACCTATTTTTTCTCTCAACAACTCCATTTTGTTGTGGAGTTCTAGGTGATGAAAATTGATGTATAATGCCAAAATCATTACAAAAACTCTCAAATGCATGATTTTAAAATTCTCCACCATGATCACTTCTAATGCAAGTAATGAAATAACCTTTTTCATTTTAAACCTTTTTACAGAAAACTTTAAATGCATCAAATGCATCATCCTTATTAGCTAAGAATAATACCTATGTATATCTAGAATAATCATCCACAATTACAAATGCATAATATTTACCATTTAAACTAGCATATCTAGAAGGTCCAAACAAACCCAAGTGAAGAAGTTGAAGCGGTTTTGAAGTAGAAATATGATTTATTTTTTTTAAAAAAGGTTTTGATTTGTTTTCCAAATTGACATGCTTCACAAATTTTATCTTTTTCAAAACCGATTTTCGGAAGACCTTTAACTAAATCGTTTTTGGAAATCTTTGAAATTAAATCCATGCTTGCATGTCCTATTCTTCTATGCCATAACCAACTATCATCATATAATGCGGAAAAACATTTATCAAGAGTAGATGCACAATCTATATCAATAGTATAAATGTTTAGCACACCTCTTTCCAACAAATAAAATTTTACCATCACATGCAATTTCAATAACACAATTTGTTTTATAAAAAATAACTCTATATCCTTTGTCATACAATTGACTAATACTAAGCAAGTTGTGTTTTAGATTTTCAATTAAGCATACATTTTCAATGAGAGTTGAGGAAACTTTACCGACATTACCAATACCAATGATTTTTCCTTTTGAATTATCTCTAAAGGATACATCCCCACTATTTTTTATCTTGGTAAAACTTGAGAACCATGAATAATCGCCAGTCATATGTCTTAAACATCCGCTGTCCAAATACTATTTATTTCTCTTTCCCTTCTTATTTGATTCCTGCAGAGAAGATCTTCAAGTTTTAGGTACCCAAAACTCTTTGGGTCCTTGAATGTTAGTAATGGTTCCTTTTGTAACCAAAACACATTTAACTCCATAATATGCATTTTTTTTAATGGGACATTTATAATTCATGTGACCATTTCCATTGCAATAATGACAAATAATTTTATGATTATTAGTGGAGCCTTAACAAAGTAGTTTTTGTAATATTTTTGTTTCAAGTTAGGCTTATATCCAATTCCTCCTTTATCAAACACACATTTTTTAGCACCAAGTAATTTTTCTAAATTTTTTTGACCATTTGTGAATTTTGACACAATCTCATTGCTCTTCTTTTTGAGTTTTTCATTTTCTTTGATCAAGTCATCAACATGTAATTTTTCATGCTCATATGAAGTATTTTGTTTACCTTTTAAGGATGCAATCCTATCATGCAATCGTTCGTTATCTAATTCTAGTCCTTTAATCTTTTCATTTAGCAAATCATTGCATTTTTGCAAAGCATCCTTTTCATTTAAAAGTTGTAACATTTTCTTCTTAAGACACATTTTTCTTTCCAATTTTCATCATATCACAATGCAACTCATTAAAAGCATCATATAATTCATTATGAGATGGAAGATCACTTACCTCATCAAGCTTATCTTTTCCTATTGCCATGAGTGTCAAGTTTGACATTTCTTGCGATTGTTCATCTTCACTTGATTCTTCATCACTATTATCCCATGTTGTCATCATGGCTTTCTTCTTGAATTTGTTGAGAAGAGGGCATTCCGATTTTATATGGCCAGGCTTCTTACATTCATAGCATATGATAGCTTCCTTCTTCTCCTTTTAATTCTTGAAATTTCTGAACCTTCTTCGCTCATCGGTTTTCTTGAAGAACTTCCTAAATTTTCTGGCTATCATGGCCATTTCTTCATCTTCAAGTTCGCTTTCCTCATCACTTTCAAATTTTGATGCTTTCAAGGCAATACTTTTCTTCTTCTTATCTTCATCTCTTCTCTTGGCTACCAAATCTTCTTCATAAGAAATAAGTAAGCCAATTAAATCATCAATAGATAAAATGTTTAAATCCTTGGCTTCCTCAATAGCAGTCCTCTTAGGTCTCCACTCTTTTTGTAATGACCTAATGATTTTCTTTACCTTCTCGCTATTTGAAAAGGTCTTCCCAAGTGCTCTTAAAGTGTTTACAATGTTCGTAAATCTAGTGTACATAGAGTAGACACTTTCATTTTGTTCCATTTGAAAAAATTCATATTGCCTAGTATATCTACTTATTTTACATTCTTTGACTTGATTTGTACCTTCATAAACAACTTTAAGTTTCTTCCAAATTTCATAAGCATTAGAACAACTTGAAACTCTATGAAATTTTTTCTTATCTAAAGCACAAAATAAAGTATTCATAGCTTTGAAATTTAGATAAGCTTTTCTCTTTTCCAACTCATTCTATTCACGTGAAGGTTTTAGAATATCTTCTCCTTTCTCATTTTTAGTTATAGGCATGAATGGACCATCACACACAACCTCCCATATTTCGTAATCTAAAGCTTGCAAATAAATTCTCATCCTAGTTTTCCAATAAGGATAATCATTACCATCAAACAATGGTGGCTTAATGGTGGATTGCCCTTCCCTAAAGCTGGAATCATTTTGGGTTATTATGGATCTTTTACTCTAGACGGTTAAGTACTAACAAGAGAACCTTACTCTGATACCAATTGAAATACTAATTAGGTTACCCAAAAGGGGGGTGAATTGGGTTCTTAATAATTAAGCAAATAAAACCACACAACAATTAAAACTAATGTCTTAATAAAATTAAAAGCAATAAATTTAACAATGCTCGAAATTAAAAGGATAAGGGAAGAGAGATCAAACACGTGATTTTTACGTGGTTCAGCCAACCGTGCCTACGTCCACGCCTCCAAGCCAACGAGCTTGAGGATTCCACTAAGCAAGCCTCCAAGGCTTCAACAACACTTACAATTGACTTCAAAGGTATCAATGAACCTTTACAATAAAAGATTATTCCCAATCTCTTAACCCAAGTGTATCCCAACACTTACAATCACTAAAAAACAAAGATTATAATCAATCTATCTCTCACATAAACTATATGATTACAATTGAAATCCCAATGTATGAATCAATGAAATAAAACAAGTTTAAGGCTAAAAAGAGATTATTTTCTCAGTAGCAAAGTCAAAGATGATTGTTGGATCTCTTTTTATTTGAATTTGATTGAGCTATTTTATAGTTGGACCTGAAAACTAGCCGTTGTTCACTTTCTGAGAATAATCGGATCGCCGTTTACTACTATCGGTTAATTGTTTTAACTTGTTTAAATAGTCGTTATGCTTAGATTTTAAATAAACGGTTTACCTTTTAAAGTTATTGGATCTCCGTTTGCTTCCAGAGACCTGCAAAACAAACTTAGTTTTCTGTTTTTGCTAAACGACTCAAGGTTAAAAAAACTTTCTCCTTTCTGTAAATTATCGATTAGCCGTTTTCAAATAAACGGTTCACCGTTAATTTCCAGAATCTATATTTTTGGCAAATTTTATTTAGAAAAAGGTTTTCCAACTTAAGCCAACAACCATTAAGCTTTTTTTAAACATGTTTATGGCTTTAAGAAATTCATTTTAATAGCCCTAACATTTTAATCAAGAATATATAAGATTTGTTATCATCAAAATCAATATTATAAGATCAACATTGATGACTCAGGATTTTTATCCTCTCTTCTCTCTAGGTTATTATGACACTCTTTCTTGACATGCCTTTTCTTGCCACGATTGTAACATTTGACATTCTTATTACTTCTTGAACTTTATCTGCCATAATTATGACTCCTACTAGGACCACGTTCTGTTAATCTCCCTCTTATCACGATAACACTTTTGCTTGCTATGAACTCACTAGTCTATCTTCCTTGTTTTTCTACCTACTCTCTTTATTTAATACAAAGGCTATGATATCATCAAAGACTAAACTTTCTGCTTGGTTGTTACTCATCAGATTAATGATAAGATAATCATATGAATATTTTAGACTTTGAAATAGTAGCTCTGCACGTTCATTTTCCTCCATTTTATGACCCAATATTGTCAGTTGTGAAAATCAAGTTTTCAAAGTCTTGATATGGTTTGTCACTGATGTGGTTTCTACTATTCAAAAAGTGTAAAATCTCATCTTAAAAAAGATCTTATTGTATAGTGATTTGGCATCGTGTAGTTTTATGAGAGTATCTCATATTTTCTTTGTTGTCTTTTTCTCTGCCATACTGAATAGCACTCCATCTGTAAGTGCCAAGTGTAAATCAGCAATTAAATTGCCGTCCATCTTAATCTACTTGTCATTATTAGTTATCTCTATAAGCTTTTCTTTAATTGCTGCCAAGCAATTATTCTTCCTCAAAATAGCTTTCATCTTTATTTTCCACAAGGAGAAGTTGTTTCCGTTAAAATTCTCAATTTTTTATTTTATTGCCAATGCCTTTCACCACGAACTGCCTTTGCTAAGATCAACTCCCACCGTTTTGTATGAATAGTATCGTATACGTGAACATTACCCCCAACTTTAGAAAATGCAACTAATAGCTCTGATACCACTATTAAGACATTGATGGGTGAAACAGGGCCACAGTTAAAATGAAATTGTAAGAAAAATAAAGAATTGGCACATAAAGAGCACATAAAAACCTACGTGATTAGGCTTTTAGCCTACATCCACGAGCGACGATAGAAGGAAAAACTTTTACTTGTAAAATAAGAATTACAATTATTATAATATTTTTGGCTCACCGCCCAAAATCCCAATACACCCGATCTCTCATTCACTAATTACTTAAGAGCTTTATAACTTTTATACTGTCAAAATTTTTACACTCTTGGTTCTCTTTCACAAAATAGGATTGCTTCTCAAATTGGATGCCAAAATGAGAAAGAGCTCCATCTTTTTATAGCCATAATTGGCTATTAAAATAATAATTTTTTTCAAACATTATGGTTCCTTCTTCATGCATTACGGCACCACAAAAAATGGCAGGCTGCATGAGTCTCAGGACACAGCTCTTCTAGAAGAGTTGTGCCCTATTTTTTCAACAAAAATCACACTCTACGAATCCAATTAGCCATCTTTACCTAATTTTTCTCACACAAAGTAATCACTAAAAGTAAAAAATTCTTCTACTCATCTTTTTTTCTTTAAAAAAAAATCTTTTGTAAATAAATCAAGATTGAGGGTTCATTTTGAAATTCATAATTCTAAGGTATTTTACTCTATAGCTATTTTATTAATTGATTTCTTCTTGCTCTTTATTATGCATGTTTTCCTAAGCTTTAACTTTAATTAAAAATTAGGGTTAATTTAATCATCTTCTAACATCTGTAAGTTATTATATTTTATTAGCTCTATGTTCTAAGGAAAAATATAACTTTTTAAGCTACTACATGTGATTAAAGAATGCAAATAATTACAATTGTTATAGATTTAAATTTCAAAAATTAAGTTAGAATTTTAAATTCAATGGTTAGTGCATATTTTCCTGACCAAATTGCCTTCACGAATTCTATAAATTGGCTTCCAATTTCATTTGCAAAACATAACAGTCCAAGTGATTTTCTGTTCATTTCTCCCAAGTAAATACTTTTTGGATTTGTGTTTCAGCATGATAGAGTTCAAACATTAGTTTGAAGTTCACTGGAATAGTAAGGTTGTGCTGCCAACACTGTTCGACATTATTGAAAAGGTGTCAAAACCGTTTTAAAGATATTATATCTTTATAGGCCGACTTTATGTTTTTTTCTTATGTTATTATATCTTTGTTGTTTTCATTTATTATTATAACCTTTTATTGGTGGTAAATCGTAGACTAGAGACATTGAGGGCACAACACATTGGGAATGTGACCGAAACTGTGGCAAAGAATAAAAGGGGAAGTCGGGAAGGCAAGATAAAATGGAAAGATCTTGAAGAATCAGTCTCAACCACCTAAATTACCTATGAGTGACAAAGAGTTGCCACCTAAAAAAATACCTAAGTTGCCACATGTCTACACAAAACCACAAAACAATGACAACAACACTAGTGCCACCAGGCCACGTGGCTACCGCACTATCTTTACTTGAACTGCCTTTAAAATATCTCTTCGTGAGCTACCAAAGTCCGAGGTGAGAAATAGGGTTGGCTTAAAGGCTTAGGCCAGGGCTTAAAGACTAGGCATTTTCAAGCCCATGTCTAAGCCCATTAGCATAAAAGTGCAAGGGATAGGCTTGGCTGGGCTGGGCTGGGCTTGGGTTTTTCCTTATCTTTTCAAAATTTTTTAAAATTGTTTTAAACTTGAAATGAGTTAATAATAATCAAGTTATTATAATAATAATGAATTAATGAAAATAAATATTTCAAAAAAAAATAATATATAAAGAAAATAAAGCAAATAAAAGTTTAGAGATTTAATTTTTTATTACTAGATTCTCTAATTTAAGTACTCTCTTAATTAATTAACACTGAAAAGAGAATTTAGTATTATAATTTTAAGTTTTTTTATTTATTATTAATATATAAATTAGGGATTTAAGCTCTTTTTTTTATTTTTTCATTATTTTTCAAATTTAAATTTATTATTCTAATTTATAAATTTAATTTTGTTTAAAAAATAAAGGGCTTGGGCTTTGCTGGCCTTTTTTCCTAGGCCCTTACCCAGGCCCATGTAAGAGGCCTGGGCCAGCCCAGGCTTTTTTGCTATCCTAAGTGAGAAAGGGAGACCACGGATAAGCCATTTGCACTATCACCAATGAAATTAGGTGCTCTTCAGCCTCATTAGTTCATTCAAAATAGGTTAAATAAAGTTAAAAGCCCATTTCTTACACCCCTATTTCCTACATTTATGGCTAATCTAATACAATACATTTCAAGCTTCTAAGAACCATAGACAACTACAGGATAGCAATAGTTCACAAATGCATAAAACTAAAGATAGCAAAGCCATAATCTTACAACAAGCTACTCGTCACGTCCCTTCTCCCTAGCTTGACATATCCGTTATCAACATTTTATCACTAATAAAACCCTCATTTCCTACATCTCCTATGCTGGGCCAACCAACAACAATTGGGATCGAGCTATCAAGAAGATTGACATCTTTTAAATTGTCCATTTCAGGGTTTTGAAAAGATTTCCTCTTTCTCACTAACGACTTGGGAACAGCTTCAAGGTCGCAAAGAGTTTCCTTTACTTCGACATATGAGTAGTGTGAAGGGTACTTCCTTTTAACCATTTTAGGATAGTCTGACCCAACGACAAAAGACAGCTCATGACCATACACTCGGCATGCTGCTTCAAGTCCAGTGCCTTCCCTTCAACCTTCTTAGCCTTCTTTGTTACAAAATTTAGTTATTCTGTAAGGGAGTTCCTCTCCTCATAAGACTCCATGTTAAGGTCCCCCAATTTCTTTTGGAGCTTGGTCACCTCTTTGGATAGTTCAAAGTTTTGTTTTAATATTCCGTTCTAGATGCAAGTGTGGATCATGGCAACCTGCATACAAATAAGAAAGAAGAAAGAGAAAAAAAAAAGGATAAAAAGGAAAAAAGGAAAAAAAATGGACCTCGTAAGAGGACAGCGAGCTAAAAATAAAAAGAATTGACTAGACTTTAGCAATTTAAGAGGAACCCCTTCTAGCCTTTTTAACCAGTTGATGATCTGTAGCCAATTGAGTTAAGGGCATACCGTCAGTACATACTATCTTCAAATGAACAATTGCCTAGCTAAACCAAGTTTAAAAACCACTATAAAAAGAGCCAAATTACTATTAAAACCCTACTTAAAGAAAGGAATCGCCAATAACGGCTTACCACTTGTCAAAAAGTATATAAGGATGCCCTCAGGGGCACTCCACTTTAAAAGATTAGGTTGTTCTCGCTAAGAAGGTAAGTTGATTCACTAAAAAAATATCTTATTTTACAATTTCTGTAAAACCCATCACATCATTTAACCTTCTACTGATTTGACCATTAATGTGCCATTGCTGGCCACTGCTGACGCTGCCTCTAACGCCTATTTCTTGTAATTTGAGGTTCGTCTTATTCACAACCCCCCTTTACTGGATGTTTTGGAGTATCTTAAACTCTATCTTTACCAGAAAGCCACCTTCTACAAAGATGCTCTCAAAGTGTTTTGGAGTAAATCAAAATCAGACCAAAGCACCTTCCGATAAGTGTGTGTGATTACTAAATTTTTACTGTAATCTAACTCGAGCCAATTGAGTAATTCTCACTGGATCTAACCCAAATTTAATTCAAACAAATAAATTTATATTTAAAGGTAGCATGAAAGAAGTTTGGTTTTAATGTGTTATTCTAATTTTTAAGGCAAGTGGTTTAATTGGGATAGACTAGATGGTGATTTAAAATAATATGTATAGTTAGCTAAGGTGGTCATATGGGAAATAATAAAGAGAGCTCAGCTGACCTCACAAAGTACTTATCGTAATTAGGGTATGACAAATAAGCTTATCCATGAAACATAATCACTGTAGGTCCCTTAGTTACATTAGGGACTCCAATAGATAGTCAATTTGGGAAGCATGTTAAAGGATAACCTCTAGATTCTTCTCCTAGTTAGGTTTGGGCAAACTAGGTTTTTGTTCTAGCTGTTGGGATTTTGGTTTGGGTTAGAATTTGTTCGATTTGGAGAATTCGACCTAGTCGGGTTTGAACTATAAACCTAAAACAAACCGAGCTGAATTAAATTCGATTTCATTTAGATGAAAAATCCTAATTTTAGAGGTCCTCTATCATGATTCTTGAATTGACCATCTATTGAAGGCTTTGGTGTTTGTTTAGCTGTTGTGATTCCTTGGGCTTTATGACCCATACATTTAAAGTGTAACTCAGCTCTCATAAATATATCTCAGGTATGCGGACCTTTATGGAAATTCTTTTACAAAAGGATCATTATTTATGCAAAGCAGTGATTACACCCACAGTATTTTCAACTGACATGGAGAACAATTCTCAATCCACTTATATGCCTATGAATCAATAGTTGTAGAGGTCGCTACCCTGGGTTTACTAACCAATGGCACTAGTTTTCATCTCATTCAATCAAGAATTAGGCAAGCATTATAGGAGTAGAAAGTAACTTCAATTCATTTGGTGAAATAATGAAAATAATCAGAAATAAATAACCAGGGTAACTCAACTTCTCTTATAGTGTTTAATGCACACTCATCATATATCATATAATCTCATGGAATCAAAATTTACTTTTATAGTATATAAGTTCTTAATCCATTCAAATAAATAACTAAAGAAGCTCAACTCTCATCAACATAATAATAATTGGCGATAATTATCATCTATGGCAATTCAATACATATATAAGAATTCAATATTCAACATCTAGCAAACATGACAAATAAGTTAACCACAAGTGGTGTTTTACAAGGTATATTGGGGTAATGTGAACTCCTTAAGGTGTTTTTTAAGCTGTTTAATCATACAAGAACACTTGGATTCTAATTTAGCCCATGTTTATTGTAAGTTTTCCCTTGATGGATCTGAAGTTGATTTGGTAATTCTATTTTTTTTTTTTTGTTTTAATTTTTAGGTTAGCTAACTTTGGTGGTTAACTTGTATGTATGTTCTTAGCTAGCTAACTCGTATAGCCAACTTAAATTTATTCTTAGCTAACCAACTCTTGTGGCTAATGATTGGATTTATAATGACGATTATGTAGGCAATGTTTTAATTTAACGCTGTTGGAATAAACTATTAAAAGGAAATACTTGGATCTCCGGATCTGTACTCAACATGCACCATCGGCTTAATATTCATTATTAGTACCAATTAAATCATGAAGGGGGAACTTCCACTCATCATGAACCACACTCTAATAGATACGGTGCTAAGGGCTTCCCGTGCCAAATAGTAATAACCTTGCCTAGGGAGGCGGTTATTCCAGCCGATATCCAGACAAGATTATTACTATCTGTCTACGAAAAGCCAAAACAACCACATAAATTAAAGGGGAAGGAAAAGTAAATTTACCAAATTAAGCCCATAGAGCATGTTGAGACTTCACCTTCAACCCAAGCTTGAAAGGAAATTAGCCACTCATATTTGAACTAGGGGTAAAATGGGAATTTTATTAAAATACGTAGAAAATACAAGATGGAGATGGAATTACAGAAAATGGAGTCCAAAAATGGATTCGGGGGTGTCATATTAGGGGGGGAGCCCCCTTTTTATAGATACACTGAGTAAATCATGGCCATCGGATTAAAACAATTTGGACGCTCAGGATTGCGCCACGTGGCAAGTTCCTATTGGATGGAACACATCATCAGGGGCTGTTATTCTGTGTATATGCATGTACCGTACACACATTTTTTTCGATCCACTAATATTCTGCCATGTCACCGGTCAACATTTTTGGTTCAATAGGATCATGACACGCCATCGATCAACGCCACATCATCGATCAATGCCACATGCGGTCAATGCCACATCATTCGTCCCAATCAAATGCCGCCACGTCATCGTATAGTGCCACGTCATCGCATGATGTGCCACGTCGGCCATCTGATATAGGTGAGGTGAACAAAGGCCGAAATATGATCGTGTACATCATCGTATATATCAACCGTCATCAGTATGTGTGAACGATGAACGTATATGTGAACGATCTATTTTTCTTTTTATGCTCCTCCTAAGGTTTTCGATTCCCGAGTTCAAAAGTGCTGTCCGTTTTTCCATCTGATCTCTCGTTTATTGTGAAATGACCATGATATCCCCTAAAATACATAAAATACTTAATTAAAATAAAACATACATAATTAAATTACAAGGGACTTAAAGACATAAAAATAGGTATGTTAGTGAGACTTGGAGTGTAAAATGATGATTTTCTCCATTATAAATACACACTTTCTAGTACTCAACAGCTAACTTATATATAGGTTATTAGTTAATCAACTCTTTTGGCTAGCTCATCTGTGCGTCATGAAGCTCTAATCGATCAAATACTTTTTCATACTTTTCTACAGCCTCTAACATGAAATAAGTGGAATTTCATCTAGTTACAACATTTAGACACAACAGCTTATTTGAAGAAATTTTCTCTTGCTCTGCACATGCCTTAGACTTTTATGTCCTTGAAGGTAAGGATTTAACAAATCTTATTACATTTTGAATTTTAAAAATTGATTGATGATACTCTTTTAACCCATCTACAACGATAAAATTTATTATATGTGCATTACACCTCGAATGCATATTTTGACAATAGGAAATAGAACCACCATTAGAAGAAGCATTATCAACTATTATTGTAAAAATTCTCTCATTGCCCTAATCTAATACGCATGTCTTAATTTTCTTGCCAATTGTTTCACATATGTGGTCAACAACTTGACGAAAATTCAATATTTTCTTTTGCAATTTCCAATTATCATTAATAAAGTGAGCTGTAAGACACATATAATAAAGATTTTGAGCTAAAGTCCATGTGTCTGTAGTGGGGCAAACATTTTGATACTACTAAAAAAAATCAATCAACTTTTTTTTTTTATTTTTTTTCTTATAAAGTTGCAAAAAATTACAAGCAACAGTAATTCGAGATAGTATTTTAAATTTATTTTCAAAAATCACAAACATTTCCCTTAACATTTCACCTTCTATAACTCTAAATGATATCGCATCTTTTATAATAAACTTAGCAATTGCATCTCTATAAGCCTAAACACTATAGGTCATTGATACAAGGCCATATGGCTCTCCATTTTTTACTAGTTGGTGTTGAGAGCTAGAAAGTGTATATTTATAAAGAAGAAAATTGTCATTTTACACTCCAAGTCTCACTAACATCTCTACTTTCATGTGTTTAAGTCCTTTATGATTTAATTATGTATTTGTTATTTTAATTAAGTATTTTATGTATTCTAGGGGGTATCATGGTCATTTCACAATGAACGACAGATCAAATAGCAAAACGGACAGCAATTTTGAATTCAGGACTGTTAAAAACCTTAAGAGGAGCTTAAAACGATAAATGACACTGTTCACATATACAGTTCTATTCATGACACTGTTCACATGTATGGTACTATTCATGATACTGTTCATTTATACAGTACGATAACGTGGCAGCATCCAATTGGACGAATGATGTGGCAGTAATTGATGATGTGGTGTTGACTGATGATGTGTCATGATCCTATTGAACTAAAATTCTTATGTGGCGTTAATCGGTGATGTAGCAGTATGTTATTAGACCGAAAAACGTGCATACGATACATGTATTTAATCCGATGGCCATGATTTACTCATTGTATCTATAAAAAGGGAGCTCCCCACCTAATTTGACACCCCTAAATTCATTTTTGAGCTTTATTTTCTGTAATTCCTTCTCTATCTTGTATTTTCTATGTATTTTAATAAATTCCCATATTACCCCTAGTTTAATTATGAGTAGCGAATTTTCTTTCAAGCTTGGGTTAAGGCTGAAGTCTCAACATGCTTCATGGGCTTAATTTGGTAATTTACTTTTTCTTCCCCTCTGATTTATGTGGATGTTTTAACTTTTTGTTGACAGATAGTAATAATCTTGTCTAAATATTATCTGGTATAACCGTCGTTGTAATGCAAGGTTATTACTATTTCGCACGGTAAGCACTTAGCACTATATTAATTAGAGTGAGGTTCATGATGAATGAAAAATCCTCCTTCATGATTTAATTCACATTAATAAGAAATGTTAAGCCCATAGTGCATGTTGAGTACAAGTCCAGAGACCCAAGCACTTTATTTTAATAATTTATTCCCGCCGTTTTAATTTAAATCATAAGATAGCCTATGTCACTTTCATTATAAATCCAACCACCCACTTAGAAAATTAACCTCCTCGTGGAATTGACACTCGTCGTTGTTAATCTATTCTACAATAGATTCGTGTACTTGCGAGTTCAATAAAATTATTTTTTGGTGCCGTTGCCGGGAAGGTAAGTTATTTTAATTCATAAAATTAATTTTTGTAAACAATTTATTTATTTATTTATTTATTTGTTGTTTGTCTTCTAGTAATTTTTTTCTTATTTAAAAAAAAAGAAAAAAAAGTAAATCTGCATTTTGAGGTAAGTATTTTTTTTCTCTTCTTCAAATTTCTGTAATTTATTTTCATGTTATTTTTTTTATTTTGTTATTTGGCAGGTTCAATCGCCTATTAATTTATTTTAATTAATTTCATGTAGTTTTCTGTATAGCACTTGAGTTTGTTTTCATAATAAGGTTGTAACAGCATGATAATGTTAATATCATAATTTCTCCTTCTTCTTTATTGTTATTAGTTTTGTTCTCTTTTTTTTTTTATGTTCTTTGCATGTATGGTCGAAGGTCATAATTATCTAATCTTAAGCATATAGACTTTGAACTGGAAAAAATACTTCGCAGATACAAACACATTGCAATTAAAAATAAAATTGAAATGGATTTGCAACCAACACCACAGGAGAGGCCATTTAAGGACTACTTCAATCCCTTAGCTAACTTGAGCACATCATGCATAAGGTACCCAAATGTAGCTGCTAGGAATTTTGAGTTAAAACATACTGTGCTAAATTGTCTCCTAACATTCTATGGCTTAGAAAATAAAGATCCAGATAATCATCTGAATGATTTCCATACTGTATGTCAAACTTTTAAATATGAGAATTTTTCAAATGATGATGTTAAACTTAGATTATTCTCATTTTCTTTAAAGGATAGAGCTCGTTCATGGTTCAATGCATTGCCTGCTAATAGCATTACATCATAGGAATAAATGGTAATAAAATTTTTGAATAAATATTTTCCAATACATAAAACCAATGTTATTCGCAGGAAAATTTCAGAGTTCACTCAAAGAGAAGATAAGCAGTTTTTCGAAGCATGGGAACGATTCAACGAGCCTCCTAAAGTGTCCATATCATGGGTACGAGAAATGGCACCAGTGCCAATACTTTTTGGAGGGATTATTGCCGCATGTGTAAGAATAGCTAATGGCAACAAGTGAAGGAGAGCTAATGTCAAAAAGTGCATCAGATATTTGGAATTTCTTCTAGCGACAAGCTAATAATTCCCAACAACAAAGTCGTTCACTCAGGAATACTAGAAGAATTAAAGAAGTGAATGAGTTTCACATTGGCGAGTCAAGTTCGGAAATTAAAGAAGTCAAAGAGATAGTTGAAAGTCTTTCCTGACAAATAACATCATTAACAGCTGCTAAATTGACAGAGCCACAGGACTACGACTCATACCCAGATCAAGCCAATGCCATAGGTGTAATGAGAAAGCCATCAAACTACGACCCTTACTCCAACATATATAATCCTAGATGGAGAGACCATCCCAATTTTTCATGGTCTCAAAAATTCCAACATAATGGACCAGCAGCTCTATCTCCACTAATGCAACTAATTCCTTAAAATCCAGAAGCCTCTCAACCACCATTTAGACCATATAATTAGAACCTGAACTACTCTCAACCCAGACCATGGGAGGGTGCATTTCAGAATTTCAAGCATCTTACTCACTCCACACTCGAGCAATAAAACCACATAATTAATGAATTGTAAAATAAGATAAGCATGCTTCAACTCACAAACCCAATCAGTTTCAAACCTCGAAAAAATGGTGGGACAACTGCCTCTTCAGTTCAAACCTTGGCATTGACTATTGAAAAAGGCAAATTCCCAAGTCAACCAGTGTCTAATCCTAAAGGAGTGCATGAAGTGAGTACCAGTTCACCTCAGCAGCATTAGAAGGTCAAAGTCGTCATGACCTTGCGAAAAGGAAAAGAAGTCGACAACAAAGTAGAGATGCTATTGTCAAAAACAACTCAAATTCTACCTGTAAATGCAAAAGACTCATCATTAGAGGAGAAAAAAGAAACCAACACACGAGAATATGTTTTTAAAGCTCAATTTCCCCAAAGGTTAGCTAAAACAAAGAAAGGAAAATTCTCAAGTAAGATTTTTGAAATCTTTAACTGGTAAATGTTAACATCCCTTTGCTTGACACTATAAAACAAATGTCATCTTATGCCAAATTTCTTAGAACTTTATATTAAAAAAAGAAACATTTATGTTCAAAAGTAGGCCTTTTTAACAAAAAACATTAGCTTTATACTCCTACACAAAATTCCTCTAAAATACAAAGACCTAAGCTCACAATGCAGATGATGGAATTGTTGATGTGGATTTAATAGAAGAGTTAGTTGATAATACTTTTCTTTCAAACCTTAGTGATGACCCTTTACCAAAATGTTTAACTCACTTTGGTTTGGATTTTGATATTGACATATCAATAGACAAAGTTAATGCCTTACTTGATTTAGCATCATCCATGGACACTAATAAATGGAAGTCAAAAGTTGAACAACTAGCACCATTAGAGAAGAAACTCAGCCCATCATCAGAATCACCACCAAAACTCATGCTCAAACTATTACCCGACACTTTGGAATATGCGTTTTTGGGAGAAGAAAGCACTTTGCCATTAATCATTTCATCATCCCTAAATGACAAACAAAAAGGTAAGTTGTTGGAAGTTTTAAAAGTGTAAAAAGGGGCATTTGGATGGACCATAGCCAACATAAACGGTTTAAATCGAGTGGACTATATGCATTACATTCACCTTGATGAAAATGCTAAACCTACCAAAGAAATGCAATGTCGATTGAACCCAACATGAAAGAAGTTGTTAGAGCTAAAGTCCCTAAACTGTTAAATGTAAGTATCATTTATCCCATTTCTGATAGTTCATGGGTTAGTCCTGTGCAAGTTATCCCCAAAAAGTTAAGAGTCATAGTAATTACCAATCCTGAAAATGAATTAATACCCACTAGAGTGATTATAGAATGACGCATATATATTGATTATAGAAAGTTGAATTCTGTCACATGTAAAGACCATTTTCCTTTACCATTTATCGATTAAATGCTCGATAGATTAGCAAGTCATGAATTTTATTGCTTTCTAGACGGCAGCTTAGGATATAATTAGATTCCCATAGCACCAAAAGATCAATAGAAGACCATTTTCACTTGCTCTTTTGGCAGTTTTACATATAGGAGGATGCCATTTGGAATATGTAATGCACCTGCTATATTTCAATGATGCATGTTAAATATATTTTCTGATATGGTTGAACAATTCCTTAAAGTCTTTATGGATGATTTTTTTTATTTTTGGTGATTTATTTAATCAATGTTTACATCATTTAACAGTAGTTCTGTAGAGATGAATAAAGAAGAATTTGGTCTTAAATTGGGAGAAGTTTCATTTTATGGTAAAACAAGGTATTATTTTCAATCACATCATTTCGAGCAAAGGTATTGGGGTTGATAAAGCTAAGGTGGATCTCATTTCTGATCTTCCTCCACCTAAAACAGTTAGAGATGTAAGATCGTTCCTTGGGCATACGGGTTTTTATAGACATTTCATTAAAGATTTTAGCAAAGTTTCTAGACCCTTATGCAATTTACTTGCTAAGGATGTACCTTTTGTCTTTGATAATTCATGTCTTGTGGCTTTTGAAAAACTAAAGCAGTTGTTGACATCATCACCTATCATTCAACCCCCAAACTGGAACTTACCATTTGAGCTCATATGTGATGCATCTGATTATGCAGTAGGAGTAGTATTAGGACAAAGAGTTGATCGAATTTTCCATGTCATTTACTATGCTAGTATGACATTGAATGATGCACAATTGAACTATTCAACCACTGAAAAAGAAATGATAGCAATAGTGTTTGCATTAGAGAAATTTTGATCTTATCTCATTGGTTGTAAAATAATTGTTTTCAAAGATCATACTGCTCTTAAATATTTTTTCACAAAGAAAGATACAAAAACAAGAATAATTTGTTGGGTGTTACTTTTATAGGAATTTGACTTTGAAATAAAAAATAAGAAAGGAACAGAAAATGTTGTGACAGACTATCTCTCTCGTCTCAATTTTGATAAAATTACAGAACCATTATCATTGAATGAATCATTTCCAGATGAACAATTGATGAGTGTGGAAGTATTACCATGGTATGCTGATATAGTTAACTATCTTGTTACAGGTCAACCTCTAAGGCATTGGACTAAACAAGACAAAGCCAAATTTTTTTAGGATGACCCTTATCTGTTTAAGTATTGCACAGATCAAATTGTCAGACAATGTGTCCCAGAAAGTGAATTTCAAAATATTCTTTCATTCTACCATGAACAAGCTTGTGGAGGCCATTTCAATGCTAAGAAAACAGCTACTAAAATTTTACAATGTGGTTTATATTGGCCAATTGTATTTTGAGATGCCTATATTTTTTGCTCTTCATGTGATAGGAGTCAACGAATGGGGAACATTACCCAAAGGAACATGATGCCACTAAACCCAATTTTAATGGTTAAAATTTTTTATGTATAGGGTATCAATTTCATAAGACCCTTTCCCCCTTCTTTTGGCTATCAATACATATTGGTCATTGTTGACTAGATATCGAAATGGGTAGAAGCAGTTCCATGTAGATCCAATGATCATAATGTGGTGATCGGATTTTTAAAAAGAAACATTGTTTCATGCTTTAGATTTCCTCGAGCAATAATCAATAATGGTGAAGCTCACTTTTGTAACAAATCATTTAAAGCTCTTTTGACAAACATTCTATTACTCACAAAGTGGTGACCCCATATCATCTGCAAACCAGTGGCCAAGTTGAAATTTTCAATCGAGAAATAAAGCACATATTAGAAAAGATAGTAAGACTAGACATAAAAGATTAGTCATTAAGATTGGATGATGCATTATGGGCACATAAAAAGGCTTTCAAGACCCCGATTAGGATGTCATACTATAGACTAGTATATGGAAAAGCTTGTCACATACCTATGAAACTTAAGCATCGTACATACTGGTCCATCAAGAAATTCAACTTTGACATGCAGCAAGCTAGCTCAGTAAGAAGATTACAACTGGTAGAACTTGAAGAAATTCGCAATGATGCATATGAAAATGCCAAGATTTATAAACAGCGAATGAAAATCTTCCATAACATTCATATGAAAGTGTTTTTATTCAATTCTCATTTGCACCTATTCCCAGGTAAGTTACGCTCTCAATGGACTGGTCCCTTTATAGTTCACACGGTTTTTTCATATGAAGCAATTGAAATTAAAGAACCAAAGAACAATGTCACTTTTAAAGTTAATGGTTAAAGATTAAAGTCATATCTAGAGTACCAACCACATGGAGAGGACACCAAAATAGATTTAAGTGACCTGCCAAATTTTAACTGAGATTTTTTTCTTTTTCTTCTTTCTTCTTTTCAGTAATGTAAATTTTTATGAAAGTGTGTTTATTTAACCATTCAATTTTCTTTTATCACTTTTAATCATGTGTGCCTCAACTAGACAGATCCTCTTGAACTTTCTTAAATAACTTCAACGTGCACAATTTCATCTGAGAAGCCATAAACGATTTTGTAAAACACATCGTATTTGGGATTTACAACCTTCAGAGTTAGTATCCCACGTTGAGGATTTAGAAAGAAAACTCAGAGAAATTGAGAGAGGTATTAACGACATCCAAATGGAACTTGAGGGAAATTCAATAAGAGGACGATTGTGAAATTATTATTATTATTATTATTATTATTTCCTTCTTTTTTATGTTCTTTAGTTTGTTATCCTGGTTAAGTGGCAAATAACGGTACTCCGTGACAATCAAAGTCGGTTACTTCAGTTTCCTATAATAGCTGATATTCTGAGAAGATGGTATGGACAGAAACGCAATTCTAGCAAAGCTTCAAAATCGATTTCCTTCACTTCCTCAGAATGCCCTCTTTACAATCTATAAAGCTCAATCTGAACGCATGCAATTACTTATGAGGAATAACGTCCCTACTGACATCCGTTGGTTAATCAAGGCTAAAGTATGTTTGGCAGACGAGTTGCCTCCCAAATTTATTGCATACATGCCTTGTTGTGGTAAAGAAAATTACTCAAGAAAACGAAGAGCTCAAAAACTTCATGTTGATTGCCATAACTGTGCCAAGATGAAATGCGATAAAAATCCTTGTTCTTTATGAATGATGTCTGATAACAAGGAAGATAAGATTCAATTTATTAGGGATGGCTTGAATAAAGAGTCATTGGATGATATCCTTTTGTTCTTGAAAAGCATCCTAGTGGTTATGTACAAAGAGCAATTATCTAGTTATGGCCATTATTTCAGAAAGAGTGTGTACAATATAGTCTTAGGAATCTAACTATAAACGACCCTGTTTGTCAGTTTATAAGAAAACTGGATAAGAAGCCTATCCTCAACCCACAAAGGGCATTCAATCGGTTTCTGGACATAAAACTAGAGGAAGATGTGAGTCACAGTCACAACTACCTGTAAATATTCTTTTACTATTGTTTTATTTCACTGTTGTTTTATCAATTGCATTCTTGTCTGTAATAATTGTTTGCTTTTTCTTTTTACTATTTTCTTTTTTACTCTCGAGCCGTGTGCTTTACGAGTTAATTGACACAGACATGCTACCTCATATACAACTGTGAACCATTGTCACTAAGATCTTTAAATATGATTCTTTTTTTAGCACTCATAAATTGCTTTTTAGAAGCATCCTAATGGCAGCTACTCCCAATAAACAATTCAAGAACATTTGTGTGCTCTCTGAGTTTAACTATAGCAAACATAAAGAGTTCGTTGAGGTAGCCATAGATCTTGGTCAAAGCATAACGGAAAGAAATTTACATTTTGTATATGGAGGAAGTGACCGAGGGTTATCAAAATTGGTCTCAGAAGCTGCTTATATCAGCAAGAGCCAAATGTTAGGCATCATCTCAAGAAGCCTAAATCCGTTAGGGTGTTTGTCTGACTTACCAACTAGAGAAAAGTTAGTTGTTTCAGGTACGTAAGAGAGAATAATTGAAATGCTAAATCATGTTAATGCTTTTATTTTCCTACCAGGAGATCTTGCAACTCTAAAGGCACTAATCACTTTAGCATCTTGGACCTATCTAAATATTCATCAAAACTCATCGGTTTGTTAAATGTCAATAACTTTTATGATGACTTTATCGCATTTCTTAACCATGAAATAAAAAACCATTTCATCTTTTTCACATACTACTAACAAATTACTTGATCTGTTACAATTTTATAGACCAGAGCTAAATCCTAGGACCTTTGTGTTAGAATGGGGAACTAATGATAGTAACAGTAGCCGTAGTAAGAAATGCAAATTAGATTTATCTCTCCGCTTGTAAATATTTTCTTCTGTGATGAAGCACTCAAGTGATGTCTTCTAAACCTTTTTTCTTTCCTTTCAAACATTGAGGACAATGTTTCACTCTAGTTAGGAGGAGGAATAGTTGACAATTATGGAATATCTCAATCTTTGATAGGTGTCGAAGCCAGCAAATATAAATACCTACTCTAACAAAATTATGTATAGTGATTGAGCAGAGTTGTGTCCACAGAGACTGGTAATTATTAAATCCTTTTTAAAATAAAAATGTAAAATTAGGGGATTGTTGACAATAATGAAAATCAATTTAAATTAATAAGAATGCAAATTAAATGTGTAATTCAAAATGGGAAAAACTCTGGTTGAAGGAATTAATTCAGCTTTGATTCGACTACTGATCATCGATACAACTATAAATTATTACTGCTTATGAATAGACCGATTATAGCTACTGAGACACTTTAATAGCCAATCTCTCCTTAATTAATCGATAACCAAGGTACGACCATTGGTTATTTCCCTAATCAATAGACAATCCTAGATACGATCATAAAATTTAATCAATTGACAGCCTGAAAAATTAGAGAAACCCAAATCCTAATTAACAAACGCATACGATGGTTCATTTAAATTAGATTGTTTATTCCCATAACACAACGCACTGCTATGTTATTTGCCACAAATATTAAAATCTTCATACGATGAATCTTTCAATTGGCAGTAGATTAAGCTAGTAATTAAATAGTGGCCAATTATCTAATTAGCAAACATAATCATTACAATAATTCAGAGAATAAACAAATACCCAAAAAAGCAATAAAACAATTAAAAGCACAAGAAAGATCTCACAGTATTGGTGAATCAAAGCTTCATTAACCTTCAATCAGAAAAATAAGTTTAGTTCCTCATGGAGAAAAAGAGAAAACCCTAAAAAAGATAAAAACAACTAGTAATCCAATTCTAATTCTAATCTCCCTTATCTTTCTTTATCTCCCCTTTTTAAAATTTTCTTAAAAAGGATAAACATAAAAATATCTAAAATCTTATCTAAACTTACAAGAGTAATAAAAAAATAAAACACGTTAAAATAAAAACGTCAAGTCTGCAGTTGATAGCACGCGCCCACGCCTTATCAACAAACTTCTTCTGAAATTGAGGATTTCTCCAAGAAGTAAATTCATCCTTAAACATCATCTTGTAGCTCAATTTAGCACCTATCAATAGAATTGCATCTAAAAAAATAAAACACAAGTAAATCACAACTATTAAATGCAAAACATTGATATTAACGGGAGTAAACACTGCAAAACTAGTGCATAAAATGCACTATAACAAATTCCCCCACACCAAGATAATGCTTGTCCTCAAGCATATAACTCAAGAATAATCTCAAATCTTCCCTCAATTCTCATTCCATCTCATCCAAAAACGATTTTAAGCAAGCACACCTCAAGGATTTAAGTCAATCAACATTCAAGAGACAAAGAGTTCAAAGCATAGAATCTCAGAAGCTAGCATAAAGTCACTCAACCACCAAGACAATCTTTTCAAAATCCAAATGCAACAAAATTTAATAGCCCTCGCATTGATTTCACTCCATGCACTCAAAATGTTTAGGGTATCATTTATGCACTCAAATCAAATCAAAGAATGCTATTACCATAAGCTTGCTCATATATCACATCTCAACCACAAAACATGAATTAAATGCAAAAATCTAAGGGTCTTAGTAAGGTTGTAATGAGGCTAAATGGATTGAATGAAAAAGAAAGGTCTATGGAATAAAAAGAGATCAAAATGAGAAGAATGAACCCATTGAATGAACCTTATAACATCAAAATATTTATTGCTACTTAAGTCGTCAAGAGTTTTTTTTTTCATTTTTTATTTTTTTTTTCATCTGTTTTTTTTTCTTTCGTTTTTTTTTCATTTTTTTTTTTGATGAATCTTGCACAATTTTATTCAAGCATAATGCAACTTGATGTAATTGAGAAACTTTTATTCAAGGTAGCAAAAGCAACAAAATATATCCAAACAAAAAGTTCAAAAATCTCCTCAAATTAAGGCTCAAAAAGTAGGTAAATGGGTAAGTAGATGTAGAGAAGTAGATGGTTAAGGATCAAACAAAGGTAACAAATTAAAACAAATAAAGATCTTCGAGTGGAGAAAAAGAAAAGAAATGTGAAAATAGAAAAATGGAAAAAGGTTTGCCCTTATCATTTTAATGCATAAAATCCCGTAATGCGGCTTCAAGATGCATAACAAAGCAAGTTCTAGAATAGTCAAACTAAGATTGATATTCACTCAACAAAAACAATTAGAGCAAAGTGGTTGCTCATAAGCTCAAATCCTCTCAAAGTTGGTGAATTTGCCATCAAATCATGCACACTCATCAAATGAATTAACTATCAATAGTGGTGAGTTATTCATTTAAGCAACCAAGACCAAGCTAATCAAAACTCGAATCTATTCATGCATCTCAACTCACATCTAAGAAAAATAACACTAACTCAAAAATCATTCAAGGATGAGCAGAATGAAAAAAAAAACAACTTCACAAAAGAAAAAAAAATAACGCAACCAAGAATGCTATTCAAAATCATCTCAAAAGCAACAAAACAACACTTCCCAACATTAATATTGCAAAAACACTCCCCCACACCAGGAACATACATTGTCCCTAATGTATGATAACACAAGTTCACATAACAAAATAAAGCATAGGGACAAAAAGATTAAAGGCAAAGAAAACGACCCTGAATTGTTAACATAACGTCTATGGGCTTGGCGAAAATGGTGGGCTAAATCCCACACTCTCGAAGAACGCTCCCAAATTCTGCTCTAGTTTGTTCAACTTGTGCTCGATTTTCTCCAACTGAGTGCTCAAAGGTGGTACAGAAGTAGAAGGAATTGTTGGTGGGATAGCAGTATCGTCGTCAAACTCATCATCATCAGAGGTAACACCACTCCTAGCATAAAGCTTCTTTGGAAGTTGAGTGGGTCCTGGTTCAGTAAACTGGAATTTCCCCGCCTTGAATTCTACCACACCTGTTCTTTCAAACAAAGATATATCCAAAAATTCCTTTTTGTAAGCACGATGCAAATTATGATTGTCAAGATCAAGCACACATAGGTTTACAGCTAACAGAGTAATGTATGGACCCAAGAATAAAGTCCTAAACCTTTTAAGCACATTTTGAAATTGATCTGCTAACCAAAAACCTAAATTAGGCCTCACATCATTTAACATGCACTAAATAAAATAAAACTCAGTTTTTGAGAAAACCCATGAGTTGTCTTTCTTCCCTAAAAAATTACATGCTAAAAATCGTTGCACACATTTTAAAATAGGATCACGCAAAAATGAACTCTTTGATTTACTCAGGTCATAGGCCTTGTTATCCAAAGATAAATCATGCCAAAGATGATAAAGCTCAAATTCTTCGCTAAAGTCACAAGTTGTCCCTAAATATTCATCACTAAAAGAATAATCATCATCAATGAATCCTAAAACTAGGTTAAAATCTGTGATTGATTGCGAGAAATTACGTCCCATTAACCTAAACTTTATAACATTTGAAGTATGCAAAGTAAACTCATCTGGTATATTAAATTGAAAAGTAGAATAAAATTCCCTAATCAACTCAACATAACCTAAAAATTCAACATCAATAAACTTGCGGAAACCAATCTTATCAATTAAAGAATCAAAATTTTCCTTAACATTCAACTTTTCAAGAGTCGGGTAATGAATATACTTAGCTGGAAGTATTTGTCGCTTGGAAATATCTTTGTACCTCTCTTTCTCTTGTTGAGTGGTGAATGTGAGGCACCCTCTGAGATTGGATTCAGCAAGCGGCAAAACGTTTTTCCCCTTTCTATGTTTCGACCTCTTTTTTAATGCTTGGCGCGAATTAGAAACTGTTTTGCATGACACTGTGGCGGGAGCGGCAACCTTAGATTTTGTCGCAACAGTTTTCTTTTTAACTGTTGGTGACTTAGAAGTCGTTGCTTTTCTCTTCAGCATTGTTTGAACTCACGGGTTTGTGTGGGGTGGGGGTGAATTGAAGGTAGTTGGCAGCGGCGGTAACTTTGGAGCAATGAGAGTGGTCGTCACGGCTGCTGGAACTTGACTGAAGTGGCTTGTCTGGATCGTGGCTGGAAATGGGTCATGGATATCGTTGCTGGAAAATTGTGGGTCACGGGTTGTGGTCTGTTAGATCCGATCTGGTTGGTGATTGCTGCGGCTGGATCGTGGGCTGCGATTGACTCGTTGCTGCAGCTGCTGGAAAGGTTCTGACATGCGGGTTGCAGGGTCTGAACGCGCGGAAGTGGCTGCACGGCTTGGCTGGGTCTCGCGGGTTGTGAGTCGGCTGGAACAGATCTGAGCGGCTGGATTTCGTGAAGATTGCTGGACTGGATCGCGGCTGGAAATCGTTGAGAGGCACTGTAGATCGTTCGTGGAGAGTGATGAAAGCGGCTTGTGGTTGCTGCAAATTGAAGCACAAAATCAATTTTTTTTTTATACTAGAATAAAATAAAAAAATAAAAACTACAAAATAAAAGCGAAAATAAACACTTGAAACTCTAAAAATTACAGAAGAACTTTTTTATTAAGCACATGGGCAATCCTTAATAACTACCGTAATAAATTAAAAGCAGAAGTACTTATTAATTAAGGAGTGGGCAAGCCTTATAACATATTGTAATAAACTAAAGGCAGAAGTACGTATTAGTTAAGACGTGGGCACGCTTTAACCAAAAATTTCTTCTGGCCAAAATAAACATAGATATTATTTAAAAAAATCTAAATCAAAACCAAAAATAAAGAATGCACAAAAATTTAAAATAAATATTAAATCCTTTGGGTTGCCTCCCAAAAAGCGCCTTTGTTTCATGTCTTCGGCTAAACATATTTATGCCTCAATCTCCATAAATAGGGCTCTCAAGAGCCACTCCCTCCACAATATTCACTGAAAAACCTTCATAAAAAGGTTTTAAGCGATGACCATTAACCTTAAAAATTTTGTCAGAGGTAGGACTTCGAATCTCGACTGCACCATGAGGAAAAACATTAGTAACAATAAAATATCCAACCCATCGAGAGCGTAATTTACCAGGAAAAAGTTTAAGTTTAGAATGAAAAATAAAAACTTTTTGACCAATAGAAAACTCTTTTCTCCAAATCATTTTGTCATGAAATATCTTCATCCTCTCATTGTAAAGTCACGAACGCTCGTAGGACTCATTTCGAATCTCCTCCAACTCTTGCAGCTGCAACTTCCTCTGCTTTCCCACCTCATTCATTCGCATATTACATTGTTTAATCGCCCAGTATGCTCTGTGCTCAAGCTCTACAAGTAAGTGACAAGGCTTACCAAATACTAAACGGTAAGGGGACATACCTATGGGGGTTTTATACGTAGTACAATACGCCCACAATGCATCATCAAGTCCCAAGCTCCAATCTTTTCGATTTGGATTAACCGTCTTTTCAAAGATAGACTTGATTTCTCTGTTTGATATCTCTGCTTGTCCGCTTGTCTGTGGATGATAGGCAGTAGACACTTGGTGGGTGACATGATATCTCTTGAACAAAACCTCCACCATCCGATTACAAAAATGAGTGCCTCTATCACTTATCACCGCTCTCGGTACACCAAATCTAGTAAAAATATGAGACTTGACAAATTCTACAACAACTTTAGCATTGTCAGTTCCGGTGGCTTTAGCCTCTACCCACTTAGAAACATAATCCACAGCTAAAAGAATGTAAACATTGCCAAAAGATGAGGGAAAGGTCCCATAAAATCTATTCCCCACACATCAAATATTTCACACACAAGAATAGGAGTAAGTGGCATTTGATTCCTATGACTTAAATTATCCGTCTTTTGATAATTCTCACACGATTTGCAAAACATATATGAATCACGAAACAAAAAAGGCCAAAATAGACCACACTCTAACACCTTAGATGCTGTCCTTTTGGGACCAAAATGACCTTCACATGCATATGAGTGACAAAATTGAAGAATAGAAGGAATTTTATATTCAGATACGCACCTTCTAATTACTTAATCAGAGCAATGTTTCCACAAGTACGGGCCGTCCCAAACATAATACTTAGAATCACTTTCAATCTTATCTTTTTGAGCCCTCGTTAGATCACTAGGTAGTATTCTTGTAACTAAATAATTGACAATGTCAGCGTACCAAGGAACTATACCTTGAGTTACAAAAAGATGTTCATTTGGGAAATCATCTTTCAAATGTGCTACTTCTTCACTCGAGGTCAATCTACTAAGGTGGTCGGCAACCAAGTTCTCTGCTCCCTTCTTGTCACGGATCTCCAAGTTGAACTCCTGAAGTAGTAAGATCCAGCGGATAAGTCTTGGTTTCGCTTCCTTCTTGGCAAGCAAATATCTAAAAGCTGCATGATCAGAATAAACAAACACTTTAGTACCCAAATGAACGGAACTTTTCTAAAGCAAAAACAATAGCTAAAAGTTCTTTTTCCGTTGTTGAGTAATTGCACTGAGCACTATCAAGTGTCCTTGAAGCGTAATATATAACATGAGCAGCTCTTCCAACCCTTTGTCCAAGAACGGCACCAACAGCATAGTTACCGGCGTCGCACATTATCTCAAATGGGAGGTTCCAGTCAGGTGGCTGTATAATTGGAGATGAAGTCAATAACTCCTTGAGCTTATCAAATGCTGCCTTACATGCCTCATCAAAATCAAACGCCACATCTTTCTCAAGAAGCTTGCATAAAGGTTGAGCTATCATAAAAAAATCCTTGATAAAGCGTCGATAAAAACCTGCGTGACCAAGAAAGGAACGAACTTCCCAGACACATGTAGGATAAGGTAAAGATTTAATAACATCTATTTTAGCTTCATCTACCTCAATTCCTTTAGCAGAGACTACATGACCCAAAAGAATACCCTGATCTACCATAAAATGACATTTTTCATAATTTAACACAAGATTTGTTTCAATGCATCTTTCAAGCACTTTCTTCCAATTATATAGACAATCATCAAAATAATCAGCATAAACTGTAAAATCGTCTATAAATACCTCTATGATATTCTCCACATAGTTTGAAAAAATACTGACCATGCACCTTTGAAAAGTGGCAGGGGCGTTGCAAAGACCAAATGGCATGCGTCGATACGCAAAGGTTCCAAAAGGGCATGTGAAGGTAGTTTTCTCTTGATCTTCAGGCACCACTGATATTTGATGAAAACCTGAATAACCATCAAGACAACAAAAGTGAGATTTTCCTGCCAACCTTTCAAGCATCTGATCAATAAAAGGAATGGGAAAATGATCCTTCCTAGTGAGTGAATTAAGCTTTCTAAAATCAATACAAACCCTCCACCCATTTTGAACTCGGGTGGATACTAACTCACCATCGGGACTCTCAACTACTGTTATACCAGTTTTCTTTGGCACCACTTGTACTGGACTTACCCATTTGCTATCCGAAATTGGATAAATTATACCTACATCAAGAAGTTTTAAAACTTCTTTCTTCACTACTTCCATCATGAGTGGATTCAAACGGCGTTGAGCTTGTATCGAAGGCTTGGCATCTTCCTTCAACAATATTCTATGCATGCATGTGGATGGGCTTATCCCTTTAATATCAGCAATTGTCCATCCAATAGCCTTTTTACAATCCTTCAGCACTCTTATAAGTTTTTCTTCTTCTAAAGCACTAAGCTTTGAAGAGATGATCACCGAAAGTGTCTCACCATCTCCTAAAAATAAGTGCTTTAGATGACTCGGCAACGGTTTAAGCTCTATTTTCGGTGCCTGCAAAATAGAAGGAATAAGTTTTGCATGAGAGGTAGGTAATTCAATATAAGACACATTAGGAGTTAAAGTTCTTAAAGAATTTAATTCAAGAATTATCTCTTGAAATGCAGAATTTAAAACAAACTCTCTTTCATCCTTTTATAATCCTTTGAGGCCCAAGCTGTTGTTTAAAGCAACTACCAATGAATCTTCAACGTCTAAATCAAAAACTTCCTGCACTAAAGGATCAATAATATCCACATAAAATATAGACTGCTCATCCCTAGGATATTTCATGGCATTATTCATATTGAACTCTATGACCTCTCTATCAAATTCCATAGTAAAAGTTCCTTTATGTACATCCATTTTAGTCCTAGCAGTCTTAAGAAAGGGCCTTCCTAGCAAAATTGGGACGGAATTAGAGGAGTTATCCTCTTCCATATCAAGTACATAAAAATCGGCAAGAAAAATCAACTCATTAACTTGTACTAAAACATCTTCTAACACCCCATTAGGATATACATTAGACCTATCAGCTACTTGAATTATCACGCCAGTTTCTTTTAATGGACCAACATTCAAAGACGAATAAATAAAACGAGGCATGACATTAATAGAAGCTTCTAGATCTAACATAGCCTTCTCAACTCTAACACTACCAATTTTGCAAGGGATAGTAAACATACCTAGATCCTTGCACTTAGGAGGTAGTTTCTTTTGGAGAACAGCAGAAACATTCTCCCCCATATGAACTCTTTCATCTCCTCTCAACTTCCTCTTGGAGGTGCAAAGTTCCTTAAAAAATTTAACATAACGAGGTATTTGTTTTATAGCATCTAGTAAAGGAATATTTACCTCAACCGTGCGAAATGTCTCAAGGATATCTCTCTCTTGTTCTTCCTTCTTGGATTTTACAAACCGACTTAGAAACGAAGGAGGTATCACCACAGATAAGGGTTTCGCTTTGGTGGGCTGCGCATCTTCAGATTGAGGCATCAATTCCTTATTCTCAAGCTCATTTTCCAAGTGCTTTGTCACTTTCTTGTTCGGCTCTTGTAACTCCTTCCCACTTCTAAGGATGACAGCACTAGCATTTTGCTTTGGATTCAACTCAAGTTGTGAAGGCAATCTCCTTGATACTTGAGACTCTAAGCGGCTCACTGTAGTTGCCAGTTGGCTCATTTGATTTTCTAAATTTTGAATGCTTGTTGTAGTTGCCTGCTGAAATTGTTGAGTGTTAGTTGCAAATGATTTAACAATCTTTTCAAGAGACATACCTGACTTGGAGTTTGACTAAGGAGGAACTGGTTGAAATTGTTGTCTTTATGGGTATTGTTGTGGAAATCCCGACGGCCTAACTCCATAGCTGAAGTTGGGATGATCCTTCCATCTTGGGTTATATGTTTGTGCATAAGGATCATATCTCCTCTGAGGCATGCCCGGAAATCCTTCAACTGCATTAGCTTGTTCAAAGGGTTCTTCTTAAAGTGTAGGACACATATCAGTTGAATGGCCCATATTGGAACAAATGCCACATGTCTTCACTTGTTGCACATTACCTACAACAAACTTTTCCATAAGAGAGGTAAGTTTATCTAAAAGTTGATCAATAGAAGAAGTACTTACCTCATTCACTTTCCTCGAAGTGAGATCTTGTCTGTTGCCAAATTGTTGTGCATTGGCAGCCATGTTTGAGATCAACTCCCTTGCTTGAGTAGGGGTCTTGTTCACTAACACACCTCCACTAGCAGCATCTATCATACTCCTATCTATCAATGACAATCCTTCATAAAAGTATTGAATAAGAAGTTGATCAGAAATCTGATGCTGAGGACAACCGCCACACAATTGTTTGAATCGCTCCCAATACTCATACAAAGTCTCCCCAAGAAGTTGTCTGATACCACAAATGTCTTTTCTGATGTTGGCAGCTCTTAAAGCAGGAAAATACTTTTCGAGGAACTGCTTCTTCAAATCATTCCATGTTGTAATCGATTCAGGAGGTAAATAATACAACCAATCTTTAGCTAGCCCATCTAAAAAGAAAGGAAAAGCTCGCAGCTTAATTTGCTCTTCAGTTACACCTTGAGGCCTCATGCTTGAACACACAACATGAAACTCCTTGAGATGTTTATGAGGATCTTCACCTGCAAAACCGTGAAACTTGGGTAATAAATGAATAAGACCAGATTTTAATTCAAAATTTACCTCCAAGTCCACATATTGAATGCATAGTGGTTGCTGATTCAAATCTGGTTCAGCTAACTCTCGAAGAGTTCTTTCTGCAGGTGCAGCTCTATCCATCACTTGTTCTTCGAAATCGCTAGATGATTCAACCAAATTAAACACTGTATCTGTTTTAAAAAACAAAGGCGACGAGGATCGTTGCTTATCTCGCTGGCTCATTTGTCTCGGTATGGTAATGCCTTCTCAATTCAATTTCAGGATTAAACGAAAGTGTACCTGTACGAGAAGAACGAACCATAAACCAAGTAAAACGTAAAAAGGATTAAATAAATGACACCAATCCCCGGCAACGGTGCCAAAATTTGATGGGTGTCGAAGCCAGTAAATATAAATACCTATTCTAACAAAATTGTGTATAGTGATTGAGCAGGGTCGTGTCCACAGAGACTGGTAATTATTAAATCCTTTTTAAAATAAAAATTTAAAATTGGGGGATTGTTGACAATAATGAAAATCAATTTGAATTAATAAGAATGCAAATTAAAGGTGTAATTCAAAATGGGAAAACTCTGGTTGAAGGAATTAATTCAGCTTTGATTCGACTACTGATCATCGATACAACTATAAATCAGTACTGCTTATGAATAGACCGGTTATAGCTACTGAGACACTCTAATAACCAATCTCTCTTTAATTAGTCAATAACCAAGGTACGACCATTGGTTATTTCCCTAATTAATAGACAATCCTAGATACGATCATAAGATTTAATCAATTGACAGCCTGAAAAATTAGAGAAACCAAAATCCTAATTAACAAACGCATACGATGGTTCATTTAAATTAGATTATTTATTCCCATAACACAACGCACTGCTATGTTATTTGCCATAAATATCAAAATCTTCATACGATGAATCTTTCAATTGGCAGTAGATTAAGATAATAATTAAATAGTGGCCAATTATCTATTTAGCAAACATAATCATTACAATAATTCAAAGAACAAACAAATACCCAAAAAAGTAATAAAACAATTAAAAGCACAAGAAAGATATCACAGTATTGGTGAATCAAAACTTCATTAACCTTCAACCAGAAAAATAAGTTTAGTTCCTCATGGAGAAAAAGAGAAAACCTTAAAAAAGATAAAAATAATTAATAATCCAATTATAATTCTAATCTCCCTTATCTTTCTTTATCTCCCCTTTTTAAAATTTTCTTAAAAAGGACAAACATAAAAATATCTAAAATCTTATCTAAACTTACAAGAGTAATAAAAAGATAAAACACGTTAAAATAAAAACGTCAAGTCCGTAGTTGATAGCACGCGCCCACGCCTTATCAACAAACTTCTTCTGAAATTGAGGATTTCTCCAGGAAGTAAATTCATCCTTAAACATCATCTTGTAGCTCAATTTAGCACCAATCAATAGAATTGCACCTACAAAAATAAAACAAAAGTAAATCACAACTATTAAGTGCAAAACATTGATATTAAAGGGAGTAAACACTGCAAAACTAGTGCATAAAATGCACTATAACAATCTTGGTGGAGTTTTTACTGATTTTTGTTCTAGAAACTAACTATGGCTAAATGTTTTAGTCAAATATGGTTGAATATGGAGTGTAGTGACTTTAGAAACGCATCTTCTTATTAAAAAAAACAAGAAAAAAATTATTTTCCAAACATTTCTTTTAAGCTTCAACAGTCATTTTAAGTGTGATCTTTCTAACTTTTTCTTTTTACCAATTAGTTTTTCTATGTCATTTTTCACCGTTCTACTTGCATATTTTTCATGTCTAGAATAGGTTTAATGTAGAATTTTTAAAAGAAATGATTTTTTAACATTGGATGACATGATAACTTTCAAATTGTAGTATTTTTATTATCTTTGAGCTTGAGTTATTTTACACCATGTTTGCTACTCTATATGTTGATATTGGAGACAAATATAAGTTGCTTGAAATAATGCACATGTCATAATAAATTCCAAGTGAGTTTTTGAGCCTGTTATTTTTCTTGGAGAGTAACCCTTTTTGCCCATTCTTCATTCAACTTAGCAGTTTATTGTTTTATACATTATCTCTAGATTTCCTTAGAGTTAATTTTCTTTCAAAATATATAAATATATATATATATATAGAAGAGTGTGTGCTTTTACATCTAAAGGTATATCTAACTAGAAGATATGAAAAATTATTTAAAACCCTAAAAGATGACAGAAAGGCCACCTTTGGTCTGTTTGAGCCTTTCTATCCAACCATATTAATATGTATCCATAGTTAACCCCTTTGAGCCTTAAAAAAATAAAAAAAAACCCTTTACTTTGGTAACCTATCGTCTTGTTCCACTCCAATGTGGAGTATCACTTTATATTTTGTATTTTCAACCACCTAATTATGTTTGAAAATAGAGATAATTTTGCATTCATGAAAAAAGTACTAAAAAAAAGTCTCACTCTAATATGAAGTATCACCTTATATTTTATATTTTCCACCACCCAATTATGTTTGAAATTAAAAAAAATTTTGCATTCATGAAAAATGTGCTAAAAAAAACTAAATAAATAAATAAATAAAAATAATAAAAAAAAGAATTCAATTGAAAAACACCTAACAATCTCCAAAGTCCTCTATTTTTCAAACATATATTTTGTTTTTCCTATTATCCTTTCTTTGACAGCTACGTCCTTAGCCTACGTTACGTCTTAATAAAAGTCCTTAATTTTAGGGAACTATAGTCTGAAGTAGAAACTAGTTATATGGGCTAAAAAGATGTGGTAGTGCATAATAATAAAAAAAAGAAAAAAAAAGAAAAAAAAATGAATGATGAATACATTAGTTTGATTAGCATTTTGCTTGATTTAAGATCATATTATTTCTAAGCTGAGGGCATATTTCTTTCATCTTGATGAGATTGTGTGATATTATTTCTTTATTTTCTCTAAATTTACCATTCACTGGAATGATTATTTTTGGGTTAAATTTTTTTGTGAGCGTATCACTATTACCGATGAGATTTTAGGGTTTGACATGTCATTCTTGAAAATAACTCGATTACTGTAGATGTGATAAAGTTTTCTAGACTGATTCATGTGGAGAGTTGATGTGGGGATGATATTTCTTTAGACTGAAGATAATGATTACATTTTTATTTGACTGTTATCATTAGTCTGATTGAATAAATATGGTTGTTTAAAAAGAAATCATTTTGGTTTGAATTTTGTTTTCACTTAATTTGTTAAGGACTAACAACAAGTTAGTTGGGGGGTGTGTTGAGTGCTAGAAAGTATATATTTATAAAGGATAAAATTATCATTTTACACTCCAAATCTTACTAACATCCATACTTTTATGTATTTAAGTCCCTTGTGATTTAATTATGTATGTGTTATTTTAATTAAGTATTTTATGTATTCTAGGGAGCATCATGGTCATTTCACAATGAACAAGAGATCAGATAGCAAATGGAAACAATTTTGAATTCAGGACGGTCGAAAACTTTAAGAGGAGCCTAAAAAAATAAATAACACTGTTCACATATACGGTACTATTCATGATACTGTTTATATATACGGTATGATGATGTGGCACTGTACGATGATGTGGCACTATACAATGACGTGGCAACATTCGATTGGACGAATGATGTGGCATTGACTACTTATGTGGCATTGATTGATGATGTGTCACGATCCTATTGGATTAAAATGCTTATGTTGCGTTGATCGACAATGTTGGTAGTATATTAGTGGATAAAAAAAAGTGTGTACGGTACATACATATACACAGAATGACAGCCTTGATGATGTGTTCTATTCAATCAGAACTTACCACGTGTCACAATCCTGAGCGTCTAAATTATTTTAATCGGATGGCCATGATTTACTCATCGTGTCTATGAAAAAAGGGCTCCCTCCCCTAATTCGACACCCCTGAATCTATTTTTTAGCTCTATTTTCTTAAATTCCTTCTCTATCTTGTATTTTTTTTTATGTATTTTAATTAATTCCCATTTTACACCTAATTTAATTATGAGTAGCTAATTGTTTTTAAAGCTTTGGTTGAAGGTGAAGTCTCAACATGCTCCATGGGCTTAATTTGATAAATTTACTTTTTCTTCCCCTTCGATTTATGTTGATGTTTTGACTTTCATTGACAGATAGTAATAATTTTGTCTAGATATTATCTGATATAACTGTCTCTTTAGTGCAAGGTTATTACTATTTGGCACGGTAAGCACTTAACATCATGTTAATTAGAGTGAGGTTCATGAGGAGTGAAAAATCTCCCTTCATTATTTAATTGGCATTAACAAGGAATGTTAAGCCCATAATGCATGTTGAGTATAGATTCAAAGACCCAAACGCTTCATTTTAATAGTTTATAATTTAAATCATAAGATAGCCTATGTCACTTTTATTATAAATCTAACCATCTACTTAGAAAAGTAATTCAACACGCCATTAAAATTCACCTCCTTGTGGGATCGACACTCGTCACCATTGATTGATTCTGCAATAGATTTGTGCACTTGCGAGTTCAATAAAATTTACACAACAGTTGGTAAGACAGTTTTATTTTTGGTTCGCTTGAGCTCAACCAGGGTATTTTAGACATCTCTCTCATATATAAGTCAACAAATTAGATGCTCTTTTATTAAAATCACATTTATATTCTTTTCCATAATATCGACATTTGGATCTAGGACGTAGTGGATCATAACTTAATTGTATGAAATACTCCTAAGCTTCTAAAATAGTGGATCTATTAGGTGTACTTTCAGCATTACTGGAAGATTTAGAACCTGAAGGAACTGAATCTACAGCTATGCATTTTCCTTTATCAAGTCATCCTACACCACAAATACAAAAAATATTAAAATTAATTATGAAAAAATAATAGGAAGAATAAGAAATAAAAAATTAAGCTTAAAATTAAGTATGGACAATGACCTTGAGTGTGATGATTGTGAAATCGTTTAGCCAAAAGCAGGTGATTATGAAGTGGTTTGACAACAAGACTCGATGAAAAAGACAATAAAGAAGTCACGCACCAGGAGCTTCATCAACTTTGTCAACTAATAGGGCCTGATGCCCATGCCCAAGACACTGTAGAGGTCGATTCCCACTAAAGCAAGGATAAGAAAGTGACCACTTGCAGGGAGACCAAGAATGGTTGCCCAAGACGCCATGGAGGCCGATTCCCACCAGAGTAAGGACAAGAAGGTGATTGCTTGTAGAGAGACCAAGAATTGCCAGAGGAGAGGTTTACAAAGCTGATGGCTCTGTGCTCATGACATTGAAGTTTAGGAATGTTGGGGTTTTTTTTTTTTCTGATTGTTGTCATTACAGAATTGGCGTCATGTGATAAATGTTTTGTTTGGCTTATTACCTTTTATTTTGTTTTACAATATTTACAAGTTATATTTGTATATCTAATAATTTAACTATTTTTTATTTTATGTTATTTTTGAATAATGAATACAGTATATTATGGTGTTAATGTAAGTATGTAAAAATTATCACATACTTATTTATTAATAATGTCACATTTATAAATTTTTTTAATTATATAAATATATTTGTAATTTTTTACAGATTGAAGGATTTTTGTAGATTTACATAAGTAAATGCATATCCAATTCACCAATTATAAATTTTTAAAATTTCAATCTAATCCATAGATCGAATTTTTATGAATCAGACGGATTGAGCAAATCAAATTGGATTCTGAGTATCATTTAATCACTTTCTCTTTTTACTTTTAATTGCATATTCTCTCTCTACTCTTATATTTTACAAACTAAACACTTCACTCTCTTTCTTTTTCTCTTTTTAACATTTGTTAGTACATTATGAACTATACTCATGCTTTCTATGTATAAGAATTTTTTTCTTGGCATTCATTGACTTTTGTGTTTGATAAAAATTAATTTTTTTGATATTTGTTAACTTTCATGGCTAATAAAAATTTATTGATATTCATTTTTAAATGGTGGGTTTTGTTCCTCATAATTGATGATATTAATTTTTTGCAACTAAAGAATATATGTAAATAAATTGATAAAAATTTGTGAAATTGAGAAGAGAGAAAAGAAAAGATTAATTAAGTAATTTAAAAAAAATATTTAGATAATAAAATTTTTAATTAATGGAGAATGTATGGAAGAAATTGATGGGTTGAAAACTCACCACCCTCTTTAAAAATGAGTTAATTATCTTTAAGTGACATGTTTTGATAAATTTAAAAAAAGTGACACATATTTTGAAAATACTCGAACAAGTGACATGCTGTTAACTTTTATTATTGGATATTTTAAGAAGTAAGCATCTTTATTAGTCGCGGGGTTCAGGGAAAGAATAGGAAAAGTTATTTCACTATATTTCTGATCAGGAACTGGCCCTATCACAAGAATGTACTTTAACCGGTTAGGGTAAAATTAAAAAAAAAATTGATTTTTTTCATAAAGCTAAAGAAATAAAATATTAAATTTGTAAATGCTTTACAATTCATAACAGTCTGCTTCTTTATGTTCACAAATCAACTTAATTTGACAAGAAAATTTTTTAAACAAAGAATTGTTTGATTTAACCCAAAAATATCTTGTTAATTAGACTTAAATTTAGTTTTATATATATTTTTCTATTTGAAAAATTAAAAATAAGTGAGTAGGGGTAGAAACATTATTTTGTAGCTAATTATAAGGGTAAAAATGTTATTTCATAATAAATTATAGGGCTAGTAACGTTATTTTATAATTAATTCTAGGGACAAAAATATATTTTGTAATTAATTTGCTATTTTTACTAAAGTTACTGACAGAAGTTTAGTAAATGTTACCCACTCGATCGAGTATTTTAAACAATGCGTCTACCTTTTTAAAATTTATTAAAATATGCGTCAATTAGGGTAATTCATCTTTTAAAAATTAGCGCAAACCAAGGAAATAAAAAAGGGCAATAAAACGAGTTAAACACTTGCTACTCCAACGTTTTCTTCTCTTCCAAGTTGAGGAGGGGACTATCCCCAATACAACACGACAAACACTGTTCCGTTTCAATTCGCTGTCTTGTTGGGTCCTTTGCGTTAAGATTCTGGTACGTTTTTAATTATTTAGCTAGTTAAATTAGATTATGCATATGGTTTTTTATGATCATTGTATTTTTCATTTATTTACTATCCAGAATCCTACGTGTCTTTTTAGATTATCTCTTAACGTGACCTAACTTTATTTTTGTTGGTGGGTTTTGAATTTTGATCAGTTTGAACCAGTTATTATGAATTGATGAGACGATGATGATGGGTTTTGGGCCTTATGGTAATGGAGGAGGATCTTCATCCTCATCATCCGGTTTATCTGCTTTGGCTCCACCTTTTACCGTTGATCGTTCTGTATCAAAACCACTTGTTGATTTGACTGAACCACCCTTGAATTGGCTCAATACTCACCCTCTAAATTTCGATTCCGTACATTCTTCAAATGCTTATGGTTACTCTTTTAGCCCACCATCTACCGCACATATACCGCCTCCTGAGAACCCTATCCCTATTACTTCGGCAAGTTCATTCGTGTATGGTCAGAGTTCTGATGCCCTACCAAGTGCTAATCTTGTTGAGGCAAATCCTTATTATCCATCTTATGTTTCACCCACTAAATATACCTATGATGACTATGCACAAAGCTTGTCTAGTTTGTGGGATGCACCGAGAGAGTGGGAATTCAGTAGAAAGTTTGAACTTGGTGAGAGTTTCCGCTCCAAGGAGATGAATGTGCCTGATTTATCCATTTACCAGGATTATGCTGATCAAGGTCATCTCTTCCTTCCTACTTAAACATATAATTACAGTCTTAGATGTCATAGATGTTCTTGCGTGTTTTATTTATGATAGTTTTTCTGATTGTTTTTTTTATTATGTCATCAAGTATAACTTTTATTTGGTCCTCTCTTGGCACTATTATTATGATTTGATGGATATGGTTTGCGTCAAAACTCCTGAATTAGTGAGCGGTTGAGCTTATTTGTTTGAGTGCCAGTTTTGCAGCTAGATTTTGTGCGGTTCCAAATTAAGGGTCACCTCTCATGTCTGATCAGAGGTTAAAGTATTTGAGTGCCAGTTTTGCAGCTAGATTTTGTGCGGTTCCAAATTAAGGGTCACCTCTCATGTCTGATCAGAGGTTAAAGTAAAGTTAGAAATCTTATGCTACTTCAATCACGTGTGCTGAGGTTTCTGTAGTCAATGAGATTTTATGCTGCTGTTAAACAAGCCAATTTGCATTCACCATCTTTTCCCCCTTAATGAATTTTTGATGAATTACGGTGGCTAGCGTATACCAATTTATTTCTGTAAAACCCTACAAGATTTTAAGGCCAGACACCATGATAGATACAGTACATATTATGTCAAGCTCATTTATATGCAGTAGCTCTCTGTCCTTTTTTATGTGTATATATTCTACACAAGTCCCCTTCTAATGAGAGATCCTCTCCGAGGATGCCTGCTAATAACTGAAAAGCTATCTCAATAACTTCTCCTTACTGGTAAAGCCAAAACCTAGGGATGTACTACTCTTTCCTCCTATTTTTTCTCTCCTAATTAATAAAATTGTTAGGAAACCATTGAGCACAAGATTTCCCTATAACCTGATTTGGAAGAAAGCATAATAAAAGTGTAATAGGTCTCTTCTTTTCTCGTGTACTGTATTTTGCTTGAAGTTATGATCATTGCAATTTACACAGTTTATTTGTTCTAATTCAAATTTAGAGGCTGCAAGATCACATGTTGAATCAACCTGCTGATAAAACCCTTTTTGAGATTTTCTATACTTGTTCCCCACGCCATGTTTGTGATCTGTCTGTCATGCGCACAGCAGTAGGAGGAAGTAAAACAGCAAAATATCTATGTGTGCGTGTGTGTGTCTACACTTGTTCCCCACGCCATGTTTGTGATCTATCTATCATGCCCGCAGGAGGAGGAAGTAAAACAGCAAAATATCTATATCTATATATATATCTATATATATATATATATATATATATATATAAAATCTAAAAAGATGGAGAGCATATGGAAATAATCATAATCTTGAAATCATGGAATTGGTCCATATTGATGATAAAGATGATTTTATTAATAAAAACCACTCTATGAAAATTTTGTTATTTGCCATATGGTAGGTGGATATACCCACCTCTAACTTATTTTTTCCTAAAATTTATGAGATTAGATTGTCAATGAATTCATGGAAGGTGTCACCCAATGTGGGGATTAGGCAAATGGCTAAAAAAGCTAAAAGACAAAAAAAAAAACTCAAATTTCAATGCACTAAAGGATAAACACACTGCGTTGGAGTGTTTTTTTCATCTTTTGGTTTTGTCCTCATTTTAATAAAATGAGGGATCCCTCATTGGAAAATTATTATATGTATTTGTATATAATATTGATTATATTAGGCTGGATTATTAGGTACCATTTCATTCTTTATTACATGGAAAATTATGGGTAAATGTTTCCTCTTTTTTCATTCTTCAATATCGTTGCAGTGCTGCATACTTTATGTGTTTGACATTTTTTGGAATAAATGTTAGTTCTTGAATTGTTAAAATTGGAGGAAACCAGTAACAAAATGGAGGTTTTCCACTATTCTGAGGTTTTTATTTTTTAATTTGTGGAAATATTGGCAGGAACTCTTTCATCCAAGGGCCTCAACAAATTTGACCAAAAGAACAATAACCTTGATATGCTTGGCAGTGAACAGCTCCGGGGATCCATTAACAGAGAACAGTTAGATTATAAATCCTTCACAGGGCAAATTTCAGAGTTCATGCCTGTTGAGTATCCAAGAAAATCAGTTCATGGATCCACTTCCTTTTTTCCCGAAACCTATTCTCTTACATCCTATGAGCAAGGTCAGTCTTGGAACCATCAGACACCATTTGGTGCTTCATGTGAGAAAGGTGCGAAACAACATGGTATTAGTCCAAATGATATATCCTCAGTCAAGAAGTCTTCTCCTCGGCACATTGTTAAATCACAGGCTGTTGGTTCCAGTCTGTCAGCTCCAAGAACAGGTTCATTTAACAATCTGGAAAACACCAGTGGTGCAAAAAATACTGATTTTGCCGGCAATGATAATCTCTCTAACATGAAGGAATTTTATCCCCTCCGCAGCTCTGAGGGCAAAGTTCACTTTGATGCTGGCCAAGTCAGCTTCCATCTGGAGAGAGGTAGTCATATCTTTCCAAAGTTGCCCTTGGAAAACAAAGAAAAGCTTTCAAGCGATGTAAGTGTGATTAAGGATCCATTGAAGGAAAGGCCTGGACTTCAAATTCCTGATATTGGTCCTGGTAGCATCAGTTTGATGCTTGCAAATAATGGAGCCATCAACTGTCCTGAGGGTTCTTCTGAGAGCTTAGATCACTATAACCCTGCTGTGGATTCGCCGTGCTGGAAAGGAGCACCTGATTATCATTCTCCAGTTGAAAGTTCTGGGCCAGTTACTCTGCAGCATATAAATAAAATAGAAGCATGCCGTGGTTCCAACTCCATTGGACCTACTGATAACTCTGGAAAAGTCTCCCCTCAGAAACCAAGTGCTTATTCATTTTACCAGGAACATGGCTATCTGGAAAATGATACAGAATCTTCTCCAAAGAGATCTTCCCATGCTAATTTGTTATTTGAGGAACACGGATATGATCATGATTTGAAAACTGGATCCTATCAAATGAAATCAAGTTGCGGCCTTGGGGTTCAGTTTTCTGATTACATAGACAAACCAAGACAAGACTATGTACATGCCAACAATTCAGCAGATGAGTTCAAAATTAAGCCTTTTCACTTAGAGCAATATAACAGTGTAGAAGATAAACTGACTTTTGAGAAAAAGTGTGAATTTGGTTCTGGTGTTGTGGACCTTGGGTTAAGTAACGGTACCTGTGAAGGTTGTTCATCTCATGCGCCGCTCCATGCTACAGAGCATGTCTTGAGTTCACCTTCTTCTGTAGAAGCTGCACCTGCCAGGCTTAACAAATTGCATGGTGAACAATTGGCACCACAGATGTGTGTCCGGACATTGATTAGCACAATGCATAACCTATCAGAATTACTTCTGTTTCATTGTTCAAATGACATGCGTGAACTGAAGGATCATGACTTTGAGACCCTTAAGCTAGTGGTCAATAATCTTGATAAGTGTATATCAAAGAGAATAGGACCTGATGCTCCGATACAAGAATCATTGTTAACCCAGAAAAGTTCTCAGTTCATCAGAGAGTTTCCTGAGCTTCATGAGGTATGCTATTTTTTCAGTTAAGTTTTGTTTTTTTATTATCAAAACTAGTTCTGTAATAGAGTGAAAATAAATTTAGACTTCTGATAAGTAGTGCCGGTTGCTAATTCAGTGGATTATTTTTGTTTGTTATGGGTAATTTTGTGTTGAGACATGCGGGCTTGCTCAGCTTGCAGAAACACTGCGGCACATGTATAAGCAGGAACCACAAATTATTTGCCCAAACTATAACAAAAGTTTGAATATAACCAATTGGAAGTTGTCTTGCACTAATATTATGATTCCTCGTTATAAAAATGACTTACTCAAATGTGAAAATGGGTCAAACCTTTTTATCTTTTTGAGAATCAGAATCTGTTTTGGACCTCAACATTTGAGCTCAAGCCATCTGGTTTTTTGACATCTTAGACCTGAAGCATTTGCCTGAGTAAGCTTCTTCTACATTTTTCCTCTGCTAGTATCATTAAACAGTCATCCTGTGGCCACAGAAATGTAGTGAAAATGCCCACTGAAAAGCAACAGATAACATGTATGAGTTATACCATTTGCTTAAAAGATTTAAATGCCGTACTCTTAATGGTGTATGTGTATCTATTCTCAGAATTTCTTGATACTTACTGCATGAATTAGTTTATCCTTACTTTTGTGTATGCACACATTGACATACATATTTCTATGCTTTTCGGTGTGTGTACATTGTTGCTTACTGGTATATTCCTTAAAATGTGTATTTTTGTATTCTGTTTTCAAAGTTGAACTACCATTAGGATAGTCTTTAACAAGTTCATATTTCTTGAATTAATGATGTGCAAAAGTGTGTCTTTGATTGAGAGCTCATTTCAAATATGGAAAATTCCCTTTTTATTAATTAAATAACAGCATCAGTTAGATTGACATATGTTTGAATCCTTGCAACAAGCTTGATGATTATATTTGGCTACTCATCATGCAGCGTAAAATAATTTAGTTAGCGTTGTTGGCTCTTCTCTGTATGTTTAAATTATTGGGATTACTGGTAGTTCAACAATGTAGGCTGAATAAGCTGTTTTTCAGGGTGTGGCTGTGAGCAGCCTCCAAGAGACAAAGGCAGCATTTTCTGTTTTAAATCAGCTCAACTATCAGCATGTGCAGGAACAAAGGAGTCCTGATATTACATCTGGTAAGAAAAGTGAGAAATGTTCAGACTTCACTTCTCAAGGGGGTCATGCAGAGAAAGATGGTGACATGACACAGGTACACAAGGATGATGCAGAGAGAGTGAAAGATGATAACATGACCCAGGTATTTATTATTACTTGTTCTTGTTCTTCTTTTGAACCATTACTTCTCAAGCTTAATAATTTTTTCTTCAGTGGATGAATGAAAAGAAAATAAGAAAGATTAAAGAGTAGTCATGCTTTGTTTTTGTCATGGATTTAATGGTTTATGATTTTTAGGCCATAAAGAAGGTTCTTAGTGATAATTTTGTTGAAGAGGAAGAAGAGAAGCTACAAATACTCCTGTATAAGAATCTGTGGCTTGAGGCAGAAGCTGCATTGTGTTCCATCAATTACAAGGCTCGCTTTAATCGAATGAAAATTGAGTTGGAGAATTGCAAGTTGCTTAAAGCTAAAGGTTGAATCTCTCTCAACTTTACTGAATCAATCAATTGCTATTACCCTTACGATAATTTATTTGCTTCAGATTTGTCAGAAAATACCTCTGAGCTGGAGAAATTATCACAGACCACATTTTCTCCTGATCTACACGCAGTTAACAAATTGCCACCTCTGGTTAAGGATGATTCAACACAAGATGTTTCTGTTCATGATTTTCCTATTGCAAACACAAGCAGTCATCCAGATGATGTTGTGGGGAGATTTCAGATTCTAAAATACCAAGAATCTAAATCTCATGCAAACCAAAGGCCTGCTGCAGACGAGGTTGACAATTTTTTATTTGAAGCTAGGAAAGATCAAACACCTCCTATATCTACCTGTAGTTTGTCTAACGCAACCTCTACCAGCAAAGCTGATGATGTTGAGGCTTCGGTCATTGCTAGATTTCATATTCTCAAAAACCGGATTGAGAATTCAAGTTCCAATATGGGAGATCAACTACTTCCGCAGGTTGCATTCAAGTTGTTTGAAAATGGCACTGCAGATGTAAACACGCAACCTGAGTTGCACCGAAACTCTTCTAACCATATGCAAGACAAATTAATGGTGAAGGAGTTCCATCTAAATGATACCGTGATTCAATCTCCTAGGTTGAACAAGCTAGGGAATCAGCTTCCTGCATCGCGTTATGATAGCTCATCCTTGGACTGGGAGCATGTATCGAAGGAGGAGCTGCCGGGACAAAACTGGTAAACCTTGCATATTATCCAGAAACATTAAGTAGATCGTAATTATATGTAGTTTGTGTTTGCTGCCCTATTATGTGTGGATTTGTTGTTAATCTTTGAGAATTTGGATGCTGCCCGAACTTCTGAACTTACGCTAATCTGGTCTATTTGTGCATTTAGCTGTCTTTTTGTTTTATTTTTTGTGCCAACTGTGTAACAGCGGGTGCGCGTCCATCATCAGGATATTCAACTTCGTGAACCAACTTTTTGGTGGATATTTTCGTAGGCATTCCTAAAGGTTGTACTAGTATCGATGCTGCCCTCATGTTCCTCAATTTTAACCTCCAACATCCTTTAAATTGTCAATGTCTCACTAAATAGTAAACTCCCTCGGAAGTGAGGTGAGAGCCTTCATATTTCCCAATTTTAACCTTCAATTTGCTTTTAATTGTCAATGTCACACTAAACAGTAAATTCCCTCATAAGTGAGGTGAGAGCAAGACATAAAATTTGACAGTTTTCTATAGATTATGGTACTTTTGCACTGCAAGGTAATTCTTATTAGCATTAATTCATTGTCCTCCGTAAATTATGTCATTATGCTAATTTCTTTCGAAAATGATACGTGATTCCAAAAACAAATGTTTAGAGCATGAACATAAAGACATACTGCTGACATAACATTAAATTAGAGACAAGTAAAAAGACATCGTTTTCCCTCTTTTTCTTTTATTGTCTAAAAAGAAACAAAGAAAATGAGGTTGTTTTACTTTTGTATATGTAAGGTTATATCAATGATATGTCTCCATAATATTATTAAAAAATTTAGTGTATATGAATTAGGAGTGGGCATTCGGTTTGATTTAGGCATATTTAGAGTACTGATATAGAGACAGACCGCTGAAGTAACTTAAAAGAAAGTGCAGCAAAATGACATCAATAAGACAATAACTACATTATTTTAACTCTGCAAGTCGTAGTTGTATCAAATGTGCGTTGACCTAACACTGCAACATTACATTGTATTTTCTATAGTATAAAAGTGGGTCATTACAAACAAATTGAATTACAATTTGACAGCCATGCATTGGTTTAAACCTTTTATTATAATTATATTTCTTCAATTACAATTTGACGTAGCTACTATTAAACGTGGTCACATATTTAATTTTAGCTGCAACCAAATTCCCTTTCCAATTATGCGAGAAGAGTTCGAATTACAAACCTCTTGTTTTACAAGAGATTTTATCAACTCAATCAGTTGATATCCACTTAATAAAAGTAATTTTTTTGTCAACACAAGATATTTCACCAACCAACTAATTGACTCATCTCGCAAAAGTGATTTTAAGTTATAGTTTGTACTAATCTCACGTACATCAAATAAAAAGTGATTTTTTCTATTTTTTATTTTTCAAAATAAGAGATTGGGGAAAATCCAAAGGATTTGAAAATTAGTTAACCGGTAAAATAAAATTACTTAAAAACTAATTAGTTAAACACCCTTTAGGCAAATAAGAGGTGATTTCAATTACAGTGACATCAACTTGTTTGTATATATTACTTTCCCCAATCATAATCAAATGGCTCTGTATGTTTCGGTGTTATATTACAGTCTTTTCAACTTTATATGGTATACAATATAGTATCTCCCCTGCAGCGCATTTTGTATCCGAGCTTTTCCTTAGACGGACCAAAAGGGAACATATGCGAATTAACCACACCATGTACTTTGCTAACCAATTACGAATTTCGTGTATATCTCTAACCAGAAAATATCATTGGATTTCTCTTTTTCAAATCAATTAAACCATTTTTTTAATATTATTATATACTATGTAAATTACATATAAGTTTATAAAAATAAAACATGTTACCTTAGAATTAAGGAGAGGGGGTGGCAACCAATCCAACCAAAGAATTATTGATAAATCACTTGAGATTGATTTATTCTATATATTCGTGTCTGTGTGTGTTTTTTTTGTTATGAATGATTAATAATAAAAAGCCTAAACATTATATATGGGGTACCCCGGCTGTCGTACCATGTGGCGTCATTTTATTGATGCTTCTCACTGTCATTTTAGGAATATTCTTATTTCTCATATGTGTGGCGGCGTTGGTACTTTAAAAATATACTTGGAGAGCAAGTTTAAAGGATATATCTGTGTCTATCACAATTGGGTGGTCCCACGTACCTCTGCTACAGCTATTGAAAATTTGTGGACGTGGCAGGAGAATGAAGGTGGTCCTGACTCTCATAGCAACAACGTTTGATTTATTTGTTGGCGTGACAGGCTGTTGTTCCCATTTTTGCAGCACAGCATTTTTCCGTTGATTCCTTATTTTTTGACTAAAAATCAACCGATCTTTTTGAGATTTTGTGTCTCTTTAATCTCTCGTTCCCTTAGTGAATGTTTTACGATATTTTCTCCCCTGACGTGGTGTACCTCAAGTACCCTTTGGAGTACTTAAGGTACCCCAAGTACTACATGGAGCATCAAGGATACCCTAGATACTACATGGAGCATCCAGAATACCTCAGGTACTATACGGAGTGTCAAGGATATCTCAGGTACTACATAAAGCCATCAAGGGTACCCCTCACAAGTCGACATGTGGAGCTTTGTCATTGGACCTCGTATTTCTTCGCAAACAACATTCTCCTAGTTTCTGTATGACAAAAATAATTAAGGCAAAAGAAACTCATAGAAGAATTATGAACGACACGTAGCGATGCTCGACCACTTTATGGATGGCTGATTAAAGAAGAGATACCTCCTATTTAAGCGGGTTATGCAGTTTTCCAAGTACAAATAAGTGGGCGTTGAAAAATTCCCCCAACGTCATTCCTTCCCCAAAGAATACCCTTCTTTCTCATGCCTTAAAGTAAAATTTTAGGCACAGAGCTCTTTTACTAACGGTTCCAGGGTATCTCGGCTATCCACAAAAGACAACTGGGATCTCTTTTCTCTTGATTTGAGAATTTTATTGAAAGAGAGCTTGTCTTGGTTCGGATAGGTTGAGTTAACCGAGTGTGATAAAAGACCTTTTGTTTATGTTTCTTGTGGTACCGCTTATTGGTTGTAGGTGATTTGTTATCTTAGTCACTACTTCCAAGACCTTAATATTGTCTCCAACACTTAGTCCAAGGTGGAGAAGCTGAACTCTAAAGACGGAAGTTTTATGAAGAGAAGCTTAACAAGTATAATAAAGCTTTGAAGGGGTACCTTGGTGATCTGTCCCGAAGAGAAGGCTGGGTACCCAATAGATCATGTGGAGTTGCGGGCTGCATAATGATTGAAGTTTAAATTGTACGACCGAGGTGGCTGGTGCTTAAAGAAGAGAAATGGGTAGATGAATCAGTTATCTTGACAATGACTGAGGCAGAAAGGGAATCCCCTGTACCCTAGTCTAATAGTCCACAAAGGTTATCCAGTGTACCTCACCTACCGCAGCCAAAGCACCATTCAAATGTTCTTGCCATTGAACTTTATACTTCTGTATCTTCCATCTATTCCCTATTCAGAAGGATAAAGGTGAGAATGAGGCTCTGGATAGGTGACTTTATTTCGAGTTACCACTTGTTTGTTGGCACTTTTCCCAAATTCTATGCTTAAAACTATTTTCTTAACTTCATGTTATACTCTGTTCTGCCGGGGTACCCAAACTACTTCAATGTAGTAATAGCAAACTCCTATGATTTGGTGATTACATGTGATGGTATTTTCATTTCCTGTAGCATTAGATGTTATTTATTTACTGCATTCTGAAATCTAATTCAGTGGATGGCGTACCCCAGGTACCCATCTACTTACACATTTACTGAACTATTATTTTCCTCATGATGAAGCAACCCAATTTTATCATCAATATGTCAATATATCTAGATATTCATGCTGCTTATCTTTAGGAGATTATGGCGATTCTTAGCCTTTATCACTAACCCAGGTGTTAGTGATAAATTCATAAAGCATTTAGATCCACAATTGGCGTAATAACAAAGGCGAACTTATTTTGTACTCTCCTTGAACATTCTTAGAGTCCCTCTTAGTGTATTCGAGGAATGACTTTCTAGCATGGGGTACCCCGGGTACCCCTTAATCTTAACTCATTAGTGTATGGCAACATATTTAGACATGCTTGCTGCAAATCTTAATCATGATCCAACCTAACTCGCTTTCTCAAAGGATCAACTAAAACAGACATTGAACCAAGTTCATGTTGCATCATATTAAGAATAATATGAAATAAATAAATATGAGTAAGAAAATGTTTACCAGTATGTTCTCCAAAGCATGAAAAGGTTGTTCACCAGTAATGAGTAGATGCAGGATGAAAGGGTGTTTTAGGACATAGTCTTACACTTTAGCTTTTAACATAAAGTGGCTATTCTTACAAAATAGAGCACCAAGGCCAAGCAATTACACTTACCAATCTAATAGTTTTTTCATAAGATTAGCCAATGGTGTCTATATTTTATTGTAAGGCAAAAGATTTACTACATATTTTAAGCATAAGAAAACTAGTAGACAGACAAATGATGTTATTGTATATTTTGCTTTATAAACCATGAGCAATTCAGGAAAACATTTAGATAATACTCAATCTTTCAAAGAAAAAAACGAGATACAACTGAAATATTTACCAAGCCTCTATCTACATGAGCAATTAATTGTGCCATTCCTTAAAGCGAATAAGCTAGTTCAGAAAATGGTAAAGTCCACTAGCTTACCCCAATCTCTAGTCTGATCATATCCTGTGGTCTCTTTTCAGATGTTGGGTCCTGAAACAAATAAGTTTTAGTGATCAATCTCAACATTCTTTGTGCTATCAAGGTTGACAGGAAGTTCTTAACTGAAAATATGAAGTTGTTGCACATAGAAATGAAGGGAATATCAGCCTTGTGACAAAAAATAAGAGATAACATGTTTATGACAGTAAAACAAAATAATATTCATGAGAGGAGAAGATAAAATATCTAAAGTTTAAAAATATTAATTAGCAAAATCAAAGAATATACAATAAAATCATTTGTTACCTCTTTTAAAAGTTCAAGTTACAATATAATAACAAGATAGAAATCAAAGAAATTCAAGAACCCTCATAAAGATAACAATTTTTCAATAATCATTCAATCTTAAAAGATATTCAAATATTGCAAGAAGCTAAATAGAGAGTTACTATTATGGAAAAGATGGATCATTCAAACGAATAATGTTCAACTACAGCAGTCACACTAAGAAATTAAGGTCTCTCTTTCAACAAAGTGGGAATTCTTAGAAGCCTCAAAAGAAAATAGGGGAAAAAACTAACAAGAAATGAAATCTAGCTAGAAAACACAAAAACTTCATTATTATAGGCACCATTTTACACAAACTCACTACATCCCACATCCTGTTTTGTAGAAATGGAAAATATAGAATGAAAAGAGTAATTAGAGATTGAGCATCTAACATTAAAGGCTTCCACATGATTCCCACTCATTTGCTTCAAACATATTACCAACAAACCAATCTAAACAAGTAAAAGTACATTGGATAAGTAACCAAAGCCAAAACTTTCTGCAATGCTAAAGGTGTGACTAGTGAACAATTAAAAACAAAAAGCAAAATTCAATCCATTTAACATTGTTCATAATATTAATTTACCCATTAAAAACTTGTCTTCAAGCAAGTTAGTATTTTTCACCACAAAAGAATTAAATCCAAGGAATTAAACAATAAAATTAACCTAAAGCTTTTATATTTTATTAAATTAAACCCACTACATTTTTTTTCTGTTCTCCTTCCCTAGCTTTCTCAACTTCAAAATAATTTTAGATTTCAGTCAATCATCAAATCCCATAATCCTAAAACTTGAATAATAATAATAATAACAATAATAATAATTCAAAACTGAAATTGGAATTTGATTAGCTTCGAGAGGATATACCATTCGAAGAGCTGGTGACCGAACTGAAACCAATTACCTCAATCTAATTTGAAAAAATTTGATGAAATTTATCCGTGTTTGGTTGAACGAAGAGGTTACACGGCTTAAATTAAAAAATGAGCTAGTATTTGAAGGAGTTACAACTGAGAGAGTTAAGATTTGAAAGACTGACCTTGTTAGACAAATCAATATGGTGAGCTATTTGTGGCTACTGATTTGAATGCTTTATTTTGGGTTTCTTCAATCTTCAATTGTCGATCTGTCAAGGATTTGTTTTGGGGTTTTGCTAGAGAGGATGAACGATTTTATTTGGTTGAGTGATTGAAAGTTTTTGTTTTGTTACGAGGTTGGATGATTTGTTTTATTTCAACTTACAGTTTGGAAAAAAAGAGAGGGAAGGATTCGAAAAAGAGACAAGACGAAAAAGAAAGAATTTTGTTTCATTAAAGGCCAACAAATTTTGCCAAGTGTATACCCTAATTCAGAATAAGAAAAATTAAAAATATATATCTTAGTAGCAATGAAGATTTACAATACTATAATATCAATAAGCATTAGACACTGTTTTGTTAAAAGCACTAAAAGCAGGTTTAGTATCAACGAATCTCATTTTCCAACTAGTAAAGCCTAGTACTGATAACAATATGCTGATAATGGAGGATCTGGTAGCTTTGTTAGTGGAGACAAGAATATTGTTTCTCATATTTGTTTCAAACTTGGCCATGGAGCCTGTAAGTTTAAAAACAGATTCAATCATGGATTTAGTCCTAGATAAGGAAGTGGTAAACTAGGTGATTTCGGGCCTAGAGGTTGTCAATTCTTTGGTGGAAATTATGGAAAACGTTCTAAAAGAGGATTCAATGGTGGTTTTCCTAGGAATGGGGCTTTTCTATTTAAATGTACCTGATATTTATTTTACAAGTATCTTACATGTACCTGATATCACTAAGAATTTACTTAGTGTTTCCAAATTATTAATTGATAACAATGCAATTATTAAATTCCAAAAATCTATTTGTTTGTCAAGGACAAAAGTATAAAGATCATATTGTTCAAAGGGATTACTAAGATAGACTCTATCAAGTAGAAAGTCTTACTACAATTTGTAATTGAAATAAACCTCATGTTTTATTATTTTCTAAGTTATTGTCTAGTGTCAACTCTGAAGTTGGTCTCTAATGCTATACATCCTTTTGATGTAAACACATTTCAACTCAATATAGATGCCAAAATTGCTTTGATCGTATGCTTATCCTCACAAGTCTCTTAACTATAACATTAGGCATAAGAAAATGGGACATCCCACTATTTATGCTTGAAAATAAACATTGAAACAATGTGATCATACCTATAATGTAGAAAAAGATATTACATCTAAGTTTTTTAGTGCCTGTCAAATTAGTAAAAGTCATATGCAACACTTTCCATATATTAAAACTTTAACAACACACCCTTAGAAATATTACATCTTGATTTTTAGGGTTTAACTCCAATATTATTATTCCAAGTTATCAATATTATCTCTTTATCTTCGATGACTAGATTGACTTACATTTTTCCTTTTACCACTAAGTCCAAAGCCTATCAAGCATTTCGAGAATTCAAAACAATTATTGAAAACAGTCTCTCTATGAAGATCAAATCTCTTTAAATAGATTGGGGAGGGGAGGTGAGTGTTGATTTACTACCTATCTTGCTGAATAAAGCATTTAGTTTAGACATCCTTGTCCATGCATTCACCGTCAAAATAGAAACATTAAGAGGAAACATAAACACATTGTAAAAGCCACTTACTCTTTTGCTCAAGTAAATCTACCTTTAAACTTCTAGTGGAGTGCTTTCAATATAAAAACATATCTCATTAATAGTCTTCCTACAATTGTCTTTAACCTGAGGTTGTTTTGAGTTGTTATTTCACAAGAACCTTAACTATTCTCATTTTAGAATTTGTGGTTGTGCTTGTTACCTTTACCTGAGGCCATATAATCATTATAAGCTTGATTATAGAACTAACAGACATATATTTTTGGGGTATAGTTTACTACACAAAGGATATTAGTGTTTACACTTCTCTTAGAGGATCTATATTAATAACCATTTCATCTTTGATAAATCTTCTTTTTTTATTAGTCTAAAGTTAACTTATCTTTAGTGTCAAACACTTGTCACTTGTCTTTGCTTAGTTCAAGTTCAACTCCAATTCTTCATTTCGTCAAATAGTGTTACAACTTGTCTTCCTCTCTCTCAATCTTCACCAACTATAGACATGATCCTCTAATAATTTTATTGATCTTTTCACTAAAACTTTGCCTACATCAATATTTAAGAAATTATTACATAGTATTGGCATGCGTCATCTCAATCAATTATCAAATTGATACATGAGGAGCATATTTTTAAAGAGAAGAACTTATGCAACTATATGAAACAAATGTGCACTATACTTCTTTTACATCAATCAAGATTTACCCCATAGGATTTTACTAGCAAGGTTTTAATGAGACAGTATTGAAGCACGTCCAGCTCTACTTCTTAACATAAGCATTGTATGTAATTAATGTGGTGAATTTAAGGGGGAGTGTCATAAATTATAGTGACTTCATCACTTCTGTAAAGTCTCACATCAAAAGTTTAGTGGTTAAAGTCTTAAGTATATAGGTATTAAAATCCAACATCAGAAATCCCCCATAACCCATTAACTACTATGTGTGTGTGTGCGTGGGTGCCCCTTGCAAGGAGGTATCCATTAACAAAAGCTTAACAATAATAAACCATTAACAATGTCCTAAAGTACTTTGTTGTAGTTCAAATTGTTTTCTTTATCTATTTTATTTATAACAAACCTATCACTATATAACTTATTAGTATTAAAAATTGTATATTTATTAAGGGGTAAAAATGTTATTTTGTGTATATATTATAATTTATATTTTTATTTATGTAATCTATTAAGAATTATTAATTATGATTTAACTATCTTTGATTTTGTGTATTTTTGTGTGTTTATTAGGTAAAATATTAATTTCACATAATTTAAATTTCCAAACAGAGAAATGAAGGTCAAATTTAGATTTTAGAGGTCCGAAAACCTGAGGATGAGTCCAGGCCAGCTTAAAATTGAGCTTTTAAAATGAAAGTTTACTTTTTCAGTTGACCAAGTATTGATTGGATGATAAAATAAGCTTACAATATATATGAATGCATTGAATAACTGTCAATTTTGACTAAATTTCAGCTGTTCATAATTCAATGGCTAAGATCGTGCCACATGGCAATGATTGGTGAAGAAGTTGAAGGATCCTAATATTTGTATTCTGATTGACCCAATCCACCCATTAACCCGTCAAATTTCAACTGTTTTTTGACCGAATTGGATATTTTATATGATGCGACGTGTAAGGTTGACGTTTGAAGTTTGACCAGCCGTTGGATCTTGATCTAATAGTTGTCTGGAGAGCATGCATCAAGCTTATGATGGACTGCAAAACAATGAATTATGAATTTATTTCTTTATAAATAGAGTCTCATTTTTATGTTTTTTATCATCCCTCTTCTTCCCAAATTATCTCATTGTACTTGTAATCTTGTTTTCCAAGGGTGTTTTAATATTTTGTATAATTATTTTTTATAAATAAATTTAGTTTTATTTTTCAGTTTTAGTTGTTTTAATTCCTTTTAGTTATGAGTAAATTAATTTTAATAATTATTTTTATTTTTATTTCAGTTATGCGAGTAGAGAACTAGCTAAGGCTATGTTTATTTTAGCTTTTTGGCATTGCTAGAGTTAATAATTTAGTTGCTGCCCTTAACTTTGTCAGCATGTGTAGATGATTATTTCAATAACTACCATGTATTTTAATTATATAAATTAAATTATTTTCTATTTAATTTTTTATATATTTTATATTTTGAAATTTTGATTTATTGTAGATAAATAATGGAGTTTGGCACAATAAATTCTTAATATCTTAATATAAAGTATGGTAAAATGATATTTTGATTTATTATAGACAAATTAAATTTTTACACAATAAATACTTTAGCCATAATAAAATTAATGAGAAAATAATGATAATTTATATAATTAATTTTTTGGGCAACAAATCTAATTAAAAATAGCAAAAAGAATTTTTTAAATTCTATTTACTACTCAGAGTGGATCCATAACCCTAACTAATTGAATTTCATAGTTTTACTTAAATTAAGTTGCATATATTCAAGTTTTATTTTTATTTTTATTTTTAGTTAAAACCAAATAAACAAATTAAATCTTTTCTCTGTAGATCGACCTTAGACTCACCGAGTTACTCTATAACAAGACACTCTTATACTTAGGAGATAGAAATCACTTTTAAGTACTTTTAAGTTGTATCAAATTTTTGGCGCCGTTGTTAGGGGAAGATATTTATTTTGTTATATTTTTTTTCATTTTTATTTTCTTTTTCTTGTAAATTTTCATTTACCCTCTTTTTCTTTTCTTAAATTGTGTTCTATCCATAAAATTCTTCAAAACTTCACTTTTACCCAAAACAAATTTGGTTCCAGCTCATTCTTCCCATAATTGCAATTTGCCTAAAAAATTTTAAAAAGTTTACGAATAAGTCCCCCGCCGAAATTTCCCGCAATAATCAAATTTGAACTTTTAACTTGAACTTCTTTGGACTATCCTTGGACTTAATTGTACCTATTTGGACTTAATAAACTGAACACTGGCTTTAAAAATTACAACAAAGGCCTAATAATTTGAATTAATCATTTAATTGACTGCTAATTTTTAAAATTAAAAAAAAAAGAGTCTACACCTTAAGGTAAGTATTCCTTCTTTCTTATTTTAATTTCTGTAATTTAATTTTTGCATTTATTTTATTTTTTATGTTTACTTTATTTATTTATATGGTTAGTTCAACCACTTGAATTGCTTTTTTTTTTTTAATGTTTAATTACTTTATTTATATGGATGGTTCAACCGCCTGAATTATTAATATTTCATTATTTTTTAAGTCTAATTACTTTGTTTATATGGCTGGTTTAACCACCTATTTAGTTATTTTAATTTCGGTTAATTAATTTTTAGTTTATTTATTTTTATTTTGTATTTTTTTGGTACATTTATCTTGTTATTTAATTTTTAGTTTGTCTTTATTTTTAATTTGTGTAATTTTTATTTAGTTCATTTTTGTTATTCATTTGTTTGTGTATAGTCTTTACAATATTATTTCACACACACACATCATTATCATCATTGCATAAGACGTTGGTCTTGAACTTCAAGTGATAGATTAATTCGTAGATCTCAATTATCGCACCACCAATCATGGATGAGATCTAAGACAAAAACTTTTTGGGCCAACTTAATCCTCAAATTGATCAGGGAGATAACCATTCTAAATATAATGCAAATGATCAGAATCAACCAATAACCTTAAGAGACTACATGAATCCAACTAGAACCGGAGCCCCCTCGTGTATAGTATTCTCTCCAAAAGCATCACGATTTAATTTCAAACTAGGTATTATCCAACTTTTACCAATATTCATGGTTTGAAATATGAGAATCTATACTTGCATCTAAGAGATTGTAAGGATGATTGTAATGCATACACAAACAAAAATTGTAGCATGAACATAGTTAGATTAAAGCTTTTTCCTTTTTCATTAAAAGATAAAGCTAAAACTTGACTACAAAACCTTAGATCTGGATTAATAAGAACTTGGAATTACATGTAAGAATAATTTTTGAAAAAATTCTTTCCACCTCATGGAACCAATTCTTTTAAAAGGCAAATCACTTATTTTACTCAAAAAAATGGATAAACATTATACCAATGTTGGGATAAATTTAAAGAATTGCTTAACATATGTCTATACCATGGCTTTGAAACTTGGTGATTGGTCACTTATTTCTACGAGGGCTTGACACCCCAAAGCAAAAAAGTTGTAAAAATGATGTGTAGTGGTGAATTTAGAGATAAAAAACCTAAAGACACATTAGATTATCTTGACCAATTAGCTAAAAATGCGTAGCATTGGGATACTGTTGGAATTTTGAATTGATAAATAAACCACAACCATCTCCATCCAATGGAAGAATCCATAACCTTAGGGAAAATCATGATTTACAAGCAAAATTGCATCCCTAGTTAGGAAGGTTGAAGCTCTGGAGAATAAAAAAAGTGATCAAGTGAAATCTATCGAAGAATTGCATGTAATGTTTATAGTTCAAATGATCATTTCACTCAAAATTGTCCCACTCTGCCTGTACTTAAAGAATGTCTGTATGATCAAGCTAATGCCATTAACACTTTTAATACGCCAAACCCATATTCATAGACTTATGATCCTGATTGAAGAAATCATCTAAATTTTAGTTGGAGGAATAATAATAATGCACAATCTTTAGAAGCACCACTTCCGTAAAATTTTCAAAATGCTCAACCTTATGCACCATATGTACCACCACCATGGACAAATTTGGAAGATACAATGCATTCATTCATTAGGAAGTAAGATGCTGTTAACAATCAAAATGTACAAACCTTTTCTGATTTGAACGATAGTCTTGCTAAAATTTCTTTTGCACTCATAGTTCAAGAGAAAGGTAAATTTCCAGCCCAACCACAACCAAATCCCAAGATTCAACAAAATCTACCCATAGACCAATTCAAGTGAGTTATAGCTCTTTGTAGTAGCAAAGTTGTTGATAGACCTATTCCTGAACGTTGTGAAGACGAAACTTCAAAGGATAAGGAAGGACTAAATAAACTTACACCTAGTAAAGAAATAAGCATTGTTCTATCTGAACCACCATTTTCCGCAAGCATTGAATAAACTAAGAAAATCAAATAACTCTTTTGAAATTTATGAAATCTTCAAGCAAGTTAAAGGTAACATTCCGCTATTAGATGCAATTAAGCAAGTACCTTCATATGCCAAATTTTTAAAAGACTTATGCACTATGAAGAGGAAATTAAAGGTAAAAAAAAGTGCTTTCATGGTTGAACAGGTAAGTACAATTCTCTTTACTAATACTAAATTGAAATATAAAGATCCTAGTTGGCCTACTATTTCTTGTATTATTGGTGATCACAAAATTGAGCATGCTTTACTAGACCTTGGTGTTAATGTTAATTTGCTTCAATATTCAGCTTAGCTTCAATTTAATCTTGGTGAGTTAAAATCAACTTCAACTACACTTTTATTTGCCGACAGATCAATTAAAGTATCAAAAGGAATAGTGGAAGATGTTTTAGTGCAAGTTGATAGATTTATATACCCTGTGGATTTTATTGTCTTAAAAACTGAAGCTATTGTGAATAATTATAAACTAATTCTTGTAATTTTGGGTCGACCATTTTTAGCAACTGCTAATGCTTTGATTAATTATATGAATGATTTAATGAATTTTTCATTTAGAAATATGACGTTGGATTTGAAATTTTTAACATGTATAGGCAACCTAATGAAGAAAATGAGAATGAAGATGATACTAATGAACAAAAGGAATTGCTTGAATCTTGTATAGAGGAAAATATTCAAAAAGTGAATTTTTCTAAACTTATTGATGTTTGTTTGGTTAATTTAATTGAATTAAATAAGCAACTTGAATATGCTACTTTTAATATAAATTTGTTGCTTGACTTTGCTCAGACTTTACAAAAATGATGATGAGAAACTAAAATTTGACTAGCTTGGAATCATTGAAAAGACTGAACAACAAGAAGCACCTAACTGGAATTGAAACCTTTGCCGAAGGGATTGAAGTATGCTTATCTTAGGGAAGAACTAACTTACCCTATTGTGATTTCTTCTACTCTATCAAACGACCAAAAAAGTAAGTTACTATCTATTTTTAAAAAGTATAAAAACGCAATTGGATGGACTTTAAATGATATTAAAGGTATCAATCCTTTAATTTGCACACATAGAATCAATTTCGAAGAAAATGCTAAAACATGTCAACAACCTCAAAGAAGATTAAACCCACACATGAAAGAAGTAATAAAAATAGAAGTCCTTAAATTGCTTGATGGGGGAATTATTTACCTTATCTCTGATAGTAAGTGAGTAAGCCTTACACAAATAGTGCCTAAAAATCTGGAATCATAGTTGTCAAGAATAAAAAAGGTGAATTAATCCCAACACGAATTACATCTAGTTGGTGCATGTGCATTGATTATTGAAAGTTAAATGAAGCCACTAGAAAAGATAATTTTCCTTTGCATTTTCTTAACCAAATCTTAAAAAGAGTAGGTGGATATCCTTACTACTGCTTTTAGATTGATATTTTGGTTATTATCAAATTCCTATATCACTTGAGGATCAAGAAAATACCATATTTACTTGTCCTTTTGGAACATTTGCATTTAAAAGAATGCCATTTAAACTTTGTAATGCTCATGTAACATTTCAAAGATGCATGTTAAGTATTTTCAACGATATGGTTGAACATTGTTTAGAGGTCTTTATGAATGATTTGACTGTGTTTGGGAATTCTTTTGATGATTGCCTTGATAATTTGGAAAAAGTCTTAAAAGGGTGTATTGAGAAAAAACTTGTGTTAAATTGGGAAAAATGTCATTATATGGTTACTTCTGGAATTATTTTGGGTCATGTTGTAACTGTTAAAGAAATTGAATTTGACAAAGAAAAAATTGAAGTCATATCCAAATTGCCACCACAAAAAATAATTATAGATGTGAGATCCTTTTTAAGACATGTATGATTATAGAAGGTTTATAAAAGACTTTGGAGTTATATTTAAACTACTTTGTAACCTTTTATTAAAAGAATTTTCCTTTTAACATCTGCACCCATTATGCAATCTTCTGATTGGTCTTTGCCTTTTGAATTAACATGTGATGCAAGTGACTTTGCTACTAATGCTATTTTAGGACAAAGAAGGGATGATAAGCCTTTTATGATTTACTATGCAAGTAAGACTTTAGATAATACTCAAATGAATTATTTGACAATTGAAAAAGAATTACTTGTTGCGGTATCTGCAATAAATAAATTCCGCTCATATTTGCTTGGTTTTAAATCCATTGATTTTACTGACCACGCTGTCGTGAGATATTTGATGACTAAACAGGATGCTAAACCAAGACTAATTTGTTGGATTTTGTTACTTCAAGAATTTGATCTCAACAACAAAGATAAAAAGGGTGCCGAAAATGTCGTTGCTGATCTTTTATCAAGACTCATATATGAAATCTACAATGACATAACACCCATTAATGATTCTTTCTCTGATGAATTTCTATTTTATATTACTTCAATGTTATAGTATGCTAACATTGTTAATTTCCTTGTTATAGGTAAAATGCCTTTGCAATGGAATACTCAAAAGAAGAAGAAATGTTTTATTGAAGCAAAAAAATTTTATTGGGATTATCCTTACTTGTTCAAATATTGCTCTGATCAAAATTTTTGACGTTGCATTCCTGATAATGAAGTAAGTAGTGTCATTAAGTTTTGTCATTCTGAAGCATGTGATGGATACTTTTCTTCAAGAAAAACTACGGCTAAAATTTTACAATGTGGATTTTATTGGCTTACCATATTCAAGGCCACATATGAATTTTGTAAAAATTGTCAAAAATTGGGATCAATTACTAAAAGAAATATGATGCCTTTAAATTCCATACTTGAGATTGAAATATTTGACTATTAGGGAATTGATTTCATGGGCCCATTTCCACTATCTTTTAGATTTGTGTACATATTAGTTGTAGTTGATTATGTCTTAAAATGGATTAAAGCAATTTGTTGTCGAAAATAATGATTGCAAAATTATGGTTAAAATTTAAAGAGAAAGTCTTTTAAATCGATTTAGAATCCCTCGAGCCATTATCAGTGATGGGGGCAAGCATTTTTTTAATAATTCATTTGAGTCTTTAATGAAGAAATACGAAATTACATATAAAGTTGCTACCCTTTATCATCCTCAAACAAATGGTCAAGTTGAATTAACAAATAGGGAGATAAAACAAATTTTAGAAAAGATGGCTAACCCAACCCACAAAGATTGGTCTATTCGATTGACTGATGCACTCTAGGTCTATCGTACTACATTTAAGACATCTTTATGAATGTCACCCTATCGGCTAGTTTATGGTAAACCTTGTCATTTACCATTTGAAATTGGGCATAAATCATTTTGGGCTATTAAAACTTTTAATTCAAATTTGGATGATGCTGGCAATGTGCGAAAATTGCAATTAAATGAACTTGAGGAATTGATGAATGATGCATATGAAAATTCAAGAATTATTAAGGTAAGACCAAAAGTTTTTCATGATAAAATTTTTTTTTGGAGAACATTTGAGATTGGTCAAAAAGTGTTACTTTATAATTATCATATTCGTTTGTTTCTAGGAAAGTTAAAGTCAAAGTGGAGTGGCCCATTTTTTGTGAAAAATGAATATCCATATGGGGTCGTAGAAATTGAGAATTCAAAGAACAATGTCAAATTGGAAAAAATCTTTAATGGACAAAGATTAAAACCTTTTCTGGAATACTAACCATGTAAAGAAAACACCAAAATAAATTTGAGTGACCTACTAAATTTTGATCAAGTTTTTATTTTTTATTTTTTGTAAAGAATTTAACTTCTCACTGTCACTTTACCAATTGAATTGTTTGACTTTTTTATGCGTTATTATGCTTAAGTGTGTTTAATTATTATTTTTCCTTTTGTGATTGTACATCATGAGAACCTCAATAAGAAAATTCCTTTTCAAATGTCTTGGAGAACTTTTACGAGTGAAATTTCACTTGAGACGCCTAATACAAAGTTGTAAATCATATCCGATTTATGGTCAACAACCACCAACATTTGTGTCCTATGTTGAGGATCTGGAAAGACAACTCAGAGAAATAAAGGATGGTGTTGAGTACTAGAAAGTGTGTATTTATAATAGAGAAAATCATCATTTTACACTCCAAGTCTCACTAACATCCCTATTTTTATGTCTTTAAGTCCCTTGTAATTTAATTATGTATGTTTTATTTTAATTAAGTATTTTATGTATTTTAAGGGATATCATGGTAATTTCACAATAAACGAGAGATCAGATGGAAAAACGGACAGCACTTTTGAACTCAGGACAGTCGAAAACCTTAGGAGGAGCATAAAAAGAAAAATGGTACTGTTCACATTCACATATACTGATCTTGTTCACACATACGATACGGTTGATATATACGATCGCATGTCGACAATCGCTTCACAAAGACTTTTTTTACCATGCTTGTATCTTTGGCGACGCCACTGCGATGACGTGGCACTATACGATGATGTGGCGGCATTTGATTGGACGAATGATGTGGCATTGACCGCTTATGTGGCATTGACTGATGATGTGGCGTTGACTGATGACGTGTCACGAGCTTAGTGGACCAAAAATGTTGACCGGTGACGTGGCAGAATGTTAGTGGACGGAAAAAAACATGTGTACGGTACATGCATATACACAGAATAACAGCCCCTGATGATGTGTTCCATCCAACAGGAACTTGCCACGTGGCGCAATCTTGAGCGTCCAAATTATTTTAATCCGATGACCATGATTTACTCAGTGTATCTATAAAAAGGGGGCTCCCCCCCTAATTTGACACTCCTGAATCCATTTTTGGACTCCATTTTCTCTAATTCCATCTCCATCTTGTATTTTCTACGTATTTTAATAAAATTCCCATTTTACCCATAGTTCAAATATGAGTGGCTAATTTCCTTTCAAGCTTGGGTTGAAGGTGAAGTCTCAACATGTTCCATGGGCTTAATTTGGTAAATTTACTTTTTCTTCCCCTTTAATTTATGTGGTTGTTTTGACTTTTCGTAGACAGATAGTAATAATCTTGTCTGGATATCGGTTGGAATAACCGCCTCCCTAGGCAAGGTTATTACTATTTGGCACGGGAAGCCCTTAGCACCATATCTATTAGAGTGTGGTTCATGATGAGTGGAAGTTCCCCCTTCATGATTTAATTGGTACTAATAATGAATGTTAAGCCGATAGTGCATGTTGAGACAGATCCGGAGATCCAAGCATTTCATCCAAATAGTTTATTCCTACAGCTTTAATTTAAATTAATATATTGCCTACTTCATTGTCATTATAAATCCAATCATCCACTTAGAAAATTAATTCTACAAGCAATTAAAATCCACCTCCTCGTGGGATCGACACTCGTCACCATTAATCTATTCTACAATAGATTCGTGCACTTGCGAGTTCAATAAAATTTGCACAACAAGTTTTTGGCGCCGTTGCCGGGGAGGTAAGTATTTTAATTTATAGATTTTTTTTTAATTTCTTTATTTATTAATTTTTAGTTGTTTCCTTGTAATATTTTTTTATTATTAAAAAAAAAAGAAAAGAAAAAAAAAGTGAATTTACATTTTCAAGTAAATATTATTATCTTTTCTTTTCTTCTCTTCTTTAAATTTCTATAATTTAATTTTCATGTTATTTTTATTTTTATTTTTTTTTATTTTGTTAAATCGGCAGGTTCAACCGCCTAATAATTTATTTTAATTTGTTTCACGTATTTTGTTTTTTTTTATAGCACTTGAGTTGTTTTTATAGCAAATTGTAACAGCTTGATAAGGTTAGTATCGTAATTTCTCCCTTTTATTTATCTTTATTAATTTTGTTATTATTTTTTTTATTATTTGCATGCATGGTCGAAGGTCACAATTACCGAATATTGAGCCTATAGACTTTGAATTAGAAAAAATACTTCGCACACACAAGCACGTTACAATTAAAAATAAATTTGAAATGGATTTGCAACTAGCACCACAAGAGAGGCCATTTAAGGACTACTTCAGTTCCTTAGCTAACTTTAGCACATCATGCATAAGATACCCAAATGTAGCTACTAGAAGTTTTGAATTAAAACCTAGTGTGCTAAATTGTCTCCCAACATTCTATGGCCTAGAAAATGAAGATCCATATAATCATCTGAATGATTTTCATGCTATTGGTCAAACTTTTAAATATGAGAATTTTTCAGATGATGATATTAAACTTAGATTATTTCCATTTTCTTTAAAGGATAGAGCTCGTTCATGGTTCAATACATTGCCTGCTAATAGCATTACATCATGGGAACAAATGGTAATAAAATTTTTGAATAAATATTTCCCAATACATAAAACCAATGCTATTCGCAGGGAAATTTTAGAGTTTACCCAAAGAGAAGACGAGCAATTTTTCGAAGCATGGGCGCGATTCAATGGGCTACTCCTAAAGTGTCCACATCATGGGTACAAAAAATGGCACCAATGCCAATACTTTTTGGAGGGATTATTGCCGAATGTGCAAGAATGGCTAATGGCAACAAGTGGAGGAGAGCTAATGTCAAAAAGTGCATTAGAGATTTGGGATTTCTTCCAGCGACAAGCAGATAATTCCCAACAACGGAGTCGTTCACTCAGGAGTACTAGAAGAGTTAAGGGAGTGAATGAGGTTCACATTGGCGAGTCAAGTTCAGAAATTAAAGAAGTCAAAGACATAGTTGAAGGTCTTTCCCGACAAATAGCATCGTTAACCGCTGCTAAATTAACGGAACCACATGACCAGGACTCATACCCAGATCAAGCCAATGCCATAGATGTAATGAGAAAGCCATCAAACTACAACCCTTACTCCAACACGTACAATCCCGGATGGAGAGACCACCCCAATTTTTCATGGTCTCAAGGATTCCAACAGAATGGACCAGCAGCTCCAGCTCCACCAATGCAACTAATTCCTCAAAATCCTCAAGCCTCTCAACCACCATTTAGACCATATAATCAGAACCCAAACTATTCTCAGCCTAGACCATGGGAGGATGCATTTTAGAATTTCAAGAATCTTATTCACTCCAAAATCGAGCAACAAAACCGCACCATTGATGAACTACGAAATGAGATGAGAGTGGGTTTCAACTCACAAACCCAATCAATTTCAAACCTTGAAAAAATGGTGGGACAACTTGCTTCATCAATTCAGACTTTGGAAATGACAGTTGAGAAAGGTAAATTCCCAAGTCAACCAGTGCCTAATCCTAAAGGAGTGCATGAAGTAAGTACCAGTTCACCTCAGCAGCATGGAGAGGTCAAAGCCGTCATGACCTTGCGAAAAGGAAAAGAAGTCGACAACAAAGTGGAGATGCCGGTACCAAAAATAACTCAAATTGTACCGGTAAATGAAGAAGACTCATCATCAGAGGAGAAAGAAGAAACCAACCCACGAGAATACGTTCCAAAAGCTCCATTTCCCCAGAGGTTAGCTAAAGTAAGAAAAGGAAAATCTACAAGTGAGATTTTTGAAATCTTTAAACAGGTAAGTGTTAACATCCCTTTGCTTGATGCTATAAAACAAGTGCCATCTTATGCCAAGTTTCTTAAAGACTTTTGTACTAAAAAGAGAAACATTCATGTTCAAAAGAAGGCATTTTTAACAGAAAACGTGAGCTCTATACTCCAACACAAACTTCCTCTAAAATATAAAGACCCAGGCTCCCCCACTATCTCATGTAGTATAGGGAACCACACAATTGAGAATGCTTTATTGGACTTAGGAGCTAGTGTAAATCTGTTGCCTTACTCAGTATTTGTGAAACTTGGACTGGGAGAATTACACCCAACTCTAGTGGTGTTACAACTTGCAGATCGATCCATGAAAAAACCTCGTGGTATTGTGGAGGACGTGCTTATACAGGTAGATAAGTTTTATTTTCCTGTTGATTTCATTGTAATTGACACTCAACCAGTCCAGGATTCAAGGAAGCAGATCCCCATTATCTTAGGACGACCTTTCTTGGCAACTGCCGATGCTCACATTTAATGCAGGACTAAAAATATGCAGTTGTCCTTTGGCAATATGACGATGGAGCTAAATATCTTCAACATCGCCAAACAACCTCCCAATGCAGATGATGAAATTGTTGATGTGGATTTAATCGAAGAATTAGTTGATGATACTTTTCTTTCAAATCTTAGTGATGACCCTTTACAAACATGTTTAACTCACTTTGGTTTGAATTTTGATATTGACAGATCAATAGATGAGGTTAACGCCTTACTTGATTCAGCACCATCCATGGACATTAACAAATGGAAGTCAAGAGTGGAACAACTAGCACCATCAGAGAAGAAACTAAGTCCATCATCACAGTCACCACCAGAACTTGAGCATTGTGCATACTGGGCCAGCAAGAAATTCAACTTTGACATACAGCAAGCTAACTTAGAAAGAAAATCACAACTGGCAGAACTTGAAGAAAGTCGTAATGATGTATACAAAAATGCCAAGATTTACAAACAGCGAATGAAAGTTTTTCATGACAAGCAAATTATGAGAAAGTCTTTCACACCAGGTCAGAAAGTACTTTTATTCAATTCTCGCTTGCGCCTATTCCTAGGTAAGTTACGCTATCGATGGACTGGTCCCTTTATAGTCCACACTGGTTTTTCATATGGAGTAGTTAAAATTAAGGATCCAAAGAACGGTGTAATTTTTAAAATTAATGGTCAAAGATTGAAGCCATATCTAGAGTACCAACCACGTGAAAAAATGCACCGAAATAGATTTGAGTGACCCACCAAATTTAAATTAAGAATTTTTCTTATTTATTTCTTCTTTTCGGTGATTTAAATTTTTGTGAAAGTGTGTTTATTTAATCATTCAGTTTTCTTTTATCACTTCTAATTATGTGTTCCTCAACTTGACAGTTCCTCTTGAACATTCTCAGACAACTTCAACGTGTACAATCTCATCTGAGAAGCCAGATACGATTTTGTAAAACGCATCGTATTTAGAAGCTACAACCTCCAGAGTTGGTATCCCACGTTGAAGATCTAGAAAGACAACTCAAAGAAATTGAGAGAGGTATCAACGAAACCCAAATCGAACTTGAGGAAAACTCAATAAGAGGACAATTGTGAGATTATTATTTTTCTTTTCTTTTCTTTTCTTTTCTTTTTTGTGTGTTCTCTAGTTTGTTATCCCGGTTAAGTGGCGGATAACGGTACTCCGTGACAATCAAAGTCGGTTACTTTAGTTTCCCATAATAACTAATATTCTGAGAAGAAGGTATGGACAGAAACGCGATTCTAGCAAAGCTTCACAAGCGATTTCCTTCACTTCCTCAGAATGCCCTCCTTACGATCTATAAAGCTCGGTCCGTACGCATTCGATTGCTTATGTGATATTAGAGTCCTGCTGACATCCGTTGGTTAATCGAGGCCAAGGTACGTTTGGCAGGTGAGTTACCTCCTAAATTTATTGCATACATGCCTGGTTGTGGTAAAGGAAATTACTCGAGAAAACGAAGAGCTGAAAAACTTCATGTTAATTGTCATAAGTGTGCCAGGATGAAATGTGATAAAAATCCTTGTTCTTTCAGAATGATGTCTGATAATAGGGAAGATAAGATTCAATTCATTAGGGATGGCTTGAATAAAGAGTCATTGGATGATATTCTTTTGTCTCTTGAAACGCATCCCAGTGGATACGTACAAACAAAGAATTCTCGATTATTATGCCATTATTTCAGAAAGAACGTGTCCGATATAGTCTTGGGAATCTGACTATAAACGACCCTGTTTGCCAGTTTATAAGAAAACTGGATGGGAAGCCTATCCTCGACCCATAGAGGGCGTTCAAGCCGTTTCTGGACGTAAAACCAGAGGAAGATGTGAGCCACAATCACAACTACCTGTAGATATCCTTTTACTGTTCTTTTATTTTACTGTTGTTTTATTTCACTGTTATTTTATCAATTGCATTATTGTCTTTAATAATTGAGTGCTTTTTCTTTTACTATTTCCTTTTTGACTCTCGAGCCATGTGCTTTACGCATTAATTGACATAGACATGCTACCCCTATACAGCTGTAAATCATTGTCACCAAGATCCTTGATATATGATCATTTTCTTTTAGACTCACAAATTTTTTTTGAGAAGCATCCCAATGGAAGCTACTCTCAATAAACAACTCAAGAACATTTGTGTGCTCTCTGGATTTAACTATGGCAAACATAAAGAGTTCATTGAGGCAGCCATCGATCTTGGTCAACGCATAGCAGAAAGAAATTTGCATCTGGTTTATGGAGGAGGTGACCGAGGGTTATCAAAACTAGTCTCAGAAGCTGTTTATCTCAGAGGGAGCCAAGTGTTAGGCATCATCCCAAGAAGCCTCAAACCGTTGGCCTGAGATCTTGCAACTCTAGAGGCACTAATCACATTAAGATCTTGCCCATCCCAACATTCATCGAAAACCCATCGGTTTGTTAAATGTCAATAACTTTTATGATGGCTTCATCGCATTTCTTAACCATGCAATAAAAATCATTTCATCCCTTTCACAAATAAAAAAATCTTTATTTGTGCTCATCTCGCTAACGAGTTAATTGATCTCATTACAAGCTTATGTGACGAGCCAAATCCCAAGACCACTTGTCTTTGGAATGGCCAACTAATGATAAGAATAATAAGAAATGGCCGTAGTAAGAAGTGCAAATTAGATTTAACTCTCCGCTTGTAAATATTTTCTTCTGTGATCCAGCACTCAGGTGATGTCTTCTAAACCCTATTCTCTTTCAAACATTGAGGACAATGTTCCGTTCAGGTTGGGGGGAGGGAATAGTTGACAATTGTGGAATATCTCAATCTTAGTGTAGTTTTTACTATTTTCTATTGTAGAAACTAACTGTGGCTAAATTTTTGAGTCGAAGATGGCTGAATATGGAGTGTAGTAACTCTAAAAACGCATCTTCTTATTATAATAAAAAAAAAGGGCATTTTGTGTGATCTTTTCATAATTAGATAACATGATAGCTTTCAAATTTTAGTATTTGTATTATCTTTGGTCTTTAGTTATGTTACACCATGTTTGTTACTCTACATGTTGATGTTGGAGACAAATATAAGTTGCTTCAAAGAATGCACATGTCATAATAATTTTCGAGTTTTTGAGCCTGTCATTTTTCTTGGAGAGTAACCCTTTTGGCTCATTCTTCATTCAGCTTAGCAGTTTATTGCTTTATACATTATCTCCCAAAAAAAAAAAAAAAACTAAAGTGTGTGTTGCCACATCTGAAGATCTATCTAACTAGTAGATATGGAAGATTATTTAGAACCCTAAAAGATGACAGAAAGGCCATCTTTAGTCCGTTTGAGCCTTTCTAGCCAACCCTATTAATATGTATCCATAGTTAACCCCTTTGAGCCTTAAAAAAAAAACATAATAATAATAATAATAATAATAATAATAATAATAATAATAATAATAATAATAAAGTAAAAATAAAGACTTTCTTTGGCAACCTATTATCTTGTCCCACTCCAATTTGGAGTATCACTTTATATTTTGTATTTCTCACCACCCATTTATGTTTGAAAATAGAGATAATTTTGCATAAAAAAAAAGGTGCTAAAAAAAAAAAAAGAGAAAAAAAAACAAAAGAAAAAAAAATGTTTACAAATAAAAAAAATAAGAAATAAAAAAAAAAAGCAAGTGAAAAGCACCTTACAATCTCCAAAGTTCTCTATTTTTCAAACATATATTTTGTTTTTCCTATTATCCTTTCTTTGTTAGCCACGTCCCTAGTCTACGTTACGTCCTAATAAAAGTCCTTCTTGATTTTAGGGAACTATAGTCTGAAATGAAAACTAGTTGTATGGGTTGAAAAGATGTGGTAATGCATACTAAAAAAAATAAAAAATAAAAATAAAAAAATAAAAAAGGATGATGAATGTATTTGTTTGATTAGCATTTTTGAATTAAAATCGTACTATTTCTAAGCTGAGGGTATATTTCTATCACCTTGGTGAGAGTGTGTGATATTACTTCTTTATTATTTTCACTCAAATTACCATTCACTAGAGTGATTATTTTTGGGTTTAATTTCTTTGTGAGCGTATTACTACTACCAGTGAGATTTTGGGGTTTGCATGTCATTCTTAAAAGTGACTCGATTACTAAAGTTGTGACAAAGTTTTCTAAACTGATTCATGTGGAGAGTTGATGTGGGAATGATATTTCTTTAGACTATAGATAATGCTTATACTTTTATTTGATTGTTATCATTAGTCTGATTGAATAAATACCACAATATAAAAAAATATATATATATATTTGTTTCAGTTTTGTTTTCGCTCAAATTGCTAGGGACTAGCAACGAGCTGGTTGGGGGGTGTGTTGAGTACTAGAAAGTGTGTATTTATAATGGAGAAAATCATCATTTTACACTCCAAGTCTCACTAACATCCCTATTTTTATGTCTTTAAGCCTCTTGTAATTTAATTATGTATGTTTTATTTTAATTAAGTATTTTATGTATTTTAGGGGATGTCATGGTAATTTCATAATAAACGAGAGATCAGATGGAAAAACGGACAGCACTTTTGAACTCAGGACAGTCGAAAACCTTAGGAGGAGCATAAAAAGAAAAATGGTATGTTTCACATACACTTGATTCACACATACTGATGACGGGTTGATATATACGATCTCGTACGACACGCTTCACAAAGATCAAGCTTTCACCATGCATCAGTATCTTGACGTGGCACTCGATGCGATGACGTGGCGGCATTTGATTGGACGAATGATGTGGCATTGACCGCTTATGTGGCATTGACTGATGATGTGGCGTTGACTGATGACGTGTCACGAGCTTAGTGGACCAAAAATGTTGACCGGTGACGTGGCAGAATGTTAGTGGACGGAAAAAAACGTGTGTACGGTACATGCATATACACAGAATAACAGCCCCTGATGATGTGTTCCATCTAATAGGAACTTGCCACGTGGCACAATCTTGAGCGTCCAAATTGTTTTAATCTGATGACCATGATTTACTCAGTGTATCTATAAAAAAGGGGCTCCCCCCTTAATTTGACACCCCTGAATCCATTTTTGGACTCCATTTTCTCTAATTCCATCTCCATCTTGTATTTTCTACGTATTTTAATAAAATTTCCATTTTACCCCTAGTTCAAATATGAGTGGCTAATTTCCTTTCAAGCTTGGGTTGAAGGTGAAGTCTCAACATGCTCCATGGGCTTAATTTGGTAAATTTACTTTTTCTTCCCCTTTAATTTATGTGGTTGTTTTGACTTTTCGTAGACAGATAGTAATAATCTTGTCTGGATATCGGCTGGAATAACCGCCTCCCTAGGCAAGGTTATTACTATTTGGCACGGGAAGCCCTTAGCACCATATCTATTAGAGTGTGGTTCATGATGAGTGGAAGTTCCCCCTTCATGATTTAATTGGTACTAATAATGAATGTTAAGCCGATAGTGCATGTTGAGACAGATCCGGAGATCCAAGCATTTCATCCAAATAGTTTATTCCTACAGCTTTAATTTAAATTAATATATTGCCTACTTCATTGTCATTATAAATCCAATCATCCACTTAGAAAATTAATTCTACAAGCAATTAAAATCCACCTCCTCGTGGGATCGACACTCGTCACCATTAATCTATTCTACAATAGATTCGTGCACTTGCGAGTTCAATAAAATTTGCACAACAGATGGCATATATGACTTCCAATTAGAGCTTAAAGTTAACTTAATAAGAGGACGAATATAAGTCTATTTTTCTTTTTACACTATGTGTTTTCTTGTTTTGTTCGCTTTCACGTTTGATTCGATTTTGCAGACTTGATTCTCTTCATTTTGGTGTGTTTTGATTTATTTTCTCATATAAGTGGCGGATAACAGTACTCTATGACTTTTTAAGTCGGTATTTTTAGTTTTCCACAATAACTGAAATCCCAAAATTAAACATGGAAGAAATACAACATAAATTGCATAAGCGCTTTCTATCTCTCCTTTAAAATGCCCTCAAAAAAATTTACAAAACTCGTTGTGAATGATTGTGTTTATTAATGATCAATGGGATTCCTACTAATATTCGTTGGTTAATTAAAGTAAAGGTCCAATTCGCTGGTGAGTTTTCTGATGCATCTATTTCTTACATGCCTAGTTTTAATAAAGCCACATTTGCTAAAAAAAGAAGAGCTAAAAGACTTAGCTCTGAATGTCATAACTATGTATGAATTCGTTGTAAGCAAAAAGTTTTTAATTATTTAAGAATGGTTTCTGATAGTCGAGAAGATAAAATTAAATTCGTTAAAGATGGCCTGAGTAAAGAATTGTTAGATGATATCATACGATCTCTTGAGTCGCATCGAAGCAGATATGTGCAACATGAGATTCATAACTTATGGGGACTATTTCAAAAAGAAAGTGCATAGTTTAGTCTTGGGAATCTGACTCAAAAAGACCCTGTTTGCCAGTTTATAAGAAAACTAGACGGGAAACCTATGCTTCACCCATAGATAGCGTTCAAGCCATTACTAGATGTAAAATCAGAGGAATATGTAAGCCACAATCACAACTACTAGTACATATATTTTTTTTTTTTTGTTCTTTTATCATTTGTATTATTGCAGTTAGTGGTGTGGTTTTGCATCTAATTATTGTTAATTTTATAATATTGATTTTGATGATAAAAAAACTTATATGTTCTTGATTAAAATGTTAGGGCTATTAAAATAAATTTCTTAAAGACATAAACATGTTTAAAGAAGCTTAATTATTGTTAACTTGAGTCAGAAAATCTTTTTCTAAACAAAAGTTGTCAAAATATAGAATCTGAAAATTAATGGTAGATTGTTTATCTTATAAACGGTGAACTGATAATCTATAGACAGGAAATTATCTTCTTAATCCTGAACCATTTAACTGACAAGATTCTGAAAATTAACGGTGAACCTTTATTACAAACGATAAATCGATAATTTATAGAAAAAGGAGTTTTTCTAATCTCAACTAGACTTACTTTGACAAAATTCTGGAAATTAACGGTGAACCATTTATTATAAAACGGTGAACCGATAAATTACAGAAAGGAGAAAACTTTCTAATCTTGAACTGTTTAGCAAAAACTGAGACCTAAGTTTGTTTTGCAAGTTTCTAGAAATAAACGGTGATCCGATAATGGTAAACAGTAAACTGTTTATTTAAAATCTAAGCACAATGGCCTTTTGGACAAGTCAAAACGGTTAACTGAAAATAGCAAACGGCAATCTGATTATTCTCAGAAAGTCAACAATGGCTAATTTTCAGCTCCAACTATAAAATAGCTCAATCAAATTCAAATCAAATGTGATCCAAGCGTTGTCATTGAGCTTGCTACTGAGAAAACAATCTTTATTGAGCTTCAAACTTGTTTTTACTTCATTAATTCACACTTTTAGATTTCAATGATTACAATACACATTGTGTGAGAGATTGTTTATTTGTAATTTCTATTTTTGAGTGATTATAAGTGTTATGATACACTTGGGTTAAGAGATTGGGAATAATCTCTTGTTGTAATGGTTTATTGACACCTTTGAAATTCTATTTAGGCTACCCAAGAGGGGGGGTGAATTGGGTTTTAAAAAACTAATCCAATAAAAATGCACAATATTAAAACTAATGTCTTAATCAAAATCAAAAGCAATAAATTCAACAATGCCCAATTTAAAAAGGATAAGGGAAGAGAAATCAAACACTTGATTTTTACGTGGTTCGGCCAACCGTGCCTACGTCCACACCTCTAAACACACCGGGCTTGAGGATTCCACTATGCAAGCCTCCAAGGCTTCAAACACTTACACTTGACTTCCAAGGTGTCAATGGACCTTTACAATAAGAGATTAAACCCAATCTCTCAACCCAAGTGTTTCCCAACACTTACAATCACTCAATGAAAGAGATTTAATAACAAATAATCTCTCACACACTCCAAATGATTACAATTGAAATTTTAATGTGTGAGGGAATGAAATGAAACACAATTGAAGCTCAAGGAAGATTGTTTCTCAGTAGTAAGCTCAAATATCAAATGTTGGATCTCTCTGTTTGAATTTGATTGAGCCTTTTTATAGTTGGAGCTTCAAACTAGCCGTTATTGACTTTCTGAGAATAATCGGATCGCCGTTTGTCTCTATCGGTTAGCCGTTTTGAATTTCCAACTAGCCGTTATCCTTTGACTTCAAATAAACGGTTTGCCGTTAACTTTATCGGATCACCGTTTATTTCCAGTAACCTGCAAAACAGAACTCGGCTCTCCGTTTTTGATAAACGGTTCAAGACTAGAGAACTTCTCCTTACTGGAAGTTATCGGTTAGCCGTTTTAAATAAACGGTTCACCGTTAATTTCCAGAACATGTGACATGTTCAGCTGTAAATTATCGGTTCACCGTTTTTCCAATAAACGGTTCACCGTTAATTTTCAGTTTCATCATTTTTGAACTTTAAACAAGTGTATTACTTTTAGAAAATTCTTTTTAATAGCCCCAACACTTTAATCATGAACATATAATTTTTGTCATCATCAAAATCATTATTATAAGATTAACAACCTTTGAAGTCAATTGTAAGTGTGGTTGAAGCCTTGGAGGCTTGCTTAGTGGAATCCTTAAGCCCGGTGAGCTTGGAGGCGTGGATGTAGGCACGGTTGGCTGAATCACGTAAAAATCGCGTGCTTGATTTCTCTTCCTTTATCCTTTTAATTTCGAGCATTGCTAAAATTATTACTTTTGATTTTATTAAGACATTAGTTTAAATTGTTGTGTGGTTTTATTTGCTTAAGTTTTAAGAACCCAATTCACCCCCCTCTTAGGTATCCTAGTTAGTATTTCAATTATTGTATGTTTTCTTTTACTGTTTGTGTTTAGTCACTGTTTGATTTTTCTTTTTACTGTTTGCTTTTAAATTATTGAGCCACAAGCTTTCCGCGTCATTTGAAAAATACACCAACCTATTTACAACTGTGTATCATTATGTCTGTCACTAAGATCCTTAAATATGAGCTCCTTGTTCAAATACTCAGCTTGTTTTTGAAAAATATTCCAATGGCATCATCTTTGAGTAAAAAATTAAAAAATATTTGTTGGCTTTTTGGATTTTATTATAGAAAATATAATGAGTTTGTTGAGGCAGTTGTAAATCTTTGTTATGTCATAGCTAAAAGAAAATTACACCTTGTATATGGAGGAGGTGACTAAGGATTATCAAAGCTTGTTTCAGAAGCTGTTTTTACTAGAGGAAATCAAGTGCTAAGCATCATTCCACAAGCCTTAAAACCTCGAGTATGCATACCTGGCCTACCAATTGAAGAAGAAATAATTGTCTCAGGTATGTAGGAAAAAAATAACTGAAACGTTAAATCATGCTGACGTTTTTATTTTCTTACCAGGAGATGTTGCAACTTTAGAGGCACTAATTACATTTGCATCTTAGGCCAGTTTGAACATTCATAAAAAAAAACCCATTCGGTTTGTTAAATGTTAATAACTTTTATAATGGCTTACTAACATTCATTAACCATGCAATTAAGAATCATTTTATTCCAATCTTAGCAAAAAAAACTCTTTATTTGTGCTTATACTTCTAATGCGTTACTTGATCTTTTACAAGCTTATAAACTAGAACCAGATCTCAGGACTTTAACATTAGAATGGTTTATTAATGATGGTGACCATAACCTTAGTAAGAAGCGCAAATTAGATTTAACTCGTCGTTTGTGATTATTTTCTTAGAGCAGTCAAATAATGTCTTTTAAACTGTACTTTTTTCTTTTAAGATATTGAGGACAATGACTCATTCTGGTTGGGGGGAGGGAATAGTTGATAATTGTGGAATTTTCAGTCCTAGTAATGTAAAAAAAATAACCTTGGATAAATTTGAGTCGAAGATGAACAAAATATAGAATGTAATACTTCTAGAAATGCATCTTCTTATTCTTAGAGTTGTTGTTGTTATTTTTTTTTAGGTCATCTTCTTTCAAGCTTCTGCAGCTAATTCAGGTGTGATCTTTCTTATCTCTTCTTTTATTATTTATGTTTTCCTTATCTTTTCATCTTTTTGCATGCATATCTTTAAATTATGAATAATGTTTGAATTAGGTTGGGGGGAGGGGACAGTTAATGTACATTGCAAACAGGTGTGTTTATCTATTTTTCTTTTTAAAAAATTTTAAAAAAAAAAATTGTCTAAGATGGCTGTGTAAAAAGTCACGACTTTTGAGATGCATCCTAATAGTCCTGTTGTATTATATTTTGATTTTGAAATTCATAGTAAGTTGTCCTTGTTCCTTTTTCTTTGAATTACTCAAATTTGTGAACTCTCCAATTGGTTATTAAGTCACTTTGTTTACTCATTTAACAAGTATTATTAAATCGTTCTTCACACAAACACTGTGACACATACTATTGGGTTATAAGTTAAAGTTTTTGCAACATTTAGTTTTTTTGGTTTATTAGAGATGATATCTAAGGTAGTAGAAAATGTATATTGCAAAAAAAATAGGAAAAAAATTGAATGCATTTAAATTTTTCTATATTTAAAATTTGACTAATTAAGTTCGTAGGAGTGTCTCAACACCTGATACCCTAAGGCCAACTGGTCTAGGAGTCACTGGCCTAAAGCTCACTATATGGGTTATAGATATATTGTTTACTCATTTATAAAAACCTGAGTAATTAAGTCCATATGGGTGTTTCAACACCTAGTGCCCTAAGGCCAACTGGTTTGGGAGTCACTAGCCTAAGCTCGCTACATGAGTTAAAAATGTAATATTTTAAAATATATGTGAATAATCTGCTGCGTAAAGATTAAGTTTCTGATGAATTTTAGACCAAAAATGTTATTTTCTTTTAATGAAGCTCCAAAAGTATCGTGTTAATTACTTGAGCATAAAAGAATGTTTGGTGATGTTCTGGATAATAAGTGAACGACAAAGAGGTTTGGGAGAATTTATTTATTTGGTAATTTAGAGGTCAGATGAACAACTATTAACTTGCATGTGAATTTTATAAATCTTAATTTAATATAACGCTTTAATTGTTAGGGACTAGTAATAAGCTGGATGGGGAGTGTGACTAGTATTAAAAATTGTATGTTTATTAAGGGGTAAAAATGTTATTTTGTGCATATATTATAATTTATATTTTTGTTCATATAATATATTAAGAATTATTCATTATGATTTAACTACATTTAATTTTATTTATTTTTGTGTATTTATTAGGTAAAATATTAATTTTACGTAATTCAAGGTTCCAAACAAAGAAACAGAGGTCAAATTTGGATTCTAGAGGTTTAAAAACCTTAGGATGAATACATTGGATAGCTTAAAATTAAGCTTTTAGAAGAAAAGTTGACTTTTTTAGTTGACCAAGCACTGATTGGATGATAAAATGGGCTTACAATAGATATGAATACACTGGATAGCTGTCAATTTTGACTTAATCTCAGCTGTTCATAATTCAATGGCCAAGATCGTGCCACGTGGTAATGGTTGGTGAAGCAAGTTGAAGGATCCTAATCTTTGTATTCGGGTCGACTCGATTCACTTATTAACTCGCCAAATCTAAACTGTTCTTTGACCAAATCGGACGTTTTATATGATATCACGTGTAATGTTGACTTTTGAAGTTTGACCAGCTATTGGATCTTGATTTAATAGTTTTGTAGAGTGCATGCATCAATCTTATGGTAAACCACAAAACAATAGATTATGAATTTATTTCTCTATAAATAAAGCCTCATTTTTATGTTTTTGATCATCCGTCTTCTTCCCAAATTCTCTCAATCTACTTGTAATCTTTTTTTCCAAGTGTGTTTTAATATTTTGAATAATTATTTTTATAAATAAATTTAGTTTTATTTTTAATTTTAGTTGTTTTAATTCCTTTTAATTATGATTAATTTGATTTTAATAATTATTATTTTTTATTTCAATTATGCTTAGTTAAATAATAATAGTTAGGGTAAGGTAAAATTCTTAGGAAATAAATATGATTTAATCAAATTATATTTTTAATTATATAAATTAATTTTTTTTATTTTTATACATATTTTATATTTTGAAATTTTGATTTATTGTGGACAAATAATGGAGTTTGGTTCAATAAATTCTTAATATCTTAATATAAAGTATGGTAAAATGGTATTTTGATTTATTATAGACAAATTAAATTTTGGCACAATAAATAATACTTAATCCAAAATAAAATTAATGGGAAAATAATAATAATTTATATAATTAATCTTTTGGGCAATAAATCTAAATAAAAATAGTAAAAAAAATTGTTACATTCTATTTACTACTAAGAGTGAATCCATAACCCTAACTAATTGAATTTCATAGTTTCACTTAAATTAAGTTGTATATATTCAAGTTTTATTTTTATTTTTAGATAAAATAAAATAAACAAATTAAATTTTTCCCTGTGGATCGGTCTTGGACTCATCGATCTATTTTATAATAAGATACTCTTATACTTGGGAGATAGAAATTACTTTTAAGTTGTGTCAATAACTACTGTTAACCTACCAAAGCCTATAAATAAAGGCCATTTCTCTTTATTACATAACAATTTCCACACCATATGAAAACCCTAAGAGATTTCTTGTGTTTACCTTCAACCAACAGCCATTTACACATAAGTAGCTCTAAATAGGCTCCATTATCACCTTACCGTAATCACAATATCCTTTTAAATGATTATTATAAGAAAATTGACAATAGATGACATCAAAAAGACTATCATAAAGGGGAATGGATGAAAGAAAATCTATCTATCATATATGCACCTATCACTGAATTATGACAAATCCATCAAGAAGTTATAATATGACAAGTCACAAGTCTATCACACCACAATTTAGTAAAAACAAAATCAATTTTTATTGAATTTTTAAAATATTTCTTGATTTTTTTGTGGGAAAATTGTATTATTTCAATGAATATTATTGAAAATATTATTGTTATTTTGAATTCTGTCATCATCATCATCATCATCATCATCATCATTATTATTATTATGCAAATTCTGTAAAAAAAAATTTAAAAAATAAAATTTGTACAACTTAGATAAATAATAATTAAAAATCCAATAAATACAAAAGATTGATATTTCATATTTATTCTCAAACTACAATATCTATTTAACCATAAAAACTACAACATCAACTATTGAAATATTCAAACCACATATCAACCCCAAATTCTCAGCAACATGTCCTAATATAAGTAATCATCACCAGTGGCAAAACACACATGTACCAAACCAAAGTCTAGAAAAAATCAACAATTAAACCCTCATTCCGAAACAATATCCAAATTCACTAGTACTTGCAAAGAGCATAACAAAAATAAATAAAAATTGCAACTCCAAAAGCCATTATTCAAGTAAGTATGATTCAAAGAATTCATAACCAAGCCATATTGACTATATAAAATTTATAGCAATAATCGTATTCGCACACCGTCATATTACCGATAATAATCTCGTCTGAATTACCCATGACTTGAAATTATCAAATATGGATGGAAAAGCCTTAGCTATAATTATATTAAAAACATGAATACCATGATCTGATGGGAAGACAAGATTTATCAGCAAACTTGAAGAACTCTCAAGTCTCAATTTTTAATAATTAATATCATGTTATGCAATAGTGGATTTACCACCACTTTAACGTAGTTCACTTATGACTTAAATTTAATAAGCCTGTAGTTCAGTGATTTGTTAATTAAACATAATGCATCTTTTCACTATAAATAGCCATGAGATTGTAAGTGAAAGGCATCTCGTTCTTATTATCTTTATTCAATACGAAGAAAGAATTAAGAATCTATAATTTTCTCTCTTAAATTCACTTTTTTATTAGTTATTTTCACCTTATTTATCACACGTTAACAACACAAATTGGTTATCTAAGAGTTACGAATTGCTAGGTGTAGTTTTTCTTTTCTTTTTTACTTTTGCTATAGTAGTCCTTATAAATGTGCTCTGTGGTTGCTACTAAGTTGGATATTCCAAATTAGAAAATAAAGAATATGATTTGATATCATTCATTATGATTCTTCGAAGTTATATTATCATATAGATATTAATTATTAATGCAACCTAAAGTTTGCAAAACAATAAAGAAGAACATGAAATCTGAAATTTAGAATCTGGAATTCTAAGTTTTAATTTTTAGAACCAGAAGTTCTGAGGTCCATGGCATCTATACAGGAGCCTGAAGTTCTAAATTGAGCATTGTTATTTCTTTATATCTAACTTTATATTTGACATTTATTTTTCTTTATTAGCAAGGTATTCTTCACAAGATGTTAAATCTCATAAATTTGTAAATTCCAGTTCTCAAGGTCTTTGGAAGTAATTATCTTTCCTAGGCTTTAGAAGTCAAAATGCACCTCCAAGACACCACACAAAAAGAAAATCATGCATCCCAACAAGATGAGGCAAAAGTCATGATTTTTCTCGATCATCTTTAACATGAAAGCCTAAAAGCTCAATATTTGAAAATAGAGGATCCATTGACCCTCTTGGATAATTTAAATGTAAGATATGGCCATTATAAAGACATATCCCAATCTAAAGCACAATATGAATGGATAAACTTAAGATTTTAAGACTACTCAAGAGCATCTAATTATAACTCTTAAGTTATTTTGTATTATGTCACTCCTGAAATTGTGTGGTGAACAAGTCTGGCAAAATACGATACTTGAAAAGACACTCAAATACAATCCTACAACAACAGTATTGAGAGCGCCAATTCAACAAATATTTAGTCATAATATCATGTTTTATGACAGCTGAATAAAAAAAATGAGCTTTTAAAGAATCATCAATCACATCAATTTGGTTCTGAACCATTCCTAGAAGCAAACGAAAATGAACAAAGAAATAAGGGACATAATCAAGAAAGTGGAAAAAGATATGGTAATTACTCCCACGGTGATCATCAAAACTCAAAAAATAAAAATAACAAAGATGGACACCACTAGAAGTGGAATGTCTATAAAAGAGAGAGAAAGGACAAGGGCCTAAGGGCCCAGAAAGTAATGTTGTAAAAACAATGATAATAACATTTGTTATTAGTGTGGAAAAAAATGGCATTAGTCACGTCTCTTCTGTGAAAGTAAGGAAGATCAGGCATCCAAAATAAGAAAAAAAAAATATTGGGGCTAATTTCATTGATGAATTAGATCTTCTAGATCTCACTCATCTTGATGCCTCTAATCTAACTCATCTTGATGCCTCTAACTTCTTAGAGGACCCAAAAATGGAGAATTAATCACCTAGTGATGGAAATATTCATACTAAATAAGTTTCATATATTACTCAGCTTATGTTTTATCTACAATATACTTTTGTTATCACATTAAATTGACCTTATGTTTTATATTTTAATAATTCTATATCTAACACAACTTTCCTAAAATTAAAAGATATGAATTTTAGAAAAGAATTGTTTATGTTGGAAAGGAAAATTGGGGATGTATGCTTGGTTAATAATGTAACCATACTTACTATTCTTTATGATAAATAATATTTCTTAGAATTAAAATTTCTTAAAGGAAAGATAAGCACTATATCAAATCCTACAAACTTGACTGAAGCTATGGAAGAGCCATTATCTTATTAGCAAATGGAACAAAATTATGTATTCCAAATATATTATATTAAGCAAGATCCAAAAGAAATCTACCGAGTTTTAGAGATATCTTTATAAATGGATATTGTATGAAGACTTTAAATAATAATAATATAGGATATCTCTATATTACTAAAAATTCTCATGCACGAAATACAAATTGGGAAACCTATAACTTTTTCATTTGAATTGTATTATACAATTATAAATCTAATTAAAAGCTACACAATAATGAACTGTAAGTTCATTGATCTAAAAATGTTTATATTATGACATGATCGCCTTGGTCACCCAGGATCTATGATAATTCATAAAATCATTGAGAATTCTCATGGACGCTTATTAAAGAGCCAAAAGATTCTATTGTCTAATGAGATTAGTGTACCACTTGCTCATAAGGTAAATCTATGATTGGGCCATCCCCTTATAAGATTGGTTTTGAATCTCTAACTTTTCTTTAAAGAATTCAAAGAAATATATGTGATCCAATCCATTCATCAAGTGGATTGTTTCATTAATTTATGGTTTTAATTAATACATTTACACGATGGTCATATGTTTGTTTGTTGTCCACACCTAATGTTGCATTTGCCAAATTGCTTGCCTTAATTATAAGACCAAGAGCATTGTTTTTATATTACCCTATCAAAACATACATCTTGATAGTATTGGTGAGTTTACTTCTAAAATATTTGATAACTATTATACATCTACTATATCCGATGTACAACATGTAGTTCTATATGTACATAAACAAAACAAATTGGCAGAATTATTGATTAAACGACTTCAAATAATTGTATGAACTTTACTATTAAGTACACAATTACCAATATCTATATGGTGCAATGCTATTTTACATTTTGTGGCATTAATTCATTTTAAACCCTCTTTTTATCATTAATATTCTCCATTAAAACATATGCTTGGTCATCAACTTAATATTTTCCATCTACACACTTTTCGTTATTCTACATATATTCTTATATTACCCATACAACACATAAACATAAGACCTTAATGTTGTTTGGGGATCGATATTGAGTTAACTCACCTTTAATTGCCAGATATTTAGATTCCTTAACAAGTGATCTTTTTACTACACTGCTTGTATATTTTTCACTTCAATGGGATAGTTTTCCCATCATTAAGAGAACAAAAAGTGCCTTCTAAAGTAAGGCGTAGACTATCTTGAAAAGTTCCTACTATGTTTCATTTAGATCCTCAAATCAGTTAATGTGAAACTGAAGTGTGAAAAATTATTCATTTGCAGTAAATTGCAAATCAATTTCTGAATGTATTTACAAATGCATAAAAAATAACCAAGTCACATATACCAACTGTTGAACAATCAAGTGTAAAGGTAGCAAATGAGTTACCTTTTACATATTAGTAGCATGACAAACCACTTGGTTCTAAATATATTATTCTGTGGAAGAAGAGAATGAGAAATTAGGATTTAATGCAAATAATACTTTAGCAATGAAATTCTCACGTTTATTGAATCCCAATTTCATACGAACTAATAGTCCTAGTACCAACTCATGTCTCAGCAAAGATGCATGTCTCTAAAAGGATATAAGTCCCTGAAAAGACATTAGCTTCAAAAGAAACATAAAAATCTAAAACTGAATAAAAGTCTATAAATTATACTTATAGAATGAAAATATAAGGCTGTAATGAAATTGCCATTGACAGTAAATTCTCATTTATAGTAGCTATTGAAATTACAAATGATTTTAAGTTTAAAACTATTGAATGAGTGTAGACAAAGTCTCGATTGGACTCAATGAAGCAAAGCTATTCAAGCAGAATTAACTCTGCTAGATAAATGTAAAGAATTTAAACTTATTTTCTAGACTTATAAAGATATCAAACCTGTTAGATACAAATAGGTATTATTAAAAAAAAAATGAATAATCGCACATGTTTATTGCAAGACCTTATATTGATTATAAAGATACATATTCACTAGTGATATATACCATTACATTTTAAGTTTTAATCAATTTGACAATCTTATAAAAACTTGATATATATTTCATAAACATAGTGACAACGTATTTATATGGATTAACCTAATTTTCATATTTATATAAAAAAACTCTAAAGGATTTAAAATGGTTGAAGCATATTGATCAGATGATCGTAGTTTGTACTCAATCAAGCTACAACGATCTTTATATGAATTAAAACAATCTAGCACATATGGTATAATAATTTCAGTGAATATTAAATAAAATGAGGATTCATAAATAATCCTATTTGCCTATGTCTATTCATTAGAAATTTCAAATTTGATTTGCCCTTATAGTAGTTGTTTGCACTGGATTTTAGCTTGCCCGACCAAATAATAAAAATAAAGGGAAGAAAAATTGATGTTGGAGGTTGCCGAGCTATGTTTGAGAGTTCTCACATAAATTGAGGTCAACTACATTGGTAAAGTATTGATGACGAGGGTGAGCAAACTGAGGAGAAAATGAGGCTGAATGTCACCAAGTTTGAACCAAATAACTTCTGCAAAACAAAGTTAGATGCTATTATTCGGGATAGAGCTAGTGGCCACATTTCGACTCTCAAGTCAAACTACACAAGACAAAAGATTGGTCTAAGGTTGTAAAGGACCTTAAAACCATAAATGATAGAGGATAAGTTTAAAGAAGGAAGAAGAAGATGAGTAAAGTGTGAGATAATGGATTTTTGCTACTATTATAATGAACCTTGGGCCTTTTTAGAGTATGTCTAAAAGCCATTTGGTAATTTTGTACACGTGGTGCTAATTAGTAGCTGTCCTCCATAAGGGCAAGGCATTTACATAATTAAGTTAGTGATCTCAAAATGGTGATATTCCTAAACTTGAAGAGCAAGGAAACCACCAGCCACCCTTTTTCCCCCTTACTTTATCATGTGGCATTCTCTCCAACTTGTTCTTTGGACTACTACATGGACTAGTTGACATGAAGCTTTTTCATTAGCTTAATTAAATAATTTCTCTTGTTATTGCTTCCTTGATTTTAGCCAAAAGTGATATATTTTTTATTTTACAAATGATGACGTGCATTATTCATGCACGTTCTTAAAAACTAAAATTTTGAGTTTTGATTATGCCTTTTGAAATCACACCTTTCTAGAATTGGCACTCTCTATGAAGAACTTACTTCCCAACCCTCTTCTAGTTATGCTACCATTCTATTCAAATTTTTAAAGTTTTAGTTGTTTGACTCCTTTTTACAACTTATCATCACGCCATTAGTCCACATTTTCTTCCTCAATTCCCCTCAAACAAGATCTCATTGGTTTCTTTATGTTGAAAAACTTTGAAGTTCAAGAAACCCTAAGGAGAAATTGTTGGTGCTAACACATGGCGGGGGTGTTTCCAGTTTCTAGATATGGAGAAAATGGATGTGCTTAAGGGATATTTTAATTTAGGAATAGTTTCAAGATTTTTATGGACATGAAGGGGGTGATATCAAAATTTTCTTCCACTTATTCCACTTAGAGACATGGCCCTACGTGGGCTTTTGTTTAAATTTAAAGAATGGCTTAGTGGGCTTGAAATGGCCTGCAATCACCCCACATAGCACTCGTCAATTGCCTTGCTTTTTATATATTCTCCTGCCTCTAGTTACCCTTCTTCTGCTATGCTAATGAGTGGTGAATCTTGACACTTTGATTTTACCTATAGCTCAAAATGTGTCTCGCTTCTTCACATTCCTTGGATGGCCTTTTCAGTGGCCATTTCATCTGAGGCATAAGATCAAAAGTAGTTAGCATAAGAGGAAATCTCCACCCAATATGTGTCGTACTTCTTCTACCACTCTACTTTCTTCATAAAAATGACCACTTTCATTTCCCTTTTCTTTGTTTCCAGATTTTCCTAACAGTCTCATTTTTTTTCTAAAAAATTAAAACTTTGATTCATCATTGGCATTTTCAAAGCTGTTTCTTTTCTCCTTAATGAGTCTTTCTCTTTCTTTTTTTTCCTTACAAGGTTTACTTCATTTACCAGGCACATGTTTTAACCAAACGCATCTTGATTCAAGGCTTCCTATTCATCAACTAATTTTTAAAGCTTCGTTATTAACAACCTAATCTTATGTTTGGTCTTTATCCTTTTCTCTTTCTTTTTTTTTTTCCTTCTCCAAGCAAAGTCAAGATCAAATAGCAGTAGCACTAACAGGGATAACTCCAAGAGTCTCTTGAGATATGAATGAACAACTAGTGATGTCTATCACAGTAGAAGAAGTGGTTAAAGCTTTAACTCAAATGTGCCCAATAAAGGCGCTAGGACCTGATGGACTGCCAGCAGTGTTTTATCAAAAGCATTAGCAAATGGTAAAATCTGAGGTTATCACTACCTGCCTCCACATCCTTAATAAGTAAGGTATTATAGCCCTCTCGGTCATACATACATTGCATTGATACCAAAGGTTGGGAAACCTAGAAACGTCACTGAATTTAGGCCTATTAGTCTTTGTAACGTTATCTATAAGATTTTTGCTAAGACAATAGCAAATAGTCTTAAACAAATCCTGCACAAAATCATCTCCCCGATGAAAATTGCTTTCATTCTTAATAGGCTTATACTTGACAACATTATCGTCAGCTATGCATGTATTCATAAGATAAAACATTGTAAAGGAAAAAAATGGTTTGGTGGCCTTGAAACTTGTTGTTATCAAAGCTTATGACAGATTGGAATAGATTTTTCTTAAGCAAACTATGAAGTGTTTAGGCTTTTCCCAAAAGTAGGTTGGTTTGACTATAACGTGTATAAGTATTGTCTCTTATTCTGTTATTATAAATGGCACAATCAGCAGATTAATCCAACCACAAAAAGGTTTAAGACAAGGCTGTCCATTATCTCCATATCTATTTATTGTATATGCAAAGGCCTTTTCCTCTCTTTTGTTGCAAGCTGAACAGCAGAAACTTATACATGGGCTATCATTTGGAAAAGATTTAAAGATTTCCAACCTTTTATTTGCTGATGATAGTCTTTTTTTTACTAGAGCATTAGTTGCTAACTGCTAAAACCTAAAAAAGATTTTTTATTACCACTCTGTAGCCTCTGGACAGCTATTTAATTTTAAGAAGTCCCCTATACTCCTTAATGAGAATCTCCAGAATGGTCAAGCTTCAGCAATTAGGAATACTTTTTAGCTCAACATTGTTTTAAGGCATGAAAAATATTTAGGCTTACCATTTATAATTAGGAGAAAGAAAAATAGCTTCTTTAATGACATCAAGCTGAAGATTTACAACAAAGTATTAAGCTAGCAGTACAAATTTTTCTCATGTGCAAGCAAAGAAGTTCTTATTAAAGCATAGGCATAAGCCATTCCAACATATGCCGTGAGTGATAAACGAGCACTTGTAATGACCTTCAGCAAACAATTGCTAATTTTTGGTAGAGATCAAAGAGTGATAAAAAAAACATTCACTGGTTGAGATGGGAAATGATGAGTGAAGCAAAGTGTAAAGGAGGAATGAAATTTAGAGATTTTTCAAGCTTCAACTAGGCATTAGTAGCAAAACAAGGATTGAGGATTTTACAATTTCTAGACTCTTTAATGGAAAAGATTCTACAAGCAAGGTATTTTTATAATAAAGATTTCTTGAATGCAAAGCTTGGCTACAACCCATCTTTTATTTGGAAAAGCACTCTATAGCGGAAGGAAGATTATATCAAATGGCTTAAGGTGGAGGATTAGGAATGGTCAAAATATTCAGATTTATAAGGCTAATTGGATCTCTAAGCCACTAACCTTCAAACCGATGTCCAATCTAACTTTGCCAACTAATGCTTTAATTTCTAAGTTAATAAATGATGAGAATCAATGGAATAAAGGGCTGATATTCAAACATTTTGATAAAATCGATGCTGACACAATAATTAAAATCCTATTGCCTAGAAGACCAAAAAGATATGAAATACTTTGGTATTATAAAAAGAAATGCCAATACACTGTCAAGAATGGATACCAGGTTACATTAAGACTAAAATTTCCAAACATCCTAACAAGCTCAAAAATAATGAAGAATCAATGGAATATCATATGAACTTTTGTACTACCAAAGAAGATCAAAATTTTTGAATTAAGGGCTGTAAGGTGTCTAAAAATGGATTTGAAAGTGTCTTTCACGCACTAGTAGGTGGTGAAGCTACCAAGAACAATTGGAAACTTACTCATCTTGAAGATGATATCAAAAGAGCTACTAAACAAGAATCTTCGATTTGTTACATGGTATGATTTTGTTAAGGAGTAAAACTGATATAGAATTGATGGTATCAAACTTTAAGGTGACATGGAATGCAAGAAACCATTTATTATTCAAAGAAAAAAAAGGAGAGTTCATAGTTGCTAATAGTTAAGGCAGAAACTGTGATTGAGGCATATAAAAGAGTCCAACTTCCAGTACCTGTATCAATTGGAAACCACTAGGCTTTGATTCAAAAAACCTGGAATCCTCCCAAAGAGGAAATTTTTAGAGGCAAAAGTAATGGAATGGGTATGTAGATTGTAAAATGTGCACATGTAAGATCTTTGGATGTTGAGTCAGACTCTCAAGAGATAGTTAGCATTGTAAACAACAAGTTGGGTTGCAGATTCGAGATTTTTTAGGTTATTTCAAAAGTTCAAAGCTTGATGGAAAAATTCAAAGAAGTTAGTATCCAATATGCTCATAGATCTTGTAATGCTATTGCCTATTGTTTAGCTAGGTTAGCTTTAGAGATATGTGAAACTATTGTATGCATGGGTTCGTACCCTTCACAATTAATGTATCTATTTTCTTCTTTGAATTAATAGTAATTTCCATTTAAAAAAAAGTATGAGAAACACTTGGAAAAGAGGTGTGTGTGTTTATTTCTACTTGTAAAGGTTTATTAACACTTTAAAAGTCAATTATAAAAATCTTGAAGCCTTGGAAGGCTTTGATAGTGGAATCCTCAAGCTTGGTTTGTTTGGATACGTGGACATAGGTAGGTTTTGATGAACCACGTAAAAATTCATATGTTTGCTTTCTTCTCCCTTATCTTTTTAAATTTGAGCATTTTTAATTTAATGTTAGTCTTAAAACATTAATTTAAATTGTTTTGTAATGTTATTAGTATAATTTTTTTAAATACCCAATTCACTACCCTCTTGGCCTACTTAGCTCGAATGTCTCCCTTCATTATTTATGTGAGGTAAAACTTTCTTAGTTGAATATAATAGAATTAACGTTAGGCTAATAAGTCCCCCAAGTAATAATAATAATAACAATAAATATAAATTATTTAATTCTAAAGTAATGACGACATAAGAAATGACATAAGTGATCATGCAGTAAAGAGATGTTGTAGAGATATTTAGGAATTCTAGATTTTACTAAGATATTTATGAAAAGGATAAATCTTAACCATTAATCTAGAGTTATGGTGGAAAAATCCTAGCCATTCATTAGCTTTAGGAAATCCTATAAATATCTCTATCCCTCTCTTTCATTTTCCATATAACCTAGAAATTCAATCTCTTTTATTCTAAGTCATAACATCAAGAGTAGAGAAAATCTTCAAGTAGGAAGGTCTAGAGAAGTCAAGGATAAGAGAGAAGTAACACTTTAATTGTAATGTAATAATCCTTTATATTGTGCTGGCTATTATGATGTGATTGGTTATTTTAAATTTTTATACGGTCTGCTATGCCGCCTATATTAAGATAATTTTTGATTAAATTATTACATGGTCAACTATGTTACCTATATTAAGATATTTTCTTATTAAATGCCTATATGGTCAGCTATGCCGCCTATATTATAATATTTTCTTATTTACTCCTTGTATGGCCGGCTATGCCACCTAATACGTGATACTTTTACTTAATTATGCCATGATCCACTCTGCCACCGACATTAAAGGTTGTTGTCTTTAAATAGGGTTGTGTGTTGGCTTTATTGTACATCTAGGAACTTCACATGTTATGACATAAGTTACACTGAGCACATGCATCTCATGGATTACGTTATAAAGAAAATGTTTTTAAAAATGAATTCTAAAAGACGGGTTGTTCTACTACTAGGTGCCAAAGTTCCCAAAAAAGGGCAAGCCTTTAAAGCTAAATAAAAAGCAGTCTTTTGGGGACGGTGAGACATAACGTCCAAAAGATCAACTATTTAGGCCCAAGGGCATGTTATTTTAGAAAATAAAATTTTCAACCTTGTAGTACAATAGACCTAGAGCCCTAATAAAGTTGTCTTTATATTTATAAGTTTCTTTTAAAAAGATTTAACATTCATTAAGTCTTTTAGGTGCATAATAGCTAAAACAAGCATCAAGCTGTTATCTTACTGGGCATTATCTCATGTAGTCCTTACATTACAGGTAAGGATAAGTAGGGCTAGTTGACGCCAAGTCCCAACTGAGGCGAAGTGCATATGAACATAACAAACCTTAGGTTTTATGAAAGGCTCAACTGAGTTTCTATCTAAACATAATTATCATAAGATCATGTATGTAACCTTAGAGTTCTTTTTGAGATATACACTAAGGAATCCCTATATTTTGTAACAAATTCTTATGTAATAAAGTTTTCTATTTTATATTTTACATTTCTGAAAATTTTATTTTGAAATCTATATCTGTATTAAAAGTGTTGAGGTTCTAAATATTTTAGTTATAAAAGTGGAGTGTTACAAATTGGTATCAGAGCCCAAGGTTTAAAACGATTCTGCAGACTATCTACATGCAAAAGTTAAAAAGAAGGACAGGGCTCAGTTTTTTGGTAAAAGAAAAAGAAATTACAATTTGGTTAATTGGAAATCTTACATTTGATTTGTCTGACACATAGAAATTAGATCAAAAAACGCATTGAGATGTCAAGTGCTAGGGATAATAGTCACAGAAGGGTGGAAGGAACTTTAAGAGAGCAATTTGCAATTGATCGACTCACAGATATTGTGCCATGACTCTTGGAAACGAAAGTTAGAAGAGATGAACATGCTCAAGAAATAAACAATGCTGTGAGTGAATTTAAAAGATTAAATCCATCCATATTTGAAGAAGGTGTAGATCTTATTACAACATATCAGTGGTTACAAACCATGGAAAGAATGATAAAAGTAGCCAAAGTGCTAGAAGAGGAAAAAGTCACTTATGTTTCCTTTATGTTGTGAGCAGTGGCTGAATACTTGTGGGATTCGATCAGACGGTACCATAATGAAACAACAATGCAATTGAGGGAATTTAAAGAACACTTTTATAACAATTATTTTTCAAAAACTGTTCGCTCAGCTAAAAAAAAAGAATTTGTTTGTTTACAACAGGGAGGGATATCTGTATTAGAGTATATCAAAAAATTTGATGAGCTCTCTCGATATGACCCACACATGTTTGCAATAAAAGACTTGAAAATGGACCATTTTATGCAAGGATTACACAAAGATCTTGCAAAGGACTTAAAGAAGGCTAGAGTTTGTGATGCTTCCTTCAATGAACTCATCAATTAGGCCTTAGCAAGTAGATGAAGAAAAAAAAGGAAGAAAAATGAAGGAACAAAGGAAGTGCACACCAAGGTAATTTTCTAGCTAACTATATTTACAACAGGGAGGGATATCTATGTTAAAGTATATCAGAAAATTTGATGAGCTCTCTCGATATGACCCACACATGGTTGCAATAGAGGACTTGAAAATGGACCATTTTATGCAACAGTTACGCAAAGATCTTGTAAAGGACTTAAAAAAGGCTAGAGTTTGTGATGCTTCCTTCAACGAACTCATCAATTAGGCCTTAGTAATCAAGCAAGCAAATGAAGAAAAAAAAAAAGAACAAAGGAACAAACGAAATGCAGACCAGGGGAATTTTTATGGTCAACTATGCCGCCAATATTAAGATATTTTCTGATTAAATTCTTACATGGTCGACTATGCCACCTATATTAAGATATTTTCTTATTAAAGAAGATGTTTTTAAAAGTGAATTCTAAAAGATGGGTTGTTCTACTACCAGGTGACAAAGTTCCCAAAAAAAGACTAGCCCTTAAAGCTAAGTAAAAAGTAGTCTTTTGGGGACGGTGATACGTAATGCCCAAAAGATTAACTATTTAGGCCTAAGGACATGTTCTTTTAGAAAATAAAATTGTCAACCTTGTATTACAATAGACCTAGGGCCCTAAACGTTTCTTTTAAAAAGATTTAATATTCATTAAGTCATTTAGGTGTATAATAGCCCATATAGGCATCAAAGTGTTATCTTACTGGGCAGTAGCTCATCTAGTCGTTACATTGCAAGTGATAATGAGTAAGGTAAGTTAACGCCAAGTCCCAACCAAGGCGAAGTGCATATAAGTATAACAAACCTTGGGTTTTATAATGGGCTCAACTGAGTTTCTATCTAAACTTAATTATCATAAGATTATATATGTAACCTTAGAGTCCCTTTTGAGACATACATTAAGGAATCCCTATATTTTATAATAAACTTTTACATAATAAATTTTTGCATTTTATACTTTACATTCCTAAAAATTTTATTCTGAAATCTATATTTGTATAAAAAGTATTGAGGTTCTAAATATTTTAGTTATAAAAGTTGAGTGTTATAATTTAGTATTTGAAGCTTATCTAGTTGACCAGTAATTGAGAATTGCTCCTGATGATAAGCTTTCCTGCCCTAAGAACTTTATATATCCTTAATGCAACAATGGTTGCCTCGTACTCAGCTTTGTTATTGAAAGCTCTAAAACCAAACTACAGTGCATATCAAAGTTTCAATTTGCTAGGGCTTATAATGATCTTATCGGCTTCGCTCCCATAGGAATTTGATGATTCGTCTACATAAACATCCCAGCACTTCTCTTGCTCTCTAGTGATTACTTTCTTGCTTAGCTCCCTTAAGATTTCTTCACCCTCTTGAGTCATTGGTAAAATCGACCAGAAAGTTAGCAATGACTTGAACTTTGATGGTTGAGCAAGGACAATAGGTGATGTCAAACTCACTTAACTCGAGGGACCACTTCATAAGCCTTCCCAACATATCAAGTTTCTGGAGCACTTGTCTCAAAGGCCAATTAGTGACCACAACTATAATGTAGGCCTAAAAAATACAACCAAAATTCTTTTACGGAGGTCATTAGAGCAGGCACTAGTTTTTCTAAGGGAAGATACCTTTTCTCAACATCCACAATAGTTTTGCTTGTATAGTAGATAGCCTTTAGGTGTCCTTCTCTTTTTTCTAACCAAAACTAAGCTGGTAGTATACTCGGAGATAGTTAGTTATAAGAAAAGGGTATCTTCTACCTTTGGCTTGGCGAGAATTGATAAATGTACTAAGTATTCTTTCAGCTACTTGCAACCTCATTCCTACTTTAAGGGTCTTAAAGAATGGCTTACAACGATAAGTAGCTTAGAGAAAAACTAGCCTATTCTCGTAACTTTGTTAGCTAAGCTCTGTACCTTTTTTACTGTTATTAAAGATCTTATTTTCAGTACTGCTTTAATCTTGTTAAGATTGGCTTCAATACCTTTCTGCTACACCATATATCTAAAAAAAATTTCGGATATCACATCAAATACGCACTTCTTGTGGTTAAGGCATATCTTGTATTTGCAAAGGAGCTTAAAAGTTTCCTTGAGGTGATCTGTATGCTCGGTTGCTCGTACTGACTTGGTGATCATATCATCAATGTAAACCTTAATAGTCCTATCGATTTGGTCTTTGAAAAATTTATTTACCAAATGATGATAGGTTACCTGTTATTTTTTTACCCAAAAGCCATAACTCTGTAACGATATAGCCCCCTATTAGTGATAAAAAAAAGTTATCCTTTGGGTAGACTTTGTTCGAATAGGTGAAATCAATACATATGTGCCATTTCCCATTAGATTTCCTGACCAGAAAAATATTGGAAACCTAATGCAGATATATGGCCTTCTGTTAAATCTAACCTAGAGTAAATGGTCTATCCCTGCCTCAATGGCTTCTTACCTCTCCTAGTTGAAGGCCATTCTTTTTTACTTCACTAGTTTGTAATGCAAATCCATATCGAGTCTATAGTAGGACACCTTCATATCAATGCCTGTCATATCTATATGTGAGCATGCAAACATATCACTGAACTCTTGTAGAAAAGAGATCAAATACTATTTAGTATCCTCTATCAGATGAGAACCAATTTTAACAACTTTAGAGGGGTCATCCTTCTTAATTGGAATTAAGAGAAGATCTTGTGTTGGTGTTCCTTGCTTTTTTTCTCTAAAGATCCATGGATTTAATGGTGCTTCAATTAGTTCTGGAGTTTCTTGTTATTATCTTCAGCCAGAGTATCTTATAGATTAATGAACTTAAACTCAACATAGGTAAGCTAATTTGGAATTTTCTTGGAAGTCAACCTCATAACTTTCTTTCTAGCATTCCTTTTTTCTTGATTACAGCATTTTTGGTCCTTTTAAGGGCTACCTGATTGAGTTTTACTACTTTCTAGCGAGAAAATTGGCAATTTGCTAATTGGAAGCTATTTGCTTATTAACGTTCGTTATTATGGTGCAACAATAGCAAGCAATCTGCTAGTCTTCTTTAATGGTGATTTCGTTATTATGGAATAACACTAGTAGGCAATCTACTAGTCTTCCTTAATAGTGACCACAGATTTCAAAGTTAGTATTTTTAGAGGATGGTAATGTATAGAAACAATTGCTTTAGTGGTTGCCAGGAATGGCCGACCCAAAATGACATTGTAAGCTCACTAGTGGTCTATTACTAAAAATTAACCATGTGGACCACCTTATCAGGGGCCTTACCTAGTGAGATGGGTAAAGTTACTATCCCTTTTGGCACAATGATGTCACCAGTGAACTAATTAAAAGGGTGTTGTTAGGAGTTACCTAAATGGACTCAAGGTTGAATTAATCTAACACGTCCTTAAAGATGATATCCATTGATCTTCTTGTGTCCACTAAGTTTGAGCTACTTTGTCTATGCCAATCTTTAAGGTGATGACCAGAGCATCATTATAAGAATAGACCGCGTATTCTGCATCTTGCTTAGTAAACATAGTTAGGATCGGGTGCTGAGCTATTGGAGGTAACCTCTAACGAGTGGTGTTAACCTCTTTCCCAATAATAGTGTTCTGTCCATAAGTTTTAATTGATTATCTAGAACTCTTAGCAAGAGTAGTCCCAGATATCATATAAGTACCATTCTCAGGGACACGAGGTTCACATTTGTCAAGAACCTTCTCTTGGCATTCCTTACCTTTAGCTTTATCCATGGATTTTCAAACATTTCTCATCCTAGGCCCAAACTCTTTCAAATACTTGTTAATAATTAACGCCTCGATTTCTTCTCAAAACTAAAAACATTCGGTGGTGTTATGGCCAAAGTCTTCATGAAATTCACAATACTTCAAACTTCATTTCATAGTGGTGTATTTCTTTATTGGCCAAGGGGGCCTCTACACACCCTCTACACACCACTATTATGAATATTATAGGAAATTTATTATGGAGATTTATTCAAATAGGTGATAAAAGTCAAACTATAATTTCTCAAGTGGTCATTTCCTTTGATGATGTTCCATTCAAAGAGGCAAAGGAATTCTAGGCATATGCTAGTGGTGAACTCTTGGACCCCGACTCTTAGGCTATTGGGGTTAGCATGTAAAAGGTGTTATATTAGGGTTTAATTCTTTCAAGCTATTCTTGCCATTGATATTAATAAGCTACCTTCTTATAGCTTAAGCTGGCACTTATCTTCATACTCAGTTTGCTACAGGGCTTTGGTCCTAGCCTTCTCGTATGCACATGGTTCAACCTTTTGAAATGACTTCCAAAGCTTTTCTTCTCGGAGATTTTTATAAAATATGCCAGTGTTTTCTCATAGCCAAAGGTTCTAATGCAAAAGACTTCTTGATGAAAATGATTGACAAAAAGGGCTGGCAGCTTTATCTCACCTAACTTGATAAAGGCTAACTTAGAAGAGGTCTTCTCTTAGTGAGAGGTATAGCAAAACTCTTAAGTCAACTCGAAGAGTAGCTGATCAACGTTAGTTATGCTTCCTAGTCTAAGAGATTGAAACCAAGACTTGGCTAGTCCCGTGAGAATATATGTAAACATTCGACACATAGGTTGTTTCTTAACTCCTTTGATAAGCATTTGATCCCAGTATAATTCAACATGTTCAGTGGGGTCGGAGGTGCCCCTATATTGTGAAATTTAAAGCCTGTTGAAATCAGTAGAGAGGACAGCTTGGCAAATATCCATGGTCAATGGCGACTAAGGAATGATTATCACTTGATCCCTGGTGATGGAGCTATCGTTCTCGGAGAGTTTACAAACTTATTTCAGAGGAACCCTTCCCATAAGAAGAAAATCTCTTAGCGTTGAGCTTATCTAGTAAATCTTCAACCGATTTTTGCCATGTTTCCAACCTCTACTACCGCTAGATCTGTGTTAACAGTAGATCTTTCATCCTTGGAGCAAACTAACTGTGCCTTAGATCTAGTGGTAGCAAGGTTGAGCTACTTGATTACTTGATTCGGGTACCCATCATTTGGGTTTTGAATTTAAAAACTTATGGCATGGCAAATCTTTTCAGCAAACTCATCAAAGTGCCTTTTAGTGATGAACTCATCATCAAGGTGAACACTGATTGAGGTTTTTATAAACTTTTCTTTATTTATTCTCATCTTCTTCTTCACAAGTTCAATAACAGACTCATTGTTATATCCATCAATTCACTTTAAGATGGGTAGATTGTCGTTAAAGGAATAATTGTCATCCATGTTGCTTAAAACAGTAAACAAAATAACTTTACAACCATTATGGAGCTTTCTTGTCACGCTCCCTACAAACGGTGCCAATTGTTTGTACTGGATTTTAGCTTAACCAACGAAATAATAGAAATAAAGGGAAAAAGAAGTAATGTTAGAGATTGCCTAGCTATGTCTGAGGTGTTCTCACCCAAATAGAAGAGGTCAACTGTATTGGTGAAGTATTAATGAAGAGAGAAAGCAAGATAAGGGAAAAATAAGGCTAAGTGTCACCCATTTTGAGCCAAAAAACTTATGCAAAGTAAAGTTGGATGCTACTATCAAGGGTAAAGTCGATGGTGGAGCTAACGGTGGCTAACGGACACACTCTAATGCACAAGTCAAACTAAACAAGACAAAAGGTTACTCTAAGGTCACGAGGGACCTCAAAGCCATAAACAATAGAGGATAAGTTCAAAGAAAGAAGAAGAAGATAAGCAAAAATGTGAGATAATGAATTGTTGTTACCGCTAGAATGAACCTTGAGCTTTTATGGAGTGTGCTTGATGGCCATTTGGTAACTTTGTACACGTGGTGCCTAATTAGTGGCTACCTTCCTTCAGGTAAGGCATTTTTGTAATTGGATTAGTGATCTAGAGATGGTAATATTCCTAAGCTTATGAGGCAAGTAAACCATCGGCCACTCTTTTGCCCTATGCTTTATACACGTGGCATTCCCTCCAACTTGTGGTCCTATTGCTCTTTAGGCCACTACAACGATAATTGACATGGCACTTGTTCATTGTCTTAACCGAGGAATTTCTTTTACTATTAGTTCATTGTATTTAGCCAAATGTGGTATATTTTTTAATTTTACAAATGCTGACATATATTGTTCATGCGTGCTCTTAACCACTGAAATTATAAGTTCAGATTATGCCCTTTGAAATCAGACATCTTTTTGGAATTGCCACTCTCTTAGCCCTCATTTAGTTGTCTTATCACTCTATTCAAATTATTGAGTTTTTCCACGTGTCATCACATTGTTGGTCCACATTTGCTTCCACAATTCCCCCCAAATAACAGTATATGAAGATGAGAATAATTTAATTGGAATTCATGAAAAGCTTTTAAAAATAACTGAATATTTAAAAAGAGAATTTGAAATAAAAGATTTAAGGGAAACAAAATAACGTCTTGACCTATAAACCAAGCGTAAAACTAATGAAGTACTTATCCATCAATCTACCTATATTGAGAAAATATTAAAGTACTTCTTCATGGATAACGCTTGTTCGTTATGTAATCTTATGGTGGTGCGATCCGTTGATCCTAAAAAGGATTCATTCCATCCTAAAGAAGATACTGAAGAGATATTTTGTCTAGATGTACTATATCTAAATGCCATAATGCATTACTATATTTAGCTCAGTGCACTAGGCCAAACATTATATTCTCAATGAACTTATTGGCAAGATTTAGCTTTGCTGGAACTTGAAGACCTTGGAAATAAATTAAACATGTTTTCAGTTATCTTCATGGAACAATGGACTTGGAATTATTTTTATTCGAATGAGCCAACACAAAAATCGAGTCTTGTTGGTTATCCAAATGCAAGTTACCTTTCCAACCCTCATTTGCAAGTTACCTTTCCAATCCTCATAAAACTCATTAACAGACAAGACATGTTTTTACATATAATAGTACAACAATTTTATGGCAATCTACAAAGCAAACATTTTGTTGACACATTTTCTAATTATTCAGATATTCTTGTTGTAAATGAAGCATGTAATCTAACTTCTATTACAAACATTCCAACAGTAATATTTGAAAAAAAATACAGCTTATATTGCACAAGTTAAAAGAGGATATCTCAAGGGAGATAGAACAAACACATCTCACTAAAGTTCTTCTGTACTCATGAGCTGCAGCAAAGTAAGAAATATTGATGTCAAACAAAAATGCACCATCAATAGCTTTGTAGATCATTTTACCAGAGTTTTGCCCACTTCAACATTTGAGAAGTTAGTCCTCAGCATTTGCATGCATTGGCTCAATAGATTATCAAATTGATATTTGACTCTTTAAAGGGAAGTACTTCATTGGGGGAGCATAAATATTTAAGATAAGAACTTCTACAAAAACCAAACACATTGCATTATTTTCTTTTCCGCTATGACTAGTTTTTCCACTAGTTTTTATTAGTTAAGATTTTTAATGAGGCAATTATTATAGCACTGATTATTATAGCACATCCAGTGCTATTTTATGATCATCTTAAAAGTGGTGGACATCCAAGGGAGAATATTTTGTAACAGTGAATTTACCATCACTTTAACATAGTTTAAATTTAATAAGCCTATAGTTCATTGATTTTTTTAACTCAACCTAATGTAGTTTTTCTTTATAAATAGACATGAGATTGTAAGGGAAAGACATCTTGTTTTCATTATCTTTATTCAAAACAATAAAAGATTTAAGAGTCTATATTTTTCTCTCTTAAATTTACTTTCTTATTAATTAGTATATCTTATTTATTAAATTTCATTTATAAATGCTTACAGTTTTCATTTGTATAATTGAATAAAAAAAAAAAGGGGGAAAGCATAAATTTACTGACCACGTAGAGCACAAAGAAAAACCAAAGAGAACAAAAGGAAATTATGGAGAACAAGCAAATATAATTTTCCAATGATTATATTTAGCAAATATAATTGTTACTAAGAAATTATGCGAGTATTAGGAAATCAACCTTTAGTCTTGGATCAAGAACTTAAAGCACATAACGATTTTGCATGCAACTTTGTCCAAAATTTTGTAGAGCCCAAAATCGTTAACAATTAACAAAATTCCAAATAATTAACTCTGTTATCAATGAACTTAATGTCATGCCTTAAATCGCTGGTTATAAAAGTACTCTTTCGATAACTGTGTCCAATTATTCTCACGACTTTGGTACCGAGATCTTACTTGCTGAACAATGAATCATGTTCTGCTAAGAGCCTGTTTGGTGTGGCTTATCTAGTGGCCATAAGTGCTTATTTAATCTTATAAGTACTGTTTAAAAATTTCTATGGTGTTTGGTTTTTTTTTTAGTAGAGTTTTTTAGATTTAAATAAGCTAATTTACCTCTATTAGTAAAAGCCTAAAATTTGAGCTTTTGAAAGTAGAGGTTAAAGAGCTTTTTCAAAAAATATATAATATCAAAAATATCCTTAAAATATTTCATTAATTACATATTACTCTATTTTGTATAAAACCTACATAACGAAAATTATTGCCGCCATATAAACATATTGCCACCACTTCACTTTTTTTCTCTTTGTTTTTTTTAAATAGCCAGCACTTTAATTTCGCAACCCTCCACATACCTAGCACTTGGGAGAAAACTCATAGTCATAGCCAACGCGTTTGGTGAGGAAAGTGTCAGGTAATGCTTCCTCAACTTTTTTCCTTTTGTCTTTATTATATTATTCAAACCTTCTTACTACTTTTTCATCTTTGTGTTTATTATATTATTTAATATGTGGTACTGTTTCATGTTTCTTGTAAATTTGGTCTTTTTTAAAAAAAAAAAAAAGGTGGGCAAGCCCAAATCAATTTTTACCCCTCTTTCCACCCCCAGGGCTCGAACCCGAATCCACACAAGTAAGAGGCGACGGATTGCACTGTCAACCAACTCGACTACACCCTTGGAGGCTTGTAAATTTGGTCTTATTTTCCATTGACTAATGCTTTAATCAATTCATGTATGGCTATAATTTTGCTGTGAATTTCATAACTAATTATCAATACCTTCTATATATGTTTTCCACGTGAGTCATTGCATGTAAAGAAATAACAAAACAATGTCATATTTTCTATCACCACCTATAATATGATTTTAGTTATGATTTCTTTGTAAACAATTAATTGATCATGCACTTGAAACGTATTTAAAACCCATGACTAATTTATTATAATATTCAATATGTTTATTGCCACCACTTGCTACTATTTTATTTTTCTTTTTATTATATTATTCAATATAAATTAATGCCACAATTGCTACTTTTTTATCTTTCTTTTTATTATATTGTTCATTATAAATTATTGGCACCATTTGCTACTGTTTCATCTTTCATTTTATTGTATTATTCAACAATACACGTCCATTGTTATTTTATATTTGAAATTTATTTCATCTTTGTTTTATTTGTGCGTTATTTTTTTATATAATAATATTAGATATCCTTCGTCTAGAATGGCAACTGCTACAGAAGAAAAGAGAAAAAAATCAAAGGCAGATTGGGATGATGTTACCATTAATGCTTTTGTTAAGATTTGCGTGAATGAAACATTAGCTGGGAATCGACCAAATGGTCACTTTAATAAGATTGGGTGGAAAAATCTTATTGCTAAGTTTCATTCAATGACCGGTAGAGATTATGAACAAAAACAATTGAAAAACAAGTAGGACATCCTAAAAAATAATTGGCCACTTTAGAAGAACTTGCTGAGAAATGAAATCGGTTTAGGATGGGATCCTGTAAAACAAACAATTACTGCTAGCGATGAATGGTGGGAGAGAAAATTAAAGGTGTAAATTTCTAACCTTTTTATTTTATAGTGTAAGAACAAATGATTTTGGGAGCAACTTAGACATATTTTTAACATATAATCCTTACGCATTACTGTGGGAGATACCTGAAGCAATTAAATTTCATTCTAAAGGCTTGAGAAATGTTGATCAACTAGAAATTTTGTTTAAAGATGTTGCTGCTACAGGGGAAGGATCATGGGCACCATCTATGGGATCTATGCCAAATGATGGTGAGGGTGAACCATTTAATGAATATGCTAGTGAAGATAATAATTTATATTTTTAGGAGGAAACTATCAATATTGAACCGAATAATTTTGGTGGACTAGACAATATTGAGACTAACATTGATAATGGTACTCCTGTAGCATCTACACATGATAATGAAAGGAAAAGAAAATTATCAATTGAAAAGTGAGATGGAGCTGCAATTAGATTGTCTAAACAATTAGATCGCTTATGTCAAGCAGTAGAGAGTAGACAATCTATAGCTATAAGAAATGGTGAAAATGGCTGTAACATTGCAAAAGTAATGGAAATGCTACATAATATGCCTAAAATTGAGATAAAATGTGAGTTGTATTTGAATGCCACTAAAATTTCTCTTAAGAAGGAGAATAGGGAGATATTTACTGCACTCAAGAATCGCGGTGTTCAAATTGAGTGGTTGAAGTTCATGAAAGACTCTTTCTAGTTTTATTTTATGGTTTATTCTTATATCCAAGACTATTGTTTACACTAGCTTATTTTATTTATGTTTTTATATTAAGAATATTATTTTGAACCAATTGGGATATTTTTATTTTATTTGGTTTTGAGTTGCATTAGATTTATTTTTATTTTTTCTTTTCTTTTCAAATAATAATAATTTTTATTATATAGGTGTTTACAGATATGAAATTCTCAAAAAATGAGGATGATAGTGAGAATAATTACATTGATGAAAGTGATGCTGAGTACAAATTATTACAAATGGTACAAACTGGAGTTGCATTGTATGTCAATCATTTTATTAAGCATAATTTAAAGGAACCATGTAAAACACCCTATCATTTAGGTCATTCTTTTGTATTAGAGGTGCTAAATGGACATAAAGATAGATGTCACCAACAATTTAGAATGGAAAAACATGTATTTATGAAATTATGTCAAGTTTTGAGTGAATCATACGATCTTTAAAGAGGCAAGAATATATCTATAATTGAGCCAGTAGCTATGTTTTTTATTACATTAGGCCATGCATTGGGGAATAAAATGGTTCAAGAAAGATTTCAACATTCAGGTGAAACCATATCGAGGTGGTTTGGAATAGTGTTAGATGTTGTTTTCTGTATGGCCATTGATTTTATGAAACCATCTTATCCACAATTTAAAGAAATTCCCCAAAAAATTAGGAATGATGAACGATTTTGGGGCAATTAATGGGACACATATACCAGTTATAGTGCCTACATCAAAACAAATACCATATATTAGAAGAAAAGGGATTCCTACCCAAAATGTAATGGCTGCATGTGATTCTAATATGTGTTTTACATTTGCATGGGTTGGATGGGAAGGCACTACCCATGATATGCGTATATTTTTAGAGGCCTTGCGTAGAGAGAATTTGCACTTTCCTCATTCACCTACAGGTTAGTTATAATATATTATTTATGATACATTTCTATATAAGTTTGTTTAATTTTTTTCAATTATAGAATTGCTATTTTGCAGGTAAGTATTACCTAGTAGATGCTGGATATCCTCATATGATGAGTTATTTAGGTCCTTATAAAGGTAAACGATATCATCTTCCAGATTTTTGATGTGGGAATCAATCAAGAGGAAGAAAAGAAATATTTAAGTATGCCCACTCTTCTTTGAGATGCACAATTGAGAGGACTTTTGGTGTTTGGAAAAATAGATGGAAAATTTTATGCCAAATGCCTAGTTTTCCTTTTAGTACGCAAGTGAAAATTGTGATTGCTTCAATGGTTTTTCACAATTTTATAAGAAAATATACAGATAGTGACCAAGAATTTCAACCTTTTGATAATGATGAGGAATTGCTTCCAACAACTAAAGTGAGAATCAGAGGGAAAAGAACAATGAAGAACAAAGTACAAGTTCATCCAACATACGTGAAATGGACCAAGAACGTGATCAAATTGCGACACTTCTCATGTTCCATTAACATTTCAGTTATATTATTGATTATCATTTTAATTTGGATATTATTTTTTGTTTGGGAGAATGTATCAATGATGTAATTTTTAATTTTGAACATTGAAGAAATGATTGAACTGATTTTTTCTTATTAATTTATAGCTTGGATGAATTTTATTACGTATTATATAATTATAATACATATCCTTCTTGGTAATTTAATTACACAAAAGCACTTTTAGTTTTACAAAACCAAATAATCTAATGGTTCAAAAGAGCTTTTTTAATTGATAACCAAACACCTAATGGCTTCTTGTCAAAAGCTCTATTGGTATAAGTGCTACTACTATAAGCTCTACTCCTATAAGCTCTATTTAATAAGCTTTACCAAACGGAGCCTAATTATCAATTCGCTTTTGGTGTCAAATTGAATTCAAGCATGCAAGGATCCGTTAAATTTGATTCCTACTATTCCCTTAAGTTCAATGGTTCCGTTTGGCTTCAAAGCGACTTTAATTCTTGTAAATAACCCAAAAATCGGTTTACAGAAAAAACTGAATTTTTGGTTCGGTTTTTACTCCATAGAACTGAAAAACCAGAACAGTTCAGTAATTTAAGCTAAATATTATATTTGTCACAATTTAATTGGTATAAATAAAACATTTACCATAAATTTACTCACACCTAATTATTGGTATGTATTTATCATTTTTACCCCCCGTAAAATCAAACCCTAAAATCAAAAATCAAAATCACCTCAACCAAACCCAAACCCGAACCCACCACCCAAGCACCCACCGCTGACCAATACTATTGCGCACCCGCCTCTGCTTACCCTTGCCGTTGCCATTGTCGTCGAACGAAGCTGCTTCTGCTTACTGCACGTGACAGCTCCTAGCTTCTTCTCACTGCGCAGCAGCTTATTGCTGGCTGCTGTTTCGCGTGCGCTGCTATTCGTGGTAAATTGGACGTGCACCGTCGCTGCTTAGTGTTCTCCACCCCGAGTGTGTTATAAATTCATCACAATTTTTTTCTAGTTTATTACATAAATCTGTCCGAACTTATGAAATCTTAGATGCACTGTTGTCGTGTTATTACATGATTTCTCGATTGAAGTTGATGTTTAGGTTTTAATTGAAATTATGATTGTTGTATGTGTGTAGGATGGAGGACTATGGTGATGATGTACAAGAGGTCAGTAATGAAGTTCAGGAAAAAGAGATTAGTGGGGGAAAAAAGAAAAAGAAAAGCTCCTTTGAGATCAAATGTTCGGAAATATTTTTCTAAGCTACCTAGAGGAGAATCAGTTGAATCTTATTATTGTTGCAAATTTTTTATACATAATGGTAATACTGAATAACTAGTTTGAAATGTTGGGACAAGAAAACTTTTGGTGAAAACAATCACCTATAACTCAGAAATATTTATGTTGTATCACTAATAATTAATAAGAAAAATATGCGGAAGCGTACTTAAATTCATAACGCTTAATTCCTCTCGAAGGTTGTGTGGTTGACATTCCAAATCTACACGTTATCCTAAAGAATCCTTTAAGTTTCTTCACTCTCTCTCTCTCTGAAGATGGAATGTCAGAAAGAATGAAAAGATTCATATGACCTAGGGATCATGATCACTTATATAGATAACTATTTCCTGTTGTTACTAAGTATTCCTAATTCTGCCCATCATAGAATTAGAATATTATTTGGTCTTTACACATTTAAGGCTCACATCCTATTAGATGCATTGAAGCCTATAATACCAAAAACTTTAATGGATCATTTTTAATTGGACTTAACCTTATATGACAGTTCGCAATACATAATTATTCACATATAAGCCCAACATTAAATTAAGAATCCAATAATACTAGATTAAAAAAAAGGTCCAACATGAAGTATCATTTTAGTAGATATAAAGTGTACAAATTAAAGCTTGAAAATGAGTAAAATGGTAGATGATTGATGTTTTTGAATTTTTATGTTTTGTGTCACTTTTATTTGTCCTTGGTGATGGATTTGAGTATTTAGAAAGGGCCTGAGGGCTAAGAGATTTCACATTGGTATTCATAATATATTTCATGTTTTTGTTTGTGGACTAGACTAGTGGTGGTAGCTAGTGATGGATTTGAGTATTTTTTGTTAATTGTTCGTATTTTTTATGGATTTGTGAAAATAAAATTGCTACATGTTTAAAAAGGGGGAAAACTCCATTGATGATGCCGTAAAGGAGCTTTAAAATTGAAAAATTCAAAACAAGCCCCAACAGATCCAAACCAAATAAATCAAAACGGCTCGAATCTGACCAAACGGTTCGGTTCGGTTCGGTTCATGTTTATTTTTTCTAATTCTTGTTCAGTTTTTAATAAAATAACTTATTTCAATTGGTTCAGTCCAAATTTGGCCCATATTGACTCATGCCCACCCTTAACTCCATCATTCTTTTCTTTTATAAAGAATTTTGTTATAAAATGTCAATCATCTATTACCAATTTTATTGAAGTGTAAGAACAAATTCTGCTCCTAAGTCGTTTTTGGTATTGATGATTGGAATTTTTAGTGTAAAAGTTAAAATCGTAAAATGTTTAATAAATGTTAATTCTTGTAAATTAGAAGATAAGTTGATTTGATCCATCATTTATATTATGAAAATCTATAATATTTTTATTATTTCATTCAAAATTATTATTTAAAAATTATATTTATTAAATATTATTAATTTTTATTTCACAGTTACTAATTTTTTTTATAACAACTAGGAGAACGAGGACAGCTGACTACCGCTAAAAGTCAAACTATGAGTACACATTGTATGATTGAAAACTGCTGCTGTGTACTAGCCGGTGCTTGCAGGTCTGACGGGTGCCTTGTCTCCAACAGCTGCTTCAAACAATTAGCTTTTAAACCTCATTATCAAATAGAATCTTAATTAAGTTTGTCAAAACCCTAAAGCTGGTGCCTTTATTGCCAAGAAACTGTTATGAAGTATTAGTGTTAATAGGCACTAAACCTGTTAGTAAATAGATCCTTAGTTCCGGAAACAACTTATAAGTCCTCTAATTGTACCTTTCCGAACATCAACGTCTCAAATACCATCTTTAAGGACCAGTTTGCAATTAGGATTTTCCTAAGATTACTGCAAAGACTAAATCCTAAGTCATTTAGCCAAACTAGAGGTTCTCCATTATTTACTAAATACAATATACTCCTATACCATCATCTACAGTATGACTTATTATCTAAGCCCGTTGTTCACTATCCAACAAAAACTAAACGCAAAGCGTTACAATATAGATTTTTTTTCATGCCACACTAATGATTGGATATGCAACGGGATCTTACCCTTGAATTACAAATACGGTAATGATATTTGACCCCCTCAAATGCTTTCACTAGCTTCCATTATTTAGTCAATGCCACTTATTTTTAAGATTACCCTTATTTTAAAAAAAAAAATTCTACTTTACACTCCCTCTCACTAGGGTTGGTAATTGAACAAGATGGGATAGGATTTGTTAATCCTAGTCCCGTCCTGTTTATGTAAGAAAGATAAAAAAAAATTTCATTTTCATCTCTTTATTTTCCTTTCAGACAAAAATTCGTACTAGTCTCGTCCCGTTAAATATCTCGTCCAATCTCATTATCCTGAACAATCCCAAATATAAATAAATAAAATTTTACTTTTTTCTTTTAAGGATCAACATAATTCAATATACCAAAAATCTTGAATAAATACAAGGTAGAATAATCAAATAATAGTGTTATTTTGGCCATATGCATGTTCGAATATAATTTTATACTAATATTTTTTAATTGTCTATTTACTTCTATTGCACATTAATATTAACACTTATACTTAAAAAACTATAGATTTATTTTGACTACATGCATATTCGAATATAATTTTATGCTAATATTTTTTAATTGCTTATTTGCTTCCATTGCACATTAATATTAAGACTTACGTTTCAAAAACTACAGATTTCTACAGTAACTAACTTCAACCATGTTAAAATATATAATAATTCAATAATATAATAATAAACTAAACAAATAAGGTTGGCAATGGAACGGTGAAATTTCGTAATCTCAATCTCATTACGTTTATGCAAGAGGGATAAAAAAAAAGTTTCATTCTCGTCCCTTTATTTTTTTAGAGACAAAAGTATATTTCAATCTCGTTCCAAACGAAAAGAAAAATTGTAATCCTTACCTCTTGCACTCCAGCTCTTACCTCTCGCAGTCCGGCGCGACCAATACCATCTGTGTTTTTTTTAAAAAAAATGATATACAACCCATTGTACCATAAAGCCACTCTGCTTCGCACTAAAGTAAACCGCTGACCAGCCCTACGATGTGCGAGCAAAGCAAAGCTACTGTGCCACATCGCATCGTACCATGTCACTAAAAAGCCATCACTCGCGCACCACAAAACAAATCCATTTTGGAATTTTGAACAAAATTTCATTTCACTGTTTCCTTCGTACAAATCTAATCTTTTTCTAACAATTGATAAATATTAATTTGCATAAATTATTGGAAAGTAATTGTTGATCTCCTTTACTACTTAATAAGGATTTAATATTTCTTTAAAGAATTTTGACTGATTTAATATTTAAATGAAGCTAGAAGCTTTAATTTGGTTTCTTCTTAAAAAAGGTAAATGGGCTTTTAATTCTATTCTGAATTTGTCCGGATGGTGTGTTGTATTAATATTCAATTATCTGTATTTTGTAATTTGCATAATGATATGTTGTATTAATATGTATTAAACTGTAATATAATATCATATTTGACACAATTTGTACGTAGTACGTGTAGTAATATTTTATATCATTGTTTATTCTGTTGTTAATTTTAAATTAATTTATTTAAGTATATTAATATTTAAATATTTTTTATTAGTTATATTAAAAATAATTAATATTTATATATTAATTATTTTAATATAGTTAGATTATGTAATATTATATTATATTTTATTTTTGTATATTATTTAAGTGTTTATCATCAGTTATATTAATTGTTAACTAATAATAAATTTTTATACATTAATTATTATAATAAAATTAAATAATAATTATTCAGCTGTATTTTTAATATAACTATAATAAAAATATAATACAATATTATTGAATAATAAATTTAATTTATATTAATAATCATAATGCAGAAATAAAAGAAAATAAAAATTAACATTATATTAAATAAAAAATGTATTTCTATATTATTATTATTATTAATTAATTAAAAAAATTATGCGGCAAATTGTCGCATTATAGGAGTCAAGTTTAGCTAATACAGCATTGCTGCAACCAAACATGAGGTTGCATTGCATAATGCAATGCAACTTCATGTTATAAATGGTGCCAAACACACCCTTTATGGATTTTTTACCTAACTTTCTAAGATGGATTATTATTCCTAGCTTTTTAAGATGTATTATTATTGAAATGACATGAAAATTTGTTTTTAACTATACTCAACTTTTAAAGAATCTAGTCTTAGTTTTAACAGTATTTTTAATCAAAATTATAATGGAGTGTTTATTTCTATGATTGACGAATCAGAATTTAAAATCTAAATTATCAATGTTATCAGAATTTAAATTTGAAATGATCGGTGTGGTTTACTTGGTAAAATGGGAGGGGAAATAGAAATAAAACATGAGAATCAGCTTATTTTTTAAAATTAAGGAAGGTGATCTTGATTCCCTTAAGGTTGAGGTTAAGTTCCCATTATTTGAACTCACCATTTGACATTACCTAAATCTAATAATTTAAGTTTTTTCCTTAAGTAAAATATTATTATGTTGTATTATTGTAATCATTATTGTTATTATTCTACTACTACCACTACTAGCAACAACAACATTTATTGCTATTAAAATTATTATGAGGATCCACCTATGTTGCACCAGTTGCAACATACCACACTTTTTTTGTCTTCATTTATAATTACCATTGGATGTAAAGTGAGTCCATCTAATAGTTGAGATGGACTCACTTTATGGTCAAAGTAGCTGGTTGCCTCAAGTAAATAAAGATCCAAATAAACTACAGGTTCTCTTTTTATTTGTTGAGTGGCCATATCGAAATCTTATCTAGAATTGATAAATTGTTGAAATCTTCTCCACACATAAAATTTCAATAATCCAAATCTTTTCCGAATGGAATCGCAGTTGTCTCAAGTGGAAGTAATTCTTAGGCATTGATTTCACAGCAATCAAACTCGGAAAAAGCTCCTTGCTTTTTTGAATTATTCAACTGATCATTCACAGCAAAAAAGAAAAAAGTATCTTTTAACTTTTGAATCTTCAACTGATTATCAAAAGACTTTATGGCCTCCGCAATTATCTGGCGAGTCAATTTGATTCTTTCTTTTACTTTCTTTTTGAATAGTTTCAATATTGATTTGGTCAATTGTGAAAGAATCAGACTCCACTACAACCTGAGTGGCAGGTTTAGCAATAAGATGTGTGTAATTTCTAGAGAAATCAGTGAAGATTCTAACCGGCTTTGGGTTCTCAAGGTTGAGTTCACGCGCATCCATCGCCACAGCTTGGTCATCATCAGCTTGCTTTCTGATTTAGTCCAACCACGGATTCAAAGAATCTAATTTTAGCGCTAATATGGATCTCGAATGGATCCGATTCCGCACAAGACTAAATTCAAACCCGAAATGGATATTTGGAACTGACGGAATTCCTTTTTCTATTTTTTATTTTTTTTGGCTTTCTCACTAAACAAAAAAACAACCAGCTCCAATGGTTGTAAGTTGCTGCTTCAACTATCCAAAAAATAATTTAAGCCTTTAGATTAAGCTCCAAATCATCTAATTATTACATTGAATAAGGACAAAAATTGTGGTACCATACCACAGTTGGAACATAGGCGAGTCCTTATTATGAAGTTCAAAAAATGCTATTTGCACAAGCCAAACCCCAAGTCAAGCCTATTTTACTTAAGCTAAAAAAAAAATCATTTTCCTTTATTTTTCAGATTGACTCTCTCCGACCACAATTCTCCTGAAATCACCCACAACTCTCTCCAACTAGTAACCCCAACCACAACTAGAGGTAGGCAAATCGAATTTCGGTTTGAATTGTTTGGGTTTTAGTTTGGGTTTCAACTCGTTTAGTTTAGAGAATTTAACCAATCGGGTTCAAACTATAAACCTGAACTGAACTGAACCAAATTTAATTTGATTCGATTCAGTTTGGGTTATAAATTCGAGTTCACTTAAATTACAAACCCTAATTCTACATTTCTCATAATCTCAACAAATTAACTAATAACATAAACAATTTTCTATTTAAAAATTACAAAAAAAATTAACATTTAACTAAAGAAAATTAAGAAATTAACGAACAATAAAAAAAATTAATTACTAAAAATTAATTAATGGGAAATCCGAAAAAGAAGAATAAATATTTGGTAGTGGAGGAAGAAAAAAAGAATAAGAAGATGTTTGGCAGCAGCGGAAGGAAAGAAGAAGAAGAAAAAGAGAGGAAGAAGGGACAAGCAGAAGAAGAAGAAGATGTTTGGCAATGGCTAAAGGAAAGAAGAGAAAAAAGAAAAAGAAAAGAAGAATTGAAGAGGAAGAAAAAGAAAACAAGAAGAAGAATAGAAGATGATATTTGGCAATGATGGAAAAAAAGGAGAAGAGAAGAAGTAGAGGAAGAGTCAAGGTGGCAACTGAGAATGAGAAGTGTGTGTGTGAGTTGAGATGTGTTAGGGTTAGGAAAGTGTTTTTAATTTTATTTTTTTTAATTTGTTAGTCAACTTGATTGGATTGATTATTCGTTCGGGTTGAATCTGAACCGAAATATAATTTGATCAGGTTTGAATTTTGAATCCAAACAGATTATAAGCTTTAACCCAAACTGATCGATCCGAACATACACCCCTAACCACCACTACTGCCACCACCCATAGCCATCACATAATAGCCACAGCCACTCACAAAGCGGCAGCCACAATTCCAACTACAAGCAAACTTTTCCTCCAATTGCTCATTTTTTTCAAAATCAGCTTCCTTTAAGTCCTTCAGTTCCTCCACTTCATTAACCTCATCCACTTATTTTGAAGTTTCCATTTACTACTGCGAAGTAGCATATTCAAAATAATATTAATCAATTACCCCAAAATTATATAAATGTACAGTGGGTTATAAACCCAGCCAGGTTCGCAACCCATTCAAGTTCACATAAATTGCACAATCATTTGTAGAAAATGGGTTTGGGCATTCGAATTAATAATATATCCGATCAAAAAATTCCATATCATAATCTCATGGAACCAGCTCCAACCCAACATGGGTAAAATTTACAAGCAAAATTCAAATTTTGAAAATAATATGCTCTCAAAGGAATCGAAAAGACAGTATCTTACCTTATGGCAAAATCCACGTAGAATTGAAATCTTTCTCAAATGCTGAAATTTATCTTTCATGGACCAACCAAATCTTCTGCCAGGAAATATTCGTAGCCGCTACAATTTGAGGATAGGATCTTCATTCAAGCTTCTGCTTTCGTCATTTTGTATTTATCTAAGCTAGATCGTGTTGCCTCAAATGAAGATAAGGGTGAAAGGAATTTGTAGTTAGGAATAGAGGTGGCGAATAGGCCGTGCCATGCCGTGTTTAATTTTTTTTTTTTAGGTCCGGGTTGGCCTGCATGCCGTACCCACTTGTGACATGTGGTGCCGTGCCTAAGAAAAAAAGTTCATTAAGCTTTTTTTTTTTATTTTCTTAAATTAAAAGCACATACAAAGTTACTGGTGTATTTTTTTCAAGCATATATACCTTTTGTAGATTCATGTGCCTTTATTTAAATTTAATAAAATAAAAAATTTAAAATTCAAGTCCATATTTAATAATAAAAAATTAACAATAATAAGAGAATGTAATTTTAATTACTAAGTTTGACTCTATGGTATTAAAATTCTTTTATAATACTTAACAACAATAATAATAAATTTTTCTTAAGGGTTAACTTAATTATTAACTTGAAATTACCTATAGTCATATATCATAATTCATAAATAATATTAATACATATTTATAAAATCATGATATTTAAAATTTTATTTATTAAAATCATGATATCAATTATTTATTTAATAAATTATAAACATAAATCAATTATAATCTTTTTTGAAACTAAGGATTAAATAAATAAATAAAACTTGAGCTAATAAAATATATTAAAAGATTCAATTTTAAGTTATTTATAAAATTATAAAATTTTAAGTTTATTTTTATTAAAAATGAAATGTTCTTTTTTGTGTGCTATGCTTTGACCTATCTCTAATCATGCTGTGCTTTTAAGGTAAACGTGGCTAAAATTCTAAGTCCATCCCTGCTCATGTGCGTGTCGTGCTGTGCCGCGTGCTCTACCGAAACGTGCTCTTGTCGTGCCTATTGTATAGAAACATGTCGTGTAGTGCCTTGTACCTTCCGGTCCATTGGTTATCTCTAGTTAGAAAAAAATAAAAAAAACAAACGAAAATGAAAAAGTAAAAGTTACTTTAAATTAAAGTAAAAATTAGAATTAATCAAAACGGTGTGGTTGACTCCAGGCTAGACTTGACACCTTGTTCGTATTGTTATTATCTTCATTAATAGTATGATTATTTTGTTGTTTCTATTAGTATTGTTATTATTATTTTCATTATTATTGTTAAGATTGTTAATAGATTTTTTTGAATAATAATAATAATCTCAATTATTATAATAGATATTAATAAAATGACAATGATCAACTAAAGATATTTTAATAATTTAAAACAATTCATTTTGATTCATAGACAAAAAATACATCTTTAAAATACAATTCATTTTAATTCTAATTCCCACAACTCAACAAAACAACTTATTTTAATTTGAATTCCAACCTATTTTGATTTTATACATCCCGATAACCAATTAATAAACACACCACATAAATCCAAATTGCTTAAACTGTAACTTGCAATTGTTTAAACTGTAACTTGCCTATTGCACGAAATGAGCTTTTCGCCATGAGTTCAAGTAATAACAATAAAGTGCAAGACTGTGCATGTACTATAAGATTTTTCATGACTATCCAAACCTTTCAAATAAATAATAAAATAAACTTGCACTGCACTTAACATTCATCTAACATGATGTTTCTCATCAGAACAGACTAACTGAGGTCAAGCAGGTGACCACCAACCAAAAAAATGTCTGCACCAGGATGGAAAGATCAACTACTAACCATTAAAACAACTAGCCAGGACGATTCTCATCCTCATTGCAACAGAAATTGCATTAAGTGCAGCAAGAATAGAGCAGTAATTCAGTCATCTCACCGACCACAATAACTAAATTCATCGAAAGAAAAAAATTGCATGGAAGCAAAGCTACTCCTCAAGTAGTAAGCTCCATGATAGCACTAACAATGTCCCCATTATGTGTCTTCAGAGCTTTGACAGCCTTACTTCGCGAGACACCAGCCTGTGTCATGACCAAATCAATGTCCCGAGGCTCAACTCCCGTCTCATCAACTTCCTCCTCTTCCTCATCTTGTTGTGCACCAGCAGCAGCAGAAGAGGCATCTGGTTTTGCCATCACCGATCCCATGTCAGGCATCCTGAACTGCTGGGCCGCCTGTGTCTGCAGCTGGGAGCTCAAATCCTCTATCTTAGCTTCCCCAAATATGACGTATGTTTCAGAATTTGGGCTCTTGAAAACATCAGGCTTTGATATGAAAAATAGGATCTGCAAACTCAGAAAAAAAAAGGAAAAAAGAAAAAGTTGATAGCCATCCATCAACTAAGCAAATTAACTTCTCAATAAATATAACATAAAAAGCCTTACATTTTTGGTTCTCTTGATGGTCACCCTGCTAACTCCTGTTACAGATTTCATGCCCAACTTCAGCATTGCCTTGCGGCTCTTTTTCTCACTTCTGCTCTGCTTTGAACTCCCACCTGCAACTCAATATCCAATCAAGACTACTTACTTGGAATTGTGAAAATGGTAAAAGCATGGTGAGTCATAAGGAAATACGCAACATAAAAACAGAAAAGACCTCTATCCAAAGCCTTTTGGGTCGAACAGTCATGCAGAAGGCCTTGGAATCATTTAGAGTCTAGAAAATGTGCGCTTTCATTTATCCAATCGGCAACTTTAATTGATGAAAAGTGTATGTTGCATGCCAGGGAACCAACAAACAGAAGTAACATGGAAACATCTAGCTAGTTTCCTACCAAATAGAGGAACAAAATAGTGCAAGTTACTTACATCAAGGTGATTTAACGGGCATTACGTCAAGCTGATTTAATGAGCAAAAACAAGTTCTTAATACAGTATTCAGAATTCAGAAGAAGGGTTCATCCGATCATCAAAACAGACAACTAAAATCAGTTGCAAATTTCTTCATTGCCATGGGAAAAAAAGGGCTTAACTAGGAATAACTCTTTACCCCCGGCGGCCAACCCCCCAACTCTATTAAAAATGTTAATAGCAATCCCACACCAACCCTACCTCAACATATTCATAAAAACCATTCAGGTCAGCGGCTAAAATCATGAGAGAATTTTCTTATTCTTCAAATTGTCTTTTAACAACCAAGTTATTGTCCACAACAAACAAATTCGAATGCAAGTAAAGTTTGCCAAAGAGATGGAAAAAGGAACAGGATCAATTCATCGATTATCTTTCTTTTTCACTTCCAACCAAAAGCAAACGAATTTAGATTTGTGTCTCCATTGGATAAAAATTTTAGTTCCGGAGACACTCAGTAACAATATTTATGCTTATTATTGATCCTATTGGTTTTATGCAAATGAAGAAATGAAAAATACCCTACAATTCACTGAGCAAACCAAACCATATCAGTTAACACATAATAGCACAACTTAATTTCCAAAAACATACTGTAAGAGCAAAATCGAACTCGCTTCCAAATGAATAACAAATGGTATAACAGGAAATGACGTTCATTCAGATAAAGAAATGCAATAAAACCAAGTAAAGCAAATAATAAAGCTCTCAGAGGAGTACAAAAACATTCAAAAAAAAATTGGAAACCCAGAATATAAAAATAAAATAAAATAAAACAAACAACCTTGAGCTCCATCTTCTTTGTCGTCGTCGTCGTCCTCATCATCATCGTCATTGTCGTGGTCGTCATCATCTTCCTCATCGTCCTTAGCATCTTCAACTACAGGCTCATCCTCATCCTGCAACATTTAAACATTTAGATTTAAAGAAATACAAACAAGCTAAAAACCTAAAAAGGAAAAAAGAAAAACAAAGACCTGAGGCTTAATTTTCTCAGGTTCCTCGACCGGTGTCTCAACAATGGGAGCTGGTGGCGACATTTTGATAAAATTGATAAGCTTTCCCTAGTTTAGCCTCGATAGATAGGGATAACTTTGCTCCGTTAGGTTTGGTTGCCGCTGCTGGCCTGCTGCCTTATTTGCTTGCCATTTTGAGATTTGGATGAGACGTTTTTGTGTTGGATTTCCAAGAGGACAAGGGCTTCCCACGTTGTGGCCCACCTCCAAACTCATTTTGTAAGCCCACTTCTATCTTCTTTCATTGTGTTAAATATATATTTAGGGTTCAACTAACACAAGTCGTGCGATCATGTAAATTTAATCTGACGGTCACAATTACATAGATTTAAAACACAGCATATGCACAGGATTATTGTGCCGTTGATCGTCTCTGCTCCTTTTTTGCTCTTGCTCTTGTGTCGGAATCAATATCATCATCACTGTTGGTTCATTGGAAAATTTCAAATTTGAGTTTATATGCATAGGATCATATATGGAGCAGTAGCCAAGGCTTGATTTAGACCAGAGTTCCAAGAGCAAGAGCATTTCCTGAAGAATTTGTTATATAGAAATATAGGGGATATGGACTTATGAAAGAGCCCAATCAATCAATAGTTCCAGTCACAGGCTCACAACAATCAAGACTATCTCATTAATTGCTTTAAATCTCAGATACCATTTGTGAGATTATTATATTGAGAAGAAGTTTTCCTTTGTCCTTGCATCTGCCTGCAAATACCATTTCTCAAGAGTTTTAGAGAAACTCAGCTGATTAAACTATGTCATTACTTGATCTTGTTGATGTGACGGAGTGAAGATGAGATTGATTTCGATTATAATGAAGAAACCGACGAAGAGTGAAGGCGAAGAAGAAGCATAAATTGAATGCATTAAAAATAATAATAATAATAAATAAATATTGAAACCAAATTGAATTGAATTAAAATGAAAATATATTATATCCAATTTATACCCACCTTTTGGAAAAGGAGGTCGTTGTGGAGACGCATGCGAGCATTTGGTTTGCGAGATAGCTGCGACTGTAGCAGGTGCCGGCGTTGATCATCAGCGTGGCGATACACGGAAGAATTAGGCGAGGAGAGATGGAGAGGTATATTCAACGGTTGCTGATCAAACTTGAAACTTTCCAGCGAACCGACGATGATGATGAGATTGATTCCGACGAAGAGCAAAGGCAAAGAAGGAGCAGAGACAATCAGTGGCACAATAATCCTGTGCATAGGCTGTGTTTTGAATCCATGTAATCGTGACCGTCAGATCGAATTTATATAATCGTACAGCTTGTGTTCGTGGGCGCTACGTTGGAGATACTCCAACGTAGCCGAACCCATATCTTTAACACATAAAGTCGTATTCATTGTTCATCTTCCAAACAATTAAATTAAAATTACTCCAAAACTAAACTAAAAGATAAAAAATAATACATTATACTTTGTATTTTTCTTTTCTTTATTATAAAGTACCGATCTGATTCATTAAATTTCATTAAAATCTATGAAAATTATTAAATCATATGATTTAATAATATAATATCAGTATACTATTAAATTATATAAGTTAATAACTTTATATGATTTAATAATATAATATCAATATACTATTAAATTATATAAGTTAATAACTTTATGAGACATTAACAAATTTAAAATTCCGAATTAAAACATTTATATGCATATGTGGATAGATATCATATTCATCAAATCTAAAATCCTAAATTTTTTAAAGTCCATAAAAGCTGATAAGCCCTATAATTTAATAGCTTTCCCAAACTTAATAAAGTGCAAAATCCTAAACTAATCAAGACCCCCCACCCCTAACACACACTGAGACACACGTATGTCACACACACTCACACAAACACACATATTAATATTACTTTCCCAAGCCAAAGGGACAAATTTTAGAGAAATACCTATAATATTGATGAATTACAAAGATAAGTTTACTTAAAATGCTTTTGAAAGCACTTTGACGACAAATTCACCCTATAATAGTCCATTTCACAAACCCTTTTAAAATCAAAAGATTAGTAACATGGTCACTAGATTTGGGATATTTACAAGATTAACCAAAATTTTTTTCCTAATTTCAACATTAACCCTCGTAAAAAATTACTATCAATATTAGCCAAACAAAAAATTATTGACATTTTTACCCTTTAGCTCACGCGTCTCTCACCTCCTAAACTCTTCCAATTCTCTCCATCAACAACGGTTATCTTCGCCGGCGGCTCTCTACTCCATCCACGGCAACCAACAAATTAAAGGTTAGTTTGAAAACTTAAATTATGTTGTTAGGATTTTGTATTGGGTGAGGGAAGAAGATGATTTGTGATATGGTGTTTGTGGGGTTACGGAGAAGAAATGGTGAAGTGGGTGAATCGGAAAAAAATTGAATTTGGGAGGAAAAATCTGTGCGCGAAGTGGCAGTCGCACTAGATCCGGTGCGACCTGGTGCGGGTCGCACCAGATCTGGTGTGACCGGCGGGCTGGACGCACCAGATTTGGTGCGACGGGGGCGCGCACCCGTCGCACCAACTTCCAGAATCTTTTTTTTAACTTATAGAATATATTTTTTTAAATTGTTATAAATTTAATATAATTGTGTTATAAATATGACAGATACATGGCGAGTAATAATTTGGGTTCGATGAAGTTAGCGTATGCCGATCATTTTCCTTGTCGGATATCTAGTATGTGTAAATTAGTGAAAGTAGTAAAAGTTCTACATAACAAGTTGACAAAACGGCAGTTACAATTATTTAAGAATGATATATTTGGGCATTTCCTGTAGTGCCAAAGCTTTCCATTCAGTGGGGTAATTTTGCACAACCTTTTGCTGAGGCAAGTGATTGATGAGGAACGCGAGGAGGAAAATCAATTATGGTTTCAAATAGGTGAACATTTGATACGATTATCAGTTGGAGAGTGGTGCTTAGTAACCGGACTTTGCTACGGTAAAGATGTCGCACAAAAAAATTCAAAAACTGTCCATCGGCTACTTAGTACGTACTTTGACAGATTGTTTCGAAAACTTAATCTGAAGGAATTCGACAGAAGATTTGCAGAGTTGGACTTCGAGGCAATGGACAATATTGATACATTAAAGATCGCGCTATTTTATTTTGCAGATAGAGTTTTGAATGGCCGAAAAGATCACTGTTAAATTAATTTCTCATGGCTTAATGAGGTAGATGACCTAGATTACTTCCGAAAGCGTCCCTGGGGTTGTTTGTCATGGGAAACGGTATACGACAGTCTTGATAATGCATTATATGCCAAGGACGAAAAATTTAAGGATGAGCGCAAAAAAAATCCAAGCCACAAAATTGAGAAGTATAACATTTATGGCTTTATATCTGGGGTTCAAGTGAGTTGTCAATTTTCGTTTTGTCAATTTGTTTTAATTAATAACTTTTGTTATATTGAATATTTAATGATAAGCTTTATGAGTTTGTCAATTTTGTTGTTGTAGGCTTGGATTTTCGAAGCAATTGGAGGCCTTCCGTCAGCATGGGTCGTGAAAACAAAAACAAAGATTCCGAGAATCGTGCAATGGAAAACAATCGCTTCTTCTAAAATAAATTTTAAAGAAGTTTATTCATTTTTTAATGACAATTCTCGTCTTGTAAGTATTTTATTTTGATTGATGTTGATAATGACTTGAACTATTATTTAACAAACTTAAAACATCCGGCCGCCCTTTATGGCAGGGGAACGTATTGCAAAACATTGAGCCAAACAAGAACGAGAAAGGAAAAAAATATTGGCAGACTGTGCATGAGTATGTTCCACATATTCCAAGATGGGTCCGTAATGTGAGTAAGCTATATAGTGCATCAAACAATGATTATTTATTGGTTTCTTCAAACTCATAAAAGGTTTGACGTATTACTTAAACCATTTATTTGTTTCTTTCTGCAGCATCAACCTGCCATCAACGCGCTGCCCGTTATAAGCCATACAAAGGAGTCTTACACCAAACCGAGCTTAATATTGGAGGAGCAAAATATTGAGGAGGAGAGACCTGCAGATGCATGTGATTATCAGGCACATGGTGACGAGCAGGAACATGGTACCTTTAATGAAGATGGTCCCGAGCATGATCATGAGGCCGAGTCCGCAGCCACACAAGATTTAGAGGTTATCATTCCTTATATTTTCTTGAGTTTACATGAATATAACAGTCTCTGATTAAGTGTAAATCTTGTTATTGTAGTCGCGGACAAAACACAATAATGATTACGTTAGACGACGGCTGGATAAGATTGATCGTAACATTTTCGAGATAAAATTAGCTTTTGACGAAGAGCGGCAAAAACAAGAAGATTTTAGAGAATCAATGATGAAAAAACACGATGAATTTAGCAATTCGGTGATGCAATTTATCGGTTCTTTTAGTGAACCTTCATACAGTCGATCTCCTAGTGGACACTCATATACGGTTAGCAACTATGTTGATTACTGTTGTATTTTTTTATTTTTTATTTTCATATATGTGTAATGCGTTAATTTCATATTGTTAAATATTTAGGTCCTAGATGACTATGGAGTATGTACTGATGTTTGCACTCAGAATGTCTGCACTCCTGTTTTATTGTATAGTTTTTTTGGGGATGCAAGCGGGGAGAGCGTGCAGGCCTTCACCGAGGCACCTCCAGGCATTAGTCAATATAGCCGACCATACAGAAAGTCGTACGTTTTCAACAGTCCGTACTATATTCCTCCAACTAAGTGAGGAAAGAATGTCATGCCGCTGCCTCCACCAGAAATAATGGGTAATGACGTCGACAGAACACCTTCAGTGGAAATTAATCCACTGAAAGGATTGCATGATCCAAGTATATTTTTTGAGTTCGACCAATGGTTTGCTGGCGAAATTCTACTTGATCGGATTATCCCGCAGTCGCATTCCTTCTTTCAAATTCTATTGGGACATGCTTCGCTTGAATGGCTAGGTGATGAGGTAATTTATTTCTGTTTATGCCAGTAATGTTGAGTTCGATAAGAATATTTTTTCTCGCTAATCATTTGACATTATCACGTTCTTCCATAGCATATTCATGAGTATCTTCGCTTAATTAGCACAAAACAACAGCAATATCCAAACGCTTTACCTCAGCGGGTTACGCATACGGACACATATTTCTGGGTAACGTGTTTAAGTTGGCTTATTAATAATTAATTTTTGTTTATGCTAATGTTTTGAATTATTTATAACTTATTATGTAATCTATGCACTAGGTGTTCCTGAATCAGTTGTGGAACAATGGTGATTGTGCGGTCGAGTCCTTAGCATATGACGATAGCTTCAATAGCTATATTCGTGGTCGTCAGCACATTCAGTCAAAGCCGTTGCCAACGGTTGATATGGTATGACTTTATGCATGAGTTCACTAATATGTATATTTTTTGTGCCTTTGTGCTATCTAAAAACTAGTATTGATGATAAGTTTATGAAATTTGTACATGTAGGTATTCATTCCCCTTAACCTAGGCAATAATCACTGGGTGCTAGCACGAGTGCATTTTCGAACAAAAAAAGTCTGGATTTATGACTCATTGCTGACATTGCGCGACAATAAAACATACAAGCATCAATTCATGCCATTTGAAGTTATCTTCCCTCACTGGTTGGAATGTGTTGGCTTCTATAACGTTCGACCTGAGCTGCGGAGTGCTGAGACCTGGAAGGTAATAGTAGCGAAGGGCGTGCCACAACAAGATCCTAGTAGTGGCGATTGCGGTGTTTTTTTATTGATGTTTATAATGTATTTAATGTTTGGACGTAGATTTGATTTTGATGCTAGTTATGGACAGTTCTTTAGAAAGAAGATTGCAGTTGACATATTTAATGACGATATTGGATTGTAAGCGTTTGTAGGTTTATGACATGTTGTTGATGTTTGGATATTGGTGTTAATCTTATAATATTGAGTTTGATGATAACAAAGCTTATATTTTCATGATTAAATGTTTGAGTTATTAAAAGGAATTTCTTAATGCCATAAACATGTTTAAAGAATCTTAATGCACCGGTTACGATAAAATGCTCACAGTTTGTTACTAACGACGAACCGATAATTTACAAAAATGAGAAGACTTTCAAATCTTGACCCGTTTAGCAAAAACGGAGACCTAAGTGTGTTTTGAAGGTTTTTGGAATTAAACGGCGAGCCGATAATAGATAACGGTTAACCATTTATTTAAATGCTAGACACAACGCCTATTTCGACAAGTCATAACAGACTGTTGGATTAAATGAAAATCAACACAACATTTATACTCCGTACTTTATAACATATTTGTAATTTAAATACAATTTTATTACATAAAAATGGCCAACACACAACAAAAGCTAGAATAAATCGTTTTGCATGCATATTAAGTTAAATGCTCCCATACAACTAGCTGCGGCTCGACGCGATGGGATTTTTACATCGCTTACGATTATGTCCCAGTTCATTACACCGACCACATTGCACAGTCCTCCGATTGACATCATCACCCACAGATGGTATTCTTAACTGCTTACGACGTCCAGGTGGTGGTGCTTCAACTGGTGGAAAAACGTTCGTCTCCCCAACTTCAACTGGAACTTCCTAATCCGCCACATCACCAACCGGCTCAACTGGTTGTGTGTAAGCCATAACCAATGATTCCTTCGTGTAGAAATCAGAACAAAGGCTTATGTAATCCACTCGGATACTCAGACATGCAGCAATGGCATGAGCACAAACAATCTGATCAAGTTGGAATACTCTGCATGAGCATGTCTTCTTTTCTATGTCAACTATCCCTTCCTTAACACCACCACTTAACACTTGGAATCGATGTCGCGATACTGGACGAACGATCATTCTTTCAGCCAAAGTTCTTCTATCGGTGATAATTTCATCTGCCCATGTTGTTAGACGAGTACTTATTGATTCAGCCACAATTTTTCTATCATAAAACCATTGTTGTAGTGTTTTTCTAAAGTGGTCGACGAGATGAGTAATCGGAAATTTTCGTGGTTCCCTCATAAAAGAATTAACATTCTCCGCAATGTTGGTGGTAAGAATACTGTAACTCCTACCTTCGAACTGAGACCTTGCCCAATTACATGTACCAACGTTATTCTCTAAGTAATCAGCGGCACCTGAGTGCAGTATCCACAAACCCTCTAGTTGCTGCTTAAAATCTTCGTGACTATAAGCTTTTGCTGCATTTATGAAGATAGGCTCAAAATCATCCCACACAGCTTTAGACATCCTAAATTTTGACTTCACGTTACCTTTAACATGGTAGAAACAAACTCCATGGGCTGCAGCGCGAAAAACTTTAAAAATAACTCTCTTTATAGCGGTGCATCGGTCTGAGATAAATACTAAGTCTGGTCTATCACCAATCACTCCATGTAACTTCGTCATAAACCATTCCCAAGCTTCATTGTTTTCCGAATCCAGGACTCCAATGGCTAACGGAAACAATTGATTGTTTCCGTCCAAACATGTTGCCACAAACATACTTCCTCGATGTAGCCCCTTTAAATGATTGCCATCAACAGCAATTACTGGCCTGATAAATTGGTTAAAACCCTTTATGGAAGAGCCAAGAGCAACAAAGTAGTATAAGAAATGACCATGTTCATCCTGTTCAAGGTGGGTAACTGTACCCTCATTTGCTTCGGTCAAAACGTGAGAATACTTTGGAAGCAAGCTATAGGATTCTGCAGGATTTCCTCGAACAATTTCAATGCCAACTTCTCTAGCCCGATATGCTTGTTGGTATGTTAAGTGAACACCGTATTCCTGCTGCATATCTGCTCTGATATCATTTGGAGTGTATATCATTTTCTCTTGGATATATTTGTTGGCGATAATGTGACCAACAACTCGGCTCTTTACTTGACGACGGCCATCAGACAAGACCTCATTATGACAAGTGTGTACATTATCAATTCTCCTTACCACCCAAGGAACATTGTGCTCGTTCGAACATCTCGTTGCACGAAGCCGCCATTTACATGATTCCGAAAAATAATGGGCCTCGAACCGTGTCGTTGTGGACCGTGTAATTTTAAAATCAAACTTGTCCCTTAAGGCAACCTTGCGCAGTTCTAATATTAACTCATTCTTTTCAATGAATAGCTTACCTACACCAATATCATCTGAGTCACAATTGCTAACAAAATTTGGAGCTACCATGTCTGAAGACAAAATTGGAGCAAGACTTGTAAGGGGGTCAATTCTCCTTCTCGAATGAGTCATTGCATGAATAGATGGATTGTCTCTATTATTGATAGGAATATCATCGTCACGCTCGTCATCATCATTAATAGGAATATTATAATCACCAGCACCCCTGTCATCAACTGCGCTATTGAAATAAGTAGCCGTAGTACTAGTAGACGGTTCTGCATAAAAATTATCCGCTTCTGTGTTTCTGATGTGATTAATAGGCTCATAATTGTCGCGGAATTCATTATTGTGAAATGGAGAGTATCGTTGCTCTGACAGCACCGTTAGTGGTAACACAACTTGTTCAATATCCGCTAACGTAACACCGTTATCATCAATGTTGTCATTATTCTCATTGAGTGGAGAGTAACGTTGTGGCAACGACATTGTACTTGGCAATACCTTTTCTTCAATATCAGGGACATACATATTTTTACTCGGAAGGAAGTTTCAGTTTCGACCGGTGGCTCAAGATCTTCGCTCCAAACTCGCAGAGATTTGGTAACAAATATAGGGACGCATCCATAATTCGCTACATCAGAGGCCATATGTAACACAACCTTCACCATTTCATCATTACATATGTCCATGGGTAGTGAACATGCGCGACATATTGTGTTACTAGACTTCAAAGTTGTCTTCATCGCAATACTATATTCATGAGGATTTATCTCCAACACTTCATACACTCTACTCAAAAATTGATCAAACTGACAATTTTTCCAAACCAAAAATGCTGTATTCTTAGCATTAACATACTCCATACTACCATCGGACAAAGTCTCCCACGACCCATCGTAACATAATTGAAGAACTACAGAATCCATTAAACCTGAAATTATAAAAATAAATTAAATTAAAAATTATTAAACATCATTAGTTTATATAAATAAAAAAATTGTTGCGAAATTGGTGCGATAGGAGCTTGGTGCGACATGCTCCTGTCGCACCAAGTTGGTGCTCCTGTCGCACCAAGTTGGTGCGCCTGTCGCACCAAGTTGGTGCGACAAATTCCTGCAATTATTACATTAGATAAAAAATAATTTCTTACCTGAGTCTTTTGTCCCTGTCACCGACTGCGGATGCCGATTGCCGTGGTCGTTTTTTTAATTTCCGTCGTTGCCGTTTCCCGATTGCCGTTCTCAGATAATTTTAGTTCGTCAGATTATGTTTGCTCAGTTTTGACTGTTTCATGAGTTTGAAATTTATGTTAAATAACAAGGGTAATTTAGGAAAGTAGAGCTGTAAGTGGCTAATGATGATAGCAATTTTTTACGAGGGTTAATGTTGAAATTGGGAAAAAATTTTTGGTTAATCTTGTAAATTTCCCACTAGATTTTGTAGCCAAATCTATGCATTTGTTGGTTTCAGTTTCACTTACACAAAACTAACTGAAGATGACAAGATTTTCACTTGCGTTAATGACTGAATACAGTGATGATAGAGCTACAAATATTTGAACTGGAGAGATTCTAAACACTTATAGCCCACGATAATTGAACCATTTCAACTTCAAAAAGCTTACAGTTACGGTTACCTGCCATAATTTTGCCAGCAGGAGTCTACAATAGTACTACTGATTCAAACACTTGCCCTTCTACAAAAAGAGCATAAGAAAGCCACGTAAAGCCATATATGCTAAAGGAGTTCACTGCTTACCGTTTTGGTTCCTAAATTAACAATTAGCTGTAGATCATATAACTTATTATTCAGCGATCAGCCTCACTTATCAGCGAACAGCACATTGCTAACCCTATCTGTCAATACTATTTTGATCATAGTCACATGGTAAATAAACCTCCAAAAGAAATATCCTCCACAAATGCTTAATTAAAGCAAAGTTCTTAATTCTCTGTTTGCTGAAACAGAGACGAATTCATCAGCAACAAAGCATCATAACACAAATTGTTCAGGCAGGCACTCTCCTTCTCCTCCTCCTTCGATCAAATAAAGGAGGTGGAAACAATTTCCAAGTACAACCTTATATGAAAAATTAAAAAATGCAAACAAGGAATTATAGAAGAGCCTCCATATCATAACATACATACATGGATTGGATGTATTTCACTTATATTGAGTTCAACTAAGACCATGAAGATTATTTAACAGATCGTTAAAGAAGAAGACCGATTGCTCAGACTCAAATGGTAACTGAGAAAAAGAAAAAAGTACTTCCATTGTATCAATAAGCGCAACGTAAACTTCCTTTTGGGAAATTCAAAAAGCATACATTAATCATTTACAAGAGAAGTAATATACATGTAAAGAGAAATAAAATTCATCTTCGAAAGTACAAAATGACTGACAGTAATCATGAACTTTCCTTGAACATGGGAACACCTTCCAGTCTTAGAACAATATAAAGCAAAGCATAGAGAATTACTTTCAAGAATCAAGGGCTAACCATAGAATTACTAAATTCGTAGCATTGAACCTTCTCCTATATCAAAAGGTGCACATCAAAGTATCAAGAATTTCTTTCTAAGAATAACTACGAATACTTCGATTGATTTGCATACTAGATAACCGTTTCTACTACCTAAAAATCAAATTCTAATAATGAATTTGATTGTAAAGAAGCAAAAAAAAGGCACTTTTTCCCATTTAAGCACCATCAACTGCAATGGAGATATAATTAAAATTTCTGGGACCAAAAGTATGGTATCAAGCAATTGTTCACTTCGTAATGGTCTGTTTCGTCATTGATCTCTTCCTCTTCCAATCACCAATATGCTCAGCAGCATGGCAATGCGCTGGTTCAGGTTCAGTCCAGAAAATGCATGGTGCAGCTGAATCACAAACGTAGCAGTAACACTGCATTTAAATAAAAAAAATTGCAAAACTAAATTCTGTGTTTATGTAGAAAGAATCTTATACAATTAATAAATTTAATCAACAGTAAAACTTTCTTACCAGTTCACAGTAGCTCTCATGAGATGTTATGTCAAATGGAAATTTCACACAGAGATGCCTTGAATGTGGATAATCTCTGCAGGCCACCTATTAAATCAATCAAAATCATTACTATTTCAAGGGAAATAAATAAAGACGACAACAACGATAATAATAAGGCCTTAATTTGTTTACAGAAATAATTAGGAAATTAAGCCCAAGAAAGAAGAAAAAAGGAAAATAGAAAAAGCACAAACCTGGCCTTTTTCGGCAATGACAGAGATGTCATTGTTAGCATCATCGGCAAAATCAAAAGTCTTGGACACGGAGAGCTTGCTAATACCAACAGACTCAAATGGGTCAAAATCAAGAATAAAGCAATCCTCAGTTTCTTCAAAATGCTTCAAGTCTGTGTCTCTTTTGAGGCAAAATACGGGTCTAAGTGGAGTCCCATCTTCATCCTCCTCTTTACAACCACTCATCTTCAAAGAAATTGGCGATATCTCTATCACCTCCAACGCAGTTTCTCCCATTTTGGATCAAAACCCTAGACAGTCAGAGAAAGATTTCAATTTCGAATGCGAGCAGACCGTTAGGATTTCTCAGACTTACACAGTACACACGGAACGAAAGGATACATAAATAAGTAACCTCTAGTGGGTGGGCTAGTAACAAATAAATAAACCCGACTTTAACCCTCATATTTCTATATAAATTTCACTTATAAAATAATTAAATATTGGTTTGACGGAGTGCAATTAAGATAACGATCTGGGAAATTTATAAAAATGACCCAAATAATTTTAGTATTTTTTAAAGAAAAATTATCTCTGGTCACTTTTATTTTATCATATTTATATTTAATTATTGTATAATTTTGACATATTTTTTACACTACTTTTATTTCTAAATTTGTATAATCAGTTGCTTTAACACTAAAAATAATCGTTTTATTCCTAAATGAATTAAAAGATTCTTTTATTTTACAAAATTTTAAAAAATAAAAAAATATAATTATAAGAATACCCCTAAATTTAATAAAATAAATAAATCTCAAAATCTAATATGATGATTTTTAAATAAAATTATAATTAAAAAAATTAACATCTTGTAATTATAACCTTTTGTAATTATAATTTTGTTTAATTTTTGTAATTAAATTAAGTATAGGGAAGTTTACAAAAATTAAAATGGAGAGAAAAAGCTCTTTAAAATTATTGTAAACTTCCCAATAATTAATATTAAGAAACTTCCTATGCAAATTAAATGAAATTATAATTACAAAACAATAACAGGATAATTTTTAAATGAAATTATAATTACAAAAAGTTAACATGATAATTTTTAAATGAAATTATAATTACAAAAAGTTAACATGATAATTTTTAAATGAAATTATAATTATAAAAATTAGCATATTGGATTTGTATTTATTTCTGTTATTAAATTCAAGGGTATTTTGTAATTATTATTTTTATTTTCCAAAATGTTTTAGAATAAAATAGTCTTTTAATTTATTTAGGGGTAAAATGATTATTTTTTTTAGTGTCAAAGTGGTTTATTAATACAAATTTTAAAATAAGGGTGGTGCAAAAAATATGTCAAAATTTTGATATGGTTAGATGTACGTATAACAAAATAAAGGTGGTACCAAGATAATTTATCTTTTATAAAATTAGTTATCATAACTTTTTCTATCATATTTAGCCAAACATCAAATTTTTAGACCTAAATATCCTCAAATCTACAAACAAAATGAACAAATAACACTCTCAAGTCTCAACAAAATATCACCAAACTCACTACCCCATATTCACCATATTCATTAAATGAATATAGTTATATAGATAAAATCATCAATTGAAAAGCAAGAAGTTAAGGTTAATATTTTTTTTTCACCATGTGTTTTTTTTTTATTTCAATTGTTTGAAACTCATGTGGGTATCTTGAGTAAAACAAATTAGGAGACAAATCCAAAAAAATGGGCCTATCGCACCTAAGTACAAAATTATTTTTTCACTATGTAATAATCTTTTTTGTTCTTTTCTTTATTACTCCGTTTAATAGAATTGCTTGTTCTTCAAATCTGTTTTCATAGATCATGAAAGAAGTTGGCACATGGTTGTTTTAGACACATGAATGACTAAATAGAGCTTTTTTTTTCGTTAAGAAAGAATGTATATTTAATGAATTTCTTGCAAGAGCGTATAAGGTTTTGCAAACAAAACCGAATGGTTAGAGCATTATAGTAAAGACGAGCTTAAGGTCTAGTTGTTCTACCCAACCTATATGTTCACTATCTACGGATGTACTTGATGACAAAACGGTAAGGTAGTTTTATATAGGGAAATTATCCACCGACCACCTGATTTTTTCTACTTTTTCAAAAATACACAATTTCTTTTTTTTTTTTTTTACCTGAATTGCACCTGAAGTTATAATTTTTTTCACTTTTTCACTTCCGTCTGTTGACCGTTAAGATTCCGTTAGTTTTTTTTAATAAAATGACGATTTTGCCCCCCAAATGTAAAATTACAATTTCATCCTATAGCATTAATGTTGAGGGGAAAAACAGTCATTTTGTTAAAAAAACTAACGGAATCTTAACGGTCAACAGAAGGAAATGGAAAAATGCAAAAAATTGTAACTTCAGGTGTAATTCAGGCAAAAAAAAAAAGAATTGTGTATTTTTTAAAAAGTCTGAAACATTAGGCAGTCGGTGGATAATTTTCCTTTTATATATGGGCTCTAATTTGGTGAACTATGGGTCTAGCTTGTGAGATAGGGAACTCAAACTTCATATAGAGCAAGCATCTCCCTCCTTGATATTCAAAAAGAGATGTTACTAGTAACGACATCATTGGTGCAGTCCTTATATAAACTCTACAACGATAGCGAGGTGTGACATGATGATCTCCAACATTATCAGAGGCCTATCAACAATAACTATTATTATTGAACACTATAGTTAAAGTGTAAGAAATATAATGTTTTAAATGTTTAACTTGCTTACTTTATACAAGTTCCCCATCGGTGAATCATTGTAGAAGTGCTTGAATAAATTGTCATTAAATAAACCTTTGATAGATTTTTTTTAAACTTTCTATGTTTTTTCTGCTCAACCTCGCCATAATCTTATTCATCGTTTCTTTGTTGTAAATAGTAGAACAGTCAATCCTCTCTATTCAACGTATAACATAATTATAGTGAAACATCATTTTCATCTATTACCAAAAAATAAAACAAAACTTTATGTATAACTGATTGAATCCAACATCATTGCTTTTATAACAATTAAAAATTTAAAAATATAATGTAGTCTCTTTTGTGTGAGTTGTCTACTTTATATTAATCATGATCGGGTATTTAATCATCTACTTTATATTCATCATCAACAGGTGTCTGATGCTATTCAAGTACTGGGATCTTGCGCTGCTCATGCTTATCATTTTCCTTTTCAACGTATGGCACATTGTTATTGGAGTAATGCTACATAAAGCAAAAATAGAAATGAATCAAAGAACTTGTAGCTATTCAAGATTCAATAATAACATTTTCAACTGTGCTAAATAATGCACTCACATTGTAGATTGGATGCAAGATTGATTCTCTTTAATCCTTCACACTAATCGAATATGGTGTGTCATTCTCATGTGTGCTCTAGTGAGTGATTGTTTAACAATTCCCTATGCATAAAGTAACCAAAATTTGTTGTTAGACTAATAATCTATTAATGAAGAAATATTCACATCCAATCTAAATAACTATAAAATTTATTGTTAGGCTAATAATCTATTAATTAAGAAATATTCACAGCCAATCTAAATAACTATGAGTCTTGTCATTATAAAGTATATACATCTTAGTAAACTTATTTTCGAAAAAGCAATGCCCTCCCACGTTAATATCCAAGGAGTCTTCTTTTTTGTTTTAATGGGTTACTTTTCTCTTAGAAAACCTTAAATCACTTCAAGAATTTGGGCCTATAGCAAGCAAAGATAATTTTAATTATTTTTAAGTCCAAAACTAAGTAATGATAATTTTGTCTTTTCAATGCACTTGAACACTAGGACAAAAGCCATAAAGGCTGTACTTCACCATTTTAAGATTAGAATCTTAGAAGCTCTCTAATTTTTGGTTCAATGCAATGTCACAATTGTCATATACTGTTTTCCACGATGAATGACCCCAGGAATGACTTCTAAAGTGCTCTAGATCATTAACATTATGTAGCAAAAATGAATCCAATGTATGTTGATCTTTTCTTACATTAAGTATTTTATCCGCAAAGTAATATAGTGTAAATTTTAGCAAATCAATGTTGTCCATATTATTAAAGTTTAAGTCCTTGAAGTTTTTTTATCCAATTCTTTAAGAGTCGATTATATTACCATGAAAACAAATCTCACGTAATATGTGGTTTGTCATAACTTTTGGTTTTTAGTGTACATCGTGTGCGCCATAGCAAAGTCCTATAATTAAGCACTTCTTAGTGATTGATAACCATGCTAATTGACCACCAACTTCAAACCACAGGTGAGCTACGCCTATTTATCTAGTGGCGAGATCATGCATAGCATGCTACTTAGGCACAACGCCTATGTATTCATCATATTTCCAATTTTAAAGTATTTGTTACACGCCCGGGGAAATGTTCAGATGCCAAAATATTTATCGTGCCTAGTTCCATCCTTAGACTAGGTGGATTATGCTTAGCCCTGGCTTATTGGCCATTGTATGAATGGCAGAATCTAAATTTTATTCATTAATCACATTTATTAAATTCAATATAGAAATAAACAAATATACATTATTATGTTTTGGTGTGATATACGCCTGTTACTCCAAGTGATAGATTGGGTTTTGTGCGACAGGCCTTTATTTCGCATCAAATTGGTGCAACAAGGTGACCTTCAGACTAAATACAACTTTACATCAAGGCGACATCAACTAAAAACACCTTAATCCGTAAAAAAATAATACAAACAAAGTCAAAGAGACATCTCATCAAGCACCTAATGTGTCATTTATATTTGATTAATGTTTTAAGAAAATCAAGTGCTTTCTTAACCAATACAATCATCTTCAATTAACCCGTAGCTATATCAACAATGCAATCATCTACAATCAATCCAAAAACCAATCAAGATTAAGAAAACTCATATATTTTGGATTTTTTCCTCTATTTAATTTCACAAAAACATAACAAAAAATGTATTTTGAGCTTTGTTGTTATTGTATCATTGATTGGTTTCCATCAATAAAGTTTGAGAGTTAAGAGGAATTGCTTTTAGGGTTTGAAAATATTTTCAAATTCAAGGGTAATTTTCTAAAACGTTATTGTGTAGTTGACTGTGATAGAATAAATTTGAGGGCTAATAATCAAAAACTCAAAAGTTTTTTAGTTACTTTTGTAAATTTCCCTAAAAATATCCTCCGATACATATACATTTCCCTTCGTGCCTATCCGTATATCAAACTATTTTTCGGCACTCCATAAAAGCTCTAGTAATATTGATAAGTTAATGTATTGGTGCTTTCTAACACTGTATCATTATGGCTCTTGGACATTGACAACTTTCTTCCTTGAGATGTTTGCTAATTCATGTTATATTCTTGTTATTTTGAAGGATTGGCATTTTATTTGGGTGAAAAGTTATTCTTCTCCCACTTTGGCTTGGTTATCGAGTGCAATATTTCATGCTCTATGGTAATTATGTATACAATTGTTGAACTGTCTAAGTTTGATTTATGGACTACATTTGCATAGTTTCTATATCTATCGTAAAGGTAATTTTATGGCATACTGCAGGGTATCAATGCAAAAGGGTTGTTGCTCTAGAGTTGTTGCCGCAACCACTTGAGTATCTGATTATCTATTGCTATTTCTTCTTTGTCAAATCTACATATAAGTTTAATGAATCCTCTAGTGAACTAGGTGGAAAAGCAATACTCAATGCTTGATCAAATTTAGGCTGTTTATTGATCTCATTTTGAGATGATGGTGTAGGTGGTAAAGATGCAAATTGATCAAGTAAAATACGATAAGAAGATGTGAATTCCAAGATCTTTTAAGCCTTTGATTTTTTTCCTTTAAGGCAAGATTGGATATTCCCTAATAAAAACCCTAAAACAATTAAGAACAAACTAATTAAAAAATAATAATAAAAGTAAAAATAGAAAAAAAAAATCAATTAGGGCAAAACAATCCCCTGCGATATGATGCCAAAATTGATAAGTCAAAAAGAATATCACTTAAATCCTTGCCTTAAAATATTATCGTTATTAAGTATAGAAGCAAGTGAAGGTCATTTGTTGACATAAATAATCTTATAATATTGATTTTGATGATAACAAAACTTATATGTTCTTGATTAAAATGTTGGGGCTATTAAAAGTTAAATTCTTAAAGCCATAGACATGTTTAAATAAACTTAATGACTAGTAACATCAGTCAGAAAATCTTTCTCTAAACAAAAGCTGTCAAATTATAGATTCTGAAAATTAACAGTAAATCGTTTATTATGTAAACGATGAACTGATAATTTACAAAAAAGAATTTATCTTCTTAATCGTGAACTGTTTAAAAAAAATGGTTAGCTAGACTCATTTTTAATAAGATTCCGGAAATTAACGGTGAACTATTTATTACAAAATGGTGAACTGATAATTTACAGAAATAATCTTGAACCGTTTAAGAAAAATGGCTCGACTTGTTTTGATAAGATTCTAGAAATTAATGGTGAACCATTTATTACAAAACGAAGAACCGATAATTTACAGAAAAGAGAGAGTTTTTCTAATCTTGAACCGTTTAGCAAAAACAGAAACCTAAATCTGTTTTGCATGATTCTGAAAATAAACAGAGATTCGATAATTTCAAACGGTAAATCTTTTATTTAAAATCTAAGCACAATGGCTATTTAAAAAAGTCAAAACGGTCAACCCACAGCAGTAAACAACAATCTGATTTTTCCCAAAAAGTCAACAACGACTAGTTTTCAGCTCCAACTATAAAATCAAATTCAAATCAATAGAGATCCAATAGTTATCATTGAGCTTGCTTCTAGGCATACAATCATCCTTTGAGCTTTGAACTTATTTTATTTCATTAATTCACACTTTGAGATTTCATTGGAAATCATATACATTGTGTGAGAGATTGTTTATTCATAATTTTTTATTTTTGAGTGATTATAAGTGTTGGGATACACTTAGGTTAAGAGATTGGGAATAATCTTTTGTTGTAAAGGTTTGTTAACACCTTTGAAGTCAATTGTAAGTATTGTTGAAGCCTTGGAGGCTCTTTTAATGGAATCCTCAAGTCCGGTGAGCTTTGCGGTGTGGATGTAGGCACGATCGGCAGAACCATTTAAAAATCACGTGTTTGCTTTCTCTTACCATATCTCTTTATTATTCATTACTCAGTAATTGTTTACTTTTGAATTTAATTGGTTTATTATTATTTTCTTCAAAATTCTAGTTTTTAATTTTTTATTTTTTATTAAGAACCCAATTCACTCCCCTTCTTAGGTAGCCTAATTAGCATTTCATTTGGTATGAGAGCTTAATTCTCTGGTTAAGACTTAACCGTCTAAGAGTAAAAGATCTATGGCAACCCAAAATGATTCTATCTTTAGGAAAAGATAATCCATCACTAGACCACCATTCTTTGATGATAATGATTATCCTTATTAGAAAACTAGGATGAAAATTTACTTGCAAGCTTTAGATTATGAAATATGGGAAATTTTTTGTAATGGTCCATTCATACCTACTACCAAAGATGAAGAAGGGGAAGATATTTCGAAACCTTCATATGAATGGAATAAGCTGAAAAAGAGAAAAGCTTCTCTAAACTCCAAAGTTATAAATGCCATGTTTTGCGCCTTAGATAAGAAAGAATTCCATAGAGTTTTAGGTTGTTCTAATGCTTATGAGATTTGGAAGAAACTTGAAGTAGTTTATGAAGGAACGAACCAAGTTAAAGAGTTTAAAATTAGTAGATACACTAGACATTATTAATTGTTTCAAATAGAACAAAATGAGAGTGTCTACTCAATGTATACTAGATTTACAAATATTGTAAACACTCTAGGAGCACTTAGTAAGACCTTTTTAAATAGCGAGAAGGTAAAGAAAATCATTAGGTCATTATCAAAAGAATATAGACCTAAGAGAACTAAGAGAACTACCATTGAGAAAGCCAAAGATTTAAATACTTTGTTTATTGATGATTTAATTGGCTCACTTATTTCTTATGAAAGGATTTGGCAGTCGAAAAAGTAGACAAAAATAAGAAGAAGAAAAGCATTGCTTTGAAAGCATCAAAACTTGAAAGTGATGAGGAAAGCGACTTTGAAGATGAAGAGATGACTATGATAGTTAGAAAATTTAGAAAGTTTTTCAAGAAATCTGGTGAACAAAGAAAATTCAGAAACTTCAAGAACCAAAAGGAAAATAAGGAAGCAATCATATATATGAATGCAAGAAACCTGGCCATATAAAATCTGAGTGCCCTCTTCTAAACAAACTCAAGAAGAAAGCAATGGTGGCAACATGGGATGATAGTGATGAAGAATCAAGTGATGAAGAACAATTGCAAGAAATGTCAAACTTGGCACTTATGGCAATAGGAGAAGATGCACTTGATGAGGTAAATGATCTTCCAACTTATAATAAATTGTATGTTGCTTTTAAAGAGTTGCATAGTGACATGATGAAAATTGGTAAGAAAAATGCATGTTTTAAAACAACAATACTAGAACTTGCAAATGAATAGGATGCCTTGCAAAAATACAATGATTTATTAAATGAAAAAACCAAAGAACTAGAATTATATAATAAAATATTGCATGGTAGGATTGCATCTTTAAAAGATAAACAAAGTATTTTATATCAGCATGATAAATTACATGTTGATGACTTGATAAAAAAGAATGAAGAGCTTAAATAGAAGAGTAATGAGCTCAATGAGATTCTGTTAAAATTCATGCATGGTTAAAAGAACTTAAAAAAATTGCTCAACTCACAAAAATGTGTGTTTGACAAAAGAAGCATTGGTTATAAGCCAAATTTGAAACAAAAATATTATAAGAACTATTTTGTGAAAACCACTTGTATTAACAATCATGTTTTGTGTCATTATTGCAATCAAATGGTCACATGAAGCTTGGATGTCCTGTTAAAAGAAATGCATATTATAGAGTAAAATGTGTTTGGGTTCCAAAAGGAACCATTGCTAACACTCAAAGACCCAAAAAGGTTTGGATACCTAAGACTTGAGATTTCTTCTACAGGGTTTGAAGAAAAAGAAAAATAAATGGTATCTAAACAGTGGTTGTTCAAGGCATATGACTAGAAATTATATATGGTTCTCAAGTTTTACCAAAATCGAAAATGGTGGAGATGTTTCTTTTGGAGACAACTCAAAGGGAAAGATTCTCGGAATCGGTAATGTCGGTAAAATTTCCTCAATTCTCATTGAAAATGTATGTTTGGTTGAAAATTTGAAACACAACTTAATTAGTATTAGTCAATTATGTGATAAGAGCTATAAAGTTATTTTTGATAAAACTAGATGTGTTATTGAGAATACATGTGATAGCAAAATCTTATTTGTTGGAAATAGATGTCAAAATGTTTATACCATAGACATAGAATGTGCATCCACTTATGATAAATGTTTTTTTACATTACATGATGACAATTGGTTATGGCATCGAAGATTAGGACATGCAAGCATGGATTTAATTTCAAAGATTTCCAAAAATGATTTAGTTAAAGGTCTTCTAAAAATTAGTTTTGAAAAAGAAAAAATTTGTGAAGCATGTCAATTTGGAAAACAAATTAAAACTTCTTTTAAAAACAAAAATCATATTTCTACTTCAAAACCACTCCAACTTCTTTACTTGAATTTGTTTGGACCTTCTAGATATGCTAGTATAAGTGGTAAGTATTATGCATTTGTAATTGTGGATGATTATTCTAGACATACATGGGTATTATTCTTAGCTAATAAGGATGATGCCTTTGATGCATTTAAAGTTTTATGTAAAAATGTTCAAAATGAAAAAGGTTATTTTATTATATGCATTAGAAGTGATAATGGTGGAGAATTTGAAAACCATACATTTGAGAATTTTTGTAATGATTTAGGTATCAAACATCAATTTTCATCATCTAGAACTCCACAACAAAATGGAGTTGTTGAAAGAAAGAATATATCTATTCAAGAGATGGCTAAGACCATGTTAAATGAGAATGAATAACCAAAATACTTTTGGGTCGAAGCCATTAATACCGCATGTTATATCTTGACTCATGTTTTGATTAGACCATTTCTTAATAAAACTCCCTATGAGACCTGGAAAAATAAAAAATCCAACATTGGTTATTTCAAAGTTTTTGGATGCAGATGTTTTATATTGAATACTAAAGATAATCTTGGTAAATTTGATTCAAAATCTGATATTAATATCTTTCTTGGATATTCAAACACTAGTAAGGCTTATAGAGTATACAATAAAATAACTTTGGTTGTTGAAGAATCCATGCATATTACGTTTGATGAATTTAATCCCTCCTCTATGGAGAAAATTGTTGTTGATAGTGATGCAAATGAAGAAATATAACAAGAAGAACCTGTGAATGTCAAACAAGATGCTTCACCTTGTGAGAATCAAGAATAGCAACAAAAAGAACAAACTAATATGGAGTAAAATGAAAAATAAAGGTAATTCTCAAACACTTCCCAATGAATAGAGATATGTTTTTTCTCACCCTAAAGATTTAATTTTAAGTGACCCATCACTAGGTGTAAACACTAGATCATCACTTAGAAACAAATGTGCACATACTACATTCATATCACAAATTAAACCAAAATCCTTTGCAGATGCGGAAAACGATGAATCTTGGATTATGGCAATGCAAGAAGAGTTAAATCAATTTGAGAGAAATAATGTGTGGAAATTAGTTCCTAAATCGGAACATCAATCCGTCATAAGCATTAAATGGGAATTTAGGAATAAGATGGATGAATCTGGTGTGGTCATAAGAAATAAAGCTAAATTAATAGTTTAAGGTTACAACAAAGAAGAAAGATTTGATTTTGATGAAACTTTTGCACTTGTAGCTATAGTAGAATCCATTAGGATGCTCTTAGTATTTGTATGTCATAAGAATTTTATTTTATATCAAATGGGTGTCAAAACTGCATTTCTAAATAGTTATATCATAGAAGAAGTTTATGCGAAACAACCTTCTAGTTTTGAAAATGAAAAATTTTCAAATTATGTTTATAAGTTGTCAAAAGCTTTGTATGGATTAAAACAAGCACCTAGAGCTTGGTATGATAGGCTTAGTAAATTTCTTTTGAAAAATAGTTTTTCAATGGGAATAGTTGATATTACACTTTTTATTAAACATAAGAATCAAGATAAACTTATTGTTCAAATCTATGCTGATAATATTATTTTTGGTTCTACTAATGAGTTTATGTGTGAGGAATTTTCATCTTGCATGAGCAAAGAATTTGAGATGAGCATAATGGGAGAATTGAAGTACTTTCTTATATTACAAATAAAACAAAAAGAATCTTCATCAATCAACCCAAATATTTAAGAGATTTAATCAAAAGATTCAGTCTTGAAGATGGAAAGAATAAAAATACTCCAATGAGCTCAACAATCAAGCTTGACAAAGATAAAAAAGGTAAAGAAGTTGATGTCAAAATATATCGAGGTATGATCGGATCCTTAATTTACCTAACTATTAGTAGACCTAATATTATATTTATGTATGTTTGTGTGCAAGATTTCAATCATGTCCTAAGGAATCTCATTTGTTTGCTGTCAAGAGAATTTTCCATTATTTGAAAGAAACCATAGATCTTAGCCTTTGGTATCCTAGGGGAACTCATATAAATTTAACTTGTTATTCAAATGCTGACTTTGCTAGTTATGAGGTTGATAGGAAGAGTAATAGTGGAACTTGTCACTTTGTAGGCCACTCACTTGTCTCTTAGTTCAACAAGAAGCAAACCTTGGTTGTGCTTTCAACCACCGAGACTGAATATATTGCAGTCGGTAGTTATTGTGCACAAGCATTTTGGATGAAACAAACCCTTAGAGACTGTAGTGTCAATCTTGATCATATACCTATTATGTGTGACAATACTAGTGCCATAAATCTATCCAAAAATCCTATTCAACACTCTAGAACCAAGCATATTAAAATAAAAGATCATTTTTTCAGAGATCATGTTCAAAAAGGGGATATTTCATTGAATTTTATTTCTACCAAAAAACAACTTGCTGATATTTTTACTAAACTTCTTGGTGAAGAGCAATTTGCTAAAATTAGGCATGAGCTTGGAATGATAAATGTTGCACAATAATATTGCTTTGTACAATATCTTCTTGGTTATCATTATTTGTTTGAATTGGATGTTTTACATTGTATAAAAATATGAATCATGCATCATATTGGCTATTAAATACATTTTTTATCAATAAAATGGTTTAGAAATGGATTGAGTATTGGCTAAAGATTAAAACAAATGTGCGAAATCATAATCAAAATAAACGGATTACTGTTTGAAAATAAACGGTGTACCCTTTAGTTACAGAAATATAAGAATAAGTGTTGGAAATTAGCGGCTCACCGTTTGTGCCTAACGATTAACCAATTAAAAACAAAGAGGTTGCTTTGTTAAACGGTGATAGGCTTACACTCTGATAGCTCTCTGAAAATTATTAGTGAACCATTTGAGTAAAACGACTCGCCATTTTTGCATGATATAAATTGTTCCGGTTCTTCTTCCCCATTTTCCCTTACCCTTTCACCGTTATCTCTTTACACCGCGATACCTGAGCTTTCTCTCTCTAAAATCTTTCAATTTTCTTACAATTTCTTGCTAAATTGAGCTTATAGAAACCCTTCTAATCATCCTTAGAACAATTTTATCAAACCAAAACACCAAATCAAGCTCCAAATCACGAAATCCCTATTAAAAACCTTAAAAATAACCTAACCATCTCTCTAATTTTTTAACTATTTTTTGTCATTTTCTGATCAAATTAAGCCTCTTAATCACTTCCTATACCCTTCATTGACCTTTTAATGGGTTCTATTTATTCCAATTTCATCATTTCTTTAAGATCCAATTTTTTTCAAGCTTTAACAATGGCTGAATCCTCACGGGCTAGATGCAAGAGCAAATCCATCCCCAGTAGGAACCCAATACCACCTAGGGAGACTTTTGAGTTTCAAATGATGCATTTTCCAACAGCTCTACTGGTCAAACGCTTCAAAACTCATTTCATGGGTCGAAAGATAATAGATTCTTACTTTGTGGATTCAAATGATTTTGCGGAGTTGGTTGTTTGTGGTAAGAGTGTAAGGGAGATATTGTTGTCTTGGGAGTCTGCATTTGACATAGAGGAGAGGATTTATTCCAATTTAGTCTATGTTTTTTACTCAAATATAGAATTGTCCGCAGATACGCTAGGTAGGATAGTTACCAATGTAGAGGGTGTTCCCTATAGATTTTTATGTTGAGGATCTGAACAATATTTTAGGCATCCCGCATTCTGGCCATTTGACTTACACTTATAGGAAGAAATTATCTTTTGTAGATTTTGTCCATCACCATAGGGTTCGAAATATATGTAGGAATCGAGATCTCTCAGACGAGATTTGTTCCCTACCTTTAGGTCCCAGTTGTTACCTTTACATGTTAGAATTCTCGATACCATCTTACAGCATATTGTCACTTAGAAAAGGGTATTCAGACGAAGTGACTCAGATGGATGTCGAGATACTCAATAGTTTTCTTAAGGAGCGTCCTATTAACCTAGGATATATTATTTTGCGACAAATGTTTAGTACTCCTAGGGTTAACCATAGGTTGCTTCATTACGTCAGTATTATTTCTAAATTTCTACTGCATTTTCGAGTACCCCTTCGTGACTTCGTCTATGTATAGACTAAGAAGATTGGTGATGAGGCTATCTCGGGCATTGGGTTTTATCGGAGGCTGTGGGAATGGATCAAAACGCCTACAACAAAACCAAGACACCCTCGTAGCTCCTAAAGATAACCAGTTCTTTAACGATATCTACCATCCTAATCAACTACCTGATTTTAGCCTTGGTGCTAGACCTCCAACCCCTCGTTGTGGATCTAGCTCATAGCCTCTGGCAGAGTCTGATTCCAAAGAGCATGAAATAGAGACTAATCGACCACCGGCTCCAGACGCTCAACCCGCTCCCAATAGTCCCCTTCATCAGCTAGTTAGAGATGTTTGAGCTCTTTCCAAGCAACAGCAGCAGCAGCAATTTCAAGATCGGTTTGCTTCTTTTCAAATTCAGCAGCAGTGGATTCTTGATCAGTAGCAATAAATACTAGATGGACAGCCACACATCTTTTTTGCCCTCAGTATTCCGCCCTCCTCCTCTTCCTTTCGTCCTCCGCAGTAGTTTCTCAGTGTTTCGGATATTTTGATTTCTCACAACAGTTTCATGTTTTTGATACATTTATTTATAATGAATCATATGCTTGTTCATGGATGATTATGTTATATACACATGTTTTTCTTATTTAGGCATTGATTTTATTGATTGGTTGTAGTTTTTTTTTTTTTTTTTTTTAAAAAAGGAAAGGGGGGGTGGGCAAGGCCAAATCAATTTTTACCCCCTCCCCACCCCCAAGGCTCGAACCCGAGTCCACACAAGTGAGGGGCGATAGATTGCATTGCCAACCAACTCGGCTACGCCCTTGGGGTATTGATTGGTTGTAGTTGTTTTTATCTCAATTTTGGTTTCTTGGGTGTAAATTATTGCTAATAATTTTTGGGAGATGCTTAATGTACATGGGAGATTCTGTCAAAATTTTCACTTGTCGAAAACATATATGTTTTTTGTTCTTTTCTTTTTTATACTGAAGTTTTATGTGTACATGGGAGAACAAGTTATATTTTTCAAAAGGAGTTAACAAAATTTTCTTATTTTTACATATAAAGTTTGTTATCATCAAAAAGTGGGAGATCATTCCCACAAAAGATTATTCCCCATTAGTAAGTTATTAACACAAAACACATAAAACTAACTAGAAACAAAAATTGAATTAAATATCCTTTCTAGACTCAACAATTTACTCACTAATGAACACGCACTCATAATTTTGGGGGAGAGGGATTTAGAGTGATTTGCTATGCAAACTAACCTAAAAAACTTAAATAAAAAAATCTGAAGTTATAGAAAACAATTCTTAAAAGTTTAAAATATGATGAGAATTATGAATAAGGAATCATTCTCCACCACTAAACATTAAATTAAGTCAATATTCATAATTATCATTCACTTTCTTTTGAAAATAAATACCCTAAGATAATTACAAACTTAGTTATCTTGATATTTCTTTACTTAGGTATTATATAAAACAAAACAAAACAATTTAAATCAGTTTTCACAAAATTGAAGATATCAACCAAAGTGGGTGGGATTCTATGCTTCTCATAATATAGGTACATAGTTTTTGTTGCTCTCTTACTTGTCCTTATGATATGAAATCACTTGACTGTATGGAATTTTTCTCTTTTTAACTTGCACATTTGGATAATTTGTGTTCATTTGATTATATTTCACATTTTTCTGTTAAAGTATGTGGTATTTTTCATAGCAAAAGTTTTTCTTATACTAGTTCTTTTAGCTAATTAGTATCCATGGTCACTTTAATATTTATTGTTGTTATAACCCACCTGTTTAAGAGAAATTTTAATTATTTAGAATTTTTATTTCTCATAATTTTCAGTTTATCAAGTGTTCACTTTAGTAAATCATTCCACTCATCACGTTTGATAATCTCTGTAAACTAATGGATTCAAACTTTTGCATATTTCTTTTCGGGCTTGGCATAAAGTTGCAGTTAAAGTGCAATGACAAAGATGCAATTACTAATTGTGATCGCTGCTTGTATGAAGTAAAGAAAATGACCTTAATAATCATGATAATTAATTAGTGAAGACTTTTTGCTAATCACTTCCTTTTTGGTTGATATGTATTCATATTAGTGATTCAAATCTTTAGCATCCAAGCAAAGCACATTTATACTCATAATTATGTATGTTTATCATATATGATTCTAGATCCTTTATAGATCGAGTATATATCAACTAACTACTAAAACAAATAAATAAATAAATAATGATACTTTATGATATTTTCATGACATATTACACTTTTTTCAAACTTTTATGACATATTCATAACTTAGATACGTTTTTGACATTAATTTTTCATTTTTTTTAGATGATTTATAAAACATGACTATCATTGGTAAACAACATCATTTTGAAATTGTTTTCTTTATTTTTTAATTTTTTTAAAATAAAATAATTATAAAAATGAAAAATTTTATATTATTTTATTAACAATTTTATTACTCACAATTTATAAGGAACAGTGCCATTCTTTGTGTTATGTAAAGTACTAATTATAAATATCCACACTTAGTGCTTGTTTGGTATGACTTATTTTATAGTTATAAGTGCTTATTTAATATCATAAGCTCTTATTATAATTTTTGTTATTGTTTGATTATTTTTCTAGCAGAGTTTTTAACGTTTAAATAAGTTATTTTGTCTCTACTAACAAAAGTTCAAATTTTGAACTTTTGGGAGTAAAGGTTGAAAAGCTTATTTTAAATATTAAAATATCTAAAATATTCTTTATATATTTTACAATCTTATTTTATTCTTTTTATATCATAACTTTAAAAGTCGTAACTATTAAAGTAATTTCATAAATTTTTAATAAAAGCTCTTATTGACAACTAAATAACTAAAATTTTTTAAGTAAAATCTTTATTTATAAAAACTCTACTAACAAAAGTTCAATTTAAATAATCTCTACTTGAAAAGTTGTACCAAAGAAAGCCTTCGCGATTGTTTGATATGCTTTATTTTATGGTTATAAGTGTTTATTTAATTTCATAAGTTCTTATTATAATTTTTGTTGTTATTTAGTTATTTTTTTAATAGAGCTTTTGAGACTTAAATAAATTATTTTACCTATACTAATAAAAACTCAAATCATAGGATTTTAGTAATAGGGGTTAAAAAGTTTTTTAAAATATAAAAATATTTAAAATATCATTTACATATTTAATAATTTTATTTTATTTTTTTCATAACATAATTTTAAAAACATTATCCACTAAAATAATTTTTTAATTTTTTAATAAAAATTCTTATTAATAATTAGATAACTAAAATTTTTAAAATAAAAATTTTATTTATAAAATCTCTATTGATAAAACCCTACCTTAATAAACTCTCCTTAAAAAACTGTATAAAAAATGGAGCCTTACCAAAAATCTCTCAAGTGTTCAATTTTCATCTCCGAAACTATAGCAGTCTTAACCCTCGCAAAGCCGACAGCACTCTCAGCCCTGACCCTTACGAACAACACAGCCCTAACTCTCATTCACAGCCGAAGAAAACAAAACATTCACAGGCGCTATCTATATTTGACAAAAAAAGTATTAGAAGATGACAAAGACCTCAGCCTCTCACTCACTCAACTCATAGCACTCAGCCTCCCACTCAAATCAGCCGTCATTGTTCAATTGAAGAAACTTTAGGCCATGCGAAGATCGATGGAAGCGGTGCTAGTGCCGACGTATGGGGAATATGGCGGATCGAGATTCAAGACCCACGCAAATTTGCTGGCTGGCCGCGGCAACTCTGGCGGGTTCTCGGCCGTGGTGGGCTCGGATTTTGAAGGGCTGTTATCGAGAGTAAAACTGAGGTGGTGGGTCAAAAATCCAATGGCATTTTGCGCAAGAAACTGCAGCTTTCTGTGGCCATTTCTGGCTACTTTCCGGTGGCGACGAAGGTATTAGGGGTGCTCGCCGGCGTTTGGGAGTTCGAATGATGACCATCGATACCGGTAGTGAGGCGAATGGATGCCGGATTTTTCTTGGGTTTGTTTGTATGTAGTCTACCCGTTTTTTCTCTCTGATTTTTCTAGAACATGAATCAGTAACCTGTTTCCCTATGTATTAATTTATTATGAAAAGAATAAAAATTTTGCTGGAAGTGACTTGGATAGTATCAATTCTTGGTTTGACACCCTGATACCATTTCAGCTTTTGTTCTTCTCATCTCGAAAAAGTTAATTTGTATTCTAAAAATGTAGAAATTTATATATCATTAGGATAGTATCTAATTTGTTAGGTTTTCGCCCATAAATTTTTGTTGTTTTCATAGTCTGATGAGTTCCTTTGCAGACCCAGATATACAGAGCTGAGATTGACACATTCATCTCAAGAGATCATGCCACATTTAGTGTCCTATTGCTGGTAATGTTTTGTTTATTTATCCGTTGTTCCAAATATATGTTTATTTATCGGTTGTTCCAAATATATAATATAGGCATTTATTTTGTTTATCTTCATACTTTGGAAGAGTGGAAAGTGAGAACTTTCTCCTCCTAGTAACTCCAAAATGATAGTTTGGGAAACCTTGATTGATGCATGGTGAATTCTTACAAGTTAATGTTTGAGATGGAACTATTTTAATGTTGTTAGCAGGGACAGATAAGCTAATGTTGACAGAGATAAGAAACAAACAAGGAGAAGAAAAGATAATTTTCTTGTACCTTGAACTACAAAAAACTACAAGGAATTTATAGTACACGACTCACTCGTACAAAGGCTTAACTCACAACGCAGCAACCTGCTGCTCAACCACAGTTCACAAAAATGAAGTTCTCGATTTTCATATGCTTGATGGCTGATTTTTTATCACATATATCCTTGTTCTAATAGCCATTGACACTCAATGCCCATTAAAATGCTGTCAATAAGGCCTTTATTGTCCTTATCCCATTGTTTGTGATGAATGCATGCTACTAATCAGATGAAAACATATGTTGACATTTTGGAGATCCCACACATAAGTTCACAAAGTGTAGTGCAAAATGCCAAAGAGTATACTTATTTCATTACTCAAAGTTTTGCTTCAACTTTAAGTCTTTAACAGATGCATTTTTCGGAGAATTAGGAGCCAGCAACTCTTATCTTGAGAGAGTTGATTTACCAAATCAAGATCAGTAGGACAGAAGTTGTAATTGAAGTGGAATTTTCAAAGGAGTTGTCATGCTACTTACATTTGATACAGTCTCTGAACAGCAAAATTTTTTATTTTCATTTTGAATGCAATTTTTACATCATAACTCAGGTCAGACCACCTGTTGGACAAGAACTGCCTGGAAAGCATAATGTAATAATTGCATTCAAACCATTCATCATTACTATGCAATAATGAACTCAGTTTTTAAAATTAGATAATTAACAAAACAATTTTTTTTTAAAAAATAAAGAAATAAATTTGAAACTTATAAGATGGAAAGATAGAAATCTAAAATGTCAGTTTTTAAAAGTTCTAATTGCATTAGGTTTCAAAGGTTTTGCATATTGGATGCTAATGTATAATTGTAGTTCAAAGCAATTTTCTTTATTGAAGAAACTCTTTAATTTAGAGGTGTGTGAGTGCATGTGTGGACATGTACTTTGTTAATTTTAATTAATGTATTTGCTTATGAATTTGTTCATTTACTCTTATAAGATACATGCTAGCTTTCTCTGTTATCATTTACATGCGGTTTAAAAGAACCTCGTGGAGGGTAAGTGATAAACTAAATTATTATAAGTGTGATCAAGATGTATTTGGAAAAGGGGGAATACTTCATGGGAATTATTTATTTATTGTTTTATCTTTAACTAGTGGTAGATTATCCGAAATAGGTTATTTTATTTTCTATATCATTTCTAAGTGTTAACAAATACTTTAAAAGAAATAAATCACACAGTTTCTATTGAGGATTGAGCGTGATAAAATGTTGCCTTTGTTGATTCGTGATTGGGTTAATTTTTTGTCATTTACATGGTTCAGTTCTGGTTATTTGGTTGGCAAAGTTGCTTATGGTTGATTGAGTTGTTTTTTGCTTTATTCAGATGTCGTTGGACACGATTTCTGGGTTATATAAGCGTTTGCATGCAGCAGCAGAAATGCTGGAGAAATCATCATCTCATCAAATAGGTTGATTCAGTCAGCAGCAATAATGGAAAAGAATATTCAGAGGATTATGGGAGCAGCAGTAATAGTCAAGAGAGGAAAAGAAAATATTAAAAAGGATCAGCCAGCATGGAGTAGCAGAGATCGCAGTTTTATGAAAATGTTTGAAATTTAGTTTGGTGTTTTTATTTTGGCTAGGAAAGTTTGTGTAACAAATTAACAATTAGAAAAATATTCATGTAGTTGTAATTATGTTTTTTATTTTATTAATATTAAATTAAGAGTTTTAGCAATAATTGTTCTATTATTGAATTATAAATATATATTGTGAAATAAAAAAATTATTTGAAATAATAGGTACTAAAATTTAAAATAAATTTTAATTCCTGCCAAACTATTTTATTTGGATTTAAATTTCAATCCTCTCGCCTAAATAATTTTAATATTAATTTGAATTCCCACCAAAACAGTTTTACAGATTCCTGTCAAATTAAATATTGATTATTTTAAATTATTTAATATATATTTGAATATTAATTTTTAACTAAATATTTAATTATTTATGTCATATATTAGTCGACAGATGTTTATCATACCCGTATAATAGATTTGTGATGGATAATATATCATAAAATCCATAACATAAAAAAACCATCATTTGAAAATTTTTGATACAAGCATTAGTGACGGTTGAGTAATTGTCATCCAATAGGGTGTATGAAAGTCAAAAACCATCATTGTTTAGCCTTTCTTTTGCAGTGACTCTCTAGTACTTATTTCTTGTCCTTTACATGATTGAGGACTATACGCTAGTTTTCTAGCATTTAGTGTTTGTTGATATTGTAATTAATTCAGCTAATTGATCCTTCTTTATTGTCCCTCAGGCAATTGTGTGGTAGATAAACTATGGATGTGATGTATTGAGTAATTTTAAAATTTTATTATTTTAGGACTTTTTATTTTAATTGGAGTAAATTATGGTATTTTATTCTTTTAAGACTTTCTATTTTAATAAGAGTCAATTTAGTTTTTCATTTTGAGTTAACTTAAGGAAAGTGTCTTTTATTTTTAGTATATTTATAATTTAGTTTTTCCTTTTTAGTTAACTTAAGAAAGTAGGTTTCCTCTATTATAAATATAGATGCCTTGTCATTATTTAGAGGACTTTTCAAACTCAATTATTCTATAAAATTTTTATTCAAAAACTTGTTTTCTCTATCTTTATCTTCTTTTAAAATTTCGCTTCGTTAGTTGGTATCAGAGCAACTTTGCTTGTTGTCATGGTATGACCACACGAACAAAGGAATAACCGTCCCAAAGACACTAATCAAGGGATACAGGCAATGACTATGGAGATTGTCAGACAGATGGTCACAAAAATAATCTTCAAGTCATGGAGAATGTGTTTAACCCGAGAATGGCAGCGATGGAGCAAGCAATCGAGGGTCTCACACTTTCTGTAAATAATATAAAGAGAGGGCAGTAGTAGAGAGTTAATTGCAAGAGGGCTATTGAAGGAGTCAATCACGAAGAACAACCTCAGGATTATCACTATGAAGAGCTTTCAATTACGAAGTAGCGCCTCAGGGCATCAATCATGAAGTAGTACCACAAAACCAAGAACTCGTGAGGTGAGTGCAACCACGCGAGCGTGAAGAGTTTGAAAGTGATTAAGATGAAGAAGATGCTAAGGATTATGATAGGAGGCATGGGAAGATTTTTATGGCGGGATGCATGTTAAGGAATTTTTAGATTAGATATCAGATGTAGAAAATTTCTTTTAATATATGAAGATTCCCCAGAATAAGCGAGTTAAACTTGTGGTATTTAAGTTTCAAGGGTGCAGCATCCACATGGTGGCAAAACATCCAAAATCGAAGAAGAGTTGCGGGAAAGCCATTGATCAAATCATGGCCTAAGATGCAGAGGATGATGAAAAAGTATTTCCTACCAACGAATTATCAACAACAATTGTATGTGAAATATCATAATTGCAGGCAAGGAAATCGCAGTGTTGATGAATATACAAAAGAATTTTATCATCTGCACACAAGAAACAATATGGATGAGCTAAAGTTTCGGACAATGACAAAATATTTTGGCAGGTTGAAGCAAGAATTGCAAGATGAGATTATAGACACGATTTGGAATATGGGTATAGTAGTTGCTAGAGCAAAGAAGTTAGAAGAACGAAAGCAACATGTTATTTCTAGAGTTCAGCAAAGATAACTCACTGGTGTGCAAAATAGAACAAACAGTGCAGGGATTGAAAACAAGTAGAAGACTTAGGCTGTTAGTAGTCAAACGCAACAACCAGCGCAATAGCAATTAAGGTAGCAATTGCCTAGATAAAAGCAGCCACCTAGACAATAAAATAATCCTTATGTAAAGCCTATACCAAATAAGTGTTTCAAATGTGAAGAATTAGGACATAGACCGAGTGACTATCATTCTAAAAATTTAAATTTGGTAGAGGTTGATGACGGTAAAGCAAAGGCGAATGACGTTGAGGAAGAGAATGATGAAGAAGCCTCGGAATTGGAAGCAGATGAGAGAGAATTGCTGAACTGTATTGTGTAGAAAAATTTATTGGCACAAAAGTTTGAAAAAGATAACCAGCGCAACAAAATTTTCAGAACATATGGCACGATTAACGATAAGGTGTGCAACGTGATAATTAATAGTGGCAGCAGCAAGAACATAGTTTCAAAGGCATTGGTTGACATGATGAGGCTTTCCACAGAGAAGCATCCTGCACCTTATAGAATAAGGTGGATAAAGAAAGGGACAGAAAGCGAGTAACAAAAGTATATCGTGTTCCTTTCTACATTGGAAAGATTTATAAAAGTGATGTGGTATGTGATGTAGTAAACATGGATGCGTGCCATCTGTTATTGGGTAGACCTTGGCAATTTGATATGTACGCAGTACATAGAGGAATAGATAATGTGTATGAGTTTTGGTGGAATAGTAAAAGGGTTTGCTTAATGCCTTTATCGAATAAGAAAAAGAACCCAAAGGCTGAAGGAAAAAATTTGCTGACTATAGTAAAGGGACATATGGAAGAAGATTGTCATGGGTGTAAGAAGTTACAGAAAGAAGATGAGTTCTAAGTAAATTATATTCCTGAAGAAGTACAATAATTATTAGTCGAGTTCGAGGACATTACACCATTAGAGATGCTAGATGGGCTACCACCTTTGTGAGATATCCATCATCATATGGACTTAATCCCTGGAGCAAGTATACCTAACTTGCCTCATTATCGCATAAGTCTATTTGAGCATACGATTTTACAAGGACAAGTTGACGAATTATTGAGGAAGGGATTTATTCATGAAAGCATGAGTCCATGTGCTGTACTAGCATTGTTGGTGCCAAAGAAATATGGAAGTTGGCATATGTGTGTAGATAGCAGGCAGATTAATCAAATTACAGTGAAATACTAATTTCCTATTCCTACATTTCGGGATTTACTAGATCAATTTGATGGAGCTCGAGTTTTCTCAAAAATAGACTTGTTAAGTGGGTATCATCAGATTTGGATACTTGGAGATGAGTGGAAGACTGCGTTTAAGACGAAGGAAGGACTATATGAGTGGCTTGTGATGCCATTTGGATTATCAAACGCGCCGAGTACTTTTATGTGCTTAATGAATCAGGTTTTTTAACTCTTTTCTTGCAAATTTGTTGTTGTATATTTTGATGATATTTTGGTGTATTCTGTTGATGTGGTGACGCATTTAAAGCATTTGAGGATGGTTATGGAGGTGTTACAGAGAAATAAGCTTTACGTTAATCTGAAAAAGTGTAGCTTTCTATATAATAATATGGGGTTTTTAGGTTTTATAATTGGTGCAAATAGAATTCAAGCTATTAAGTCAAAGATACAAGCCATTAGAAAATGGCCTACACCCAAGACTGTGGATGAAGGTACGAGTTTTCATGGGCTAGTAACATTTTATAAGAGATTTATTTGCAGTTTTAGCATTATAGGCGCACCTATCACAGAGTCCTTGAAGAAAGGAAAGTTCAAATAGGGAGAAAAGGAAGATGCGACTTTTTCTTTACTGAAGGAAAAATTATCTACGCTCTTGTTTTAGCCTTGCCAAAATTTGATAAGTTGTTTGAGGTTGAGTGTGATGCTTCTAGTAAGGGAATTGTGGTAGTTCTTTCCCAAGAAGGGCGGCCAATTGAGTATATGAGTAAGAAATTGAATGAGGCACAACAAAAGTGGTCTACTTACGACCAAGAATTTTATGACATCCTTAGAGCATTAAAGACATGAGAGCATTACTTGATTAAAAAAAGAGTTCGTGCTGTACAGTGACCATCAGGCACTGAAATACTTTAACAATCAACAGAACTTGAGTAAGATGCATGCAAAATGGGTGAGTTATATGCAGAAATTTACTTTTATTTTGAAACATAAATTTGGGTGAGTTATAGAGCATTAAAGACATAGAAACCTTACTTAATTCAAAAAGAGTTCGTGCTCTACAGCGACCATCAGGCACTGAAATACTTTAACAATCAACAGAACTTGAGTAAGATGCATGTGAAATGGGTGAGTTATATACAGAAATTTACTTTTGTTTTGAAACATAAATCTGGGCAACAGAATAAAGTGGCAGACACACTCAGTAGGAAGGCAACTTTACTAGTAACTTTAGTTAATAAAGTTACTAGTTTTAAGTGTTTAAGGGAGTTGTATGCTGAGGATGACGACTTTGCACATATTTAGGATCACTGCATTAATCATTGGAACACAGAGGATTTCCTTATTTAGGATGGATATTTATTCAAGGCCAACCGATTGTGTGTGCCTTAAAATTCTTTAAGGGAGCAGATTATCCGCGAGTTTCATGAAGGAGGATTGGACGGACATCTTGGACAAGATAAGACCAAGGCACTTGTAGAAGAGCGTTATTATTGGCCACAGTTGAATAAAGATGTGCAGAAAATCGTGCAAAGGTGTCGAGTTTGCCAAGAAGGCAAAGGACATGCACAAAATACAAGTTTAACATGCCTTTGCTTGTTCTAGAAAATATTTGGTTAGATCTATCCATGGATTTCTTGTTAGGATTGCCGAGCACAAGGACAGGTCAAGGCTCTATATTGGTGGTGGTTGACAGGTTTTCAAGATGCACACTTTATTACTTGTAAAAAGATTGAAGATACAGCTTCAGTAGCGCATTTGTTCTTTTCAGAGATAATATGTTTGTATGGTGTTCCAAAAATATCACTTCTGACAGGGATGTGAAGTTCATTAGCAAGTTTTGGCGTCATCTCTAAGACAAGTTTGGTACAAAGTTGTAGTTTAGTAGCACTTTCCACCCACAAATAGATAGGCAGATGGAAGTGGTCAATCTAGTTTTGGGCAATATGTTACGCTGTGTTTGCAGTGACAAGCAACGGAATTGGGAAGCTGCTTTGCCTTAGGTTGAGTTTGCTTATAATAGCATGGTGAATCGTTCCACTAGCAAGACCTCTTTTGGGATTGTTTATACTTGTCACCCTCGCCATGTGTATGACTTGGTTGTCTTGCCAACAGTAGCTGTAATTGGAGAAAGCAAGGCGGTGGATAATACGGTAGAAAAAGCTCTAAAGATTCATGCTAAGGTGCTAGATGCAAGACTGAAGCAGACAAACATCGGCAAAAGAAAGTATTTTTAGAATAGACTTGGTGATGGCATATATCCGACAGAGTCAATTTCCTAGCATTCGCACTAAATTGGAGAAGCACAAATATGGACCATTTTGGATAGCTTAGAAAATCAACGACAATGCTTATGTGATGTGCTCCATTTACCAAACAATTGGAACATCTCTCACACTTTTAATGTGGTTTATCTATTCGAATATCATTAAAATGATAAAGAATTGCATTAGCCAAACTCGAGGATGAGTTCTTTTCCAAGTGTAGGGGACTGATTTAGGGAGTAATTTTAAGAATTTAAAAATTCTAGAATTTTATTATTTTAGGACTTTCTATTTTAATTGGAGTCAATTATGGTATTTTATTCTTTTAAGACTTTTTATTTTAATAAGAGTTAATTTAAGTATGAAATTTAGCTAACTTAGGAAAGTATCTTTTATTTTTAGTATAATTGTGATTTAGTTTCCCATTTTGAGTTAATTTAGGGAAAGTGTCTTTTATTTCCATTATAATTGTAATTTAATTTTCCTTTTTTAGTTAACTTAGGAAAATGAGTTTCCTCCATTATAAATATAGAGGTTTTGTCATTGTTTAGAGGATTTTTCAAACTCAATTATTCTATAAATTTTTTATTCAAAGACTTATTTTCTGTATCTTTATCTTCTTTTAAAATTCCGCTTATGAGGCAAGGTGTAACGGAAGCGGAATTGATTTGGTAGAAAACACTAGATATCGTTTTAGTATTGGTTCAAACCAACACGATTAGGTTACACTCTAATCAAAGCGTGATTAGATATCGTTATAATCAAAATGACTTAATGAGATTTTTAATAACAAGTAATCCGAGATTAGATGACTCTCTAATCCAAACAACTCTACAAGAGAGATTTTGATAAATAATCCTAGAGGGAATTATAAAAGAGAATTTTATTGAATAATTGAATATGAAGTTCTCAAAATAATTATAATGCATCTCTATTTATAATAGAGGAAACCTACTTCCTTAAGTAACTTAAAAAGGAAAAATAAATCACAATTATAATGGAAATAAAATATATTTTTCCTAAGTTAACTTAAAAATGAAAAACTAAATTACATGATTCAGGACTATAAGCTAGTTCCTAGCGTTTAGTGTTTGTTGATAGTGTAATTAATTCAGCTAATATATCCTTCTTTATTGTCCCTCAGGCTGATAGTGTAATTAATTCAGCTAATATATCCTTCTTTATTGTCCCTCAGGCAATTGTGTGGTAGATAAACTATAGATGTAGTGGAATAAGAATTATAATGTCACCAGAGGATTTCGGTTACAATTGAATATTGAGAAGAATTATGGATGGTCTTTGAAAGATTTTGGCATTGTTGAACTTTACCTTTGCTTAACAATACTTATGTTTCCATCAATGATGGATTTTTTGAATTCATTTATTTTATTCGCTATATTCAGTACTAGGAGTTAGATATCTAGTTTTTGTAAGATGTAATAATGCATTTGATATGTAATGAAATGATTTTGCAATTTAAAATATTTGAGTCTAGTTAGTGCATTATAATCTTTTTGTTAGTGAACTGTAATCTCATTTGCAAAGAAATGTGAACGAATCAACATGCAATGACCCATTTTATATACATTTTTTAAATACTAAATCAAACATACATTGATACCATAGTAATAATAATCACAGACATTAATAGTGCATTAGTGTGTTGGCATCACATTTACAATTTCCAAAATCCTTAATATAATAATTATTTTCCATATAATTCGTTATGCATTTCTTTGTAACTACAAGTTGTCACTGGAACTTGTTTGTATTTAGAGTTAACGTGCATGAGTTCCTGTATTCTGTTATAAACGAAGGTGCCATGGATTTACATGTATAAGTTCTTGTATTTTGCTATAAATGCGAATGCCATGGTTTTACATGTATAAGTTATGGTATTTTGTTATAGCTGACTCTGCCAGCGTGGTTTGGTTCTATTTAATATAAGGTTCAAGCTATGGTTGAAGGACTTAAGGGCCTGTTCGTTATTGTTTTTCAATTATTGTTTTCATGAAACAAAAATAAAAATAAAAATCGTTATTTTGTAATTTAAAAATGTGGTTAGTATCATTTTCAAAAGTGATCTTGAAAATGAGGTAAAGTAAAACATATTCAATAGGAATATTTTAAAGAATTATTATTGAAATAACTTTTATAAACTTAATATTAAGTAATCTATAAATATTTTTATTATTTAATTACTTTGATTATTTTAATTTTAAAAATAAATTAGGTGATCTTGCTATTTTTTTTAAATAAAAATGATAAACTCTACATATTTCATTTAGTTAATAAATAAAAACTTAAATATTGTAATGTATATCAAAGGAAGAGATTATTGTGAGGGAAATTGATTTTTTGAGTATAACAATAACAATGATGATGATAATGATGATGATATTATTATTTTGAGAGATGGTGGAAGAAAATTTTTCACTTTGAAACTTAATTCCTTGTTGAAAAATAAGAAAAACAAGAAAAAGTAGTTTTATTATTTCCTTTGTTAAAAGTGTGGAATAAATTTTATATTTTCACAAGTATTTTCAAAAAATAATTTACCAAATATATATTTAGTTTTTTCTTTTAGAAAACAAAAAATGAAATTTGAAAATAATGTCAAACACATGCTAAATATTTATGAATCTACATCACATGACGCAAGAAATTTTGAGTGCATTTGAGATTAAATTGGATAGCACTAAATTGTTTGGTAAACACTAATTGTTGTAGATTGAAAACTATACTAATATGATTTTTCATTTGTATGATGAAAAATCTATTATATCTTTAATAATTTTGTTAAAATTATTATTTAAAATTTATATTTACTATATATTACTGACTTTTATTTTATAGTTATAATTTTTTTTTCACAACAGCTGTAGCTTTTAAGATACAATACTTCAATCCCAAACAAACCATTTATTATATGAACTTGGCGCAAATTTTGGAGGAAAAATGGCTTGGGCATGGGTTCTATAAAGAAGGAATATAGCTAACTTGATGATGAAACACAATATTTTGATAAAGTTGTAACGACCTCGAAGACTTTATTGAATAAGATAGTAGAAATGTTTGCTTTACTTTTCCGCAGTTCTATTTTCACTGTTACAACTGTTTAATTAACAAAACTTAGAAAACGGAATCTTTGACTTTGGTGTCGTTGTGACTTTCACCTTCAAAAGTGTTGAACGACTACCAGTACATGCAAGAAAATAAGGAGCTTTAATTTCATATATACTTGAAACTTCATTTATAATTTCTTGAAGGATATGATTGGATTTGCAAGATTTATGTTAAGATAATTTTTAAACCATACTGAACGAAGAAACGCATTTGTAATACAGAATTTTGAAAAGTCTACCGCGGAAAGAATGATTTTGAATGATAATTCAGTACTTGAGACATCAAAACTGAATCTTAACAATTCAAAATCACTATTTAATCACCTCTTTTCAACAACAATTCCAAATTTAGTTCAATAACATGGAATCAACTTTACAAAATTAATATTTATTAAAAATAAGCAAACTCAAATTCACTTTTTTATTGTTTTACAATGGAGAGAAATACATATACGGGAAAACCACGTTAATTTGAGATGCAAGTCCGGTAAAACAAAAGACTCAAGGACTCTTAAGAAATTCCATGATGTAAGAATTAAAAGCAGAGGTCACAACTTGGAAACCTTGAAATCCAGCAGCCTCAGCCAATGCTTTGAACTCTTGTTCAGTCCTCTCTTTGCCACCTGGATTCTGAGCCAACATGATGCAGTCGACATGGATGACTACTTTGGATGCAAGGCTTGGGTCCGGGTTTACTGGAAGAATAGATTCAGCAACAATCACTTTCCCATTTACTGGCAGTGCTTCATAGCAGTTCTTCAAGAATTTCACGCAGTGCTCATCACTCCAATCATGACAAATCCACTACAAAAACACATAATAATATTTCAATCAACAAAGAAACTAGCTACAAAACCAAAATACCATGTATGTTAAAGCTCCATTTGGTGGTGGTATTGTGACTATTATGAAATTAAAACAGTTGCAAGTGTTTACCAAACATTCATGATTCAACAACCACAGCTCTCGAACAACATTACCAAACATAGCCTTAAAAATATGCGAGATGCTAGCCACTAAATCAGTATAACCGTGCATTCAAAATTTACCTTCATGAAAATGGCATCTCCCTTTGGAACACTTACAAACATGTCCCCCCCAACATGCTCGACACCTACATCAAATTCAACATTGGAATATAACAATTAACACCCTTGCTGTAGAAATGTTCAAGCAAATGAACAAATGATTAATTTATATATACCAGGAAAAGCTGGAGCATCCTGAATAACATGTGGCAAATCAAAGTTAATGCCTTTAATCGATGGATACTTGGAGATAATCATGTTAAGTGTGGCTCCAATTCCACCACCAACGTCAACAACTGACTTGAGGCCTTCAAACCCTTTGTAATTTTCAAGAATTTTCTTCATTGTAATGGTAGAATGAGAAGACATTCCATTGTTGAAAATCTTGTTGAATCTTGGATCTGTGCCATGGTAATCGAATGCATTCATCCCATAGGCCTTGTTAAATGGAATGCCACCTTCAAGCACTGCATCTTTTAAGTAGTACCTGAACAATGCCAAATTAATTTGTGAGCAATGTTGTTGATTCCCAATACCGTATCTGGATAATAACCCCGTAATGATATTATCCTCTTATTATTTTATTCTTATAAATTACTCTGATAAATAAATATATACCCACCCAATTGATGAAAGTGCCCTTTCCTAAAATGCCGTATATTATTCATTATTCTTTATTTGACCATGAAAAGATGTGATACATGCTTTTAATGTTCGAATGCTCATTAAAAGGGAAAATGACACTTAAACCCCTAAAGGTTGTTTAAATATACATATAAACCCCTTAAAGTTTCAGAATAATCATATAAACCTTCTTTTTAACTATAATCACCCGTTTCACTAATAACAAAAAAACACTCTAAATTTTCATAATAAGAATAATTATTTTCATTCAACCAATCATCTTATGTTACATAAAAATAAATTTATTATATTAATAGATAAAATAAATAAAATAACTATAATTTAAAATTATTTGAAAATAAAAAAAATAATATGATTATTTTAATTTGTTAGAAAATTTTTCCTAATATTGAAACATGTAAAACCAAATATTTATTTTTAATATTTATATTATAAATCAAAAGATAATAGTAAAATATTAAAATAAATGTTTACATTTATCATCATTAAAAGGGAAAATGACACTTAAACCCCTAAAGGTTGTTTAAATATACATATAAACCCCTTAAAGTTTCAGAATAATCATATAAACCTTCTTTTTAACTATAATCACCCGTTTCACTAATAACAAAAAAACACTCTAAATTTTCATAATAAGAATAATTATTTTCATTCAACCAATCATCTTATGTTACATAAAAATAAATTTATTATATTAATAGATAAAATAAATAAAATAACTATAATTTAAAATTATTTGAAAATAAAAAAAATAATATGATTATTTTAATTTGTTAGAAAATTTTTCCTAATATTGAAACATGTAAAACCAAATATTTATTTTTAATATTTATATTATAAATCAAAAGATAATAGTAAAATATTAAAATAAATGTTTACATTTATCATCTTTTTTTTTTTTAAAAAAATTCTAGTTAAAAGATATAGGATACAAAAAGGAATAGCATATTAAAAGGAGTGTAGATAATATTTTAGGCTGCTTTTGGTAATGTTTTTCAATTGTTGTCCTCGTATTTGTTTTATAATATACATATGATTAGTACTTGGTAAATTTGAAAATGTGTTTTGATAGTTTATTTTTAAAATAATATTTAAAAAAAATTGTGTTTGGTTTTTTTATCTAAAAATATATGAAACATTGAAAGATAATTAAAAAAATATTATATAATTTTTGTTAAGAAGATCAAAAGAATTCATCAAGCCATTGCCAATTTTCTGTTATCTTTTTACTAAACATAGAAGTAATTTAAAGTTTTTAAAAATAAGAAAATATAAAAATAAAAAATAAATAAAGGCAGCAGAACATTAATAATAGTGCCTAACCCAAAATTTGTACGCAACTATGTTATAAAAATAGAGGTGGGTCCCATGAATAAAGTGGTGAACAAATATTTTATATTTTTTAAATTTCTTTGTTAGCATTATAAAATAGATATGATAGCATTATAAATAATATTTTATAAAAGAAAAATACTGTTATCTTACCTACCAAACACGTTTTTTTTTATTTTGATGATGAAAGCCAATACCTAACGGCTCCACACAAACCTTGTGGCTTGCGACTTTGCGTGTTCATTTGCGAAACCCGCAGGGCCTAGGTGTCAATTTAGAACATTTTATCGTTTACTTATGATGACTGATTGGCACGAGTATGCTGACAATTATACGCATTCTATTGCGAGAAGACAAAACGATATCATAAAACTTCAGTGGTGAAAAACTGAAAGCCCGCGCGGTGGTGGGCCCAAATGTGACCAGGTGTCCCCATCCCACATCACTCTTTTCATACTACATACCCTACACGTGTATAACAAATACTCTTTTTGTACAGAATTAGGGGTGTGTAGATTCTAGATTTTGCTAATTGGAGTTTGGTATTTGATAATGACTAGCGAGTGTCGAGGGATGATATGAGCCGAAGAAGTCGTCAAAACCAACGGATGATGTGGGATCAAACTTAAAAAATGAACGGATGATGTGAAAAGAAAGCCATATCGTAAATTATTAAAATACATACAACCAGAACATCAAAGTATATATATATATTTTAGTCTCTGTACATATAATTAAAATTAGTGGTCATCAATAATTGCAAGGAAAAGATTGGAACATTAGGGATGAGTAAAAGCGATTTTCATTAGTTGTGCTGTGGTGAACTCACGGCCATGTTGGGCTCCCCTCATCGAGGAGAGCTCCCAATGGAGGCCGTATCTTTTATCTTTTATTTTATTCAATAATTTGAATATAAACTAGTCTTAAATTATTGCTTGATAAATTTTTTAAAAAAGAGAAATGATAGGAATAGAAAGGACTTACCAGCTCTCCATGAGAACCTTGTCTTGGTTCATGAGACAAAGATCAGAAAGTGTAACACCATCTTCATTTTTGGTGAGGAATTTACAAACGGGGGCAAGGCCATAAAGCCTCTCAACTTTGCCATCAGGGAGATTGCGCAAAGAGCAATTAAGGACAGCATAGCTAGCCAGAAGGCGCAATATACGATCAAGCACGATATGGGCATCTGGGTTTTTTGTGGGCAGCCGAGAAGCTATCTCTTTTGGAGACATGAAAGCATCTGGCCCAGCTTTAGCGATGATCTCTAAAAGATCAAGCTCAATGGCTGATTTGAGAACCATTGGCAAGACTGAGGAACTGGTTAATTGCATGGCCAAGAGGTTTGCTTCTTCATCCGAGCCTTGGGCTGGACTCATTTGAGTTTCTGAACTGGTTGAACCCATTTTGTCTTTTTCTTTTTTTTGCTTTTCCTTATTCTTTTGGGGAAGAGAAATTAGTTAATCCTTTAATTTGAGTAAGGCACGGAGTGGAGAAAGCTAAGTAGTGGAGCTATTTATACAACACAAAAGGGTTCAACTCTTTGCAATGACCTACCACAGCGTGGTTGGTTCTTTACAACTGTCCACCACCTAAACATGACCCCACTAAACCCTCCCAAAGTCCCAATCTTTCTCTTTTCTCACTCAATCTCTTATGTCTTATTTACATCAGCTATTCTCCAATTTTAATCCATTTCTTGATATTTTATTTTAATTTTTTAGGTTCATTCTTTTTGGATTTCACCTATAAGTGCAAAGCACAGTATTGGCTGTGTCGCTGTGCGGTGGCGGTAGTTGGAATGTGTCTGTAAGCGGTGTACTAGTCATTCATAGAAGCGCATGTTTTCTCTCTTTAGAATTCAAAACAAAATACTTTTTGAAAATTCGTAAAATGTTAGACCGTTGAAAATGAAGTAAGCAAGAGCGTTTAGGAAGCAAAGTTTCTTCAAAATTTTGGTGGAAAATGAATAAAAAGAAAGTAACAAATCAAATGCATTCCTTATAATTGGGTTCATCATATATCATAATGATGAACTATAAATATAAGGGTTTTGTTAAGTTACATTTCATGTAACTTACATCTTATGAAAAATGTTATAAAAATTAATATTATATTAGTGAGACCTACTATTTTTATATTGGATGTAAGTTACATTAGATATAGCTTAGCAAGATCCTAAATATAATTATAAGAAGGCTATAATTAAAAAAATTGTAAAGGAAACGGGTCAAATATAAAATTTTCGAAGAAATAAGCTAAATTTTCATTTTGTGTGTTGGTTACTATAGCTTATAACGGTGTGAGATTTGAACTCAATTCATGTAGATGGGGAAAAATTTTGATTGCTATTAGGCTAAAAATGAAAATAAAAACTAACTTTTAGTTAAGACTCTTTTCTTCCACTTGATTTTTTTTACCCGACTTGCAATGTAGATTCACTTCTATTTACTCGACTAGACGAATTATTTAATTACATGGAATATATTATGCTATTTTTATTTTTTGTATTAACTACTATGTTGTATTATTATTATTTTGATAAAAGTTTTACTTGTAAATCACCCTTAACTATCATTAACCGCATTCCTTCATTATCATCTGTTGTTTATCACTATGTAATTAATGAGGACATTTCTAGTACACCAAGGGTATATGGATCTTTTCATGACCTAAGCACATTTAAGTTTTAAGGAATATTTTGACATACATATAATCAAAATTTTACCTATTTATTTTATTTTTATAATCAACTTCTAATCATAGGATTATATTTGCTTAGATAATTGAGCCAATCACAATAGAACTTTAATCAAAGGGAGGATACCACACATGTCATGTAAGCAGCCGGAAAAAAAAGTTATTACTTCTAATCTCATTGTCATTACTTTATACTGCCATTTGGTAGCTAGAAAAAGTTAAATTGAAGTTTTACCCATTCCCACTACTACAAAAATGACATTTACTGACACCTAGTTTACTGACATTTTGTAAAAAGTGTTAGTAATTATATACAAATGCACCATTTCGCGCTTTTAACAAGTACGTATCAGAGATCATTAATACTAAGGTGTCAGTAAATTGAACATCAACGATCACTGACACTAAAGTATTAGAGATAAAAAAAATTCATAAAAACTTGTATTAGTTTCAACTTGAACCTAAGACTTCTAAAGTTTAAAACCTTAATATTTGAAGCATAGACCAGCAAATTGTGTTGTATTAAGTTGCAATTAATGTTTTAAATATTTTAAAAAATGAAAGTATAATAAATAAAGCAAAAACCTAAAATTAGCCAATTTTCCCTGTCTCGTTATCTTACCCAAACTCTCTATCGCTATCATAACCTTTCCCTCCCTTTTCCTCTTTCATTTTTCTTCTCTCGATCTCTTCTATTCTCTGTTGTGTTTTTACCAATTGAATTCAATTTATTCAAATAGATAATGCAAAGCTTATAGTCTGCTTCCTTTTTCCATTTTTCCCTAAATTGAAAAACGAATCAAAACCCTAATTGCTTGTTACAGAATGGGTCTCTTCTCTTACTAAACCTTTAGTGCCTTTACTAGCCAAGCAAACAAAAACCATCTACAAAGGTTGAAGTGGCACCATCACTTACGCATTCAAGCAATCCCGTTCTCAGTAACAAGAAAATTGTAGAGGAAGAACTGTTGTAGAGGTAGTTATCAGTTGGTAATGGCTTAGTTTTTTATTTTTTCGTGAATTTAATTAATGGGCTTGTTTTATTTTAGCTTATGATTAATACTTTTTAAATTTTTAATTTTCTGGGTTTTTTTAATTAAAACCAAATTCTTAATTCTTTCGTTGACATCACACCCACATCAGTAACCACACATCTTGTATGCAACCAATTTTTAAATGCCATTAGTTAGTATATGTATGAATTCCACTTGGATGTTTGTTGTATGAACGTAATCCTTGTATTTTATTGAGGCATTCGTGGTTCATTTTGTTTGTGTAAGCCTGACACTGTCCAGAAAGTTATGATAATTTTTTTTCGTTAGAAGACTTTTAATAAAGATAATGACTATGATATAAATTAACTAAGTTCATACTTGTCTAAGTGTTTACAGATTGTATAAAGTTCATGAATTGTCTTTAATTCAATAAGGAAATGCCTGTTTTCAGGTAGTTTTACTTGTTGAACTTGAAGTTAAAAAGTTAATTATACAATCTTAAAAAATGACCTGCAAAGAAGGGTGTCTACTGTCCAGAAAATTTTTACACATTAGTGTGTATGTTTAGCTTGGCTATGGTTGACATGTTGAAAGAATCTTAGTCTAGGTGTGTTGATAAGAAAGTTAAATTCCCCACCAGAATACGAATGCCATGCCATCAAATGAGAAATAATAACAAGGTTGTAGAGCCTAACCCTTGGGGAAGGTTTTTCCAAAACTGAGTTCAATTGATTCTTTCTGTATGTAATTTTGCAGTAGGCTTAAACGTTGCCAAAGCCCAAAGGTACGGTCTCAAGCTGAGTTGGTGCTTTACAATGTAGACAACCCATAGAGGTACTAGATTATTACATATTTCTACCATTTTAATGTTGTGATTTATGTGTGGTCCACTGATTATTAATATTTACAAATTAATATGTTTATTGGATAAATTATTGTCCTTTATTGTAATTCATTATTTTATAGGGGACGTCAGAATTATGGATTTATTATTGAAGCTATAATCATAATAACTTTAAACATTTGAAATTAATCATGCAATTGAATTAAACTTAAACTGATAGTATATAATATATGTACCGGAGTTGTTGAATTCTTAAATTTTGCCATTTTGAATGCTGAAAACCGAATGTCAATTAGATGTCCTTGCACCTCTTGTTGTAATATGGAGTTTCATACTCCTCAACAAGTTAAGGATCATTTTTTTTAAAAAAGGTTTTCTCGCAACATATAAAGTTTGGACTTGGCATGGTGAGACTGACCCTATTTCTACATCTACAAAGTATCAAGACCATCCACATATTGGAAGATTTAGATGTCATATTATAGTGACATATGTGATCTCGTTAATGATGCTTACGAGCACTGTGATAGAGATCTTAGTTCTTTTAAGAATATGCTTGAAGATGTTGAAAAGCCTTTATATCCAAGGGCAAAACATTCAAAGCTATCTAGTTTAATGAGACTTTATAATGTGAAAGGGAACTTTAGGTGGTTTGATAAAGGGTTTTCTGCTTTGTTAGAAGTCCTTACTGATATTTTACCAAATAATAATGAGTTACCTAAGTCAATGTATGAGGCCAAGAAAACAATGAAAGTGCTAGGCTTAGATTATGAAAAAAATACATGCATGTCCAAATGATTGCATTTTATATAGGAATGAATTTGCTGATCTTACTGAATGTCCAAATTGTAGAGCATCTAGGTGGTAAACAAAAAAAGATGGGTAAAAAAAAATTAGGAAAAAGGTTCCTGAAAAGGTGTTATGGTATTTCCCTCATATTCCTAGGTTTAAAATATTATTTCAATCACCACAAACAGCTTAAAACTTAACATGGCATGCTAATAAAAGAATTATAGATGGTAATCTTCGCCACCCAGCAGACTCACCAGCTTGGCAACTAATTGACAATAAGTGCCCAGAATTTGCACAAGAACTTAGAAATCTCTGTTTAGCTCTCTCAACCGATGGGGTTAATCCATATGGTACACTTAGCACTACTTGTAGTTGTTGGCCTGTTACGATGATCACATATAATCTTCCTCCATGGTTATGTATGAAAAGAAAGTTTATGATGTTGTCTCTTTTGATATCTGGCCCTAAACAACCTAGAAATGATCTAGATGTTTACCTAGCACCTTTGATTGAGGACTTGAAAAGTCTATGGGATGTAGGGGTTCATGTTTATGATGCATATAGAAAAGAAATCTTCAATTTATATATTGTATTAATGTGGACAATCAGTGATTTTCCAGCATACGAAAACCTTTCCGGATGTACTGTTAAGGGCTACTATGCTTGCCCAATTTGTGGAATCGACACTTGTGCATGTTGGCTGCCCCATAGTAAAAAAATGTCATATATGGGCCATCGTCAATTTCTGCCACTTGCTCACCCATTTGATAACTCAAAAAGGTTTTCAATGGGAAGTAAAAGTGGAATGACCCCCCCTAAAAATTTATATGGTGAGGAAATCTTTAATATGGTGGAAGATATTGGCACTAAGTTTAGGAAAAAGAAGGGCAGAAAGCGGAAACATGATGATGGTGGTGGTGGTGATAGTAATGAGAACATAACAGAAAAATTGTACAAAAAAAGGTCAATCTTTTTTAACTTAGAATATTGGAAGCATTTATTAATTCGCCATCAACTAGATATGATGCACATTGAAAAAAATGTGTGTGAGAACATATATGGCACACTACTTCATCAACCGGGCAAGACAAAGGATGGGATTAATGCTAGAAAAGATCTTGAGCATCTTGACATAAGGGAAAAACTAGTTCCTAATGAAACAAACCAAAAAAATAAAGTTCTACCTCCAGCTCCATACACTTTGAGCAAAAAAGAAGAAAAACAGTTTTGTCAAACTTTGTTAAGTGTGAAAGTTCCTGATGGTTATTCTTCAAATGTCCAAAGACTTGTGTCAATAGATGATTGTCGGCTTCAAGGTTTTAAGTCTCATGACTGTCATACTTTGATGCAACAATTGCTCCCATTAGCCATTCGAAATTGTTTGCCTATAAATGTCAAAAGAGCCATAATCATGATGTGCTTCTTTTTTAATTCGTTGTGCTCTAAAGTGGTAGATCCTAATACTCTTGACCAATTGCAAGAGGAACTTGTAATCACTTTATGTTTATTGCAGCAGTACTTCCTACCTAGCTTTTTTAACATAATGATTCATTTAACAGTCCATCTAGTTGAACAAGTTAGGTTATGTGGGCCAGTTTATCTTAGATGGATGTATTTTTTTGAGAGAGAGATGAAAACTCTTAAGGATTATATTCGTAATCGCTATCGCCCTGAGGGTTGTATAGCAGAAAGTTATATTACAGAAGAAGCACTTCAATTTTGTGCTGAGTATCTCTCAGATTGTGGTATTTTGTGCTGAGTATCTCTCAGATTGTGGTGTTATTGGACTACCTATTGGTTGTCTAATTGATTTCTCAATCGAAAGGCCTTTGGGAGGTGCTGTAGTTAAGGTGGTTAATGATCTTTTATTGTCTCAAGCACACTGGTGCGTTGTAATGAACACCCCTGAAATTCAATCATATATCGAGTAAGTTATTTATTTTTTTCCGATAAATATTTGTATTGTATATTAACATTACTATACTATCTCTTAAGTCTTAATATGGTCTCATTGTAGGGAGCATATGTATTATTTGGCATCAAGAAACCCCTATAAGGCAAAAAGAAATGTATGGTTGCAAAATGAACGCACCCGTACATTTTCTGGTTGGTTAGAAAAAAAGGTTAGAATTATTGCTTAACTAAATACAACATAGGATACAAGCTTTAACTTCAACAAGATTTTTTTTCATGCAATTAATTACTAAACTTATTAATTTAAATTATAAGTAGCATATGATAAAGCAAATAATGTGCCAGTTGAGGAAATAATATGGTCATTGGCAAACAAACCGCGCTCAAGTGTGGTGACATACCTTGGCTATCAAATCAATGGCTTCACTTTTGCAACAACAGACCGGGATAATCATCGTGTAACCCAAAATAGTAGTGTTAGGGTTGTCGCTAACACTCTACAAATTTCAAGCTTAAAAGATAAAAATCCTCATTCTGGAAACATGACTTTCTATGGAGTCATTGATGAGATTTGGCAGCTTGATTATCTGATGGGTAAAAGAACACTTTTAAAGTGTGATTGGATAGATGATAGAGGGGTTAGTGTTGATAATTTAGGTTTCACTGTAGTTGATTTAAATCGGATCGGCTATAAATCCGATTGCTTTATTCTAGCTTGTCATGCAAAGCAAGTGTTTTATATAAAGAATCAGCTAGATAATAGTAAATTGATTGTGTGTTCAATGGCTGAAAAAGCTTATAATTTAAATGGGGAAAGATCTGAAGACTTGGATGTATTTTCACCATTATCCAACAAACTTCTAGTATGTGAGTTGGATGAGAAGGATGACAAAGGAATTTATGACAAAAACGATTGTGATGGTATTCCAGCAGATATTGATTTAGAAATTCACTAAATACATTATCGTGTCTCGTTTCCAGCACCATATTTTTACTTTTCCAGTAAGTGATTTATTTATTTTATTATATTCTATTACTATTGTATTAACTTCTTAATTAAATTGATGTACTTATGTATTTGAATCATTTTCAAGGTTGTGGGAGATATGGCTGAAAATGACAAGTTAGCTCTTCTAGAGCTTGATGGAAGACTAAGAAAAAGAAAACATACAAAAAAGAAAAGCTTGTAGAAAAAGGAATTTAGTAGTGAATCTGTAGTTGAGTATAATTCTTACGGCGTTTCAGTTGGAAAAGGGAGAAATGATCTTAGGAGTTACATTGGTGTCATCGTAAGTGAAACGATTTCAATCTTACTTGATAACTGGAGGCGTGTGCCACTAGAAATGAAGGAAACTCTGTGGCTTCATTTTCAAGTTCTATTTAATTGCTTATTTGTATATTTAGCTATTGTATATGACTTCTATATTTATTTAAACTTAATCCTAATCCTTCATTAACTGGTTTACAGAAAAAGTTCAAATTAAGCTTGAAAAACAAGAGCCATGTGTTAAAATGGATGGGGATTGCATCAAGAAACTTTAGATGTGAGCTAGCAAATGAATTCGTTCTACCTTACAAGAACGATCTAAAGTCATTGAGGTTACCTCCTATTGAATATCCGAGCATTAAAAAGGAAGACTGGAAACTTTTTGTTCAAAAAGTTTTGTCTTAGGAATTTCAGGAGTGTTGTTTGTTAATATTTCCTGATTTATTTGTTACAAGTTACTAACAATTAGTTGTAATCCTTTTGTTCTTTATCATACTATTTGTGCAGGAAAAAAGTAAGAAAGCAAAAGATAATAGAGAAAAAAAAGTCTACAACCATCGGTTGGGTAGCACTGGATATAGTGGCATGTTGTATAGAAAAGTATGTAAGATAAGTTATTTAATGTAGCTATTGCAATATAACCTAACTAATGCATAAAATATAGTAGAATCAATCTTATTTGTTGTCTATCAATCTGAAACAGAAAAAGGAGAATGGAGTTTCTGAGCGAGAGATTGATCATAGTGAAGCTTGGTTAATGGCACGGGTTGACCGAGATGGCAAATATGATCCTGAAGTGACTCCAATTGCTGATAAAATAGTAAGTCACTTGTATACTTAATTCTTATGTATTTCAACTAATAATTTGTAGATTTATAACTATGATTATTATGAACTGCCCTTATAATTGTGATTATTATGAATGCAAATTTCAAATTTTAATATAGCTTGATAATTGATACTATTAGGAATTACCCTTATAATGTGTGTGTGTGTATGTGTCCATATATATATGTATATAATGATTTGCATATAGATGTAACTACTCCTCCTCCTGCCAATTAATCACCATTAGTTAGAAAAAACTATTCCGTATGAATCCACTAATAAACTGAATGTAAAACTAGTTACAAAGGCCCCTGAATAGTAGTCCTAATATTCCACAAAACTTTGGTACATTTTGCATTGCTACAACAAAAATTTTCTAAGTATTCAAATTTGCATAAATTTAAAGGCCAAAACTAGGAGAACTAATAAAAACAACCTTAAAAAGGCCATAAAGTAGTGAATAATCCCCAAGAACTCAAAATAATCACCATCACTGCAATATAAATTTGCAAAAGTGAAAGACAAAATTACAAGTTGAACCTTATGAATAAATCAAAGATAGTATAAGACAGTAGTAATAAATTAGTAAAAAGAAGCAAAACTCATTAGCCACCATAAGCGACATAGTCCTAGTATTCCTTGAAAACATAACAAAGACATCACTGTAACACGAAAATAAAAATCAATGTGCAACAGTGATTTTGATGCCATACGTACAACATATGCAACAGTCACATTTCTAGTTCTTATATTGTTATTGCTTTATAACAAAAAACATATTGATTCATCTAGAGGCTAGACTAGGCTAAAAAGAGATGGAAAAGGTACCTAAAATTCTAATATCATACCCAAAAATCTTTCAACACAGATTAATTAGAATAAATATCTCAGTGAATTAAAGTCAGATTTATTTTCTATTCATTTATGATGTAATTAAATTTGCTTGTTTCTTTATCATCTGAGTGGATTCAAGTCAAATGGAAATAGTTAATTGCTTTTGTTATGGCTGTTTGCTTTTGAAATGTCATACAAATTCCTTAATTCAACTTATACATTTATAATGTTTTTTTTTTTTGGGTAGAATAAGATAAAGAGTCAAGTTGATCAAGGAACATTCTAGTCACAAGGGTCCCATGACATTCTAGGTGCAGCCCTACAGAAGCAGCCAAATGGGGGCAGAGTGCAAGGAGTGGGATAATTCATCACCCCATCTATGTACTTTCATGTCCCTGAATCTACTGAGTTAGCAAAAGAAAGAAAGATGTATCAAGAGAGTTTTCAATTTATGTCTGCTCAATTAGAACACATGAATGCAAAGCTGAATGCCTACAGCAACACTGAAGTGGGTAGTTCTAATTTTCCTAAGCCCAAACCTTCTAGTGGTGTTCAAATTGAGATTGATCAGCAATCCCCTGAAACTGTTGGAAAAAGAAAGGTTAATAAAGGGAATATTACATGTCATTTTTCTATTTCTATTTATGTATGCATGTATTACTACTAATGGTATGCATGTATACTTTAAATATTTAGCAGGTTGATTTTCCATCGGATAAGTCAACTCCAAAATCAGTGAAGAGTAAAATGAAGAATGCTCCTGTTAGAATTTCCGAACCAACTCATCAACAAACTCCAAAGAAAGTAAAGGTTGAAGTTACTTCAAATTGTATGCCAAGAAGATCTCCTAGATTAACTCCAAAGAAAGTGGAGGTTGAAGTTACTTCAAACCATATGGCAAGAAGATCTCCTAGATTAACTTCTAAAGTATTAGATGTGCAGTTCTTGAGGAAAGGTGAGAGAGTTCCAAAAAAGGAACAACTAGTCATCAAACCAGCAGCACAAGTCTTTAGGCAAGGTGTGAAGAATACACGAACAGCTATACATGCAAGAAAGAATAACAAGAGTGAATATATGAACATGTTTACAATGTTCATTGAGAATTCCTTGCCTCAGATGATCATGATTGGGCATGATACAGCAACTTTTGGTGAAGTTTGAGAGACGCACTTAGATAAAATCATCTGTCATGAAATCATTGAGTTTAAGGAGGTCTCCAACTGCATCATTAACTTATGGATCAAGTATGTAGCTTATGTTTTATTAAACTTGAAGCCATTATTCAGTTTCCTTTATTTAAACTTACTTTATTATATATGTTTCTTTTCTCTTAGATACTTGTATGAGGAGATGGAGAATAATGGAAGTGCCAACCTAGTTCAGTTTGGACTTTTTGAGAGGTTACATCCAAAGGCCTGCTTGAAAGACAAGTCTCAATACATTTCAAAACTTTTAGGCTTGGCAGAGTTGGGACAGGTCATCGTATTCCCATACAACCCCGGGTATAATCTTTTTCATTTGCTAACCATATTCTTTATTTAGTAAATTAATTTTGTAAATAATTTTTACTTGTAATTCATGTTTTCAAGCATTTTTTTTATTTAGTGGCCATTGGGTGTTATATGCAATTGATATGGTGAGTCGTACAGTCTACTATCTTGATCCTTTGGATGGTAATCCTGATGAAGAGATGATGCAGATTTTGAATCAGTTAAGTGTTATTTTTATTCATGATCATAATATTTTTTTTTTATGTCAATTATTTGCTAACATTTGCTATGTCTTCACTATAGTGGGATTAGAATACACCAATCTTTAAACTCTGATGTAAAGGCCAATGTGCAATGGGTCTCCGTCAAGGTAAAAATGAGAAAAACCTAAGTAATCATTGCTTATTTCAGAAAAAAAAAATTCATGTCAGCTTTATTTTGTAGTGTCCGAGGCAGCCTAGCAGCTTTGAATGTGGCTACTACGTGATGAAATACATTCAAGATATTGTGGCAAATGTGAACATTCTAAAAAATAATGTAAGTATCGAAAACAGTTTTTACAATACTTTATTATAATGTTTTACTGCATTGTGAAAAGAATCAACTCAAAAGAATCGTGAACCTTAGACCAAATGTGTGCTTCTTCATTGTTGTATTTTTACCACATTTTGTATGTATTGTATATGCTGTGTGTTGTATGTTGTAAGTACAGGTAATAATAGGTATACGATATTCGTATTTTCTTCTGATTCCTAATTCTTAGCTTGCTATGGAAGTTTGGTGTGTAAAGTATGTATCTTTGTTGGTTGAGAATCTTTAAGATTGTAGCTTTTTAGGCTTAAGATATATGGTTCAGTTGATTATGCAGTGAACGAAAAAATTATAGGGTTTTTCTTGTTTCATGGTTATGTAATTCTTGTGATTATGGTGTTCCACTTTTTGAGATTTGGCTTTCTGAATTTTGCATGTGTGTGTTGCTCTCAAATTTGAGCTTGCTATTAAGGATTATAAATCTATAAAATCTGGGAATGAGTATAACTTTTCTATTTGTTGATTTAAGCTTTTTTTTGTATTTGTAATTCGAATAAATGTTATACTGAAAATTTATTCCAACTGTTGCACGTTGCATTCATATAATTTTGATCTTTCAGCTCTTATTTTATTGCGAATTCAAAATGAAAGGAAATTGAGTTGAGAATTTGAGAAGTTCTGGTTTGGTTGAAAAAAAAAAACCTACCTCATGTTTTTTCTGTCCTGGGTGTCATATTTTGTATTTTTGTGATATGAAGACCAAAAGTTATAACCTAAACCGTAATTAAAGCCGAAAATCCCAACTCGAACCTGAACCAAATTTGAAACCGAACTGAACTCGAACCAAATTCAAAACCGAACTGATCCGAGCCGAAATAACTTTTCAATCTGTTTGGGTTGAATTCTGAAACCCGAATGGGTTACAAACTGAACCGAAATCAGTAAAAACCGAACCGAAAATCGAAACGCCCACCCCTAGTTGGTGTTTACAAGTTGCTTCAGCTTCAAACATTACTATATAAGTTCAATAAAAAGTAGCAATTGATATGATAATTGTTGAAATGTTTTTTTATTTATCAGCATGGTCAAGATGTTTGGTGATTGTGTATAATTTTAGATAAAACAATAATATTCTTGGAGTTCATTTATTCAAGTTAAATTGTTTTACATAGATATATTTAAATGAATGATAATTAAATAGTTTTATAAAAGATTTTTGGTGAATAACTTATTGTTTTGAAATTGAAGTTCAAGGGAATTGATGAATACACCATGGCAGAGCTCTTTAGACTTCGTGATCAATGGGCTACATACATTGCCAAGTTAATTACAGCCTATAATCGTGAGGTAGTATATGAGTAATTTATGATTATTTTTCCTTTCAAATATACAAGATTTAGTTTTTGTGGTGTAGTAATTGATTTTATGCACTTGTAGGTGGAAAAAAAATCGAAGGCACGTGTGGATGATCATCAGTGACATTATTGTGCTTCATGTTGGTTGTTCAAACTTTATTTAATATTTTGTTGTTTACAACTTGTCCAAAACTTGATTTAGTACTTATATTTTTTTTTTCAAATACTGTAGTTGAATTATGTTACTTTAAGTAATATATTTAGGATTTTTATTATTTGAATTGTATTATGAGATTTTGCGTATTTCTTTTAACCTTTATTTGAATTGTAAAACAAACATTTTAATTATAAAACAAACAGGAAAAAGATAATTAAAACAAAAATATATTATTAATAAAAAACAATATAACATCACCAGACACTGACACTAAATATTTAAAATGACGTTAATAATTTTCGATACTATTGAGTCAGTGTGTTTTTGATATTATAATCATATAAATCACTGATATGTAAATAGTATCGTTAAATTCTAACACCATTGTGTCATTATTTGGGTGATACTATAGTATCGTGAATTACTGACATTTAAATAGTATCAAAATATTCTAACACTATTATGTCACTATTTTGGTGATACCATAGTGACATGAATTACTGATACAAAAATCATTGACACAAAAAATTAGTGTCAGTGTGTTCTGGCGGGAGCATTACTGACACAATTAGTAAGTGTCAATAAAAGTAATTACTGACACTAAATTGGTGTCAGTAAAGCCTTTTTTTCTGGTAGTGTCCACACGTCATTGTCAAGTATTGGTGCACCACCACCGTCATTCTTCAAAAGAACCTGAGTATCTACATAATAAGTAGCATCATGGTAATCGTATCCTCTCTTCACTCCTATGAGACGATGTTCAAATACTTGAGATTCTATCTCATTTGTCAAAGATTCGTTCGCCAAAAGATGGTGACCAAACCCTTTTTAGTAAAATATGACGTCACTACGGTGATGCATTGCCACTGCCACTGCGTAGAGCTGCCATCGATCTACCAAATTACAATGGCAGTGCACCACCAAACGTCTACGATGACATTTTGTTTTGGCCAAAACCTTAGTGGCAGTTTTGCAACAACCATATCAGATGGAAGACATAAAAGCATAATTGGCATAGATTAAGGTCACAATGATATCATCATGTATGATATCGATGAAGAATAGTTTCCGGCAGCTCATGCCTCATAGTGGCCGGTTAAATAATTCATGTAAATGATTATAATTTATTTAATATGGTTAATTGAGTAATTATGAATGTACTAAATAAACATATTAATTAATTATATTTATTATAAAAGTGATATGATAACTTTGTACAAACTTTGTAAAAAGTTTAAAAATTATATTCATTGAACATCATTGATTTTAGCTGGAGTTTTTATATATCACAATATCAAGTGGGAACTTAAGATTGAGCTTGACTTAACCGTAAAGGATCATTTAATTCACAACTAAGTTTAGTACAGGCAGCAACATGCAATTGTAGCTACTAATTAAATTTCTTCTGTTATTGTAGAAAAAAATGAAAAAGAAGAAGAAGAAAAGTTTTTTATGATGTACATGTTATTTTGTATTCTATACTTGATAAGGGAAATAATTCTAAATTTAGAAAAAACACATGGTAACATACTCTCATATTTCCCTAATCTATTCTTCCAAGCCGAAATAAGATGAAACTTCGGCGTTTATTACTTTGATGATATTCTAGATTTATTTACATACTCAAACAAATATAAAATGAAGTTGTAAATTTTGTAATTGTAACTTCTATTGCCTTTCTTATAATTTGGATATGCTATTTCAGAGTCAATCTATTAAAAAATAGAGTTAGATAGTAATAGTTTATCTAATTAACATCTATCCGAATTGATGAAAGGGTTTGATGGATACAAACGTTGGACTTGGTGTTAGTGTAAGATGCCAAGAACCTTTTGAATCGCCACACTAATTGATTCAAAAGGTTCTAACAAATGCCTCTAGTGGTTGGTTACAATTTAATTTAAATTATTTTACTGTTCTCTTATTTAACATAAACTTAAGAGAATAAAAAGGATTTCTTTTTTCATTGGATATCGAACTCTTTTCAAAATCATGAGATTTTGTTTTAATTTTTTTCAATCCTGAGAACTATCTGAAAAAGAAAAAAAGATATAATAGCTTCGACCCCGTTCACTGATAGTAAGGCAACGAAATCGGAATATATTCCGATACCTATTATGGGCAGAAGAATCAAGATGAAAACAAATAGCTCCCATGGGTTGTCTTTCATTTTTCCTCAGCCCCTTTTCTAGCTAATGCCTAATATAGAATAAAACATAGTACGTTCCGTATTTGGTGCTATGCTACATGTTTTATCGAATCCAAAGTTTGCATCTCATTTAATACACACAAATAAGTGTGTGGCTGTTAGTGGCACAGTTAGGTTTAGGTTCATGAGGCCCGTAAAAGAGAAACTATAAATTATAGTAGGCTCGAACATAAAATCTATAAAATTGAGGCAGCTAGGGGGCCTAGAATGGAGAAATCATAAGTAAAAGTAGGTGATAGTAAAATATATTAAAAACTTATCAGTTAAGCTTATGTTAAAACAACTTTAGAACATGACCAACAGAACTAAGTAAAAAAAAAAAAAAGGAAATTAATGAAGATAAAATTGATTATTTGTCCAAATTTCTTTTTATTTTGGAATATTAAAAAATAATTTAATTTTTTGTAATTGTTATTTTTTTTTAAAGTGGGGTGGATGATAGTAGAGATCCCAATTATAATCCTAGCATTTGAGTCACAAGTGATATGATAGCTTATTTGTAATGGTTATATCAATTAATTACTAATATTTATCATGGAGAGAATAATTATAATTCATGAAAATTAAAAAAATATATTAATGACTACATGACATGATAATTACATAACGTGCCAAATTAGTTGACCTTAATACTCGAATGTAGGGCTAGGCAAAAAAACCCAACCCGATCCGACCCGATTCGATCTGAAAAATATCGGGTTTGGATCGGATCAGATTATTAAGCAAATCCAATCGGATAGCATTTTGTCAACCTGATCAGATTGTGATCGGATCGTGTGAAACCCAATTTGATCCAAAAATCCGATCTGGTTGGCTAGAAAAATAAATAAGAAATTTATTGACAAAAGCAATTAAGCAAACGGGCAAACACCATGCCATCACTGCCATCACTGCATCACACACTCAATAGAACAACACAACCAATCACATCTTCACACACAGTCACACATGCAGTGGTAGCCAGCGGCAATAACCAAACATGGCATGACAAACATGGCACGGCAAATACAGATGCTGAGATGCAAACGGCATGGCAGCGAAGTAGCCTTGATCTGCAACGAGCTAGCGTGATCTGCGAAGCAAAGTCATCGTGATTTGAGATGCAAATGGCACAGCAGCAAAGCAAAGCCACTGCGATTTGAGATGCAGTTGGCACGGTAGCGAAGCAAAGCCACCGTGATATGCTGCCCTACACCGCAATTGCTATTGCCACTTGATCCGCTGGGCACTGTGATCGATCTACACCGCGATTTGCTGCCTTTTGCTCAAGCATGATTCTACTCTATTAATACATAATTTATGTATGGATTTTTTTTAAGTTCTTTTTCATTTTTTGGGTTGGCAAAATGTTATTTCTCAGCACTGTGTGTGACCTAATTTGACCAAACCCGATTTAACCCGAACTTAACTCAAATTTTTAATCCGATTTGATCCGAATATATTTTGGATTGGATTACAAATTCGGATTAAGTTTGGATCAGTTTTTCTCCATTTTGATCAACCCGAAATCTGATCAGGTTGATTCAAACCCAATCCGAATCTAATTTTACCCACCCCTACTCAAATGTTGGGATAACAATTAGAACCTCGAGCATCATTGTTATAAAATTGAGGGGCAAATGTCACCACCAAAAAAATAAAATGTGCAAATAAAAGGTTAATATTTCAATTAGGTCCTCTATTTTTCATGATGATGATGATGATGATTATTATTTTTAGGCTTGAGGCAATGGCCATTAATGATGTATAATTAAGTCAATTAGTTCATTAAATATGAAACTTTAAATAAGTGACATACTAACATATAACGTGTAGACAAATTTGCTTTGTCTTGTATAAATATAACGTATGTAAATTAACTTTTAAAGATTGTTATATTTTTGTCAGTTGTTTTTAATATGTTCAGTGTATCTACTTATAGCAAGTACATTAAAAGTCCAACAAAATAAGTTCCGTTTAATGAACAGTTGTATTCTCATTTTGACTTCTAACACGGTTAACTAGACAAATCTTGCTCTCATCCACCATTTTTTTTTCTTTGGGTTTGTACTCTAGTTTTGATAGACGGCACAAAGATGATGCAACAACATTAATTACAACCTGTAATTGCATCTCAATGAGTGTATTAGAATTTTCTTGTTGATTTGTTCCATTCGGAATTAAATCAGTCGATGAAATGTTGGTCCCATCAACCACCATGTACACATGCATTTCTTAAGGCGATGGTTACTTCAAACTTGGTTCAAAGTAACTACCCTTAACACATGATCCGTATTTCATTTCATTTTTTTTTGTTTTTCTTTTACTTAATCATAGTTAGATTGAAAAAAGAAAAGAAAGAAAAAACTTTGTTCAAGACTCAATTAAAATTGTTACAAAAGACATGCCTTTATAGCTTCATAACCTAACTAGACTAGGAAAACATGATTAAAACAAATAATATTAATATGACTGAAAGAAGCTAATTTAAAAAATACCAATAAATTAAGGAGTTTTTTTTATTAAACATTTGGAATTTGAAATTTTATTAATTTCAAACTTTTTCTAAAATTTGTTTGTTTATGTTTTGTAATTTATATTTGATCTTTAGACATTTATATCTAAATAAAAAAAGTAAATTTTTATGACTTTTATTTGAATGAAAATAAGTTTGAATGAGAAGTAAATATTATATTAAAAAAATATCTCTATAAAATATATTTATTTCATAAACTATAAAATTTAATCCCTCTTTTGTTTTGATTGCAAGAATACAAATGTCAAATAAATATATTTAAGATATTTTTTATTTATAAAAACAAATAAGATGCTACTTATATTCAGATATTAAAAAAAATTAATGTCATTCAAATATTTACATTTAGATCCATTCAGAATTAAAAAAAAAATTAAACCCATTAAGATTTCAAACAAAAAAAAAAAGGGTACCTTAATTAACTTAGACAATACTTCAGATATTTTTTAACACCTCCCTCAATTTCAAGATGGCTACAAAAAGGCAACTTTTGAGGTTGAAGTCATGAAACTTTCTCTTGAAAACTTGAAATTAGAAAGGCTTCAAAGTTTAACGTACAGATCATGAAAGGATAACATTTGAAAGTTTTAACTTACGAAACCAGAAGAAATCGCTTTATTCTACAAAGCACGAAGGGAGAAACTTGGATTGTGGCTGAATCAACCAAAAACAGAAATGATGGTCCGACAAGAATGCTCCAAGGTAATTTAGAATTCTAAGAGTACATTATATATACAATCTTTTCTTTTTAAAAGAAAGAAAAGAAAATCAACATAATTATTTGATTGAATTTTCAATTAAGGACAAGGTCTGAGAAGAATATGCTTCATACTTAACGTATATGAACCACGAGTAAGTTCACATGACACATTGTTTTTCTTCTGAGTTAAACCATACATTTATTTTATTTTTTATACTATATGCTCTTCTTTTCTTTTGGTTAATAACTTAAAATAAAATAACATATATTTAAAGGCTACAATCCATGCTGGATGATTGGAGAGAACATTAGAAAATAAGACCTTTAATCCAATATTTGAATATAAAATTTCAAGAGACTAAATAAACCAATTATATATGTACTTTGAAAGATTGAATTGAATGATTTAAGTAGAAACAAAAGTCAAAGTAGAGGGTGTGGCAGATGATTGTATAAAAAAAAAAGAATTAAAAAAAGTATTCTTTTCATGCATCCTAGGGCATGTGAAATGTGAACTTGCTCATGAAATTGAGTTTAACTTATTAATGTTTATGCATGGATAAGGACAACATCTTACCTACTCCTAGAAAATGACATAATCCTTGTTCTGAAATATTAATTATTGACCATTAAAATCGTATTTAATTTCTCAATCCAACACTCCACCAACCCTGATTATTCTTTTGTCTTCATAATGGCAGGTGAACTATAAATCAAGCTATAATCATTGACTTTTTTTTAACCCCAAATTATCTCATCTACCAAACATCCTGATCTGGTCCCACGTACAACTAATTGTGCGTTAGAGCAAAGTTTAAATCACACTTCAAAATTATTAATGAAGTGAACATGACAGCAATCTCAGAGGACCGGGCACCAAATTCATAAAAAAAAAAAGTTTTAAATATATTATTATTATTGTTGCTATCATTTTTATTTTTATTTTTTAAAATGTAGGGTGAGAAAAATTTAAATTTATTTTTATTTTTTATTTTTTTTAAGATTTAAAATTTGGTAATCATTTAAATAAAACTACTTTAAAACTTGGATCCTTGTGTTTTAGAGAACTCATCATCATCATAGTCATCATTACATATAAATCACAAAATGGGGATAACATATTACTAGCACAGTTACCTAATTTCTTCAAATTTAATTAGTACAATCGTTGTAGACTTGCAAGCCGAATTAAGTCAATACAATAATTAACAAATGATAATTTTTTTTTTAAAATAATTCATATACTTGTTGAAACTCAAATTCAAGAAATGAGATTTAAAAAAGTCACTTGTTATCACTTGAGCTACACCTTACCTTTGAGATCAATGAGATATATAAACTCATGATGTTTCTAAATTGACATAACAATGATATGTACTTAACATAAAATATTCAAAGTGTTGAAAATAATGAGAAAAATAATAAATAGAAAACGGAAATAAGAAAGAAATAAAATAGCCACATAAAAGTAAATTTAATATTAAAACAGAAGCTTAAAGACAAAATACCTAAAAGAGACAAACGAGTGAGTTGCATTTAATTTAAAATTGGATTTGGATATTACGATATTTATAGAGTCCCAAAGGAAAACTAAAATGTCCTACATAATCCAATCGTAGATACCATTTTGAGAACCAATCAGAATTTCACAAAGCCAACACCACCTGCCAAAACAAAACAACCAGTGGAAGGAAAGTCTTCCATAGTGATCAGTGACACCACCACTTATTTAAGTGCTGGTATCTACCAATCAGTTTGCGACATGTCTTGCCAAGTGGCGACAAAACCATTTAGCAAACTTTTCATTTAGGAAAATGCTTCCGGACGCCGAGAGAAACGGTTGGCAAGACATTTTTAATTGTTAGAAATATAAAAACAAATGACGGAAAGTTGAACCCCATCACATGCATCACTCTCTCTCGACACTTCACTGTTAACTCAGCCTCACTCACTGCTTTATCCTCACTTTCTCTCCTTCCGCTACAAAGATCACGCTTCACACTTCGTCACTCTCTTCGGCTACCAAATTCTCCTAAATACGTAAGCTGATGTAGGGAGTAATTTTAAGAATTTTAAAATTTTATTATTTTAAAATTTTTTATTTTAATTAAAGTCAATTATGATATTTTATTTTTTTTATTTTAATATGAGTCAATTTGGATATGAAATTTATTTAACTTAGAAAATAATCTTTTATTTTTAGTATAATTATGATTTAGTTTTTCATTTTGAGTTAACTTAGGAAAATGTCTTTTATTTTCATTATAATTGTAATTTACTTTTCCTTTTTTAGTTAACTTAGAAAAATAGGGTTTTTCTATTATAAATATAGAGGTCTTGTCATTATTTATGGGACTTTTCAAATTCAATTATTTTAAAAAAATTTTATTCAGAGACTTGTTTTCTCTATCTTTATCAAGTCTCTATCTTTATCTTCTTCACAAATTCTGCTTCGTCAGAAGCACCACCCATTTTAGATCCAGAAGTAGAACTTGAAACTAGTAAGTGCTTGAATATAAAGATGGATACTTTGTTTTGAATATTAATTTTTATTGTATTAGTAATAATAGAAATGTACTTGCATTTTGCTTAAGTTTTATTGTTTTAGAGATCAATTGATAGCAACTCTAATACTCTTGGAAGCAATTTACTAGTTAGATGATAATAATAAATAATAATGATAATCTTGTCTGCTTTACAAATTTTTAAAATTTAAATTTTTTGAAAATTAATGTATTAAATTTTTATTGGACAAAAATTTTGTAAAAATTTATAATAATTTATTCTTAATACAAATGTTAATTATTTTGTACAAATGAAAAATTTAGAAAATGAGGGTGTACTCGAAGATGTGCAATTGAAAAAATATGAGCTAACTCTTGGAATGCTATTTGATAGTCATGAGAAAATGTGGACATTTTACAAAGCCTATGGTAAACAAGAAGGGTGTCTTGTGAAGAAGCTAACTAGTAAGAAAGTGGGTGATGGGATTGTAAAATACACAACATTTTCATGTAGTCGTAGTGGTATGTCGGAAAGTAAATATACTAATATGTTGAAGCCGAAACTTATTTTGAAAACTAGTTGTGATGCTAGAATTGGATGTTGTGTAAATGAAAATGGAAAATGGGTTATTCAAACTTTAAACCTTCAACACAATCAGGCATTGAGTTCAGACAAATCTAGGTATTTTCCTTGTAATCGTAGCATTAGTGCCAGTGCAAAGAAGCATATTGAAATGAATGATTATGGAGGAATTAACATTGCCTAGAATTTTAATTCTATTGTTGTCGAAACTGGTAGGTATGAAAATGTCTCATTCTTAGAAAACGATTATAGAAATCTTGTTGACAAAGTTAGAAAATTACAACTTGGAGAATGAGATCCTATGGAAATTCTAAAGTACTTTAAGAAAAAGCAAGTATAATGGTTTTTTTTTTTTTTAGCATTGATTTAGATGAGTAGGATTGATTAAAAATGTATTTTGGGCAAATATTGATTAAAAATATATTTGGAGCAAATCCGAGGAGTAGTACAACTTACAAATATTTTGGAGATGTTATCACATTTGACCATACATGTCTTACCAACAAGTATGACATACTATTTGCTCCCTTTCTCGAAGTTAATTATCATGATTAGTCTGTTTTTTTAGGATGCAAATTGATTTCACACAAGGATACAGAGACATTTACATGGTTATTTGAGGTGTGGCTATCATGCATGTCTTGTTCTTCTCCCATTGGTATCATTATTGACCAAGATAAAACAATGCAAAAGGCAATGAGTAGGCATCCGTGGTGTTTATGGCATACAATGAAGAAGATGCTTGAGAAGTAGAGGCTTTTAAAGAACGTGAAGGTATTATTTCTTCGTTGCTTTATGCTAATTATGATTCACTAAGCCCTTTTGCATTCGAGGAAGCTTGACACAACATTATTACGATATATGATTTATGGGATAATGATTAGTTAAATGGGTTATATGATGAGTGGTGTTGTGCAAATTTTATTGAACTCGCAAGTACACAAATCTATTGTAGAATAGATTAATGGTGACGAGTGTCGATCCCACGAGGAGGTGGATTTTAATTATGTGTAGAATAAATTTTCTGAGTTGGTGGTTGGATTTATAATGAAAATGATGTAGGCTATCAATTAATTTAAATTAAAGTGGTAGGAATAAACTATTAAAATGAAATGCTTGGATCTCCGGATCTGTACTCAACATGCACCATCGGCTTAATATTCATTATTAGTACCAATTAAATCATGAAGGGGGAACTTCCACTCATCATGAACCACACTCTAATAGATATGGTGCTAAGGGCTTCGTGCCAAATAAGTAATAACCTTGCCTAGGGAGGCGGTTATTCCAAAGATATCCGACAAGATTATTACTATCCTGTCTACGAAAAGTCAAAACAACCACATAAATTAAAGGGGAAGGAAAAGTAAATTTACCAAATTAAGCCCATGGAGCATGTTGAGACTTCACCTTCAACCCAAGCTTGAAAGGAAATTAGCCACTCATATTTGAACTAGGGGTAAAATGGGAATTTTATTAAAATACGTAGAAAATACAAGATGGAGATGGAATTAGAGAGAATGGAGTCCAAAAATGGATTCAGGGGTGTCAAATTAGGGGGGGGAGCCCCCTTTTTATAGATACACTGAGTAAATCATGGCCATCGGATCAAAACAATTTAGACGCTCAGGATTGCGCCACGTGGCAAGCTCCTATTGGATGGAACACATCATCAGGGCTATTATTCTGTGTATATGCATGTACCGTACACACATTTTTTCGATCCACTAACATTCTGCCACGTCACCGGTCAACATTTTTGGTCCAATAGTATCGTGACACGTCATCAGTCAACGCCACATCATCAGTCAATGCCACATAAGCGGTCAATGCCACATAAGCGGTCAATGCCACATCATTCGTCCAATCAAATGCCGCCACGTCATCGTGACAAAGGTACGTCAAAGATACGATGCAGTGTGTACAGTGCCGTGAACAGTGTCGTGTACAGTACCGTATATATCAACCGTAACGTATGTGTGAACAGTACCGTATATGTGAACAGTACCATTTTTCTTTTTATGCTCCTCCTAAGGTTTTCGACTGTCCTGAGTTCAAAAGTGCTGTCCGTTTTTCCATCTGATCTCTCGTTTATTGTGAAATGACCATGATATGCCCTAAAATACATAAAATACTTAATTAAAATAAAACATACATAATTAAATTACAAGGGACTTAAAGACATAAAAATAGGAATGTTAGTGAGACTTGGAGTGTAAAATGATGATTTTCTCCATTATAAATACACACTTTCTAATGCTCAACAAGTGGCATCATTGGGTTCCATATTATTTAAAATTTTGTTTTTGAGAAAGAATGTCAACAACTCAGCAAAGGGAAAGTATGAATGCATTTTCTGATGGGTTTGTTAACTTAAAAACAAATTTGAAGCAGTCAATAAAGAAGTATGAAAATGCATTGAGAAGGAAAGCTGAATTCAAATAGCATATAGATGCTAAGAATTTCAGTAAAAAGACTCCATGTTTAACAAGATATGAGATGGAGAAGCAAGTTGAAGAGGTTTATACTATTTATAAGTTTAAAGAATTTTAACAAGAATTAACTACACTGATGTATTGCGATATAGTTAATTATATAGGATCAGTATATAAAATCAGTAAATCATATAGTTAATTACGTAGGATCAATATATGAAACCAATAAATTATATGGGCAAGGTAGGAAAAGGAACTTTGAGGCTGTTTTTAAAGAAGCTGAGTGTGAAGTTAGTTGTATCTGTTCAAAATTTCAGTTTAGGGGGATTCTTTGTAGACATGTGCTTACAATGTTGATATGCAATAGTGTTGAATTAGTTTTAGAAATGTACATTTTATCAAGGTGGAGAAAAGATATGAAGAGATACTATAGTAAATTAAAAGTTAGTTATGGTGTGCAAAACTTATCCATTCAGCAGGAGAGATATGACAAAATGTGTACTATTTTCACTGAGGTTGTAGACATAGCTGCTAATGATGAAAGTAGTTATAAATTTGTGTTGGCTTGAATTGATAAGACACTAAAAGATTTGCTCAAGCCTATTCAATGTGCAAGTGTGGAAACAACTGTTTCACCAACAACTATTATAGGTGAAGTAAGTTGTAGCAGTAATAATATTGAACATGTAATCAATGATCTAGTAGCAGCACATCGTAAAGGTTGTCCTTCTTCACCTATAACAAGGCTAAAGGATCAATAATTACATGTTCAACATCAATGATCCATCTATAATTTGTAAAAAACCTGCCTAAAAGAAGAAGCTATAGAAAAAGAAAACAAGGCTTGTTGAAATATAAATATATGTTTTCTAATTTCATTTGGTTATTGTTTAATTGTCTATCAAACTTTCATCGGATTTACAAGAAGGTGCTCTATTGTCGTATGAAGTGCCTAATGAAATCTTCGCACAATAGAGCAACGTGGCCATGGTAAGTTTGTGAATTTTTACCTTAAACTTTCTTTTATTTTGAAGATACGTAATTAAGTATATTGTTGAACATATATTGATCTTAAAGGAAAGAAGTACTATTAATGTAAATCTCAACCAATATGGACTTTAGGATACTATAACATAAGAATTAAATTCATGAGTAAATTTTAATTTTAAATTTTTAATATGGATTTTACATTTTTTTTGTGGAATAATATTTATCAGTCATTTCCTTAAAATTGGCATACAGTAAGTTGTCGTCTTAAATTCATAGTTTCTTAATGTATACTTATGTTTTTAAATTTTTAAAATGTGATATGATGTTTTTATTTTTTTGTGCATTATAGCAATTAGTCCCATCGTATGCTTCACAATCACATTATTTTTGTACTTCAATGACGTACGAAAGATCAGAAAGTGGGAATTTCCAATGATTGCTACATCAACAATATAATGAAGATAATAATAACTGTGATTGATGTTTGACTTGTATTCTGTTCATATTATTTTCTCTATCATTTAGCTTAGATTTGGCTTAAAACAACTAATTGAAGTGATGAATTAATCATTGCAATATTGTGGTTTTTTTGGGATAATTTTTGTTGGTCTGGTGCTTTTTTGATAATTTTTTATGATATTTTTTTTGACAATTTTTGATAGCATAAATCATTGCAATTTCAATGTGCTTGTACTTATTGTATGCTATTTCGGCAACTAATGAATAGTTTATAACAACAATTTGAATCTAATTTCAAAATCAATAAAGTGAAACGACTTAAAGTCTTAGATTTTGAGGAAAAATACTATTATATATATCCACAAGTATTCTAATAAAATTATATCCTAGTGTCTATTTCCTTCGAAGTTCATTATTAAACAATCGTCTCTACACCTCACATTGTTGCATATGCTCAATTGTTTTATGAAACAATTGAAATTTAATAGATAAACACTCAATCTCTAATGTTAACTTCTAAACTTCCTTTACTAACAAGTCAATTTTCTCTTCACTATGTTTACAGTCTTCTGTCTGTCAAAAGTTTTACATCCTCTAAATTTCTAAAATTCGTGATTTGGATTCTTTGTAGTACATGACGTTAACAACTCCCTTTGGTCACCCCATTCATTACATATTTGCAGTGAATTTTGAGTTTTATTTGTGCTAGATAACATTGTCATTAATAGATTACTTTAATTGCAAAAAAAGAAAAAAAGAGAAAGAAAACTCAAAGCACTCTATAACAACTCATGTTTTTCACTCATATTGTCCAACCAAGAAACATAAAAAATTGTCAAAAATGTGAAAATCAAGTGAATGAATAAGATAATCAATTAATCATATGTAATATTATCACAATATATGCATGTGAAACTGAGTAATTAGATAATGAGTTCAAACAAAATTTGGAGTTTGCAAACATAAAACAAAGTATTAAATAGAGTGCTACTATGTATCAAACTCTTCCTTTGGTCACCAGATATTAAATAATTATCATTAATTTTACTTCTTTGAGCATTTTATCCTTGGTGACATACTAAAAAATGAGGGCAAAATATTTAAAAGTTTTGAAACAAAGTTAATTAAACATTCTTATTTCATGGTAACAGAAGTTGTGATAAAGTATCACCTCCACTACATATACTAACTCCAAAAATTATAAGAGCCTAGAATGCAACAAATCACTTGAACCAAAATCCAGCAAATCCTTGAAATTTCTCAAATTCATAGTAATTCTACATAACACAAAACCAAAATCCAGCAATTTTCACACAGTAATGTTCATAGCAATTCTACATCACACTAATCCAAAATTCAAAATTTCTACAGCAATTTTCACACAACTAATTTTCCAAATAAAAAATTCATCTTTATCATCAAACAATTACCATCAAACAACATATACTAAAACTCATGGAATTCACAAGATTAATCCAAGAATGCACACATAACAAAAATTTATCATTTTCTTTAATTACTGTTTATAAAATGGGTGTTGGCTGGTTTCTTCTTTCAAATATAAAATGGGTAGTACATCACAATAAATGTGTTTCTTTTGTCATCTTTTACTTTTTTTAAAAAAAATATTTAACAATTAAAAATTAGTAAACTACAGAGAAAGAGAGAGAGAAGTAAAATAACAGCACAAGTTGTTGTTTCTCTCAGCTTTCTCTCGACATTCTTGATATGTAGCATAATTGTTTCTTTGAACCTAAATTAATTTCCTTTTCAATTTCCTGATGAATTACAAAAGGGAAAAAAAGCCTTGATGAGGACCCTTCCTAGCCAATGCTGATGATCATTCGACTAAAAAAGGTAAGTTTAGGGCTTAGGGTGATAATGGTGATATTTTTGAGCACCTATCCTTTTGCGACAAGTTAATGAAATCTCAAAAGGCAATTGAAAATGAGTTGATGATTGTGAAAAGGATTTGATTTTTAACCTGAAGTATGTTGTAATAGGAAGAGCCATAAATATACCAATCATTTCCTTCTCTCAAAAATTTCGTGCTCAATTGGGCAAGCATGGCAACACACAATGTTCGTTAAATTGTTAGGATGATATGTTGCTCACAAAGCTCTCTGTAACCGGTTGGGCACCCTTTGGACTTTGGGCTTAAGAACGACTACTTTCTAGTTCACTTTAGAACAAAGGGTGATGCAGAATTTGTCTTAACTGAGGGACGATCGATGATCATGGGACACTATCTAGTGTTGAAGCCATGGACTCCTCATTTGCTAGTTCTAAAGAGAAAGTAAACTCAGTCATCTCGTTGTAGTGAGGGATGGCTATACAAGTTTTTTGACAGTTCAATTCTCCATCTTTTAAGAATTAGCTCCAACCATAGACTTATATATGTTCATTTTGAGAAAGTTACGAAAAAGGTTAGGGGTAACAGGGCATTTCGATTTCTACCTACTTAGCTCACAAATAGAGATTTCTATGATTTTGTTGCTTTAAAGTGGAACTTTGATATTTCTTATCTTCAAGTGGCTTAGGATTTCACTAGTAACATATCCCACTAGCATCAAAACTCTTTTGGTAATATTTTCCATAGGAAGCCGAGGCTACTAGCTCATATTGAGGGCATTTAAAAAGTCCTTAAAAGACACGTTGCAAAAAGCCTTATCCATCTTAAGTTGATTTAGAAAGAGAGCTTGAAGAAGTCCTAGCTTAGGAGGAATTACTCTAGCATCAGAAGTTTAAAAAAGATTGGATCATGCATAAGGATCGAAATGCTACATTATTTCATCAAGAAACTCTCATTAAAAGAAGATAGAACCAGATTGATGTTATTACTAATGACTTAAGACTGTGGTTTTATGATAGGGAGTTAATTAAAAAGCATGTTGTTCAATTTTTCTCTACTCTTTATACTAAGGATAACAACAATCTCCAACATAACCTTTTAAGGATTTTTTTTCTTGTTATAGTTGATGATAGGTTATCCTTTCTTAATGGACCTGTTGATGATATGGCGATTAGAAATATCAATGTTAAAAATGGAACCTTTAAGAGCGCCAATGGTTGATGGTTTATATAAAACTTTTCAATCGTAGTGGAGTGTTGTTTACTGTTCTATTTGCCACTTTATGAAAGACATCTTCCATAGTGGCAACATTCCTAATGAGATTAATAAAACCTTATTGTCCTCATTCCAAAGAATGATAATCCTTTGAATTTGTCACTTAAGATTTTATGCACTTTATAAGAAAGAAATCTAAAAAGCAAGGTGATGTTAGGTGTTGTGCGTTGCGAGTAGGACACCTTTTGGAGGTCATAGCTTGGGCTACAGGTGTCCATTTTTAGCTTGTAAGATATCATTTTAAACCTTATGATGAGACAAACAAAACTTAGAACTGCCTAAGTCGTTTTACTCCGTGGTTGAGCAAACAATTCCACTTCCTTCCTAGTCATTTTCTAGTTTTAAGATTTTTCCCTAATTTTCTTTATTAGTATAAGATTTTTATCTTTTTGTCTAGAACTTATATTTGAGTGCTATTTATTTTTCTTTTCTTATTTTGATTAGGAGAATTTAATTATCATATTATATTTTTTATTTGCCTATTTTAGTAAATTTACTAATATTTAGAATTGTTATAAAAGACACTCAAAACTCTAGTTTTATTTATTCAAACTTTTGATAAAATTTATCATTATTTAGAACTGTAGTTTATTCTATTAGCAAACTTAACAACGTTTCTATTTCGTTACAATGAAAAATCGCCATCAACAAAAGAAATCAAATGATATAGTCGACACTAGTTGTTTCTTTTGCTGAGTTAAAAGTCATTGCATGGTTTGTTCAGAGGTTAATTTAACTTCGGTACCTAGACACACATGGTGGATAGATTCTAGTGCAACCACTCACATCAGTGTGTCTATGCAAGGTTGTCTCAATTGTCGAAAACCCAATGATGGTGAAAGATACATCTATGTGGGCGATTGCAAGACAGTTGAAGTTGAAGCAATTGGAAAATTTAGATTATTGTTAAAGACTGAATTTTATTTGGATCTTGATGAAACATTTATTGTTCCTTCTTTTAGGTGGAATTTGATTTCTATTTCCGCTTTGGACAAATTTGGTTATTCTTGTTCATTCGGAAATGGAAAATTTAGTTTATTTCATGATTCAAAACCAGTTGGTTCTAGTTCTTTGACAAGTGATGATAATCTTTATATGCTTGATACAATTGATTCATTTAATGAATCCCTGCAATCAAGTACACGTGGTTTAAAGAAAAAGTTAACCAATGAGAATTCAGCTGCGTTATGACATAGGAGATTGGGTCATATCTCCAAACAGAAAATAGAGAGACTTGTGTCAGACGCAATTCTCGACCCCTTAGATTTCGCAGATTTTGACATCTGTGTTAACTGTATTAAGGGGAAACAAATCAATAAAAGGAGATTTGAAGCCAATAGGAGTTTGGATGTCTTAGAACTCATACATACAGACATTTGTGGGCCCATCCCTGCACCTATTTAGAACGGTCAACAATATTTTATGACGTTCATAGACGATTTTTCTAGATATGGCTATATATATCTCCTCCATGAAAAGGCACAATCCTTGGATATGTTAAAAAACTTTAAGGCTGAAGTTGAGAACCAACTTGGTAAAAGAATCAAAAGCGTCAGATCTGACAGTAGTGGTGAATATTATGGTAGATATGATGGTTCAGGTGAACAACGTCTAGAACCATTTGCGAAATTCCTAGAGGAATGCGGTATCGTCCCACAGTATACTATGCCGTGTTCACCCACTATGAATGGTGTTGCTGAAAGACGAAATAGGACACTTAAGGACATGGTGAGGAGTATGATTTCTCATTCTACCTTACCAGAATCACTCTGGGGAGAAGCACTTAAGATTGCAGCGTATATCCTTAATAGGGTTCCAACTAAAGCAACTGTTAAAACCCCTTATGAGCTTTGGACAGGTAAAAAGCCTAGTCTCAAGCACCTACATGTTTGGGGATGTCCAGCTGAGGCAAGGCCTTATAGGCCTAATAAGAAGAAACTAGACCCAAGAACGGTAAGTTGCAATTTTATTGGATACTTAGAACGATCTAGGGGATACAAGTTTTATGATCCCACGACTAAGTCGATTTTCGAGTCAGGAAATGCTCGGTTCTTTGAGGATGTCAAGTTTGCGGGGGGAGAAACAGTTAGGGATTTTGTCTTTGAAGAGGAATATATTGATATTCCCATAGGTGTTATTGGCATTGATCAGGCTCTCATTCCTGATTTTGTTTAAGACACAACAAATCAAGACAATATTGGAGAACCCCCTGTAGAAGAATTTGTTCCAGAAGAACAAACTCTACCATCTCAAGAACCTATGCCATTAAGGAGATCCACTAGAGAAAGGAGAAGTGCATTACCAGATGACTACATTGTATTTCTCCAAGAACATGAGGTAGACATCTGCGTGATGGAAGATGATCCAATCAATTTCTGTCAAGCTATAGAAAGTTCTAACTCTCAAAAGTGGATTGATGCCATGAATGAGGAGATGAAGTCTGTGAAAGACAATGATGTATGGGATCTTGTCCCATTGCCACAAGGTGCGAAACCTATTAGTTACAAATGGATATTTAAGACCAAAAGGGATTCGAAAGGCAATGTGGAGAGGTACAAGGCACGTCTTGTCGCAAAAGGCTTTACGCAGAAAGAAGGCATCGACTATAAAGAGACTTTCTCTCCGGTTTCTTCGAAAGACTCTTTCAAGATTATAATGACATTAGTGACGCATTTCGATCTTGAGTTACATCATATCGATGTAAAGACAGCGTTTCTCAATGGCAACATTGATGAGACGATCTATATGGTGCAGCAAGAAAACTTTGTGTCCAATGACCCAAAGAATATAGTTTGCAAACTTAAGAAATCCATCTATGGGCTTAAGCAAGCATCTCGACAATGGTATTTCAAGTTTCATCAAGTGATCATCTCATTTGGTTTCGAGATGAATTTGGTCGATGATTGTATATACCATAAGTTCTGTGGGAGTAAGTATATTTTCCTTGTTTTATATGTCGATGACATTTTGCTTGCTAGTAGCGATATAGGCTTATTGCACGACACCAAGAGATTTCTAACTAAGAATTTTGAGATGAAAGATCTTGGTGACGCCTCTTTTGTATTAGACATACAGATACACCGAGATCACTCTCAGGGTATTCTGGGATTGTCACAAAAGAGCTATATCGAAACAGTTCTCAAGAGATATGGCATTCAAGACTGTAAACCAGGTGACACCCTTGTGGCTAAAGGAGACAAGTTTAGTCTCAATCAATGCCCTATGAATGACTTTGAAAATGAGGAAATGCAAAAGATTCCTTATGCGTCAGCAGTAGGAAGTCTGATGTATGTTCAGGTTTGTACGCGACCGGATATAGCATACGTTACTAGGATGTTGGGCAGATATTTAAGTAACCCAGGAGTAGACCATTAGAAAGCAACCAAATGGGTTTTACGATATTTGCAAAGAACAAAAGACTACATGCTCACATATTGGAGGTCAGATAAGCTCGAGATCGTTGGGTATACTGACTCTGATTTTGCTGGATGCCAAGATAGTATGAAATCCACTTCGAGTTACATCTATCTGCTAGCAGGAGGTGCTGTTTCTTGGAAGAGTGCTAAACAGTCTCTTATAGTCTCTTCCACGATGGCAGCAGAGTTCATAGCATGTTATGAGGCATCCAATCATGGGATATGGCTACGAAATTTTGTCACAGGGCTGCATATAGTAGATGGTGTTGATAGACCACTCAGGTTATTTTGTGACAATAAGTCGGTAGTGCTGTATTCCAATATCAACAGGAGCTCGACGAAGTCGAAGTATATAGACATCAAGTTCCTAGTTGTTAAAGAAAGAGTTCAGAGTGGACAGTTGTCTATAGAACACATTGGCACAAACTTCATGATTGCGGATCCGCTTACTAAGGGATTGCCACCCAAGATGTTCCATGAAAACATTGCTCATATGGGTTTATGTTATTTAATGATATTCAGTTTTAGTGGGAGTTTGTGATTTTAGATGCTCTTATAATATAGACATTCTCGTTTATTTCAGTTTTTGGATATTTAACATTATTTTCTGCAGAAATAATGTTTTGGTTTGTTCATACTCTGATTTTAATATGTTTTTATCTCAATAAGGTTTAAGGTGGACTAGTTGGAAATAGGCATGTTAAGAACAAATTGCATGACATTTCCATGCTACACATCCACATCATGATCCATGTCATTCAGTTGTATTGGCATAGTGACCATTGAGGGTCAAGTTACGATAGATGTAACGAAGAACGCTTTGATCCTATGTTGGTATAATTGATGGACCGGATTGGTTATAGATATATTTCGGTAATGATAGTAAGGTTGAGCTCATATGGTTATTTTTGCAAAACATAATTATGAGATTACACAGATAGCCCAAGTGGGAGATTGTTGGATTTTTTAATCTACCATTGTTGGATCTTTTTTTTTTTTTGTGCCAATAATATTTTTCACTAGTATAACTTGCAAGGTTAGTCAAAGCAAAGCTAGAAGGTAAGAAAATATAATATAGAACTAGATATCATCTAAAAGAAAAGTAATTCTAAGTTTGTTTTTGTTAGTTTACTTTTTTTTATCAACCATGAACTAGATAATTAAATAAATAATTAACTAATGTACTTAATTTAAAATAAAATTAACTTCTACAATGCACACAAAATTTGAACCCTCAACCAAAAATAAAATGAAACATGAAAGACACTACCACTTGATCATGAAGTAATTTGTAATAAATTATATATTAAATAATTATTAAAGGGTTGATTTTCCTTTTTCTTGAAGGTTTTACTAGATTCAATTGAATTACCTTATTTCACTTGTAAGATACCATTGATTGATTACAACATACATATATTGTACAGTATCTTACAATTAAACATCAATCATGACACGACCCGGCCTGAACCCCCAGGGCGAATCGGCCTCATTTTATTAAATCATTCTAAGATAATCTAACTAATAAGGATTCTGCCGAAAATTTGGTAGAGTCTCCCATATATTTATCATATAACAAAATCTACAAAATTATAAAATCAAGCCCTCCTAAAAGAATTTCAAATACAACTATCTCCGAATAACCAATCTCCTTAACAAAATACCAAATTATTCAATATCCAATATAAGAGGAAATACAAATGTTATCCACAATTCCCGAAATGTAATAAATTATACAATCTGAAAATATCTCAATAAAACATCTACGACTCCTAACACCATCACGTGGCCATAATTTTGAAAATAACAATTATTGCTGGGTCGACTGTTGTACGTGCGAATCTCCTGTGGGGGAGGGGGGATGAGAGGAAATATAATAAAACGAGATGAGTATAAAACTCAGTGAGCTTAGTGAGTGGATAATAGTTTTTGAACATAACTTTACTCTAAAATAATTAATCATATCAAAACACAATTTCATCAAAATATTACAAGAACTTAAATAACTTATTAAATTCAAATCATGCACTCAAATAATAATATCACAATAGACTACATAAAATCAATGAAATCATAATACTTATATATCAATATTGAATGCCGAAAACTATCACCAAACAAGTACCTAGGGAAAATAATCCTATCATATCCATACCTCGACGGACGGGCAATGACGTACTATCTGGGTACAATCACACCCCGGATCTATACGGATAGACAAGTAAGTACGATCTCATATCTCATCATATCCGAACCTTAACAAACGGGCAATGATGTACTATCTGAGTATAATCATGCCCCGGAGCTACACGGATAGATTGAAAAAATCATTACATATCTCATCATATTCGAACCTCAACGGATGGGCAATGACGTACTATCTAAGCACCGTCACGCCCCGGAGTTACACGGATAGATCAGAAATATCATCTCATCTGTATCTCAATATCAGTATCTGTGTATTCATCATACTGCATGCATATGTTATCTCATATGTATTAGTGTATCTGAAGGGGAAGGGTATTGTCTAATGATTTTGCAAACAACCTATATACACATATATATAAACATATAATCTCAATCGAAATCTCATCCAAAATCTCATTTCCTTTTCCATTTAACATGTTTTAATTCTGCTTTTATTGTTTTTAAAATATTATCATGCATATTCAAAATCGGCAACTAAAATCATTAATCAAACATATTTCTCGTAATAAATACCAAAACACAGATAAAATCCATTTCTGTAAAATAATTAAATCGAAGCCTTTAAAACAAATCTCGTAAACATGCTTTACCATATTTTAAAATCATAATAAACTACAACGGAAATAGGTTTAGTATATTCCACTCACAATGACGATGTCCGAACTCAGTATCGACAACGTCTGTGGGTTAATTCTTGTTCGCAGATCCTCTTAATTTAAGGAAATAACATAATTGCTATCCGTAATATGAATCATAACTAATAAACTTGAAAACGACATTTATCTGCAATAAAAAATTCTTGAATTCATAAAATTACCAAAATACCCTCGACATCCAAATTTACCAAATTATCCTCAAGATAAAAAATTACCAAACTACCCTCAATTATGATTACAAAAATATCCACAAGTTCTGAATTTACAAATTACTCCGTAAAAATATAAAATTACCAAAATGTCCCTAACGACATAAATTACTGAATTATCCTCGAAATCTCAAATTACATAACTGCCTTAATTTGAAATTACCAAAATGTCCACCAATTTCAAAATTATAGGATTACCTCTAAAGTTTGTGAAATTACTAAATTGCTCCTAACGGTTAAAGGTGACTGGAACTCAATCAATAGCCACGGGAAGCTCAGGTTTAATTGTTCTAGCCTCAGTGAGTCCAATTTTGCCATGGTAAACTCCCACGCGCGGTGACGACGGCAGATCGTGCTCCCCAAAACTATGAGCTTTCCAGCGATTGATTGGTGACAATCCGGGCATTTCAGGTGATGGGGTTGGTTGGAAAATGATGAAGGGAAGTTGAGGAACAAGATCTAAGTGGTGGCTCGGCCTAATATCTGCTAGATTGACGGCGTTGATAACGGGTGGAGCCGTGGCTTTTCAAGCTAAAATCGCCGGCGTTTAGGCCAGTTTCTGGTGACGAGGACAGCGGGGATGCATTGTCTAGCTCTCAAGCTTTAGATCGGTACTAAGATTGGCCAGTAATGTGGCCGGAAACTCCAAATCCGACAGGGTCGGCCCGCGGATCCGAGTTGGTCAAACCGGGCCAACGGGTCTGCTTCTCTCTCTCTCTCTCTCTCTCTTTCTCTCTCTCTCTCTATTTTTGGAAAGCAAATGTAATGCTTCTCTCTCTCATTCTTTCCTTAAATAGTAATTAGCAGCTTTCCTTTTTTTTTTTTGTAAGCTTAATACAAATTAAGTTAATTCTAATCCCAAATGCCGAAAAAAAATCTAATTATGAGGCTATTGAATCGCTTCTAAAATGTCTCGATTTAATGTCACGATAAAAAAATTTAAATTATTCAAGCACGGTCAATTTAATAATTACGTTCGATTACTCGCAATGATTTGTAACAATTCCGACAACTTTTAAAAAATCTGCAACAAAATTAAAAATAACATCACACTCAATTAAATCAATTACGGTGCATATGTTACAATCCTCCCTCCTTATAAAAATTTCATCCTAGAAATTTACATATATGATGAGAACAGGTGAGGATACAGAGCTCTCACTAAGTCCTTTTGTTCCCATGTAGCCTTTTCTTTTGCATGATTCCTCTATAACACTTTTACTAAAAGAATTGTTCTGGAACGCATGACGTGGTGTTTCCTTTTCAATATCTGCAACGGTTCTTCTTCATTAGTCAAATCTTTCTTCAACTCAATTGGCTATCTCAATAACACATGACTCGAATCATACATGTACTTTAGGGGCATCGAGACATGAAACACATCATGAATTTTGGATAACTTGGGTGGTAGAGCTAATAGATAAGCCAACGGACCAATGCACTCTACAATCTCATACGGCCCAATGTAGTGTGGGCTTAACTTCCGGTGCTTCCCAAATCGAAGTACTCCTTTCTAAGGAGAAATCCGTATGAAAACTCTATCACCAACTTCGAGCTCAAGTTCCCACCTACGCTTATCTGCAAGCTCTTCTGTCTATTTTGGGTCACTTTTAATCTATCCCGAATAAGTTGTACCTTTTCATTAGTATCTTGAACTAATTCAGGACCAAATAACCTCCACTCACCAACCTTATCCCAACATGCTGGAGTTCTGCATTTTCTACTATATAAAGCCTCATATGGTGCCATCTCAATACTAGCTTGAAATTTGTTATTGTAAGTAAACATCATCAAGGGTAAATAAACATCCCAACTACCCTTAAACTCTAAAACACAAGCTTGCAGCATATCCTCCAGGGTTTCAATAGTATGTTCCGATTAACCATCAGTTTGTAGATGAAAAGCTGCACTAAAATTTAACTTAATACCTAAAGCCTTTTGTAAACTATTCCAGAACTTAAAAGTAAATCAGGAATCTCTATCTGAAACAATAAACACCGATACTCCATGAAATCGAACTATCTCAGCCACATAGATACTCGCCAACTTGTCCATCGAATAAGTGGTCGTAAATGGTAAAAAGTAAGTAAATTTTGTAAGTCAATCACCAACCACCCAAACACTATCATGTCCACTCTGGGTACGTGGAAGTCCCGTTACAAAATCCATAGTGATATGCTCCCACTTCCACTCAGGAATAGGAAGCGACTGAGAACATCTTGTAGGCCTATGATGTTCAGCCTTAATCTACTGGCAAACTAAACACCGAGAAACAAATTCTGCTATCGCTCTTTTCATGCTCTGCCACCAATAATGATCCTTTAAAGTGTGGTACATCTTCGTACTACCAGGATGCATCGCATAAGCTGAACAATAAGCTTATTCCATGATCTTCTTTTTCAACTCCTTAATATCAGGTACACAAAGTCTATTACCCATGACTAAGACTCCATCATCTCTCACTGCAAAGTTAGTTCGTAAACCTTTTTGCACATCCTCTCTCAACTTCATTAATTACAAGTCTTGATCTTGCATCTGATGAACTTTGTCAATCAAAGTCAACCTAACTTGAAAATTAGCTATCAAAGCTCCGTAATTATCAACTTTCAACTCGGCTCCCAAAGATCTCAGTTCGATCAACAAAGGCATCTATGACACTCGTAAGTGAGCTATAAAGTTGGAAGATTTTTTACTTAATGCATCAGCTACCATATTCGTTTTGCCCGGATGATAATCAATAGTACACAGTCACGATCCTTAATTAGCTCAATCCACCTCCTCTTCCTCAAATTTAATTTCTTCTGAGTAAATAAATACTTTAAACTCTTATGATCAGTGAAAATTTGACACGTTACCCCATATAAGTAATGCCTCTATGTTTTAAGTGCAAACACCATTGCGGCTAGCTGTAAATCATGTGTTAGGTAATTTTGTTCATGTTTATTAAGTTGTCTAGAAGCATAAGCCACTATTTTGCTATACTGCATTAACACACAACCCAATCCCTACCTAGAGGCATCACTATATACCACAAGTCATCATTACTAGATAGAAGCGTAAGAACGGGTGCCGAGGTGCGACGTGTCTTAAGCTCTTGAAAACTCTTTTCACAATCATCATCCCACTAGAACTTAGCATTCTTCCTAATTAGTTGTGTCAAGGGAATGACAATCTTGGAGAATCCTTTCACAAATTTACGATAGTAACTAGCTAACCCAAGGAAACTCCGAACATCTGAGACATTTGGAGGCTATTTCTATTTCACGACTGCTTCGATCTTTCGAGGATCAACATAAATGCCATCAACTGATATAACATGGCCCAAAAATACTATTTTGTCCAACCAGAACTCACAGTTGTTGAACTTGGCATAAAGCTGCCTTTGTTTTAAAGTTTGTAAGATAGTCCGCAAATGCTCTGCATGTTCCTCCTGACTCCGAAAGTATACCAAAATATCATCAATGAACACAATCACAAACCGATCTAGATAAGGGTAGAATACTCTATTCATGAGATCCATAAAAGTTGCTGGAGCATTAGTTAACTCGAATGGCATTACTAGAAACTCTTAGTGTCCATAACGAGTTCTAAATGCTGTTTTAAGAACGTCAGACTCTTTGATTCTGAGCTGATGATATCCCGAGCGCAAGTCGATCTTAGAAAACACTTTGGCTCCCTAAAGTTGATCAAACAAGTCATCAATACGTGGAAGGGGATACTTATTACGTACTGTAACTTTATTCAACTACCTGTAGTCAATGCAGAGTTTAAAAGTACCATTTTTTTTTTACAAACAAAACTGGAGCTCCCTATGGGGATATACTAGGTCTAATAAATCCTTTATCCACTAATTCCTATAGTTGAACTTTAGGTTCCTTTAATTCAGCTGGAGCCATCATGTACGGTGTTATAGATATAAGAGTCGCCCCAGGGACTAAATCGATAGAAAACTTAATCTCTCGGTTCGGTGGCATCCTCAGAAGTTTATCTAGAAATACATCTAGAAACTCCTAGACTACTGGAATATCCTTTAATCTCAACTCTCTAGCTTCTATCTCTATCACATGTGCAAGATAAGCAGAGCATCCTTTTCTTAACAACTATCTTGCACTAATGGCCGATATGACACATGAAGGTAACAATTTACGCTCTCTACAAAATTTCACCTTAGTTTTTCCTAGTTTTTTTAACAGAACTTCCTTTTTGAAACAATCCACAGTAGCATGGTAAGATGCAAGTGAATCCATACTCAAAAGAGCATCGAAATATTGAATGTCTAAAATAATCAAATTTACCTCAAAGTCATACTCACCCAACCTAATCATACAATCTCAATACATACTCTCGGTAAGTAGTGAACTCCTAGTAGGTGTACTAACCACTAATCCACAATCCAGTGGTTCAGGCTCTCGCTTTACATGCATGGCAAACATATGGGAAAAAACGAATGCGTAGATCTATGAACAATAAGAATATGGGCCTCGCGGTAAAAGATGGATAGTATACCCATAATAATTTTTGGTGCAGCATGAGCCTCCTACTGTGCCAATGCAAAGACTCGAGTTTGGGTATGAGGTCGACCAGGTTGACCTCTCTAATTAGAAGCAACCATCTAGCTTTGAAACGTAGATGTAGAACCCTTTGTTTATACAACTCTTTGACCCAGAGCTGGTCCAGAGTGAGACTAATATTGCATAGTTTTCCTTTGACCGGAACTATCACCCTGAGGCAAAGTAGGGCAAAATCTCCTTGTGTGACCAGGCTGTCCACAAAGATAACACACCTTGTCTCCCATACGACACCAGCCTTGATAGTTCTTGCCACACAAAGGGCAAAAAGTCTGTCGTATATTCCTCAAACAATCACCACGGTGTCCTCCGCTATTTTTGTTATATTGTCCTTGAGTTCTGATATTACTTCTTATTGACTGTTGTACTGAACTATAATTGGTAGTCTATATCGAATTTCCCCCGAATCTTGTACTCTGACTCTTTTGAATGTTATCAGAATAACTAGCATGAGTGCCTCCTCTTTTAGGCGACCTACTGCTAAAACCGCCTTCTGCCCAATTCTAGCTATGCTTTTGTTTCAAGGCTTGGACTCTACGTCCCTCCGAGATACTATGTTCTACTATTTTTGCTGCCTCAACTACCTCTGTAAACTCAGTATATCGTGATGCAGTCACGGTCATATGTATCTCAAATTGGAAACCCTCTTCAAATCTCCTGCATCGCTTCCTCTCATTACCCACTATAGAAGTAGCAAATCTAGAGAGGTCCATAAATTTCTTCTCATGCTCCTCAACAGACATGGATCCTTGAATCAACCGAAGGAATTCACTGCGTTTGATATCTTGGTACACAAATGGAAAATAATAATCGTAGAATTCCATAAGAAATATGGCCCAAGTAATCGCAGCATGCTCTTGATATATCGACCTTCCACTGTTTGCCACCAGCGATAGGCTCTATCATCTAATAGGAAAGTGGCAAAGGAAAGTCTATCCTCTTCCGAGTATTTCTTTACATCGAAAATACGTTTTAACTTAACAAACCACGACTCTGCGTCGGCTGGATCTCCAGAACCATTAAAGCTCTTGGACCTTAAACTTCTCACGCGCTCAATAGTATTAGCATGACCGGCATGCGCATGAGTCAGATTACGTACCACTGTAGTCATAATCTGTGCTAGCCTATCAAATGACTGCTTAATGTTCGACATGTTCTCTGGTACTTGTTGTGCCACTTCATGTGTTTAAGACTCAACTATGCTCTCATTCACAGGTTCATTCTCCCCCGTAGGTATAATGTCTGTAGTCAACTTAGTTACTAACCTAATACGACCATGGCCATGGCTTCGACCATGGCTATTGCTACTACGAATCATAGTCGTACCTAAAAAATAATACTTTCCAATTTATTAAATGTAAAACTTATTTTAATTACCACAATAAAGTCTATAGAATCTAAAACCATGCTCTGATACCAACTTGACACGACCCGCCCCGAACCCCCAGGGCAAATCAGCCTAATTCTATTAAATCATTCTAACATAATCTAACTAATAAGGATTTTGCCAAAAATTCAGTAGAGTCTCCCCTATATTTATCATATAACCAAATCTGCAAAATTATAAATCAAGCATTCCCAAACGAATTTCAAATACAACTATCTTTGAATAACCAATCTCCTCAACAAAATACCAAATTATTCAATATCCAATATAAGAGGAAATAAAAATGTTATCCACAATCCCCAAAATGTAATAAATTATACAATCCGAAAATGTCTTAATAAAACATCTACGACTCCTAACACCATCATGTGGCTATAATTTTGAAAACAACAATTATTGCTGGGTCGACTGTTGTACCTGCGAATCTCCTGTGGGGGGGAGAGGGGAGGAAATATAATAAAACGGGATGAGTATAAAACTTAGTGAGCTCAGTGAGTGGATAATAGTTTTTTAACATAACTTTACTCTAAAATAATTAATCATATCAAAACACAATTTCATTAAAATATCACAAGAACTTAAATAACTTATTAAATTCAAATCATGTGCTTAAATAACAATATCACAACAGACTGCATAAAATCAATGAAATCATAATACTTATATCATCAATACTAAATACCCAAAACTATCACCAAACAAGTACCTAGGGAAAATAATCCCATCATATTCGGACTTCGACAGATAGGCAATGACGTACTATCTTGGTACAATCACACTCCGAAGCTACATTGATAGACAGAGAAGTACAATCTCATATCTTATCATATCCAGACCTCAATGGACGGGTAATGATGTACTATCTGAGTACAATCATGTCCTGAAGCTACACGGATAAATCGAAAAATATCATCACATATCTTATCATAACCGGGCTTCAACGATGGGCAATGACGTATTATCTAAATATCGTCATGCCCCGAAGCTACACGGATAGATCAGAAAATATCATTTCATCTATATAATCTGTATTTCAATATTAGTATCTGTGTATTCATCATACTGCATGTATATGTCATCTCATCTATATCAGTATATTTGAAGGGGAAAGGTATTGTCTAATGATTTTGCAAACAACCTTTATACGCACATATATAAACATATAATCTCATCCGAAATCTCATCCAAAATCTCATTCAAAATCTCATTTCCTTTTTCATTTAACATGTCTTAAATCTGCTTTTCTTTTCTTTAAAATATTATCATGCATATTCAAAATCGGTAACCAAAATCATTAATCAAACATATTTTTTGTAATAAATATCAAAACATAGATAAAATCCATTTCTATAAAATAATTAAATTGAAGCCTTTAAAACCAATCTCGTAAACATGTTTCACCATATTTTAAAATCATAATAAACTATAATGAAAATTGGTTTTCTATATTCCACTCACAGTGACGGTGTCCGAACTCTATATCGACAATGTTTGCGGGTTAATTCTCGTTCGTGGATCCTCCTAATTTAAGAAAATAACATAATTACTATCTGTAATGCGAATCATAACTAATAAACTTGCAAACGACATTTATCCGCAATAAAATATTCTCGAATTCATAAAATTACCAAAATGCCCTCGACATCCAAATTTACCAGCTTGTCCTCAGGATCACAGATTACCAAACTACCCTCAATTCCAATTACAAAAATATTCACAAGTTTTGAATTTACGAAATTACTCCCAAAAAATGCAAAATTATCAAAATGCCCCTAACGACATAAATTACTAAATTATCCTCGAAATTTCAAATTACCTGACTGCCTTAATCTAAAATTACCAAAATGTCCACCAATTTAAAAATTATAGAATTACCCCTAAATTTTATGAAATTATTGAATTGTCCTAAACGGTCAACGGTGATCAGAACTCAGTGAACGGCCATGGGAAGCTTAGGTCTGATATTTTTAGTCTCGGTGAGTCCAATTGTGCCAGCGGTGACCTTCCACGAGCGGCGGTGATGGCGGATCGTGCTCCCCAAAACTGTGAGCTTTTCGACGATTGATCGGCGACAATCCGACTGTTTCAGGTGATGAGGTAGTCAAAAAATGATGAGGGGAAGTTGAGGAACAAGATCCAAGTGGTGGCTCGGCCTAATTTCGGCTAGATCGATGGCGGTGATAATGAGTGGAGCCATGGCTTTTCAAGCTAAAATTACCTGCGTTCAAGCCGGTTTCCAGTGACGAGGATAGCGAGGATGCGTTGGCCAACTCTCAAGCTTCAAATCGATACCAAGATCAACCGGTAAGGTGGTTGGAAACTCCAGATCTGGCCGGGTCGAGCCATGGATCAAGGTCGGTCAAACCGGGTCAATGGGTCTGCTTCTCTCTCTCTCTCTCTCTCTATTTTTGGAAAGCAAATGTAATGCTTCTCTCTCTCATTCTTTCCTTAAATAGTAATTGACATCTTTCCTTTTTTTTTTGTAAGCTTAATACAAAATAAGCTAATTCCAATCTCGAATGCCGAAATAAAATCCAATTACGCAGCCATTGAATCGCTTCCGAAATGTCTCGATTTAATATCCCGATAAAAAAATTTAAATAATTTGATAATCGTGTTTGATTACTCACAATGATTTGTAACAATTCTCACAACTTTAAAAAAATTTGCAACGAAATGAAAAATAACATCACACTCAATTAAATCAATTACCGTGCATATGTTACAAATCAACTTTGAAATAACATTCTAGTTCAAGAAAAATCTATAATATTAATGATCCCTTTCAATCTTATAAACAAACTTGAAACTTAAATTAATGTTTACGTCTCAATTGTATCAATTATTATTATTGAATGAATTTAGAGATTGATTATCGGACTAATTAGTATTTTATAGTTAAGTATTTAACGAGATAATGTCTATGATTGATCATAATTATTGTTGACTCAATTTGGAGACTATCTAATTTTCAAATTAATGTAATTATCTTGTGACAATATTAATAAATAGAGTTTAATTAATAGTTCCCATAATTGTATTATACTCTTAATTGTGGGACATGGAACATATACTTCATACTTAACATTCATCGCATATATTAAAAAACAATAGATAATTCGTAATTAACATTTAATTATAGTTGAAATATAGTTTATTAGATTAGTCTAAATGTCTAAGAAGATCATACAATTAATTTCAACATATAATAAGAACTACTGCAATAATTTATTTAAATTTTGGAACATACGTTAATTAAATATGAATTATTAACTAATATAGCTTCGTAGTTTGAGTGTCAATATCCATTCTTTTGTTTATCTTATTAATTTTTCATTTAAAATTAAAATCTATATTAAAGATGTACCATCAATCAATTATGCCAAAGAGTAATTAGAAAATATAGTAATCATAGGTAAATATATAATTGTTCAATGATAACAAACTTTAAATTTGTATTAATGTGATATTTAATAATACGCTAATAATCTTCATTATTTACCTGTATGAAATAACTAACTTAGGATAAATTAATTAATTGATTTTTTTAGTTTGAACTGAAGCTTTTAGTGCAAATGATATGTTTATCCTAACCCATGTTCTCCATTCTCTCTAGCAAATCTCCCAATCAACCTCTGAATCCTATCCATTAATAAAATAAATAAATAAAAGTGTTGATGTCAAGCGCGCAATAGATGAATTCATCTCCTCTTCTTTTGTGTTATACATATCTTAAAAGCTTTTAACTCTATTTTAGAGTCATTTTCTTAATTCTTTTGAATTAAGCTTTAAAGAATTTGGGGAGATGTTTTCAAATATTTATTAATTTTTCTCTATTAATTTTATGGTACATTTACTAAATAAGAATTGAAATAGGCAAGAATCAGAATGAGATACATTGAAAAAAATTAGAATTAGAATAAGGAATTAGAATTATAATAAATTGTTTACCGTAACTATAGAAATTGGAATTAGAATGAGTTTAATTGCCATTGATGTGTTTGCTTCATCTTAAAATCAAAATTGGAATGAGTTTAATTGTTTCAAATTACTAAAAGGTCTTTAATAAACTATTGTCATAATTATTATTTTATATTTTAATTATTGTGATTATTATTATTCAAAAATTATTATTATCAATTATTGTTAATAGTAATCTTATTATTATTAACATATTAATTAATTCAATACTTTTTATCATTAATTATTATTATTATTATTATTATTAATCATAATATTTGTTGTCATTAATAATAATAACAACGGCAACAACAAATCAGAATTGAACTAGCTACCACTACTAGATTGCAACATCTTCAGCATCGCTAAAATCATTGACGTCATCACTAGCGCCGGTTGCTGCTGCATGATCATGATTGTTGATGTTGCTCGCATACGGCCCAAACGAAGATGAAATCGGCAACCAACTATTCCTTTACAGTCGATGACGATAGTTTGGCTGCTAGAATGTGGTTGCTATTATTGCTTGATTCTACAGGCCAAATCACATTCATTTGCTGCAAGTTGCAATTGTTTTTTTCATTATCCATAAGAGCGCATTTTTGGAATTTGGAAATGCTTATGGGGCAAGATCATCATTCTTAGGTTCGGAATTAGTCTCTTATTCCCTATTTTTAAATTGGGGTGGGTTCCGTAGTTTTGATTTCGGTTCCCATCTCTATTTTATAAAATAAATACTATGAATGATTCCGATTTCTCAATTGAAGAAGTAAACACACCATTAATTTCTTAAGTTTGGCATCAATTATTGTTGGCCTTACTGTCACACGCCTGGTTTGAAGCTTTTTTTATCATGTTGTTCGGTGAGGATTATTTGATTAATTGTGGCTTGCAGGTAAGAATTATTATTATTATTATTGTTCATATCTTTAATTTATTGGATTCTAATCACAATTTATTTTTATAACAAGTGAAAGAGACGTTAATTAGGATAGATTCATTTTCTTGTTTAGCATATAGGCGTTTCTATTTTAGTTTAATTATATCTTGATTTTTTTATCATGTTATGCAGGAAATCAATAGCCTAGGAAAAAAAAATTATGATATTCAACTTTCACAAGAATTTAGTTGGACAATCCACATTGATTCTATCTTTTATGAACACCAAAATATCACCGCAGTAGTGTCGTCTACCTTTTGATGTATTATATTTTATCTTTTATCAATACTAAGTGTCATGTAGCTTTTGGTGTTGTTATTTGTATTTTGTTTAAGCTGCTCATGTATTTGATGAAATCAATAGACCAAATAAGGTGTTGACACGGGGCATAAGCAATTCAAATGGTTGTTGAAGCTGTTATGAATGTGGGAAGAAGCTGAGTTTGTTATCAAACCCAGAAGTTATGTAATGGCATTTGGAGGGTTTTTCTAGATCAGTTTTTATGTGTTTGTAAGGCCTCATAGTTTGATATGTTGTTGGTGTGGTTTTGTTTCATCTTCTCTATAACTTTGTATCTTGTAAACTCTTAAGCTTGCTCATTTTTTCACAGTGGATGTAGGCTCTTCAGTGGCCAAACCATTATAAATTTATTTTGTAGTGTGTGTTGGTTTTTATTCATTGCTAATTTGCATAAGTGTTTCTCTGTTGAATTTAATCATTTGCATCAAGATTAGGGTTATTAATTACTATTTTAAGGATAAAAAAGGATATAAGAGTGGATCTTGGGGAGGTAAATCCAGTACTTTATTGGTTCTTAGCTCAACAAATGGGTATCAAAGTCATTCTCTAAAATCATGATCTCAAAATGGCTGCTCCTAAGCTTAAGGTAGAGAAGTTTACAAGCGAAAATGAATTTCACTAGTAGAGACTCAAGATGAAAGCCTTATTGGTGCATCAAGGTCTGGATGAAGCTCTTGATGAAGCTTTATCATCCAAGAAGCCAATGAAGATATTTCAAATATGCTTAATAGGGCTCAAAGTGCAATAATCTTGAGTCTTGGAGACGGAGTACTTAAAGAAGTATGGGGAGAGATAACAACAATAGGATTATGGAAAAAGCTTGAAAACTTTTATACTAAGTAGTTCATGGCTAAGAGATTAGCCACCAAGAAAAAGCTTTATAGGCTGCAAATGGAAAAAAATGGTCATCAATCTTAGATCATATTGATGCATTAAATAAGATCATATCAGATCTGGAAGACATTAATGTGAAAATTGATGATAAAGACAAAGCTATGATCTTGTTTTGTTCTTTGTCAAGCTCTTTTGAGCATCTAGTTGATACATTTATGTATGGGAGACAAACTCTCTCTATGGTGGATGTCAAAGAAACTCTAAGTTCCAAGGCTGCAACCAAGAAAAAATCAAAAAATGGAGAAGGTTTAACTGCAAGATGAAGGTTAGAAAAGAGAGAATGTGGCAAGAGAAAAAAGAAAGTGTCAAACTCAGGGCCTAAAAATCTTAAATGTTTCTAATGCCACAAGGAAGCTCATTTTAAAAAAGATTGTCTTGAGAGGAAAAGCAAGAATAAAGAGAAGAAAAGAAAAATGGTAATGCTGCTATTGCATAAAAAATCCAAGAATCTAATGGCTATGACTCTGCTGAAGTTCTCATTGTCATTAATGGCCAACCAGAGGTAAATGATTTTTTTATTCTGGTTATTCACTCCATATATGCCCTAATAAAAGTTTTTTCAAGAACTATGAAGCCTATAATGGTGAGGTAGTTATAATAAGAAATAATGCTAGTTGTAAGGTAATTGGTACAAGTATAATTAGACTGAAAATGCATGATGGCACAATAAGAAAATTAACAAATGTGAGGCATGTCCCTGAATTGAAAAGAAATCTTATTTCTCTTGGTATGCTCAATAAAATGGGGTGTTTAGTTAAGCATGAATCAGGATCCTTAAAGGTGATGAGAGGGTCAATGGTCTTAATGAAGGGAAACTTAAACAATGGCCTATATGTTCTTCAAGGTTCAGCTATTGTAGGAGATGTTAGGGTTTTAAATCAGAATTTAGAAAAAACCATGTTGTGGCACTTGAGGTTAAGCCATATGAATAAAAGAGGTTTAAGGAACTATCATAATAAGGAGTTTTAAAAGAAGATAAGATAGAGTCTTTGAAGTTTTATGAGGAATGTGTCTTAGGGAAATCCTCAAGGGTTAAATTTAGTATTGATGTTCATGTTTTATAGGGAACTTTAGATTATATCCATGCTGCTCTGTGGGGTCCAACATAGACAGCACCTTTAGAAAGGGCTAGGTATTTTCTATCTCTTATGAATGATTACTTAAGGATGGTTTGGATGTTTGTATTGAAGAGTAAAGAAGATGTGTTTAAGTAGTTCAAAACTCAAAAAACACTAGTTGAAACTAAAACAAATAAAAAGGTAAGAAAGTTAAGAACTGATAATAATGGCATGATGTTTCGTAACCAAAGGTTTGATTACTTTTGCTTAGAGCATGGTATTGTGAGGCATAAAATTATAAAGCATACACCCAAGCAAAATGGATTAGCTAAAAGGATGAATAGGACATTAATTAATAAGGTAAAGTGTATACTTATTCATTCCAAGCTATTTATGACTTTATGGGCAGAGGCTTTATCGACAGCTTGCTATATTATGAACAGAAGTCCATTAACTAGAATTAATTTCAAAACACCTTATGAACTTTGGTCTAGAAAACCAACAAACTATTCTAACATGAAGATCTTTGGTTGTCTAGCATATGCTCATAGTAAACAAGGGAAATTAGAGCTTAAAGCCTTAAGGTGTGTGTTTCTTGACTACCTTGATGATATAAAGGGCTATAAGCTTTGGTGTACTGATTTAAAGCCTTCGAGAGCCATCATCAGCAGAGATGTAGTGTTTAATGAATTTGAGATGCTTCATTATTCACCTTCATTAGAAGCTACAACCACAAAACAGACAGATAAGGATCGATAAACTTACCTTAAGGTGGCGATGTCAAACTCAAGTTTAAAATAGAATCCAACAATAGAACTTAAGACTAAAACTGATGTTGAAATGTCAGAACTAGAAGATGATTCAACTGGTGAATAGGGAATTAGAGAATATCAATTTGTAAAAAGACTGGAAAAAAAGAGTAATAAAGCCTGCAAAAAGATATGTGTATGCAAATCTGATTGCATTTGCAACAACAGTATCACATAAAGTTAAAACTGATGAACCAACACCATACTCAAAATCTGTCAATTATGACAAGTCGAAAGAATAGAGGAAAGCTACGGATAAGGAAATGCAGTCCTTAATCAAAAACTATACCTGAGATCTTATTGGAAGGCTAACAAATAAAAAGGTAGTGAGGTGTAAATGGATTTACAGGCAAAGAGGGCATACCAGGTCTTGAGCCACAAAGATGTAAAGCCAGGCTTGTTGCCAAAGGCTTTACTCAAAGGAAAGGAATTGATTTCACAAATGTGTTTTCTCCAGTGGTTAGACATTTTTTTTAAGGATCTTAATGTCTTTTGTTGCTATAAAGGACATGTATCTTGAGCAGATGGATGTGAAGACTGCTTTTTTGCATGGTGAGCTAGATAAGATGAAAGTTATGTGGATCTACAGAGAGATAAGTGTTTCTCTATTGAATTTAATCGTTTGCATTGAGATTAGGGTGATTAATTGTTGTTCTAAGAATCAAGAAGGCTATAAGAGTAAATCTTAGGGAGCTAAATCTAGTACTTTATTAGTTCTTGGCTTAACAGTCTCCATTTTCTTTCTCTTGCCTGACCATAACCTCTCTTTCAAATAAAAGAGGAAATACTATCTTTTATATACATACATACATACATTTATTTATTTTTGGTTTTATAAGTCATTGGGTTTTTTATGTTTTCGAGGACAAGTCAATTTATATTATAACTTATATATTAATAAGTTGTATTCAAAAGGCTTATATACCATTATACACTTATATATGTATATAAATTGATAAACAACATGGGTTTTTATTTTGCTGCATTTGGCTCATTTATTATCTAATAGAATTACTAGCTAGTGCATCTTATCCATGGAGATGACACCACTACCTCACCCATTTACAAGCCAGTACTTGGCAATGAATCTGCGATAAGTTTTACCTGTGGCAATAAAAATAAACTTTGAAAAAGTCTTTACTACAAACAAATTGTGAAATACAAGATGAAGAATTTGAAATCATTTAGATTTAATTTATTTCCTAGCCATTAATCATGTTATCGTTACATTACTTATTTTCTTGGAAAAATTAGAATCTTGTTGGATTTTGGCTTTAGCATAAGAAAATAATTCATTACTTTGCAAGCAATGACCTTAACATATTGACAAGATTAAGGATTTATTTCTATCAACTTTCAAAATGATATCAACATCAATTCTGCCACTAGAAGCCACAATCTGTCAATCTCTCTACTGATTGATGAAGAGCATAAGTGGAATGAAATTATAATCGAGCAATAGTCTTTACTTGAGGATGCACAATATATTTTTAAGATTATGCTATCAAGTACTTCAAGACCTGATCAACCACCATGGTCTTTTGATAAACACGACCACAATTCAATAAAAGAGTGGATATTAGGTTGCACTAAGATTAAAATTTTTAGATTGCCCAAGTATATCACAGATAAGTCCATCTAAGTGGCATAAATTTGGAAACTTAATTGACTAGAAAATTTGAAGAACGTAATGTGGAGGGCTGCTCAAAATTTGCTTCCAACAACAGTAAATTTATGTTAAAAAAAAAAGAAAGAAGTCCTGTAGCAGCCTTGGTATCAAAGATGTAGGAACAAGAAGAGAATACTGCTCATGCCCTCTTTGATTGTAAAGCATCATAGAAGATGTGGACCAGCACAGCGTTCTCAAAGAAGATGCAATATTTTGCAAACCAAAACTCTTTAAGTGTAATACAAGTTTTATCAACAAAAAGAAGCAAGCTAAAAATGGAACTTTTTTATAGCTTAGTGATGGGTAAATTGGCACTTCAGAAATCTTATGATTTTGTCGTTAAAAGGAAGAAAAATAATTCTCAAATATCATTGGCTAAAACGAAAGTAATTATGGAATAATACAGGAAAATCAAAACCCCTCACTGCCATCTTTTTAAAGTTAGAGCTATTTTATAATCCGGACTTGAAAACCTCCTCCTTAATATGGTGGCTTAAGGTGAATGTGGATACAACAACAAAGTAAAAGAATCAAGTCGTAAAGTTAGTAGTTATTATTAGAGATTGTCGGGGACATTTTGTAGCAGCAGCTCAAAAGTAATTAGTTTCTATGGGGTTATATACTATTACAAAAGTAGAAACAATTAAACTAGGACTTGAAACTACTAAAGCTACTACTTGTATGCTTTTAATGATAAAGTAAGGTAGCGGAAGTGGATTGATAGGGTAGGAAAACAATATATATCATTTTAGTACTGGACCAAGCCAACGCCATTGGGTTATACTCTAATCAAAGCATGATTACATATCATTTAAATCCAAACAATTTAATGAGATTTTAATAATACATTAAGCGAGATTATATGACGCTTAAAATTAAATGACTCTACAAGAGAGATTTTGATAGATAATCCCAGAAAGAATTATAAAGATTTTTTTTTATTAAGCAAAGGTTGAAATAATGAAAACCATAATAAGAGCCCTCTATTTATAATAAAGCAAAACTACTTTCCTAAGTTAACCTAAAATGAAAAACTAAATTACAATTATAATAGGACTAAAAGACTAAAGCAAATACCATAATTAATTCTAATTAAAAATAGAAATTAGAAAATACCAAAAGACAAGAAGTAATAAAATTCTAATATCCTAAAATAACATTCTACATCAGTTTCTCCTCTTAAAAGAAAACTCGTCCTCAAGTTTATATGAGGATAGAACTTGTAATGGAGCACCAATGCATCTTGAAGCTTAAATTTGTAGCATTGCTCATCAATCTTGCTTGAAACTCAAAATTTTACATGCTTTATCTTTCTCTTGATCTTGCTAGTTAGTTTGCAGAAAGGTGAAGTCCAGTAGGAGCAAACAACTTCCAAGCCTCTTAAGTCTTTTGCCAAATCTCAATCACCATTCTCGCCAATTAATTTTATCTTTGCAGCAAAATCTTCTTCAAGAATAACCTTTTTGTTTTCAATATAGATAGGTATAACCATATTAATCATTACGGGGGTATCTTTAACTTGATTTTATTGCACAAACTCGATTACACTATTAGGCCCAATGCTTAAATCAAGAATAGGATGCATTTCTTCTTTAAAAATCTTAAACATATCAATAATCTCATCATCTTCTACTTTTATTGGTGTAAAAGGAGATGGTTCAATATTATTATCAATTGTCTTATATCAAACCATTCTTAATTTCATCTTAGCCTTGTTGAATCCTTGATTCTTGTAATTGTTCTACCAATCTAAAGCATCACCTATCAACTTAAATTATGCATGAGAAACAACAATTTTTGATGAGATAGTTTAAAGAAAATCATAAATCATGCATGTCCAATAAAAAATATCATCAGAATTACCATTAAAATTTGGGATATTGTTGAGTACTAGAGAATACATTTTTATAAAGGGTAAAATTGTCATTTCCTACTCCAAGTTTTACTAACATTTCTACTTTTATGTATTTAAATCCTTTAAGCTTTTATTATATGTGTTTTATTATCTTTTAGTATTTTATGCATTACAAGGATATTTTGGCTATTTCACAACTAAAGATAAGTCAAATAGCAAAACAAATGGCATTTTTAAACTTAGAACAATAACAAATCTTAGGAGGAGCATAAAGGGGTGTTCGACACAGTTCATGTATACAGTACTGTTCATATATATGGTATTATTCATAAGTATAGCATTGTTCATATATACGATATGATGACATAGCATTGATTAACGATGTGGCATTAATTGATGATGTGGTGTTAACTGATGATGTGGCATTGACCGATAATGTGGCAGGATGCTAGTGGGCTGAAATAGTAACGTGGCGTGGACTGATGATATGGCAACATCTTATCGAACTGAAATGCTAATGTGGCGTTGACTGATAATGGGTTCCAACCAATCAAAACTTGCCATGTGGCGTAATTCTAAGTGTCCAAATTATTTTTATTTGATGGCCATGATTTACTTATTGTATCTATTAATAGAAGGCTCCTCCCTAATTTGAAACCCTTGAATCCATTTTTTAGCTTCATTTTCTATAATTCTCCTCCAACTTGTACGTTTTACGTATTGTAATAAAATTTCAATTTTACACCTAGTTCACTTATGAGTGGCTAGTTTAATTTCAAGTTTAGGTTGAAAGTAAAGGCTCAATGTGATCCATGGGCTTAATTTAATAAATTTATTTTCTTTTCCTCTCTAACTTATATAGCTATTTTGACTTATTGTCGATAGATAATGTATCATGTCTAGATTTTGTATGTTTTACCAACTCCCTAATGAAGGATCATTATTGTCTAGCACAATGATCACTTAGCACCATATTAATTAGAAATAAAATTTTCCTTTGGTATTTTGTGGGTCGTCTTGACTTATTTTGACAGAGAGTGTATCTAAGTTTTTTAGTGGAGGGTCTTGCCGCATTGTCGACAGAAGGATTATCATTGTTTGGCACAACGCGTTCTTAACACCACACTTAGTGGAATATTGTTACCTTCTGGCACATTGAGCGCTTGATACCATATTTATTAGAGTGAGGACCATGAAGAGTGGAAACCCCCTCTCATAAATTAATTAGAACTAAAAAAGAAATATTAAGCCCATAATGAATGTTGAGTGTGAATTTAGAGACTTAAACATTTTATTTGTATTGCTCTCATATTTAATTCATTCCCGCCATTTTATTTTAAATCTTAAAAAAAGAATCACCTCTAACAACTCACATATATACTTAGAAAATTAACCTTCCACATAATCAAATCTACCTCCTCGTGGAATCAATACTCATCACTACAAAATCTATTGTATAATAGATTCATGCGCTTGCGAGTACAATAAAATTTACAGAACAGATATCTTCCAACTTAAGAAGACAATGTGGCCTCGTTACACTATCTTTATCATTTTTTCTTAATATTGAAAATACAACTGATGGCAAAACTGTAAATAACCTAACATTCAAGTTTGGTGTTACCAACAACTGGTGCCCATGATTTGGTGTGGTGATAGTCAAATATGATAAATTTGGTGGTAATGAACACAATAGTAGCTTGTATTTATAGGTTCATGATAGTAAAAGCGAATGGATGTGATGAAACTCGAGGCTTTTAAAGGTTTTCTGTGGTGGCTTTTATCGTCTTTACAGTAATGTATAGTTGGGCTTATGGTCATTGGTTGCTGAGGATTAGGGTGCTGACATAGATTGATGAAAAAAGGTAGTGGTTTAGCACCAGCAAATGGGACGAGAGTTCATAGTTTTAGGTGATTTGTAGTGGCTATAGCAATGGCTTGAGGGTAGGGTTGGCTGGGGTTTTGTCGGTGATGGTTGATGAGTTTGATGGTTGTAGCAATTGGTAGTGATAGTGCCCAGATTGTGGAGGCAGTTGTGGTGGCTAGAGTTTTCAATTTTAGGAATTTCTTGGTTTTTTTTTTTTTGTCTAAACAGTGATAGAGGATTTGGGTGATCTGTGATGAATAGATTTGGTGGCTAGAAAAGTTATATTACTAGCATAGATATCTCTTATGCCAACTGATGGAGCAAGGTAGCAGAAGCTGATTGAATAGGGTAGGAAAACACTAGACATCATTCTAATACCAGAACTAGCCAATGTGATTAAGTTACACTTCAATCGAAGCTTGATTAGATTTTATTCTAATCCAAATGAATTAATACAACTTTAATAATGTGTTAAGTAAGATTAAATACCACTCTAATCTAAATGACTCTATAAAAGAGAATTTGGTCGATAATCCTAAAAGGAATTATAAAGAGGGATTTTTTTTTATTAAGCACAGATTTAAGTTATGGAAACAATCAAAAGGTCCCTCTAGTTATAATAGAGTAAATTTACTGCCTTAAGTTAATTTAGAAAAGAAAAGTAAATCACTATTGTAATAGAATTAAGAGATTAAAGCAGATACCATAATTAATTTTAATTAAAAATAAAGTAATATCAAAGGATCTAAAATAGTAAAATTTTAAAATCTTAAAATAACGACCTATATTATTTAATGGTTAAATTTGATTGTCAAGAAGTTGTGGATTTGGTTACAGAAGGAAATACAGTAAAACTGAAAGTTTCTAGACCATTTTGGACATTCAAGAAAGACTAAAAAGGTTGAATTATGTTACATTGCAATATACTTCAAGGCTACTCATTCACTTGCCAAAAATGACTCTAAACATTGTAAAACCTGTAAAATGGTCGGATGATTGTCCATCTCATCTATTCTACATGTTCCCTAGTTTGAATCAACAAAAGTTAAGCTTTTCTTACAAAAGAGAAAAAAAAAGGAAAATTAAAAAGGGGTGTTGGAGGAAATTGAAGAAAAATGAGTATTTAGTTTTACAATAACACAGCAAGATCAAGAAGAAACATTTTTTTCTTGATGCAAAGGGGCTCTTAAAAAAGCCAGGGCAAAAAACCAAACGGAGATAACTAGTCCCAAACATGTCATGAGTAACAAAAATAACCATACCAAGAGGGGAAAAGAAAAAAAAGGTGAAAGCTTAGAGGGGCAAACAAGGCATAATTTGCAAGAAATCAACAGCAAAATTTGCCTCTCAATAAACATGTTTGTTGGTGATTTTCCAATCGCACATGATGAGTTTCTTTATAGATCGAATAAGTAGAGTATACTCATTAGCAGGCTTCAGCAACTTATTAACTGATTGAGCTAGGTTAAGGCTATATACTTTCACAGTCAACTAACAAATCCCATGTTGCCAGGCTCTATTCAATCCATGATAGAGACCCCTATGCTCTGCAACTGTGACTAAGCAGGACCTTGTATTCATGCCAAAACCAGTAAGCCATAACTTATTATGATTGTGAATAAGACCACCAGCCTGACTCACCTGTCTTCTTGTAAGCACCATCATTATTTGGCCTATACTAAGGCCAAGTTAGTTGACTCCAACCAATCTACTTCTCTACTCTCCTGGTTATCGTTATCAAAAGTGAGCTATTTGGGTGATGGATCGGTTTTGCCCTGGTTCTAATATCACTTATCATACTTGCGCTATCTAAAGACATATGGTTAAATTGGAACTGATTGCGCCAAGACGAAAGCTGGCAAATAGCAACCCAAAGAGAGTACTCCAATCCAACTCTAAACCAAACAATGGTTTGCTCTTCAGATTTTGACACAATCACTCTTTTAGATTTACAGGGATGATATGGTGGGAATAACATCAGTGGTGAGAATTCACAGGGATCATATGGTTCTAAACCCTCTTAGCCACCACACAGTCGCCAAAGACATAATGATAACAGCCATAACAATCTGGATATACCTCCCCGTTATTTCAACTCTCACTTGTAATCTATCATGCAACACTAGCTACAAGAATATACAAACGGTTTGAGGACCTTTCCAACTCCACGCCATACCCCAAATATGATCCTCCACATTGTACTTGCCCTTAGAAATAACATGGTAGGCCGACGTCATAATGAATATCCCTTTATTTAACTCAGCTCAATACATTTGATCCTCGCCTCTCTCAAACATTGGAGGCTGAAAAGAAACAATTCTCAAAAAGATATTATTTAGAAGTAAATGGCTGAAACTTCCCCCACTGCCAATTCCCATTACCATCCACAAACTCAATAACCATCTTATTTATGATTTTTTCAGGAAATAGAGCAAGAGCATAGAAAATTAAAGGTTGAATCTTAATAATCCAATAATCCCACAAAAACCGAACTTTCCTGTCATTCCTTATGCTTCGACGAATTCCCATCATTGTATCATTCTAAACTTTCCTAACAGACTTCTACAAGTAAGAATCTACCTCATTGTTAGGACATGGGGAAGGTTTGCAGGATCCAAGTTGTACTTAATAAGCAACACTTATGACCACAGACTAGCTGGAGACATAACATGATTCTCTCCCACCTTTATCAACAGTGCTCTATTCATCAAGCCAAGGTTCTTAAAGCCTAAAACACTGCAATTTGTACGCTAACAAACCTTATCCCAATTAACCAGACTCATGTTCTACTGATTATTCTTGCCACTAAATAAACTTCTTGCAAGCATGATCGATTTGAGTTTTGATACTTATAGGTAGGTTCGTCGTTTACATCGCATAAATAGGAATAGATTGGATAAATGATCGGGCAAGCGAGATTATACTTACTAAAGATAAATAGGAGGCATTCCAACCAAAAAGTCATTTTTCCACTATGTCAATCAAACCTGGTAGGTGCTCTTGTTTACCCGAGGGTGAAGAAGAGGTATACCAAGGTATTTACTGAGATCATCAGTAATGCAAAAGCCGAGGATATTGCCAATCCTTTTAGCCTCATCAGACTTAACATTCTTAGAGATGGAAATTTGAGCGTTAGCCTTACTAGTCTTTACTCCTGATATGTCGAAATAAGTATCAAGAATTGAGCTGAGAACATTACTTTGCGCACACGAGGCCATAACTAATAAGAGGACATCGTCAGCAAAAAAGGTAGGCATGGTATACCATGGCAAGAAAGACGCACTGGTTTCCATATCCCCATATGAATCGCATGAAAAATATTGTATCTAAGTCTCTCAATGCAAAGCAAAAGTATATAAAGAGATATAAGATCTCTCTGGCTTATTCCCCTTAAAGGCATAAAATAGTCTGTGAGCTCACCATCCTAAAAAACAACATAAGAGTAGTGGTAATGCACACCATCATAATTTGCACAAGATCAAAGGGAATTCCTATTTCTAAAAGAGTCTTATGAATAAAACTCTAGTTAAACCTATCATAATCCTTTTTCCAAGTCTATTTTGTTTCTTTTGAGGTAGTGATTTTGCAGCTCTCTTATCCTTATTCCTTTTGTTGCCCTTGTCCTTACCCTCATACCTTATTGAAATTAGGCTTGTCAAGAGCGTACCAATTTCAGCCTTTTTGTTCTTGACAAACCTTTGTTCAATCTGTGTAAGAAACTCCTTAGCTGTATTTGCTTTCTCAGTCATTGAGCCCCTGAATGCTTCTGGAATGGCCTTCTTCATGATCATGATATACATGTGATTTGATCTCTCCCACCTTTCCATTTCTCTTTTATCATCAGAGGTACTATCATCTGTAAGAGGTGGGGGAGAATCAACCCTTATCACAAGATCAAGATTCACGACTGCAAGAACTATTAAAAGATTCTTGTGCTATGATTTGAAGTTAGAGCCATTTAGCATAGGAATTGAATTGATGTTGGCAGTAATATTAACAGCAGACATAACTGAATAAAGAACAACAAATAAACAGAACAAGCTCATATTAGTCTTAAAACAAAATTAAATTCAAATAAAGGTAAACCCCATCTCAAGATACTAGGCACTCCATTAATATTCTATCTTTGGACAAAATATTAACTTGTAAGTGATATCTTGGTGCAGTAATCAAACACTGATAATAAGAACATGTCAAACAATGAATCTTCCTTTGGGCCGATTTATTGTTCATATGTAAAACCAAATAATCATCACGTATTTATTACCACAAGTGCGCATATAATTCTATTAAATATGGATCTTCATTTGGGCCGATCAAATATTTGCAGGAATTATATATACCAAATCGTTTGTATTATAAAATAAATTAATTTTCACAAAAGAGGTCACTTTGGTGACATATTGCTTCAATTAATTTATCTCAAAATACATATAAACCAACCAATATTTGAATTTAAAAATTACCCAAAAATAACCAAAAAAAAATTGGTCAAAGTTCGGTCAAAGTCAAAGTTTGACCGATCAACGGTCAACCGTTGACCGGTTCAGGGCTGGACGGTTCGGGTGACCCGAACTGGATCCTGAACCAACCCACAAAATTAAACCAACCCTTTTTTTTTTTTAATGGGCTAAATATAAACTAAACTTAATTTTAATCCATCAAGCCCAATATACTAGGCCCAAAATTAAGTTTCATTAAACCCAATTAAATTCAAGACCTAAATGAAAAGTCCTTTAATAGTTCTCCAAAAAAAAGAAAATTTTAAAAACTATAAGGACCTTAATGTTATAAGCCATGAAACCCTAGTAGCCTTTTTCTTTTCTTGTGGCAACAACCATGCCGCCACTTTTTTTTTTTAATCCGATTTTTTCCCCAAAAAAAATCCTAAAATTTTGAATTAATTTTACTTTAACAAGAGTCAACCATAAATTTGATTTAAGAATTATTAAATTCAAGAACACAAAAAAAATACTCAATCCTTAATTTGTTCTCAAAACTCAATAATTTTAATAATTCTACTATTATTAATATTGAGAACACTAAAGATTTAATCATTCATAAAAAATAAATTTGATTCTCAATGATTCAACATGAATAGGCTCTGATACCACTTGTTGGGATAATAAAACCTTTAGTGAAAACTATCACTTATAACCCAGGAATATTCATGTCATATCATCAAGGATCAATAATAAATTATGCGGAAGCGTACCTGAATCCATAATGCTTAATTCCTCTCTAGAGTTATGTGGTTGGCCTTCCAGATCTACATGTTCTCCTAGAGAGTCCTTTTAGTTCTCTCTGTGCTTTCTCTCTGATTATGGGATATCAGAAAGAATGGAAAGATTTCTCCTTACTAACGTTAACGTGTGACCTGGGGACCATGACCACTTATATAGACAACAGTTTCCTGCTGTCACTGGGTATTCCTAATTATGTCCATCATAGAATTAGAATACTATTGGGTCTCTACACATTAAAAGCCCACATCCTATTAAATACATTAAAGCCTATAATACCATAAACCTTAACAGATCACTTTAATTGGGCTTAACCTTATATGACAGTCTGTAACACATAATTATTCACATATAAGCCCAACGTTGGATTAAAGATCCAACAATACTAGATTAAAAAATCCAACAATGATACACATCCACATCATGATCCATGTCATTCAGTTGTATTGGCATAGTGACCATTGAGGGTCAAGTTACGATAGATGTAACGAAGGCCGCTTTGATCCTATGTTGGTATAATTGATGGACCGGATTGGTTATAGATACATTTCGGTAATGACAGTAAGGTTGAGCTCATATGGTTATTTTTGCAAAACATAATTATGAGGTTACATAGATAGCCCAAGTGGGAGATTGTTGGATTTTTTAATCTAGCATTGTTGGATCTTTGATCCAACGTTGGGCTTATATGTGAATAATTATGCGTTGCAAACTGTCATATAAGGTTAAGCCCAATTAAAGTGATCTGTTAAGGTTTATGGTATTATAGGCTTTAATGTATTTAATAGGATGTGGGTTTTTAATGTGTAGAGACCCAATAGTATTCTAATTCTATGATGGACAAAATTAGGAATACTTAGTGACAGCAGGAAACTGTTGTCTATATAAGTGGTCATGGTCCCCAGATCACACGTTAATGTTAGGAAGGAGAAATCTTTCCATTCTTTCTGATATCCCATCATCAGAGAGAAAGCACAGAGAGAACTAAAAGGACTCTCTAGAAGAACATGTAGATCTGGAAGGCCAACCACACAACTCTAGAGAGAAATTAAGCATTATAGATTCAGGTATGCTTCCGCATAATTTATTATTGATCCTTGATGATATGACATGAATATTCTTGGGTTATAAGTGATAGTTTTCACTAAAGGTTTTATTATCCCAACAAAACAAACTTAGAATTACTTTTCTTTTAGATGATATCTAGTTCTATATTATATTTTCTTACCTTATAGCTTTGCTTTGACTAACCTTGCAAGTTATACTAGTGAAAAATATTATTGGCACTCATGTTGTCTGTCAAAATTTTATACTCTTTCAATAGTTTTTTTCAGCGAACTCTTAGTCACAATTAAAAATATTTTTCTACTCTTGACAAAAAATTGCAATAATTGAAACCACTATTTTATTTAGTCACAGTTAAAAATATTTTTCTACTCTTGACAAAAAATTGCAATAATTGAAACCACTATTTTATTTTTGTCTATAATTTTGAAACTGTAGAAAATAATTATACATTTCCAATGGTTAGTTACCGTGGCTATAAATACCTATGGCACTAAAATTTCTGGATAAAATAAATTTATTATTGACCAATTTTGAAGTTATTTTCAATGGTGTTCTTTTCATTACAAAAACTGATATTGCTATTTTAGTTTTTTTTTTTCGACATCTTGATTTTAACAATTGAAATTTGCCCTATTACCAACTATGTTTAACTATTGTCAGAAAAAGTTTAGTTGAAAATAACTACTTTTCTTGTATTCTAGAAGTGTAGAGAGGATTTTAGTGAAAGAGAAGTGGTTTAAGTTTTCATGTTGGATTTTGTACAAAAATCAGTAAGATTTCCATCATTTTATCTTTATTGAGATTGAATTGCATGCGAATTAAGTCAACTTATAAATTATTATATTTTATTTATATTTAGCGTTTCAACAAATGGATAAAGTTGCTCCCAAGTTAATTTGAATAATTTATAGATTATTTAGATCAAACCTTGTTGTTTTAGAGTTTCTTTCACTTCAAAAAGAAGCTCATCTCTTTGCGGAGCAAAAAGGTAAGCAGGTGACATAAAACCAAATATTGATAAAATGCTTGATTAGGAAGCTAGTTCCAGGATCTGAATTCATTTTTGGACTGTCTAAAATTGCCAAAATTTAATAGTTTTTGTCGTGTGAGATATTAGTCAAGTACCCTCGACCACTAAAACGAAAAGAGGTGAGCAAAACCAACAAGTGTGGTTTACTGCGAAACCACCCCAGAGAACTGCCTACAGTGGAAAAATGGGTTTGAACTAGGCATCTAGGATATATGTCATGCCAACAACCCAAAAAACCGCGAGTCATTCTATGAAGCTCCAAGCGATTTCTTTTTAACAATTAAAGGAGAAGTATAAATAATACTAACCCTTACGGGTGGACGTTTATTATAGTTAGGAATACTTGCAAGCTACTAGGGCCACTGAAATTGCTTCAACGTAGGGTCTGGAAGGTTTGTCTGTTTCCAAAGAATGTGCATGCCTATCATGATGGACCAAATAGGTGGGCTGAAATAAGGATGATAAATAATGAAATAGCAAAGAAAGATTATATTTTTTGCTTGAATCCTTTACACATAAACTAAAACTTATGTACACAAAATGCGAGCCATTCCAGGAGGCATGTTGTGGCTTGACTTTGGTGATTTTCCTGAAGTGTAAAAGTAGCCGTTGCACTAATCAGGCAAGACAGATCTTGCTGCTGATAAGCCTCTTGCCAAAATAATACACGTGGCCATATTCGCAGTAAACGTATTTGCTGAACTGTTGAAGTTTCCATATGTATGATTGACTAATGTAGCATGATTATTGTCATTCTTATCAGCCCCCTTGAAGGTAGGAATGGAGATGTAATGTATTCCTAGCTTGCCCCAGAATTTGAAGAATAATTATTTGGACAAAGGTTTGGTGAAGGCATCTGCTGCTTGGTGCAGAGAAGTGTACTCAGTTCGTAATGAGCCTTAAATATCCTTTTCGTGCACGAAGTGATAATCTAGTTCAATGTGCTTAGTGCGCGCATGAAAAACCAAATTCTTCGACATATGTAAGGCACTCATGTTTTCACATACAGCATTGGTATCTTTGTAAAGATAATGCCAATTTCTTTTAGAAGGAATGTGAGTGAAGTTAACTCGACAGTGGTTGTCGCCATCGCTCTATATTCTGCCTTAGCACTATATAGAGCTGCATTTTTTGCTTTTGAGATCTTGAAGGGATGGAATTTACTCCAAGGTATAACCAGAATCCACTAGTAGCTTCATCGAGTGATTTGGCATCCTGTTTAATTTTAAAAAAAAAGGCGATATAATGGTAGCGAGATTTGGTGTAGGTATTTGAGTCCTCGATCTAAAATACCCCTAAGATAGTGAAGTATTCTGGTCATAGCCCAAAAGCCATTATTCATTAAGTTTTTGAAACTTTTGACATGCTTGATGTACTTCATCATTAAAAGAATAAAGTAATGTCCCATATTTTTTATGGGAAAAAACAGTAAAAAATAAATCCATAATTAGTTGCTAATACTTATTTTTTTGGGGAAATCAATGGCGCCAATATCTTTTTCGATGATAGGAAGTTATTATCGAAAATATAACAATATTTTCAATAGCTTTATTAAATTTGTTAGAAACACATGATTATTTATGACCACACTATTTCACAATTGATAATGCAAGTTTAATTTCGACCAAATACAAAACTAGTTGAATATAAGTAGTGAAATTTTGAAATGTTTGGTGGTAGGTATTGGTGCCACTATTATTTGCAACAACCAGATTTTGGCAATCGAAAATACTGCATCTTTTTTACCAAATACCAAGGTAGTCACTAATGAGTATTATAATTAATTATATGCTAGAATTTGAGCTATGAACATTTTCAACTTAGCAAACTTGTGGTCGAAATAATTTACTATTTTCGATCACGTTTAACCATTATAAAAAATACATTAATATTTACAATTATGCCAAAAAATTTATAGCAAATAGTATGAAATGAATAAGAATAGTCTCGGGGGTAAAATTGCATCAATACTATTATTATTTACAATGATCATACAAATAAATAGTTTAGTCTTAGAATGTTCATACAAATAACTACATCATATAATAAGAATTATTGCAAGAATTTATTTGTATATTGCAACATAAATAAAATCATTTTTTTTGTTAACTTATTGAATTTTAGTGATATTTGCTTTACTGTTCAAGAATAAAAATCTTTTATTTGTCTAATAGCTATTTATTTTTATCCAGTCTAATCTAATATTTTCTTTAGATATTGATCTCATCTAATAGTTTAAAAAGATATATTGTCATCCATCTTGTTTATCTTTATTAGCTGAAATCTAGTACTTATCATCCTAAAACTAACTTAATTAGGCTAAATTATATTCTTTAATAATTAAATAGAATTACAGTTTGGGTTATGGCCCACGTTCTCTATTCTCTCCTTAACCATCTCCTCACGCCATCAAGTCCATAATCATAGTAGAATTCATCTTCTCATCTTCTAAATTCTCCTCATCTTTTCATCTTCTCTCTTCAAAGCTAGCTTATATTTTAGTGCATTAAAATTCCCTAGTTTGGTATGTTAATTTGTAAATTTCAATATAAAAACCATTTGGCTTGCATTACTGTAGCATATCATTAATGGAAAAAACAAGATGTGGAGATGAATTCAATACTTGGTGTGAAATGAATAAATTCTAATGGTTAGTTCATTTTTCTTGCTTTGTTTAATTGATGCACCACCTTGTATTTTAGTTATATATATATATATATATATATCGAATTTCATTCTATCTAAAGTTGATATATATTCATATGCAGGGAATCAAGAGCTCTCACCAAAGTTCAATTATACAAGATTTAAATGGCACTCTGTTAAATACTGATGTTGGTTTCATCTTTTACAATACCAAGAAGTTGTGTAATATTCTTACGAATGTTTCATAGTAGTGATATGAATTGTAAAGCTTGGTGAATATGTAAATTGTTGTAACCAATTCATGTACATGTCGAAATTATTAATAAAAGACTGTTAGAAAAGATTCTAGTCGAGTGTTTTCTTTAATTTTACTATTATTCATAGTAGAACAATTTAATTACAAATATTACTTATTTCGACTAATATTTAGTATTTTCAATTGTAAACTCAATTGGAACAATATGTTTTTCCAACTATAGTTTAGTTTTTTCGACTGTTTTTGCCCCTCAAAATTAATATATTTTCAATGGTCATATTTAATTGAAATTGCTATTACAAAAACTACTGCTAGAGCCAATTAAAAATAGCATTTTTGATAGCTCAAAGTGATCATAAAAATTATTCATTGGTTGTGTGTCTGTAATATTTTTGATGTACATTCATCATTTTTCTATGGCTTACGTTGCTCGAAAAAAGCATATTTGCGACAGCTAGTTGGAAAAAAAGTATTTCTACCTTGAATATTAACGACAGCCAACAACCGCCTTTAACCATTGAAAAAACACATTTGCGAATTTCACTTGTTTTGATTGTAATCAACAATCAGAAAAATTAGTTTTTCTTATTGTATATCCTGGCGAGTGAAGGTCAAATATTGCAGGCTACGAACAAAATTCAGTGGGATTCACGGGTTATGCATCATTTGCCCAAAGAACCTCTCTTACGGCCATTGGAGTGGCAATTGGAGAGCTATCTGCCATTTTGGTTTTGCACAACAGATCCCTTGTGTACTTAGCATACGAAAGAAAAATTCCTTTATTAAAGCGTTTTATTTCAATTCATAAAAAGTAACTCAACATACCAAGATCGTTTACAATAAATTTTGGAAATAAGAGCTTGAATGACATCTTTTGTGTGTGCGTGTGTGTGTGTGCGTGTGTGTGTGTGCATCATTGTCTCCAGCAATTATGTCATCGTTCACATGTACAAGCAATAAAACAGTAATAGAATCCTTATGGAATATAAAAAATGAGCTATCAGTTTTGCCAGCTTTAAAACCAAGTTGTAGTAGAACATGAGACAGACATTCAAACCAGGCTCGTGGCGCTTATTTGAGGCCATAAAGATAATTGTTTAGCTTGCAAACATGTGAAAGCAGATTTGGGTGACTAGAGCTCGGAGGTTGCTCTATATAGACCATCTCCTTAAGTGTTCTATGAGGGAAAGCATTTCGAGCATCTAATTGCTTCCTAACTAAATTTTAAGTCACTGCCAAAACTAATACAAGATGGATAGTTGTATGCTTAACGATGGACAGAAAGTATCCTCAAAGTCAATTCTAGTGACTTATTTAAAGCCCTTGACAACTAATCTCACCTTAAACCTCTCAATATCTCCACTTTCCGTATACTTTAATTTGTAATACCCATTTAGAACAAATGATGTTAGTATCCTTAAGTGGTGGCACAAGTGTCCATGTACCATTGTAGTGTAATGCCTGAATCTCTTCCTACAGGACAGAAACCCATTTTGGTTTTTTCAAAGCACCTTTAAGTGTCTTTGGCTCAGTGTACGTCACATGACATGATTCTAAGGCTAATAGTAGATTTAATTTGAGCATATGCTTCGTAATTGGATGAGTGTTTGTGATTACGATTATAGTAGGTGTTGGGGGACATTGGAGAGGTATTTCAATACCGCGTCGGTTTGTGATGTCTACAGGGCTGCTAGAATTTGAGATATTAGTCACTGTTGATTCTGCTTAAGGTGAGTTAGAAGTAGTTTCTTCAATATAGCCAGCGATGTTATTCCTGGAATTAGAGATTGTCACGTTTTCAGAATCTTGAGCACGCATCATTCCCCTCCCCTTAGAACCACCTTGTCCGCAAGGTCAAAGTGAGGGTTTGTCTTTGAGAATCGCTAACTTTTCCAATTAGCGTCCTCGATCTCGACGCCTATCCTTCTAACCAGTATCGAGTTGTGCGAACAGCACATGATCTTCAATCATGAATAACTGCGGCTTTTGACAACAGTGACCAGGAACAAACTTCTAGTCACAATAATAACACAACCCTTTTTCACGACGAGCTTGTGCTTCTTGGCCAGAAAGTCGCTTGATAGGAGGAGGAGCAATGTCATTGGCTATGTGGTCAACCATAGGAGGCGGACCTAAGAACGCAGTAAAATTATTTGCGGCCGGTTGCTGCATCACCGAAACTGGGGGTGGTAAAGAAGAGTGACTGGTGCATTGAGAAAGTGAATTGCGCTCTTCAATCAGTCGTGCAAGTCCGATCGCGTCTGATAGTGTTTTTGGTTGTTTCACCTTGACATCTAATCGGATTTCGTCTCGCAATCCAGCAATAAAACATCCTACAAGAAACTGCTCAGGGAGATTATCAATGTTGTGGAAAGTTTTTCGAAGGCTTCTTGGTAAGCTGCCACAGTCGAAGTTTGTTTGAGACGGGTTAAAGCTTCGGATGGGTCTTCATAATCCGCTGGTCCGAATCGTAGAAGCACTGCCTTTTTAAATTCTGCCCAAGTAAGTGGACCGCGAAATTTCATTAACCATCTATGCCATTGATGAGCAATCCCCTCCAAATGGAATGAGGCTAACTGTACTTGTTGTTCCGGGGCTACATTTTTAAATTCAAAGAATTGTTCCGCCTTATAGATCCAACCATTTGGATCTTCTCCACTGAAATTTTGGAAGGTTAGTTTGAGATGGTGGTGATAGGCAGGAGAATTTGAGGAGGCAGGCTTTGCGGCTTGGTGAGGGAGCTTTGCAGGTGCAAAAGGATTAATTTTAGAGGCAGTTACGGGTGAAGCTTGTGAGGCACGAAGAGAGTGGAGCTCTGATAATACGGTTTGCAGGGTGGCATGAACTTGGTCTAGGCTAGACTCATGACGACCTAAGATCTCTTGAACCTCATTTCGGAACTCAGCATTTGACTGATTTCGGGTAGCCATTTTTCTGAGAAACGTGGCTCTGATACCAGATGATACGTAATTTCTACTTCGAAAAGGGAAGTTAGAGAAGTTGAAAGAGGGTAAAAGTAGTTTAGAAGAACAAAAGATAATTTTTCCCTTCCCCCATACAAGTTCAATAAAGATTCTTAAATAGACTTGTACACAAACTACAAACTTGAAAACTAACAAAGAAATTCACTTCTAAATAGGGACATGACACATAAAATGGAAACGTGCATAGCTGCCACTTAATACATGCACCCACTACTATATTTAATTCAATAACGTACACGTGAAGAAACTTGAGCCCCATGCATCTTGAGCACGTATCAGAAGCATGGTTATCCAAGTTCATTTGTGTCTCAACTACCTCAATTAGTTTTGATTTGTTTGGAGATGGACAAGTCCAAATCAATTTCTACCCCCCTCTCTACCCCTAAGGCTCAAACTTAAGTCCACACAAGTAAGAAACAATAGATTGCACTGCAAACCAACTCGACTACACCCTTGGGTATCAGCTATTTAACTTTTTTTTTCTGTATTTTTATCAGTTGTGGGGCTGCCTTGTGGACTAGTGTCATAGCCAATTTGTATTCTTGCTTTATTTTCTTCCAAAATTACGTTCTTTGTAGAGAGCCATTCAACTATATTTGGAAATATAGTTGGTTGTCATTCTTCGCGTAACTTAGGCGAAGCAAAAGAAAATATACTCTTCAGATTTTACATGTTTAGATATGTAGACACGATTAGTCTTAAGATGAAGGCATCTATATTCCTTATGTATAGGACAACAACCAATAAAAATATGGGGATATGCTTCCTATCGAATTTATTTTTGCTAGAATCCTTTAAATAAGGGAAACACCTACAACCAAAAGATGTAAACTACTAAATTCAGGGATTTATTAAAGTTTTTTTGTTAAGGACTCTTCATCCTAATTGTGGGAAGTGGCATTCTATTTTTTAGGTAAGCAGCTGTAGGGAATGCACCCATAATCTTGAAGCAAGTTGAGCGTGAAACATCATAATCAATACTGTTTCTGAGACATATCCGTGTTTTATTTCAGCGGGGCCATTTTGCTCTGGTGTGTGGGAACATGATACAAGTCTCTGAATACCACAAAGTTGGAGGTGATTTAAGAAGATATTCGAAGCAATTTCTCTACCTCCATCACTCTGAAATTTTTTTATTTTTTGTTCTAGTTGACTTTTTACCTATTGTTGAAACCTAATGAAACAATGAAAAAAGTAAGATTTATATTTTACAAGAAACAACCTAGAGAATCTTGAGAAATCATCAATAAAAATTACATTATCGAAAATTTTATGTAGAGTTAATTTGTGCAAGACCCCACAAATTATAATGAAGTTTTTGTAAAGGAAACTGTAAGATCTTATTCGATAAATCAAAGGAAATTTTATAGTTTTTTTTTCCTAATTGACATGACATACATATTTTTGGTGGTTTGGTCCAACGGGAAAAATTAATAAAAATCTTCTGACTTTAAAATACATAAGGATTTATTAGTAGGGTGCCCATGTCATTTATGCCATAAACTTGAGTTCTCAAGAGTCTTCTTTGTTGTATTTAAAGCTTGCTGATCTTTATTCTGCAGTGTATAAAGATTGCCGCGTCTACTTTCTTTTGCCACCACCTGATTTATACGTACTTAACGATAAATCCATTAGCATTAAATTCAAGAGAGTAACGAAGATCATCAGTATATTGGCTAACAGATAGAAGGTTTTTCTTAAGATTAAGAACAACAAGCTAGGACATCTTTTAAATCAAGGTTTCCATGATCAGTATTTACGGACACGTTTCCAATCTGAGAAATATTTTATTTTTGAACATTACCAACAAATATTCTATCATGTACTTTGTACGAAATACATTGATCGAGTTTACCTGGATCATGGATCATGTGAGAGGTAGTCTCATAATCTACATAAAGTTAGTCAGTTTTTTTCAGTGATGTCATATCAGCGAGAGTATAGGGAACCCACTCTTCAGCATCATCCATGTACTCATATCTATAATGGCAACACTATGATACGTATTTCTACTAATTTGACAAATGATTGGCTCTTAAGGATCATTGCTTTTCAGGTCTGACTTGTCTGCCTTTACTTGAGAATTCTTATGCTTGACAGGATGTTTGTTGTTGTTATTAGAATAAAATATTTAGTTATTGTTTCTATTATGAGGATAACCTCAGCCTTGACTACCTATGATCATCCGCCTTTGATTGCGTCCTCTTCCTTCCTGACCAAAGAAGGCCACATTATGGTCAAATTAAGTATGTCATTCTATGCCATGATTGTTTGCTCAGTTGGGATAAGAAACCTTTTTGTGAAAACCATCACCTATAACATATAAATATTCATATTGTATCACCAAGAATTAATAAGAAAAATATACAGAAGCGTATCTGATTTCATAACGCTTAATTTCTCTCTAAGGTTGTGTGGTTGGCCTTCCAGATCTACACGTTCTCTTAAAGAATCCTTTAAATTTCTCCACACTCTCTCTCTAAAGATGGGATGTAAGAAAGAATGGAAAGAATACGTGTGACATAAGGACCATAACCACTTATATAGACAACTGTTATGTTGCCATTAGGTATTCCTAATTCTGCCCATCGTAGAATTAGAATATTATTGGGTCTCTACACATTAAAAGCTCACATCATATTAGATACATTAAGCCTATAATATTGAAAAACTTAATAAATCACTTTTAATTGGGCTTAATAATATATGACAATCCGCAACACATATAAGCCTAACATTTGATTAAGGATTTAACAATACTAGATTACAAATCCAACAATCTCCCACTTGGGCTATATGTGTAACCTTATAATTATGTTTTGCAAAAATAACTGTATGAGCTCAACCTTACTATCATTACCGAAATGTATCTATAACTAATCCGGTCCATCAATCGTAACAGCATAGGATCAAAGCAGCCTTCGTTACATTATTGTAACTCAACCCTCAATGGTCACTATGTCAATTCAAGTGAATGACATGGATCATGATGTGAATGTGTAGCATGAAAATTTTATGCAATGTGATTTTAACATGCCTATGTCCAACTAGTCTACCTTAAACTTATTGAGATTAAACCATACTAAAATCAGAGAGTGAATAAACCAAAACTTTATTTCTGAAGAAAATAACCTTAAATATCTAGAAACTAAAATAACTGAGAATATCTATATTATATAAGTATCTAAAATCTCAAACTCCTACTAAAACTGAATATCCTTAAATAACATGACACCCATATGAGCAATGTGCTCATGAAACATCTTGGGTGGCAATCCTTTTGTAAGCGATTCCACAATCATGGAGTCTATGTTGATGTACTCTATAAACATCTGTCCACTTTGAACTCTTTCTTTAATAACTAAGAACTTGATGTCTATATACTTCAACTTCGTCGAGCTCCTATTGTTATTGGAATACAGCATTGCTAACTTATTGTCATAAAATAACTTAAGTGGTTTATCAACACTATATACTATACGCAGCCTCGTAACAAAATTTTGTAGCCATATTCTATGATTGAATGCCTTGTAACATGTTATGAACTTTACTATTATCGTGGAAGAGACTATAAGAGACTGTTTAGCACTCTTCCAAGAGACTGCACCCCCAGCTAGCAAATAAATATAACTCGAAGTGGATTTCATACTATCTTGGCATCTTGCAAAATCAGAGTCAATATACCTAAGGATCTCAAGCTTATCCGACCTCTGATATATAAGCATGTAGTCTTTTGTTCTCTGTAAACATCATAAGACCCGTTTGGCTGTTTTCCAATAGTCTACTCATTGATTACTTAAATATTTGCCCAACATCCCAATAACGTACATTATATCTGGTCATGTACAAACCTGAGCATACATCAGACTTCCAACTGCTAATGCATAAGTAATTTTCTACATTTCTTTCTTTTCAAAATCATTCTTAAGGCATTGATTGAGACTAAATTTTTCTCCTTTAGCCATATGGGTATCACTTGGTTTGCAATCTTACATGTCATATCTCTTAAGAACTATTTTGACATATCTCTTTTGTGATAATCCTAAAATACCCGAGAGGAATCTCAATGTATTTGTATGTCTAATACAAAAAAGGCGTCACCAAGATCTTTTATCTCAAAATTCTTAGTTAGAAATCTCTTGGTGTCGTGCAATAAGTCTATATCGCTGTTGGTAAGCAAAATGTCATCGACATATAAAACCAAAAAACCATACTTACACCCACAGATCTTATGGTATATACAATTATCGACCAATTCATCTCAAAACCAAATGAGATAATCACTTAATGAAACTTGAAATGTCATTGTCAAAATGCTTACTTAAGTCCATAGATGAATTTATTAAGCTTGCAAACCATATTCTTTGGGTCTCCAGACATAAAGTTTTTTGGCTACATATATAGATTGTCTCATCAATGTCACTATTGAGAAATGCCTTCTTTACATCCATTTGATGTAACTCAAGATCGAAATGAGCCACTAATGTCTTTATAATCCTGAAATAGTCTTTCAAAAAAAATTGGAGAGAAACTCTTTTTATAGTCGATACCTTCTTTTTATGTAAAGCCCTCTATGACTAGACGTGCCTTATACCTCTCCACATTACCTTTCGAATCCCTTTTGGTCTTAAATATCTATTTGCAACCAATAGGTTTCGCATCTTGTGGCAATGGAAAAAGATCCAATACGTTATTATCTTTCATAGACTTTATCTCCTCATTCATGGTATTAATCCATTTCTGAGAGTTAGAACTTTCCATAACTTGACAAATTAATCGGATCATCTTCTATTACACCGATGTCTATCTCATGTTCTTGAAGAAATACAATGTAGTCATTTGGCAATGCACTTATTCTTTCTCTAGTGGATCTTTTTAATGGCATAGGTTCTTGAGATGGTAGAGTTTGTTTTTCTAGAACAACTTCTTCTATAAGGGGTCCTCCAATATTGTCTTGATTTGTTGTGTCTTGTATAAAGTCAAGAATGAGACCATAATCAAAGCCAATAACACTTATGGAAATATCAACATATTCTTCTTCAAAGATAAAGTCCCTAATTGTATCTTCACCAGCAAACTCGACATCCTCAAATAACCAAACATTTATCAGTTTGAAAATCAACTTAGTCATGGGATAAAAAAACTTGTACCCCATAGATCATTTTGAGTATTCAATAAAATAGTAACTCACTGTTCTTGAGTCTAATTTCTTCTCGTTAGGCCTATAAAGCCTTGCCTTAGCTAGACATCCCTAAACATGTAATTATTTTAGACAAAAGTTTTACCTTTTGAAAGCTCATAAGGAGTTGGAACTCTATTAAGGATATACGTTGCAGTCTTAAGGGCTTCTCCCTAAAGTGATTCCGGTAAGGTTGAATGACAAATTATACTCCTCACCATAGCCTTAAGCGTCTTATTTCGTCTTTTAGCAACATCATTCATAGTGGGCAAACCCGACATAGTGTACTGTGGGACAATATTGCATTCCTCTAAGAATTTTGTTAATGGCCCTGGACCTTGTTCACTTGAACTGTCATATCGACCATAATATTCATCACTACGATCAGATCTGACGTTTTTTATTCTTTTGTAGAGTTCATCTCAACTTCAACCTTAAAGCTTTTTAACATATCCAAGGATTATGCCTTTTCATAGAGAAGATATATGTAGCCATATCTAGAAAAATCATCTATGAACGTCATAAAATATTACTGAATCATGAAACAAACTAAATTTTTCATTTTTGAATGAGCAAGAATAACCAAATTTGTCCAAAGTGGAAATATAAATCAAATTCCACTTAAAAGATGGAACAATAAATGTTTTATCAAAATCTAAATAAAATCTTATCTTTAATAATAATCTATATTTTTCAATTGCTTCAACTTCAATTGTTTTGTCATCGCCCACATAGATGTATCTTTTACCATCACTGGGTTTTCGGCAATTGAGGCAACCTTGCATAGACACACTGATGTTAATGGTTGCACAAAAATCTATCAATCACATATGTCTAGGTACTAAAGTTAAATTAACCTCAGAACAAACCAAACAAAAAAATGTACCTTTCTTAGCACACCATGCTTGATAATTAGTTCAGTGCTTCTTTTTATACCCTTCAGCCTCACAGAAGAAACAACCAGTATCTTCTGAATCACCTGGTTTCTTTGTTGTTTCTTTTGAGCTGCTATATCTGCATCTTCTTTATCCTTTTTTTTTAACCTTAGAGTTAGAAGCTAAGTGAACACTTTTTGCCTTATCTTTCTTTAACCTATCCTCTTCTTGAACACAGTGTGATATGAGCTCATTCAGAGACTAAGTCTCTTTCTGACAATTATAGCTCACCTTAAACTGGTTAAACTGTGTTGGTAAAGATATTAAATCCAAATGCACTCGCAAGTTCTCAAAGAGTTCAAGTTTAAGGGCTTTTAACTTAGAAGAAAGATGAGACATCTCTATGATGTACTCTATGATATTGCCTTTACCTGTATATCTTTTTGAAATTATGTTTGTCAAGAGCGTACCGATTCCAGTCTTTTCATTCTTAACAAACCTCTGTTAAATTTATGTAAGAAACTCCTTACCCGTAGTTGCTTTCTCAGTCATTGAGCCCTTGAATGCTTCTGGAATGACCTTTTTCATGAGTATGGTACACATGCGATTTCATCTCTCCCACCTTTCCATTTCTCTTTTATCATCATGGGTACTCTCATCCGTAAGAAGTGGAGGAGAATCAACCCTTAACGCAAGATCAAGATCCATGACAGGGAGAACTATTAAGCGGTTTTCTGCCATGATTTGAAGTTAAAGCCATTTAGCATAGGAATAGAATTGATGTTGACAGTAATGTTAGCAGCAAACATAACTAAACTGAGAGCAACAAACAAAAAAAATAAGCTCATATTAGTCTTAAAACAAAAAGAAATTCAAATAAAGGTAAACATCTCAAGATATTGGATATTCCATTAATATTTTATCTTTAGACAAAACATTAACTTGTAAGTGATATCTTGGTATAGTAATCAAACATTAATAATAAGAACGTGTCAAACAATAAATCTTCCTTTAGGTCGATTTATTATTCACATATAAAACTAAATAATCTCACGTGTTTATTGGACAGGTGCACATGTAATTCTATTAACTACGGACCTTTCTTTAGGTCAATCGATATTTGTAAAAATTACATATACAGAACCATTTATATTTTAAAATAAATTAATTTCCACAAGAAAAGTCACTTTGGTGATATGTTACTTCAATTAATTCATCTCAAGTTACATATAAACATACTAAGATTTGAATTTAAAATTGTGCTAAAAATTGCCCAAAAAAATTTGAGGCCAAAGTTGTCACCGGTCAATGTTGACCGTTGACTGGTCAACCATTAATCGGTTTAGGGCTAGACCAGTTCAAGTTAACCCTAACCAGATCCCGAACCAGCCCACAAATCGAGCCAATCCTCTCTTTTTTTTTTAATAGGCTAACCGTCTGGATGAGCTAAACTCTATATTTAATTTGTCAAGCCCAAAACAAAATTTCATTAAGCCCAAATAAATATAAGACTTAAATGGAAAAATTCTTTACTTGTTTTGTTGAAAAGAAATTTTAAAACACCTTAAGGACTTTTATGATATTAACCAAGAAGCCCTAACACCCTTTCTTTTATTTCTCCTTTCATGTTGCAGCCAGACGCTACTTCTTCTTCCTTATATAGCAACCATGGTTGTTGCTTTTAACTAATGTGTTGCGGCCACATGGTTGCCAATGAGGCCAACAGCCACACCTTGGCCATCGTTTTTTTTTTTTTTATGTTTCTTGATGCAAGGCTGCCATTTTATTGCCATCAGCCTTGATCTTGGCCGCGCCTTTCCGAAGTGCCAGTGGTGGTTTGGCTACCGCCGGCTTTAAACCCTTCAACGTTTTTTTTACTAATAATCCTAAAAAAAACACAGCCTTAAATTTTTTTTTCTCAAATTTAATAACACAATATTCAAGAAAACCCTAAAAATTTAATCATTAATAAAAAATAAATTTGATTCTCAATGATTCAACATGAAGTGGCTCTGATACCATTTGTTAGGACAAGAAAATTTTTTGTGAAAACCATCACTTATAATCCAGAAATATTCATGTTGTATTACCAAGAATCAATACAAAAAATATACGGAAGCGTACCTGATTCCATAACGTTTAATTCCTCTCTAGAGTTATATGGTTGGCCTTCTAGTTTATACGTTCTCTTAGAGAATTCTTTAAGTTTCTCCACACTCTCTCTGTGAAAATGAGATGTTAGAAAGAATTGAAAGAATACATGTGACTTGGAGACTATTACCACTTATATAAACAACTGCTTCCTGTTGCCATTGGGTATTCCTAATTCGGCCTATCATAGAATTATAACACTATTAAGTCTTTACACATTAAAGGCTCACACCATATTGATACATTAAAGCCTATAAAATCGAAAACCTTAATAGATCACTTTTAATTAGACTTAACAGTAAATGACAGTCCACAACACATAATTATTCACATATAAGCTCAACATTGGATTAAGGATATAATAATGCTAGATTAGAAATCCAACATGCTTGTGATTTTGAAAAGAGAAGATAAAATGCTTAAGGCTTGGATATAGTGGGTTAGTAAGCATGGGCATTTTAAAATTTGAATATTTAAATCCCAGTCCTAGTGAGAGTTGAAGGACTTTGTCTTCATCTGAAATTAATTTCCTAATGGCTAAAAGATTTTCGCACAATGATTTGAACCTTTTGAAAAAATCTTTTAATTTTATCATTCTTTTCTTGAGTAAATGTAAGCTATCCTTCAACTAAGATTCTTGTTCTTTGCTTACTGGTAGCATTTGCTCATTAATTAAAAGCCACACTTCGTTGGCTGTTTAACTATCTATAATCATGCTGAGCAAACTTCCATCATCACTTCTCTTAGCCAAGATATCAAGAAACAATCATTGTTCATTCATTGGATGAATTCTTGATTCAATACGTTTTTGGTATCTTTGTTGATGGATACGATGCAACAAGCCAAGACTTTTGAATTGGCAAGGCATGGGGTTTCTAAAAAAGATAGTTATTTGAGGTGAGCTTGATGGAGACTAAAATTTGGCATTGGTAAAAATGATTGAATGGTAAGTTTCAGCTCAAATCTTTCAGCCATGACTACTCTGATACCAAATTCAAAATGATAAATAATGAAATAAAAAAGAAATATTATATTTCTTGCTTGAATCATTTGCATAATAAACTAAAACTTGCATGCATAAAATGAGAGCCATTTCAGAAGGTATCTTATAGCTTGATTTTGATAATTTTCTTGACATATAGAACTAGCCATTGCACTAATTGGGCAAGACAAATCTTGAAGCAGTGAAGCCTCTTGCCGAAGTAGTACACATAGACATATTTGCATCAAGAATATTTGCTAAATTGTTGAAGTTTCAATATGTGTGCTTAAGCATGGTTATTGTCAATCTTATCACTCTTAGGGAGCGTTTGGGATTGAGGTGCTAAAGCTATAACTATGAAACAAAAATTAATAATATGTAGTAAATATAAATTTAAAATAATAATTTTGATAAAATTATTAAATATATAATAGATTTTCCATCATACAAGTGAAAAATCATATTACAATAGCTTCTAAACTCAATAGTTAACATTTGCCAAACACTTTAGTGTTGTAACTTTTAAACTATAGCTGTCCAATCTTAATCTTAAACACATCCTTAGTTGTCAGAAGCATATCAAAGAAAATTGAACATATATTAAAGAAAAATATGAAAGATATTTTGACATCATTTTGATAGAAAGTGGGATGTACTATGACTACTCCTAAGGGGGTTGATTATGCCATTCACTGCTTTTGTTTTTTTTGGGTCAAGGTGAATCATTGTAGGAGACCTTAAAATTTTGAAAAGATACATAACTCTTGTGGTTTCTTTTTTTATCGATATTCTAATACGAATTGGTTTGATTTAGAAGGGTGGAAAGTGGCAAGGCCGCAGGGGCAAGGTTTACAATAAAGAGTGTTAATTAGTTGTGATTGGTTGGTAATTATCATCTTCACTTTTGATGAGAAAAACCTTTAGAATCTAAAAGTCACTGTTTGAGGAAAAGATAGATATGTTCAAGGTTAAGAAAAAAAAATCTTTCTAGATGTGGAATAGAGTGCAGTGAATCCAAAACTTGAGCTCTTGAAATGGCTGTGTTTTAAGTAAGTGATTTCACTTAGAAGCCACATGTTGTATACGTGTGGTTTCTCCTATTAAGCTTAAAGAAAAACAACATTATCTTCAGCTTTTTGACCAAACTTAAGTTAATCACATGACTGAGCGTGTGAGCTGAGAATCAAAGTCTATTAAAGCCATTACACACACGTAAAAAATATGTACAATATAGGTTTCAATATTAGGAGTATTAAGGGGCTGATTGTTGAGGAAGGTTGCATTGATTCCAGAGAGTTTTCCAGAGAGATTGAAGAGAGAGAGAAATAGTTTTCTTGTTCTTTACAATCTTCTTTGTATAAGCTCTTTAAATCTATCTTGAGTCATCAATAAAGCTTTTTCTGTGGCTTCTCCCATGGATGTAGATTGTGCATTTATGCACAATTGAACCACGTTAAATCTGTTCTTTGTGTAATTGTGTTTTGCTTCCAGCTCGAGTTTAACTTCTATTTTTAGTCTCCATTAACCTTAAGCTAAGTTCTTTAATCAACATTGAAGCCTAAAAAGACGGACAATAATTTTGAACTCAGGATAGTCGAAAACCTTAGGAGGAGCCTAAAAACATAAATCGTACCATTCACATATACGGTACTATTCACGACACTCTTCATATATATGACACTATTCACGATACTGTTCACGACACTATTCACATGCATTGTACAATAATATGACAGTGTTTGATTGGATGAATGATGTGTCATTGGCCGCTTATATAGCATTGACTGATGATATGGTGTTAACTGATAACATGTCACGATCCTATTGAACTAAAATACTTATGTGGCGTTGACCGGTGATGTGGCAGTATATTAGTAGATCGAAAAAACATGAGTATAGTACATGCATATACATGGAATGACAGCCTTGATGATGTGTTCCATCCAATAAGAACTTGACACGTGGCGCAATCCTAAGCATTCAAATTGTTTTAATCCAATGGTCATGATTTACTCATGGTATCTATACAATGGGGGCTCCCCCCATAATGTGATACCCCTGAATCCATTTTTGAGCTCCAATTTCTGTTATTCCATATCCATTTTATATTTTCTACGTATTTTAATAAAATTTCTATTTTACCCCTAGTTCAATTATGAGTAGCTAATTTTTTTTCAAGCTTAGGTTGAAGGTGAAGTCTCAACATGCTCTATAGGCTTAATTTGGTAAATTTACTTTTTTTTCCCCTCTAATTTATGTGAATATTTTGACTTTTTGTTGACAGATAGTAATAATATTGTCTAGATATTGGCTGGTATAACTGCTCCCTAGGCAAGGTTATTACTATTTGGCACAGGAAGCACTTAGCACCATATCAATTAGAGTGAGGTTCATAAGGAGTGGAAAATCTCTCTTCATGATTTAATTGACATTAATAAGGAATGTTGAGCCGATAGTGCATGTTGAATACAGATCCGGAAACCAAAGCACTTCATTTTAATAGTTATTTCCCCCAGCTCTAATTTAAATTAATAGATAGCCTACGTCATTTTCATTATAAATTCAATCACCCCTTAGAAAATAAATTCTACATGCAATTAAAATTCACCTCCTCGTGGGATCGACACTCATCACCGTTGATCTATTCTACAATAGATTCGTGTGCTTATGAGTTCAATAAAATTTGTACAAGTTTTTGGCGCCGTTGCCGGGGAGGTAAGTTATTTTAAATCGTAGAATAAATTTTTAATTTCTTTATTTATTTATTTTTAGTTGTTTTCTTGTAATTTTTTTTATTATTAAAAAAAGAAAAAAAAGAAAAAAAATAAATCTGCATTTTGAGGTAGGTATTTTTTTCTCTTCTTTAAATTTCTGTAATTTAATTTTCATGTTATTTTTTTATTTTGTTAATTTGGCAGGTTCAACCGCCTATTCATTTATTTAATTTGTTTCACGCATTTTTTTATATATATATATATAGCACTTAAGTTTGTTTTCATAAAAAGATTATAAAAGCGTGATAAGGTTGTATCATAATTTCTCCTTCTCCTCCTCTTTATTTTTATTTTTGTTCTCATTTTTTTCTGTGTTCTTTGCATGCATGGTCGTAGGTCACAATTACCTAATCTTGAGCCTATAGATTTTGAATTGGAAAAAACACTTCGCACATACAAATACGTTGCAATTAAAAATAAAATTGAAATGGATTTGCAACCAGCACCAGAAGAGATGCCATTTAAGAACTACTTCCGTCCCTTAGCTAACTCGAGCACATCATGCATAAAATACCCAAATGTAGCTAGTAGGAGTTTTGAATTAAAACCTAGTGTGTTAAATTGTCTCCCAACATTCTATGACCTAGAAAATGAAGGTCTATTTAATCATCTGAATGATTTCTATACTATTTGTCAAACTTTTAAATATGAGAATTTTTTAAATGATGATATTAAACTTAGATTATTCCCATTTTCTTTAGATGATAGAGCTCGTTCATGGTTCAATGCATTGTCTGCTAATAGCATTACATCATGGGAACAAATGGTAAAAAAAAATTTGAATAAATACTTTCCAGTACATAAAACCAATTTTTTTCACAGGGAAATTTTAGAGTTTACCTAAAGAGAAGACGAGCAGTTTTTCGAAGCATGGGAGCGATTTAATGGGCTACTTCTAAAGTATCCACATCATGGGTACGAGAAATGGCATCAATGCCAATACTGTTTGGAGGGATTATTGCCGCATATGCAAGAATGGCTAATAGCAACAAGTGGAGGAGAGCTAATGTCAAAAAGTGCATTAGAGTTTTGGGATTTCTTCCAGTGACAAGCGGATAATTCCCAACAACGGAGTCGTTCACTCAGGAATACTAGAAGAGTTAAGGGAGTGAATGAGGTTCACATTGGCAAGTGAAGTTCAGAAATTAAACAAGTCAAAGAGATAGTTAAAGGTTTTTCTCGACAAATAGCATCATTAACAACAACTAAATTGATAGAGCCACATGACGAGGACTCATACCCAGATCAAGCCAATTCCATAGGTGTAATAAGAAAGTCATTAAACTACAACCCTTACTTCAACACATATAATACTAAATGAAGAGACCATCCTAATTTTTCATGGTCTCAAGGATTCCAACAGAATGGATCAGCAGCTCCAGCTCCACCAATGCAACTAATTCCTCAAAATCCTCAAGTCTCTCGGCCACCATTTAGACCATACAATCAGAACCTAAACTATTCTCAACTTAGACCATGAGAGGATGTATTTCAGAATTTCAAGAATCTTACTCACTCCACAATCGAGCAACAAAACCGCACCATTAATGAACTGCGAAATGAGATGAGAGCAGGCTTCAACTTACAAACCCAATCAGTTTCAAACCTCGAAAAAATGGTGGGACAGCTTGCTTCTTTAGTTCAAACTTTGGCAATGACTGTTGAGAAATGCAAATTCTCAAGTCAACCAGTGCCTAATCCTAAAGGAGTATTTGTAAATACTCAAATTGTATTTGTAAATGTAGAAGACTCATCATCAGAGAAGAAAGAAAAACCAACCCACGAGAATACGTTCCTAAAGCTCCATTTCCCCAGAGGTTAGTTAAAGCAAAGACGGGTAAATCCACAATTGAGATTTTTGAAATCTTTAAATAGGTAAGTGCTAACATCCTTTTGCTTAACGCTATAAAACAAGTGTCATCTTATGCCAAGTTTCTTAAAGACCTTTGTACTGAAAAGAGAAACATTCATGTTCAAAAGAAGGCATTTTTAATAGAAAACGTGAGCTCTATACTCCAATACAAAATTCCTCTAAAATACAAAAACCTAGGCTCCCCCACTGTCTCATGTAGTATAGGGAACCACACAATTGAGAATGTTTTGTTGGACTTAAAAGCTAGTGTAAATCTGTTGCCTTACTCAGTATTTGTGAAACTTGTACTGAAAAAATTACACCAACTCTAGTGGTGTTACAGCTTGCAGATCAATCCATGAAAAAATCTCATGGTATTATAGAGGACGTGCTTATATAGGTAGATAAGTTTTATTTTCCTGTTGATTTCATTGTAATTGACACTCAACCAGTCCAGGATTCAAGGAAGCACATCCTCATTATCCTAGGACGACCTTTCTTAGCAATTGCCGAGGCTCACATTCAATGCAGGACTGGAAATATGCAGTTATCCTTTGGCAATATGACAATAGAGCTAAATATCTTCAACATTGCTAAAAAACCTCACAATACAGATGATGGAATTGTTGATGTGGATTTAATAAAAGAATTAGTTGATAATACTTTTTCTTCAAACCTTAGGGATGACCTTTTACAAACATGTTTATCTTACTTTAGTTTGGATTTTGATATTGACAGATCAGTAGATAAAGTTAACGCTTTACTTGATTTAGCACCATCCATGGACACTAATAAATGGAAGTCAATAGTGGAACAAATAGCACAATTAGAGAAGAAACTGAATCCATCATCAGAATCACTACCAAAACTTGAGCTTAAACCATTACCCGACACTTTAGAATATGCGTTTTTAGGAGAAAAAACACTCTTCCAGTAATCATTTCATCATCCCTAAATGACGAACAAAAAGGTAAGTTGTTGGAAGTTTTAAAAGTGCACAAATGAGCATTAGGATGGACTATAGCCGACATAAAAGGTATAAACCTAGGGAAATGCAACGTCGGTTGAACCCTAATATAAAAGAAGTTGTTAGAACTGAAGTCCTCAAACTGTTAAATGCAGGTATCATTTACCCCATTTCTGATAGTTCATGGGTCAATCCTGTGCAAGTTGTCCTCAAACCGTCAGGAGTCACAGTAGTTACCAATGCTGAAAATGAATTAATACCCATTAGAGTGACTACAGGATGGCGTATATGTATTGATTATAGAAAGTTAAATTCTGTCACATGTAAAGACCATTTTCCTTTACCATTTATCGATCAAATGCTTGATAAATTAATAGGTCATGAATTTTATTGCTTTCTAGATGGCTACTCAGGATATAATCAGATTCCCATACTACTAAAAGATCAAGAGAAGACCACTTTCACTTGCCCTTTTGGCACTTTTGCATATAGTAGAATGCCATTTGGATTATATAATGCACATGCAACATTTCAACGTTGCAAGTTAAGCATTTCTTCTGATATGGTTGAACGATTCTTTGAAGTCTTTATAGATGATTTTTCTATTTTTGGTGATTCATTTTATCAATGTTTACATCATCCAACACTAGTTCTGCAGAGATGCATAGAGAAGAATTTGGTCTTAAATTGAGAGAAGTGTCATTTCATGGTAAAATAAGGTATTGTTCTCGGTCACATCATTTCGAGTAAAGGTATTGAGGTTAATAAAGCCAAGGTGGATCTCATTTCTAATCTTCCTTTACCTAAAACAGTCAGAGAAGTAAGATTTTTCCTTAGGCATGCAGGTTTTTATAGACGTTTTATTAAAGATTTTAGCAAAGTTTCCAGACCCTTATACAATTTACTTGCTAAGGATGTACCTTTTATCTTTAATGATTCATGTCTTATGGCTTTTGAAAAACTAAAGCAATTGTTGACATCATCACCCATCATTCAGCCCCCAAACTGGAACTTAGTATTTGAGTTCATATGTGATGCATCTGATTATGCAGTAGGAACAGTATTAGAACAAAGAGTATGACATTTCATGTCATTTACTATGCTAGTATGACATTGAATGATGCACAGTTAAACTATTTAACCACTGAAAAAGAAATGCTAACAGTAGTGTTTGCATTAGAGAAATTTTGATCTTATCTCATTGGTTGTAAAATAATTGTTTTCACAGATCATACTGCTCTTAAATATCTTCTCAAAAAGAAAAATACAAAAGTTAGACTAATTTGTTGGGTATTACTTTTGCAGGAATTTGACTTTGAAATCAAGGATAAGAAAGGCACAAAAATTGTTGTGGCAGACCATCTCTCTCGTCTCAATTTTGATACAATTATAAAACCTTTACTATTGAACAAATCATTTCCAGATGAATAATTGATAAGTGTGGAAGTATTACCATAGTATACTGATATAGTTAACTATCTTGTTACAGGTAAACTTCTGGAGCATTGGATTAAGTAGGATAAGGCCAAACTTTTTGCGGAAATAAAGAATTTCTTCTGGGATGACCATTATCTGTTCAAGTATTGTGCAGATCAAATTGTCAAACAATGTGTTCCAGAAAGTGAATTTTAAAATATCTTTTCATTCTGCCATGAACAAGCTTGTGGAGGCCATTTCAGCGCTACGAAAACAACTACTAAAATTTTACAATGTGGTTTCTATTAGCCAACTCTATTTCGAGATGCTTACATTTTTTGTTCTTCATGTGATAGGTGTCAACAAATGGGGAGCATTACACGAAGGAACATGATTCCACTAAACCCAATTTTAGTGGTCGAGATTTTTTATGTATGGGGTATCGACTTCATGGGATCCTTTCCCCCTTCTTTTGGCCATCAATACATATTGGATGCTGTTGACTATGTATCAAAATGGGTAGAAGCAGATGGAGAATCAATGATTATAAGGTGGTGATCGAATTTTTGAAAAGCAACATTGTTTCACGCTTTGGATTTCCTCGAACAATAATCAGTGATGGTGGAGCCCACTTTTATAACAAATCGTTCAAAGCTCTTTTGACAAAGTATTTCATTACTTACAAAGTGGCGACCCCATATCATCTACAAACTAGTGGCCAAGTTGAGATCTCTAATAAAAAAATCAAGCACATATTAGAAAAGACGATGAGACAAGACAAAAAAGATTGGTCATTAAGATTGGATGATGCATTATGGGCATATAGAACAGCTTTCAAGACCCTAATTAGGATGTCATCCTATAGGCTAGTCTATGGAAAAGCTTGCCACCTACTTGTGAACCTCGAGCATCGTGCATACTGGACCATCAAGAAATTCAACTTTGACATGCGGCAAGCTAGCTCAGAAAGAAGATTACAGCTACCAGAACTCGAAGAAATTAGTAATGATGCATACGAAAATGCCAAGATTTACAAGCAGCGAATGAAAGTCTTTTATGACAAGCAAATTATGAGAAAATCTTTCACCCCAGGTCAGAAAATGCTTTTATTCAATTCTTACTTGCACCTATTTCCAGGTAAGTTACGTTCTCAATGGACTGGTCCCTTTATAGTTCACACTGTTTTTCCACATTGAGCAATTGAAATTAAGGATCCAAATAACGGTGTCACTTTTAAAGTTAATGGTCAAATATTAAAGCCATAACTAGAGTACCAACCACATGAAAAGGACATCAAAATTGATTTGAGTGACCCGCCAAACTTGAACTAAGATTTTTTCTTATTTCTTTCTTCTTTTCAGTGATTTAAATTTTTGTAAAAGTGTGTTTATTTAATCATTCCATTTTCTTTTATCGCTTTTAATCATGTGTGTCTCAACTAGACAGATCTTCTTGAACCTTCTCAAACAACTTCAACGTGTACAATCCCATCTGAGAAGTCAGATACAATTTTATAAAACACATCTTATTTGGAAGCTACAACCTCCAGAGTTGGTATCCCACGTTAAAGATCTAGAAAGACAACTCAAAGAAATTGAGGGAGGTATCAATGATACCCAAGTAGAACTTGAGGTAAATTCAATCAGAGGACGATTTTGAAATTATTATTTTTCTTTTCTTTTCTTTTCTTCTTTGTATTCTTTAGTTTGTTACCACGGTTAAGTGGCGGAAACAATACTCCGTGATAGTCAAAGTCGGTTACTTCGGTTTTCTATAATAACTGATATTCTGATAATAAGGTATGGAAAGAAAAGCGATTCTAGCAAAGCTTCACAAGCGATTTCCTTCACTTCCTCATAATACCCTCTTTACAATCTATAAGGCTCGGTCCGTACGCATGCGATTGCTTATGAGAAATAACGTCGCTGCTGACATCTGTTGGTTAATCAAGGCCAAAATACATTTGGCAGGTAAGTTGCCTCCTAAATTTATTGTGTACATGCTTGGTTGTAGTAAAGGAAATTACTCAAGCAAACGAAGAGCTCAAAAACTTCATGTTGATTGTCATAAGCGTGTCAGGATGAAATGCGATAAAAATCCTTGTTCTTTAGGAATGATTTCTGATAACAGGGAAGATAAGATTCAATTCATTAGGGATGGCTTGAATAAAGAGCCATTTGATGATGTCTTTTTGTCTCTTGAAATGCATCCCAGTAGATACGTACAAAGAGCAATTCTCCAGTTATAGCCATTATTTCAAAAAGAGCGTGTACAATATATTCTTGGGAATCTGACTATAAACGACCATGTTTGCCAGTTTATAAGAAAACTGGATGGGAAACCTATCCTCGACCCAAAAAGGGCATTCAAGCTGTTTCTAGACATAAAACCAGAGAAAGATGTGAGCCACAATCATAACTATCTGTAAATATCCTTTTACTGTTGTTTTATTTTACTGTTGTTTTATCAATTGCATTATTGTCTTTAATAATTGTTTCCTTTTTACTATTTCCTTTTTTACTTTAGAGCCATATGCTTTACGCGTTAATTGACATAGACATGCTACTTCATATACAGTTGTGAACCATTGACACAAGATCCTTGATATTTGATACTTTTTTTTTAGACTCACAAATTATTTTTTAGAAGCATCCCAATGGCAGCTACTCCCAATAAACAATTCAAAAACATTTGTGTGCTCCCTGGGTTTAACTATGGTAAACATAAAGAGTTCGTTGAGGCAGCCATAGATCTTGGTCGAAGCATAGCAGAAAGAAATCTACATTTGGTATATGGAGGAGGTGACCGAGGGTTATCAAAACTGGTCTCAGAAGCTGCTTCTATTAGAGAGAGCCAAGTGTTAGGCATCATCTCAAAAAGCCTAAAACCGTTTGGCTGTTCGTCTGACTCACCAACTGGAGAAGAGTTAGTTGTCTCAGGTATGCAAGAGAAAATAACTAAAATGCTAAATCATGCTGATGCTTTTATTTTCTTACCAAGAGATCTTGCAACTCTAGAGGCACTAATCACATTATCATCTTGGGCCTATCTAAACATTCATCAGAAACCCACCAGTTTGTTAAATGTCACTAACTTTTATGATTGCTTTATTGCATTTCTTAATCATGCAATAAAAAAACCATTTCATCCCTTTCACAACGAAAAAAATATTTATTTATGCTCATACTATTAATGAGTTACTTGATCTGTTACAAGCTTATATACCAAAGCCAAATCTCAAGGCCCTTGTGTTGGAATGGCCAACTAATGATGGTCACAGTAACCGTAGTAAGAAGTACAAATTAGATTTAACTCTCCACTTGTAAATATTTTCTTTGTGATGCAGCATCTAGGTGATGCCTTCTAAACCCTATTTTCTTTTAAACATTAAGGACAATGTTTCGTTCTGGTTGGGGGGAGAGAATAGTTGACAATTGTAAAATATCTCAATCTTTGTGTAGTTTTTACTGATTTTTGTTGTAGAAACTAACTATAGCTAAATTGTTTAGTCGAAGATGACTAAATATGGAGTATAGTGACTCTAGAAACGCATCTTCTTACATAAAAAAAATTCCAAACATTTCTTTTAAGCTTCAACAATCATTTTAAATGTGATCTTTCTAACTTCTTTTACCAATTAGTTTTTTTATTTTCACCGTTTTGCATGCATAATTTTCATGACTAGAATAGGTTTGGGGGTAGAATTAAAAAAAAAAATTGTGTGATCTTTTCACATTAGATGACATGATAACTTTAAAATTTTAGTATTTGTATTATCTTTGATCTTGAGTTATGTTACACCATGTTTGTTACTCTACATGTTGATGTTGGAGATAAATATAAGTTGTTTGAAAGAATGCACATGTCATAATAAATTCCAAGCAAGTTTTTGAGCCTGTCATTTTTCTTGGAGAGTAACCCTTTATGACCATTCTTCATTCAGTTTAGTAGTTTATTATTTTATACATTATCTCTGAATTTTTTTTAGAGTTAACGTTCTCTAAAAAAAAAAATTGTGTGTTGCTACATCTGAAGGTCCATCTAACTAGTAATTATAAATGATTATTTATAACCTTAAAAGACGACAGAAATGTCATCTTTGGTCCGTTTGAACCTTTCCAACCAACCCTATTAATATGCATCCGTAGTTAACTCCTTTGAGCCTCAAAAAAATAAAATTTCTTTGGTAACCTATTATCTTATCCCACTCCAATGTGGAGTATCACCTTGTATTTTGTATTTCCCATCACCCATTTATGTTTGAAAATAGAGATAATTTTGCATTCATGAAAAAAGTGCTAAAAAATAAAAAAAAAACAAAAAAAAATATATAAAAGTAAATAAAATAAAATAAAAAGAGAAAAGAGAATTCAAGTGAAAAGCACCTGACGATCTCCAAAATCCTCTATTTTTCAAATATATATTTTGTTTTTGTTATTATCCCTTCTTTTTAGCCACGTCCCTAGCCTACGTTATGTCCTAATAAAAGTCCTTTTTGATTTTATAGAACTACAGTTTAAAATTGAAACAAGTTATATGGGTTGAAAAGATGTGGTAGTGCATATTAAAAAAAGTAAAAAAAAAATAAAAAAAAGAGAAAAAAAAAAGAAAGAATGATGAATACATTGGTTTAATTATCATTTTGTTTGATTTAAGATCGTATTATTTCTAAGTTGAAGGCATATTTCTGTCATCTTGGTGAGAGTGTATGATATTACTTCTTTATTATTTTCACTCAATTTACCATTCACTGGAGTGGTTATTTTCTGGTTTAATTTCTTTGTGAGAGTATCACTACTACCGGTGAGATTTTAGGGTTTGACATGTCATTCTTGAAAGTGACTCAATTACTATAGTTGTGACAAAGTTTTCTAGACTGATTCATGTGGACAGTTGATGTAGGGATGATATTTCTTTAAACTAAAGATAATACTTATACTTTTATTTAATTGTTATTATTAGTATGATTGAATAAATACGAGTGTTTAAAAAAAATCAAATCATTTTGGCTTGAATTTTATTTTCGCTTAATTTGCTAGGGACTAGCAACAAGCTGGTTAGGGAGTGTGTTAAGTGCTAGAAAGTGTGTATTTATAATAGAAAAAATCATCATTTTACACTCCAAGGCTCACTAATATCCCTACTTTTATGTCTTAAAGTCCATTGTCATTTAATTAAGTATGTTTTATTTTAATTAAGTATTTTATGTATTCTAGGGGACATCATGGTCATTTCGCAATGAACGAGAGATCAAATAGAAAAACGGACAGTAATTTTGAACTCAGGATAGTCGAAAACCTTAAGAGGAGCCTAAAAAGATAAATCGTACTGTTTACAGATACAGTACTATTCACGACACTGTTCACGATATTGTTCACAGTACTGTTCACATGTACTGTATGATAACGTGGCACTGTATGATGACGTGGCAACATTTGATTGGACGAATGATGTGGCATTGATTGATGATGTTGTGTTGACTGATGACGTGTCACGATCCTATTGGACTAAAATGCTTATGTGGCGTTGATCGGCGACATGGCAGTATGTTAGTGGATGAAAAAAATATGCGTACAGTACATGCATATACACGAAATGACAGCCCTGATGATGTGTTTCATCCAATAAGAACTTACCACGTGGCGCAATCCTGAGCATCCAAATTGTTTTAATCTAATGGTCATGATTTACTCATTGTATCTATAAAAATGGGGCTTCCCCCCCTAATTTGACACTCCTGAATCTATTTTTGACCTCCATTTTCTATAATTTCATCTCCATCTTGTATTTTCTACATATTTTAATAAAATTTCCATTTTACCCCTAGTTCAGTTATGAGTAGCTAATTTTCTTCCAAGCTTAGGTTGAAGGTGAAGTCTCAACATGCTCTATAGGCTTAATTTGGTAAATTTACTTTTTCTTCCCCTCTAATTTATGTGAATGTTTTGACTTTTCGTTGACAGATAGTAATAATCTTATCTAGATATTGGCTGGTATAACCGTCTCCCTAGGCAAGGTTATTACTATTAGACACGGGAAGCACTTAATGCCATATCAATTAGAGTAAGGTTCATGAGGAGTGGAAAATCCCCCTTCATGATTTAATTGGCACTAATAAGGAATGTTGAGCCGATAGTGCATGTTGAGTACAAATTCGGAGACCCAACCACTTTATTTTAATAGTTATTTCTCGCAACTCTAATTTAAATTAATAGATGGCCTACGTCATTTTCATTATAAATCGAATCACTCACTTAGAAAATTAATTCTACATGTAATTAAATTCACCTCCTTGTGGGATCGACACTCGTTACCGTTGATCTATTCTACAATAGATTTGTGCGCTTGCGAGTTCAATAAAATTTGCACAACAGTAACCAAATCCTCTTAGTTGAAATGGGAAAAGAAATGGTTTCTACTTATATGAATGAAAGAAATCTAACTGATAACTATTATATAGTATGGGTCTAAGTGTCATTTTTCCTTTAAAAATAAAAGTGTAATATGAAATTAGACAAACACAGTACAAATACTAATTTTTTATACTAATAAACATGTAATTGATAGGAGTTATAGTAAACTAATATTTTAGGATTATGATTTTTGAAGTATGATTTGCAAGGATATAATTGTATTTTTTAAAAATAATAAAGTTGTAATAGGAACTTTGATAGTGTAATTAATTATGTGGTAAAAAGCTACTGCTAAAATTGAGCAACTTAAGAAATAGGCCAATTTAAAAAAATATATGTTATCAAACATTTTTTGTTGTACAAATTTATGAAATAATTTTAACTGCAATCCCAAAGATGCCTTATTCAATACGAAATTACTCTTGGATTCACTGAACTTTGCAAAAATCAAACAAAATGAACTTGCTTAATGAGCATCATCATCATCTTCAATGTTTGCTGCAAATTGAAGTTTGTTCAGTTACTGCAAATTGTCTACTATTTTATTGTAGCAGCAAACCCACTGGTGAGCAGCCCAATATAGAAAACAATTCAATTATGTTAACTAAATAGACGAATATGTCATCAATGATAGATTACGAAGTGCCATTCAAATTCTAATTCACTTTTACTTCACTTTCACCAACAACAATACTAAAAGCCAAGAAAAAAAAAATCGGTTGTCCCTTTCACGATTGTTCATCTTCTTGACCTTCTAATTTCTTTGACTTTATACCTTTTCTCTGTTAGTATGCTTTTAGAACTTGTATAAATTGATTACTTTTTGTGATGGATTTTACTGACTTGCTCTAAATTTTATTTGGGTTCATTATTTTGAATTCTTGATTGGCTGCTTATTATTTGTGATTGGTTTTGCTGAGTTGCTCTATAGTTTGTTTTGAATCATTACTTTGAAAAGTTTCAACTTTCACTGCTGTCTATATATTCACCTTTTTTTTTATTAAGATATCACAAAGACTAAATTTTTGACACTTTTAAACTTGCCAGATATCTCTATTGTTTCTTTAAAATCAAAGTATTTGTGATATTATTTATTTAATTTGCAAAACAAAAGAATGAGTCTTTGAACATGATGACGTTAAACAAGCTTCGAGGGTAATTTATTGAAGGCTTGTTACAATTAAATAACATGGTAATGTTAAATTCTAAATCAATGTTGTGTCTTGGAAGTCGGTTGGTAAAACTCAAGCAGATTGGAGTTAGAGCATGTATACTTTTTTTTTTTTTAATAACTGCATATATTATTGTTGGAATAATTGCAAAATTGCTAGAGAGCATTTTAAGTAAATACTTACTGTTATTTTTTCACCAGTAACATTTTTAAAAATTGAAATGATGGACAAATTTTAGTTGTTTAATTTATTTGAGGATGCTAATTAAGCTTGTAATTACTAATTAATTTATTAATTATTATATCATTTCATGTTGTTATAGGTTGTAATGTCCCACAAAAGGAAAACTCTCCTTTCATTCTTTGCCAAAGTAAATGGTGGTCAATCACCAAATGAGACAAGTTCTCCATGCGATATTGATGCCTCAAGTTCTCCTAAATCTCAAAGAGCCGAATTTGAGAAAGTCAATATTCTATCCACTATTGACACCCCATTATACATCTTAATAAATACTTATTCCACTGACAAAAGTGAAGATGTGCGAATGGTGTACATAAATATGAGATCATTTCAACCCAAGCTACAAAAGTACCCATGGACTAAACATGGTATGCAAAATCGTCGATTTTAAGTTGGCGTAAGTATTCCATATCAAAAGATAAAGGATTTCATTTTCCATGCTTTCTTTTTTATGATACATCATCTAAGTATGATGCATTTATTGTTAATGGTTGTCAAAATTAGAAGCATGTTTCTTGTGAAAAAAATGTGCTCTTGCACTACATGAAGGGAGTTATGGTTCTTTTCACAATGTTGCCATGGTAGAATAGAGTAATTTAAAGGATCCATCTAAACATATTGATAGAAGAATGAATGCACAATCTTCAAAACAAGTTTTAGAGAATAGATTGCAGTTAAAAACCTCAATAGTATCCACTAGGTGGTTAGCAAAACAAGTTTGTGCTTTTAGAGGTCATTATGAGTCGGTTAATTTTCTTAATAGTGGAAATTTTATTGAATTAATCGAGTTGTTAGCAACAACGAATAAGGACATTAACAAAGTTACGTTAGAAAATGCTCCTAGAACTGCCCAATACATAGTAAAGAAAACGAGATACAAGAATTTGGAAAACTTAAATTGTTTTCTTATATATTAAAGGATTTGTACATATGTATATATGTGTACATAATGAAGACATAAAAGGAATATATATTTTCTTCATGGTAGCCGTTGGGGCTAATGATATGGCTAGATTCCTTCCCATTTATCTGCAATAATCTCGCTCAAGGAAAGCCTCTTGCTAAAGCTATACAAGATACTAACTAGTCTCAAACTTATGTACTGTATGTTGCGGCAATTTGGGATGGTGGGAGCTATTGTGCTTGTACAAGATTCTTACATGTCATACGAACCTTGTCATATAACGCCTAAGATTCAAAAGGAGTTAGTGAATATTCTTACTAATGAAGTGCGACACAAGATTCAGAAGGAAATTAGAGATGCTAAATTTATTATTCTTGTTGATGAAGCACTTGAGGAATCTTAAAAAGAGCAAATGGTTATTACTTTGAGGTATGTTGATTGTGATGTGTTTAGTAGAGAACATTTCTTTAAAGTTGTGAATGTTGATGACACAACGGCCTTTATACAAATTTTTAGTTGAAAATTTGAGAGGTCAAAGTTATGATGGTGCTAATAATATGGCTGGAGAGTGGAACGGATGACAATCCTTATTTCCTATTGATTGTCCGTATGTCTATTATAGACATTGCCATGCTTATCGACTACAACTTGTATTAGTTGCGGTATCCAAACAAGTACATGAGGTATGGTTATTTTTTTTCTTAGTTGAGTTCTATTGTCAACTTTGCTAATGCTTCTTTCAAATGTTATTTTGAGTCAAAATATGCTAAAGAGAAAAAAATTATAGCATTGATAGCTTTAGACAAGCTTGAGATTAGTATAGGTTCTAATCAAGCCTGAACTCTATAAAGGGCTAGAGATACTTGTTAGAGCTCATATTTTACTTCAGTCAATAGGCTTATTAAGAGTTTGGTGTAACTTTTCAATAGGGGTAGGTAAAATTGGGTTCGAATCAACCCCATTGATTTCCAAATGGATCGGATATGGGAAAAAGTCATTCAAAGTCAACCTAAATTATTGATTGGATTAAAAATTTGAATTGAGTTTGAATCTAATTCAGGTTTAACAGCATCCAAGTCATACGGATATCCATTCTATAATTCTATTGTCTTAATAATTTCAAAATCTTTTTTTTTTCACCAAAGCAATCAAGCAAAATAATAAACCTCATCATATAATAATGTTTCAAACTTTTTAAATAAATTATTTAAAATAATATAGTCAAATACCATGAAATGCTTGGTGAAGGTGGCGATTGAGGTGAAGCAAGCTGCAGCAGTTGTGGCAACCGGTGGAGCAAACAACAGCAAGCAGCAGCATTCAAAGTGTAGCAGATCGCATCTGTGAGTCACAGTAGCAGCGATGGCTTGGCTTTATACAGTTGCGTCGGTGACTGCTGGCTGCTACTTAATACAGCTACATCTCCGATCTGTTGGCTGTTGCTGCTTTACGTGGTTGTTGTTTGCTGTCTCGTCGTCTCCGATCTCCAAGGCCTGAGCTTTGTGTGTATGTGAGTGTGTGGTGTGAGCGTATAGTGTGAGTGTGTGGTGTGACTTTGTTTGTTTCGTTCTCTTTTTTTTTTTTTAATTTTGAAGTCAACCCAATCAGTTTTTCAGATTGAATCGGATTTCATCCAATCCAATCACGATTTGATTGGGTTGGCAAGGATGCATAGATCGGGTTTGTTAACAATTTGATTCGATACAAATCTGATATTTTTTTTATCAGGTCAGGTTGTGTAGGATCGGATTGAATCGGATATTTTGTCCAGTCCTACTCTCAAACATCAATGATAAACCAAGTCAAGATATGCGTGGAAAAGCTAAAAATGCTTATTGAGAGATAAAATCCTTTGTTTTTGTGTTTATTTTACTTTGGGTAGACATCTTAGAATCTTTGATATTCAATTAAACAAATAAAACCTTTGATATCTTGAGTACTTTGAATTATATCACACTAAAAGTCTTTTGTAAGAATTTTTAGATAATGGTTGGGATGATTTTATTAGAAGTGTGGTATCATTTTTGGAAAGCATGGCACTAGTGTGCTTGATATGAGTGTTTGTTATATGGAAGGTGTCAACAAAAAGATAATGTTACAATTGAGCAATATTATCACTTTGATATATTTCATATTGTAATAGATTTTCAATTGATAGATATAAATAGTATATTCCCAGAGCAATAGAACTCCTTACTCTAAGCTCGGCTTTGGATCCAATTGATGGGTTTAAATTATTTGATATAGATTGTATTAGTTCTCTTGCTGAGAAACTTTGTCGTTATGATTTTGCTGCAAATGAGATTCTTGCTTTGAGAAGAGAATTAGAACATTATAATTTGATGTGCTTTCTCATCCATTATTTCAAAAGTTGCTTCAGTTTTTGAGTTATGTCGACGATTAATTGAAACAAAGAAGTCATAACACTATTTCTTGAGTAAAAGATTTATTTGTCTAGTGTTGAGTCTTCTAGTTTCTACACCCATAATAGAGCATGCATTTTCCACCATGAGCCTTATCAAGACATCACTTTGCAATAAGAGAGAAAACAAGTTTCTTTCGGATTGTATGGTTGTCTATGCTAAAAGAGAAATTGCAGATACTATTAATTCATATTCCATAATTGATGAGTTCCACTGTTTGAGGCTGCAGAAAGTACAATTTTAATAGTATTTTTGTTTTGAATTACACTTTTGTTTTTTATTTTTTTATATAATCATTTTGTTTATAATAAATATTTTTGGTGCAAGGCTTTTAATGTCCCCCCCTTATTAGTTGTATTTATTTTTTTCTACTTATTTTTTTAAATTTAGCCTAGGTACTTTAATGTCTTGGGTCCGCCCTTGCTTCTTAGAAACCCCTTTAACATAGTAAATACTGATTCTTCTTTGAAGATTATAATCATAATAGCGTCTACAAGACAATAGGAGGCTGAAGAGTAAAGACTACATGCACTTGAATTTGCCGCAAGACCTAGTGTTTCAAGAAGTTGGCGCAAATGCTTCTTTCTATCCTTGTGTTGTCCTTTCGTCTTTAATTTTTAAAGCCCTTCCTTTTTACACAGCTAGAGTATCAATCTTGGATCTCCTTACTTCAATTTACTAAGATTAATTTTTTTACTCCATAAAATCAAAATATCAAATTTCCTTACTAATTATGGAAACCTTTTATTCCTGCCCCATATGGAAAATATGCCGTGGCCTATTTTGTCTTTACTTACATACCATCTTCAAGATAAAATATCTCCTACACGTGCCTTGTTGACCCCATACACAATAAGCACGAAAACCTAATATAAAATAGAGAATGACTCTTTTGATGGCACATATAATGAAAAATGTAATTTACATTGTATAGAGAATTGCTTAATACAACGAAGACTCGATGATGTTATCATAAACAACACAAATAAACTTTGCAAAGTCTCCATACTCTTAAACTCAAATGTGAATAAAACACGATTAATGAGAAAGAATATTTTGTGTTAAGGTTCTTTCATTCTGTTAAAGGCGTTTGGGCTTTCTACTGGTTGGAAAAGTAAGGCATCATTTTTTTTCCCAATAAAAAAAGGGTATAAGTAAATGGTTAGATGACTTAAACATTTTCTTATGAGTTGCAAAGCAAAGAAATTTCAATAAGGGTCTATTTGTTAATAGTGCTTTTATTATGAGACACACATCTTAATGGCTCACTCTTAGCTAATTTGGCCTTCTCTTTTGTAGAAAGGTTTGTTTTAATTCAAGATTGTTTTGTAGACTACAAGAAAATTTGGTTTATGTGATCTCCAAATTTTGTTACATATAACCTTTTGTGATGACAAAAAGAGGTTATATATGCGGGCATTGCAAATGCTTTATAACCGTATTTTTGGCATTACAAAGTGTCTTTTATGATGGCAAACATGTGATTACAAAAGGTGGTAATCGTCACTGAAATATGCAACAACCTAGACAATCACATAGAGCACTTTTCTTGCATTCTTAATAAAATAAGTTTTTTGATCGATTAAAGCATATACAAATCATAAACGTTTAATTTGAATACTTTTACCAATATTTGTCAAGATTGTTTTTTGGTGTTCCTGATATTTGTCAATTAGAAACAAAAAAATTCAATACTGAATACTCATTACAATTTTGAAACACTAAAATTAATTGTTATGATACCATTCAAAAAATTCAAAGTATATACTAAAAATGAATGCAATGGAAAAGCTCCAATGCGATCCACAAGTCTCCAATTAAAAAAATTCAAAGTGTTTACAAATCCTCATTCAAGTCTAATACAAAGTCCCACCAAAATAAGTATGAATCAAGAAATCTCTAATACATCTTATCAAATGATTGCTTGCAATAGAAGCAATAATATATTAAAATTATACAAGATAAACATATTCAAATATCATAATTATATATTTAACACTTGTTGCTAGCTAAAATTCGAAGCTCTTGTTGCAACTATTAATGTCTCTTAAATCACTCAATTCGTAATGTTATGCATATATCTGTTATTTATTTTTTAAAAATTTTTAACTAAATTTTAAATTAACATATTATTCAAAATCAACAATCAAGAAGCTTGATTGAGTATTTTGACTGTATAATATTTTCAGTTGACTTAATTGAGTTTCATAATAATAATAGGGATTTGAAGTTTAAATATTATTGAAATCATTTTAGATTCTATTCTTGTTTTGCTATCTGATACAGTTCAATGGCTAATTTTCTAATTATGTCACAATCGCTAGCCTTGTGTAGGCTTATGAATGGATGACATTGCTTCTATCAAAATGCAAAGATAAGAGAACATGAAAATTGTCATAATTACCGCTACGATTTGTCCAACTAATGTCCAATCTAATTTCCTATGTCAAATTTGGATTCCTAAGTAGTTCTGTTTAATTTATCAAAAATCAAGTTAAGAATTGTTCCTTTCAATGTGATTATGGCAATGGCAAGAATATAGAAATGCATTTAGCTTGAAAATCAGTTAAAAGCTATTTGGAACTTGCTAGGCTGCCAAGTTTGTTATAACCATTGAGTAGGTTATAATATGTCTTGAGTTCTAATAAAAACTACTGTAGCTTTAATCTTGCTATAATGAGCTAATGTTCACCATGTGCAAAACAGACGGCAAAAGCTCTTGCTGATCTCATCCACGGATTGAGTGCGAATCAATTTATCTTATTACCATATAATCTTGGGTTAGTTATTTTGTTACTGAAAATATCTTTGTTTATCTACTTAGTTTTTACTTTTTAATTTTATAATTTTTTTCTAACCCTTAATTCGTTTGTTAATAATTGTCACTCAATCTTGCTTGTCATCGACTTGCCCTCAATGGTTGTTTATTATTTGAAATCAATGAGAAATGAAATCAGTGGTGATATAAAAAGATTGTACGTGTGTAGGTGTATCAAAACTATTTAGCAATAAGAACTGTTAATATTTCATATTTGATTTGTATTTTTTTTATAGTAGTATCCGAATATTTCTTGCCAAAAAAGAACAATAAGTGAAAAAGATTAATCTAAAGTGGAATGATGTTAAGAGGTGCCTATGCAGATTAGTAATGTTGAATGTGGCTATTATGGGCCAATTTGGGATTGCGGTTGAAATTCAATAAGCTGTTTATTTCATAATTTTTTATTAAAATAGTGTTTGGCAAATTTTGTAAAAACAGTTTATTTCATAATTTTCTTCATTTTTTCAGCAGCTTTTAAAAACAGGTAAAGGGTTGTTTTTCATAAGCAGCTTATTCAATAAGCTGCCACACCTTTTTAAAATTTCTATTATAACCTTGGATTTTAATAAAAAGACAATTATATCATATTTATCCATAAACCTTAATATATAAATCATACCTTTATTTCTATCATATTTTATATAACAAATTATGAAGTTCTTTAGATTTTTTTGCTTGAGTTCTTTTAATGTAATTTTACATATTTAAGAAAAAAGTATGTTTAAATAATTTATTAAACATACTCTAAAAATAAAAAGTAATTAAAACTTATGTCTATTTTGATCATTATATAATAAAACAACACTTCGTAATAAAATTTACCAAACGTATATACTCTACTTTTCAAACTCACAGCAACTGTAACAACACATTTTACCAAACATTAAACTACTTTTTTAATCAGCAGTTTATTTTATCTGCACAACACAAGCAGCTTATTTTATCAGCCTCCGCAATCCCAAACTGGTATGTCATGAGAGGGAGATTATTGCAGATCAAAGTATACTTTGTGAAAAGGTGAAATCATTAACTTGACTTAAACTAATTGCTTATTCTACTAGGAAATATGATTAAAATGATGTCCATGAACAGAAGGAGTGATAAATAAATATATTTTTTTTTTTATGTCAATTTAATGAAAAGATACTTATAATGAAAATAAGATCAACAAAACTCGCTCTGAGTAGACCACTTACGTTAGTGACTTCATTTGAAAGAAAAAGTTCAAACGAGACAAGTAATGCAAGAACAAATGATTCAATCAAAGCACATTAGTATATTGTGACTTTGACCATGACTTTTCAAGAACGACTTTTCAAGAATGATTTTGTGTTATAACAATTGAGTAGATAGTAATCCGTCTTAAGTTCTAATAGAAACTATTGTTATTTTCTAGAAACTTAGAATTCTTGGTTACTTCTTCCACTTGTTTGATAAATCTTACTTTACTTAAGTGTCTTTGATCTTTAAATGTTGTATATAAAACTCTAAAACGATCATAAAATAGCTTTAAAATTTTTGACAAAATACTAAAAGAATAGTATTTAGAGGGAGATAATGCAAGTCCTTGTGCATAGACTTGAAAAAGACAGTAATATGGTAGAATAAGATTTAGTAACTAGGAATTAGTTTTGTAGGTTTTAATGCATATGACTAGCTATTTACATTTGAAACTATCAGAAACGAAAAAGGCAAGTATACTACTAAACAATAGTGTATTAGTAGGTAACCTTAAATGATATAGATTAATGTCGTACATAAAACAGAATTATAGGGAAACAGAATTTAGAACTCAGAAATTAATATACAATGGAGAAGGTAACGATGACTTTATTAAACAAAAAATAATGGAAGGGGAAAAAAAGTTCTCGCAAGAAGAATGAATTCATATGTTAATTCATTAAATTGAAGAATTGAGCGACGTAGGACAATGGAAACTTTTCAATAATATACTGTATATGATGATAGTACAAAGGAAACAAGGTCACCTCTTCTCTTTGGGTTTGGAAGCTGTCTTGTGCAGGTAAGAATACAATTCACCTTTACGATAGGAGCAACGTAGGGACAAGAAAATTTGATGAACTTGGCTAATGTTTTGATAGAATATCGGTGGGTATATATATACAACATGCTACAATTAGATCTCCCTCTATGCTTTAGCAAAGGTTATTAACCATTTTAAGTTATTTCAGTAGAAATTGAAGGCAAATCATCAAGAAAGAATACGTTTAGATCAATGCGACAAATTTTAAATGTTATCACTATTTAAGTAAGTTAAACAACAATTTTCAATGCTGTTGCATAAGTAATTAGATTTCCTTGATATTTTGCCATTATAGGTTAAGTTGGATTTTTAAAAGTAGGATTTCTAGTAGTCATAATGTGTCTTGAAATTTTGAAAAATACGGAGGGTGCCCATGGCACACTCTATATAAATATCCACGATCATTAGAATTATGAGTTCTTGTTGACCTCACCCTTTGTTAATGATATAATAATGCACAAGTATAATTTACACTTTAAAACTTTGCAGGTTAAAAATCTCGAATTTAGCTTTTTGATATTCATTGACAGGAGAGATTGAAAGAGATTAAAGCTCCTACTTTGTTTCTGGTGCAGTTTGACAAGATCTTTAGGGTAGGAGTAGATGGTTCTATTTTTGTAGTATACTCTTGAACAATTGTATTGAGAATATATAGTTACGTACAACTATTGACTTCCAATCGCTACTAATATGATCGAGTTTGCTATTTTTCTGTTTAGTTAGGAGTTTTATTAGGTTTTGAATGTTATAATTTATATCACGCGAGACCTATGAAACAGTTTCCTCTATTGTAATTTTCTTTGTAAAAAAGTGTAAAATTTAATATTTTTAACAAGTCATATGTAACTGACATTTTCCTAAAATTTATATGTATATAATTATTATAAACTATCAGAATCATGTGATAGTTTTATGTTGTCACTAATAGTTGACGGTCAAATGTTCTCAAAAATATTTGATAGCTTTAAAATGACAAATGTAATTGATAATTTTAGTAAATGTCAAATAAGAATATTTGATACATATATGCATACTGGACATTTTTAACTGTCAAATATACCTTTGTTTAATAGTTTTTAGTTGTCAATTATTCTATTTTTCTTTTAGTGACGTTAACCTACTTCACATCCATGTTAGTAATTTATTAATAACATAATATATAAATTATCAAAATTTCAGATCCATATTAACAATAAAACAATAACAAAAAATACGGCTAACATAATTCAAATGCATATTAATAATAATAAAATAATAACATCAAATATGAGTTAACATAATTGAAATCCATATTAGTAATAAGATAATAACATCAAATATGGGTTAACATAATTCACATACATTTTAATAATAAATTAATAACATCAAATATGGGTTAACATAATTCACATCCATATTAATAATAAATTAGTAACATCAAATATGGTTTAACATCCCGCACATCCATATTAATAATAATAAATCTACTGCTTTATTTAAAACACATGCATTAGTTGGAGGGAAAGCAAACTTTGATGAAAATTAAGGCTCCTAGATGAAAACAATAAGATCAAGTATCTTTTTAAAAGAGATCTGAAAAGAAATTGTCTACAACAATGAGAGTGTCATCGTTCTTAATTCTTCAGTAGCCTGTGTCATTTATATTCCCTTACTAATTAATTAAAGGTAGCTTCATTTATTATAATACTAAATTGAAACCTAACCCATTTGTACTTCAAACATGAAACAGAATATATTAAACATGAAATTACTTATGTCGCATATGCAATATTAGACATTAGACACGAGTGAGTACTATAAATAGGAAGCATTAAAGTCTATAACATGTAATATGAATGTTATACATGCAACATGCAACATCAACATCGAATATGACAATGTTCAAAGACTAAATGGAAAAAATATGACAACAAACATCCAATATGATTACAATGTAAACATGCAGCTAATATTTAATACATGTGACAGATGACATTATATATGAAATATTAATGTCAAACATGAAGTGACTAGGAAAAAGAAAAAGTTTTATACCATTTATCACATACGAAACCAAATTTCAAATTTGCAACATGTGATGTAAATAGTAGACATGAAATTTTTTTATACATGAAATAGTAATATAAAATCTGCAACAATAGACATCCAATATGATTGCAATGTAAACATGCAACATGAAAATCTATACAAGTGCCAGAAGATATTATACATGAAACATGAATGTCAAATATGAAATAAGGGAGAATATAAAAATTCTTTGTGCCATTTATGACATGAAACACTAAACTTTAAATATGCAACTTGTGATGTAAAATATAAAATTTACATGTGAAAAATAACAAGAAATATGCAAAAATGAAAGTTAAATGTGCAACGTTAGAGAATAAACATGAGTATGGTGTAAGCATGTAAAATGATACTATATACATGTAGCAGGCAATAATATGCATGAAACTTGAACATCAAACATAAAATGCAGCAGGAATATAAAAGATTTTTGCTCTATTTATGACATGAAACACCAAACTTTAGAGATGAAAAATGTTATGTAAATATGAAACATAAAATTTTACATATAAAATAATAATATGCAACATGCCAAACTAAAATTTAAATATGCAACGTTAGACAATAAACATGAGCATGATGTAAACATGCAAAATGGTATTTTATATATGTAATAGATGATGTTATACATCAATCATGAATGTCAAATATAAAACTAGTGGAAAGATAATAATTTTTTGCTCTATTTATGACATGAAAATCCAAATTTCAAAGATGAAACATGTGAGATAAACATAAAATATGAAACTTACTTACGAAATAACAACATGAAATATGCAAAATTAAAAGTTAAATATGCAACATTAGACAATACATATGAATACGATGTAAACACGCAACCTGATACCTTATACATGTGACAAATGATATATTCTACAACAAACATGAATGTCAAACATGAAATGGGTGACAATATAAAAAATTTTGGCTCTATTTATGACATGAAACACCAAACTTCAAAGATGCAACATGTGATGTAAAATCAAACATGAGATTTACTTGTAAAATAATAAAATGAAATATGTAAAACTAAAAGTTAAATATGCAATGTTAGAAAACAAACATGAATAAAATATGTAATATTAGGAGATAAACATGAGTACAATGTAAACATGCAACATAATACTTTATACATGTGAAAGATGATGTCATACACGAAACATGAACACCAAGGATGAAACAGGCGAGAAAATAAAAAATTTTGATAGCATTTTGGACATGAAACACTAAACTTTAAACATGCAACATGTGATGTGAATATGTAACATGAAATTTATATGTGAAATAATAACATGAAATAAGAAAAATTAAAAGTTAATATGCAACTTTAAACATTAAACATGAGTACTATAAAATACAAAACATTTAACGATAAACATGTAACTATTAATGTAATATATGAAACGTGAATGTCAAACATGAAATGGAGAGAAAAGAAAATTTCAGGGTATTTAGAATAATAAAGTCGAGACGAATAACAATGTACATGAAATTTTAGTATCAAATATGAGACATCACGTATAAAATATGAAACAAACTTTTATTCTTTATTATATAAACTTTTTATTCTTTTCTCTTGATTTTGATGAAATAATATTTTTCTTTCATTTTCTATTTATCTATCACTGTTTCATACTATTAATATTATTTTTTAAAAAAATTCTAATTAATTTATTATTCTATTTTAATTATTTAAATTTAAAAAGATAATTAAATATAGTAACTATTTAAAGAAACTGATTGCTCTAAATCTTTGGCTGCCAAATGATAGCCAAAAGATGCTGGGGCTCTCTTTTTAAGAACATGTTGGAGATAGCCTCTCGGAATTGTAGTCATACCTAATTTTCTACCTTTTATTTACTAAAACTATATGATAAGGAAAGATCTTGGGAAACTTCGTCGATCTCTTGGGTTGGAAATTTATTGCTCAATCAAAATATACAAAGGACTTGTTGCAACATGCCAAAATGCTTAGCGGCTCTCACTTTAAACTCCAATGGCTATACAAGATCAGTAAAAACCTAGAGATAACAAGTATGCCAATCCCATTGAGTATAGACAACTAGGTGGGCCATTACAATATTTAACCTTCAGAGACCAGATATTGTTGAAGCTATGATCAAAGTTTGCCAAAAATTTCAAAACTGCAATGTAGGCAATTTAAGTGCAGTAAAGAGGATACTTAGATACCTTAAGGGAACAATGGACTATGGATTTCGCTTTATCTTTCAAAGCTCCCTAACTTTAAATGGTTTTCGTGATGCAGATTGGGGTGGCTGTAAAGTAACTTGAAGAAGCACAACAGAATACTGTACATGCTTGGGAGGTAATTGTATCTCTTGGTCCTTCAAGAAGCAGCCAATAGTTTCCAAGTCAAGCACTAAAGTAGAATGTCGATCTCTTGCTTCAACTATGGTAAAAATAACATGACTTGCTTTCCTCCATCGTGACATTGCCATTCCTCTCCATTAACCACCACAACTATTTTGATGACTTCAATGCACTACATATGACTATCAATTCAATGTTTCATGATTGATCCAAACATATTGAATTTGATTACTATTTTGTCTGAGAAAAAGTCGCATTAGGAGCACTGGTTACAAGGTTTTTGTCCTCTACAAAACAAATTGCTGATATATTTACAAAACCAGCGCCAAAGCAATCTTTCCTTCAGTTTCGGTACAAGTTGGGAGTTCAGTGCGTTCCAACCTCCAACTTGAGGGAGGATGATAAAAAAAGAACCCAATCATTAGCAAAGTCTTGGAGATTAATTTAGCCAAACGCAGAGCACGATCAAAGGGATTTCCAACGTCGAGATTATCTCCACAAAATATCTTGATTCATTACAGTTCTTTTGTGAACATTCTTTTTTCTACTAGCCATACACAAAGTCAGGCATTAGTGGCTATTGCTTTTGCCATTAGTTTAGGACATCAATAGCTTAAGTTCAAGCCAATTGCGCTTCTAATCTCATCAATAGTCTTGAATAAATTCACTGTTTCAGTTCACCAAAACTCAATCAATTATCTCATGCTTTGATTTTCTTTACTAGGGACCCTCTTCGACTTACTTGCCTGCAAATAAAATAGAATAAAGTGATATTCCAAATTCTCATGCCAATCCTACTTCAATTGATTATGAACTAGATATTCTTTTCTGAGAAGTTAGCAATTGAGTGCACTCTTCCATTTAGAGAACCAATGAAAACTTGAAAAAAAAACAGTAGGAATCATTAAAAAGAATACGAACATTATATATATTTTTAACAACAATAAAAAATATTATATATTAAAAAGAAAGAAGCAGTAGTTCACAACATAGGAAAAAATAGACTGATCAGTAAAGTTTTTCCTAACTCAACAAAAAATCTAAAGTAACCATTATCATATTATCATATTCCTAGCCCCCAATGGCGTAGCCGAATTAGTTGGTAGTACAATCTGTTACCCCTCACTTGTGTGGACTTGGGTTCAAGCCTTGAGGGTGGAGAGGGGGGTAAAAATTGAGTTGAGCTTGCCCACCCTCCTTTCGTTTTAAAATATATATATATATATATATATATATATATATATATATATATATATATATATATATATATATATATATATATATATATATATATATTATCATATTCCTACAATATCATTTCAAATTGTCTTTTAACTATATATCCATACAAACTTAATAAGCAGGGGATAAAACTATATTGAATTAAATAAAAAAGCACTACAAAATTAATAATTATGCTAGCCTCTTTGGAAAATTATTGTTTGTTTAAGTTCGCACGGTTCTGATGATTTTATCAATTTTTTTTTAAATTAAACTGACCATTTGTTAAGAAGAAGAAGAATATTGTTTAAGATGTTGTCAAAATAAACAAATATTTTCCTTTCAATATGATAACTGCCAGGTGTCGAAGGATCTTTGTACGCATAAAAATTATTTTTCCTTTCATATTGTTGTTTAAAATTTCTCAGTATTCTCAATAAATTGTTCACATCTTTTTTAAGATGAAGTACTGGTCAAAGCATAAATTAATTTTTTAAGTCCCTCATGCCTAATTTAGCTTAAAAATCATTCGATCAATGCTCATGAGTGAATGAATTGTACACACTTAATAATAACATACTAGCTAGAAAAAAATTGGCAATAAGTGCTCTTTCAACAACAATATTTGCTGCACATTTGCAAGTGAATGATTAAGGACAGCAAAAAAGCTTGACCTGAATTTTTGGGTCGATTGACCTGACTCAAATTTTTTGGGATTTTACCTAAATTTTAGGATCAAAATTAGAGCTTCAGCCTAAAAATAGAAGCCCAATTAAATTCGGGTCAAGGTTCAGGCCTAAGATGACCCGACTTGACCCGACACTTAATAATTAAAAAATGTGTTTTTATTTGAATTGGACATGATTTCTCGTTTATGTTTAGTAATATATATGATTTTATGGTTGAGATATTGATTAGAGTAATTTTTATGTTTAATTTTAATATATTAGGGGAGGTAAATTTAAATTATTTAAATATTAAAAAAAATATTTAATTGGGCTCGGACAAAGCCTGACCCAACTCTAACCCAATTAAGTTTTGGTCAAGATCGACCCAAAAGTAAAAATTCAAACTTTTGATCAGGCTTGAGCCCTTTATTTATGTTATCGAGTCAGACTTGGGCTTGGGTATGCCTATAAATGATGAGAGGGCAGTGGCCAACCATTTTATAAAAGAAATAGAATAGAATAATATAGCCAAATATCAATTATTAAAAGTTAAACATTAATGTTATTTGACTCTTGTTTATATCATTAGCCCACACTTTTCAATTAATCAGTTATTTCTAAAATTATCCTTGTTTATCAATTTTTTTTCCAAACTATTATTCAAGTTCCGGAGAAACTCCATCAGTCTTTCAAGTATAACATCTTAACATCATCACTTTTCATGAGAAAGAACACTGGAAGCAGGTGCAGCATACTATGTTTAGAATTGATTTTGCCTTAAATTATTTGCAGAAAGTGGTGCTTCATTTTTACGCAATTGATTTTGAAATGATCAAGAAAGCTCCATTATCCAGTTGTTTAAGGAGATGACTAAGACTACACACGAGAGACTGAAAAAAGAAATGCAGAATTGGAGGAACATAGGAAGCAGATCCGATCATTTGAAGAAATTGAGAGTAGAGACAACGCTCTTGTTTGAAGATCTAGAATTTGGGACGGAGAATACAAGCACCAGATTGCTATGAGATATTGAAATTTGCAATGGTTATTGGATGGGCTTCGTAAATAAATAATTGATGAAACATGATCAACTTTGAGAAGTTCAATTTAATTTCGTATGTATTTGTTATACTAATGATGAAGGGTCTTTAATTCATGTTTCAATACTCTGTGCAAGTGTTTTTTGTATTGAGAGTGATGAAAATCAAGAGTGATAAACAAGGGTAACTTTATAGATAGATATGGTTAATTGAAAAGTGGAGTTACTAATATGAATGATGGGAGTCAAATATATCGGTACTAAGGTTAAAACAATGACGGAATTTGCACACGAAAATAAAGCCCATACACATATTTGCATGCATGGCTCAGAAACCGAACCAGCAGCAGACATAAAATCTAAAATTAAATGCAGTACCACAGGAGATAGAAACTGGCAGCATATTGCCATTATTCCAGGTAGATTAACATCATTGTTTGGGAAGCCGAGGCGCTGTGGAGAATCCCAAAATAAATAAGAATTATATAGCAGTCTGGTGGATTTAGGTTTGCATACAGGAATAAGGCAGCTGCTAGCTAGTTCTTGAAAAGTTCCAAACAATGTTCTTGGTCCAAGTTTCTGCTCCAAAACTTGCTGTAATATTCAGCATATGTGAAATCTCTGTATACGGCTCCAGATCCATCCTCTGTTAATGGTTTTGGAGGGCTGATTATTGCATCATCATTCGGGCAAAGGAATGAAGCAACTGACATCCTGGCCTTTTCAGCATTCACAATAGCTCTATGCCACACACTCTTATACCTTCCATTACTCAATGCCTATAGTTAATATCACTAAAATGTGTTACCCAGTGAATATTGTTAATAAGCCGTGCTCAGGTCCACATTCGAATATTCTAAAATTTAGTGAATTGTACAATGAGGCACAACAATGATTCTAGTTTAAATCCAAATTTTACATAATCTAGATATCCGAACCTAAGCACCGATATACTAGTATCAATGAAAAATAAAAATGCTAATTAAATTAAATCAAATTTTGTTAGTTATTACCTGCAGTTGATCACCAATATTAATGACAAAGGCATCAGGATGGGGTTTAACAGCAACCCATTTGCCTTCCTTGAGAACTTGAAGACCTGCCACTTCTAAATCTTGCAGTAAAATGGTAAGGGCATTTGGGTCAGTGTGTCCTGGCAATCCATAAGTAAGCTCTGGCTCTGGACATGGTGGGTAAAAGTTCACAGCCATATGCTGTCCTTGTTCACCCAACGCTTTCTTGATGTAATCTTTTTCCAAACCTAAGCTCTCTGATATTAATTCCTGCACTCTATAGCCGAGCTCTCGAACTTCTGAACAATAATTACTCACAAATTCCCTACCAAATCAAAATCATTTCTCATAATAATTTAACCTCATGTCATATCTTGATTTCTAATTTTTTTGGTCACAAACTCATGACTCTTTTGTGCCAGATTGTATTAGGTATTAGACCAATGCTGCAGCCTTTCACTATATTTAGCCAGCCAAATAGTGGGGCCTCAAGAGAATTAAGCTATAACTAAGAGCAAGAGTAATCTTGTAATCAGGAATCCTTATTTTACTTTTTTAAAGACCAAACTAACATGATAAGAAAAGTATGTACTCCTAAGAATGCAAATAACCGTAGTTAGACTTTTACCTTTTAAAAAAATGTACGTGTATTTTTTTTTTTTTAGTTTTTTTAATATTCGCACAAAACGAAAGGTAACAAAGAAATAAGAACTTTATTCAATACATTGCAAAAATAAAATAAAATACTGTACATTTGAGTTGTGTTTTACTTGATTTTTAACTTGTCTGCACATTGACTCTTTTGAGACGGCTGCGCTGCCAAAGATATAGTAGCTGGCCGCTCTTATAAGATAATTACCAACGTTAAGTTATTTATTTATTTATAATTATGATGATAACTTTGATGATGGCGCAATGATGAAGAATGTCATATCTATCCACCAAGGGAGGCAGCAAATATCCAAAGACTTATCCCCATAGGCCACTATGTGTGTGGTCACAGAAATCTCCAATTGTCCGTTATCGGCTTATTGTCACAGCTCATCCTTATCATGGCAAAATTCTTACTTTTTATTTCTTTTCCTAATGTAAATCAAAATTTATCTTAAAAAGTATTGATAACAATCCAAAAAAGCCAGCCCTAACTCCTCGAAAAGACATTGCAGATTTCGTTGCCAAATAATGCATAAAATTACCTATAACCTCGCACAAAAACTATTCATGATAAGCTAAACTATGATGATATTACGAGAGTTTATTTTGAAAAACTAAAATATATTTAATATTTGATTAAAATAGAGTACTTTATAAATAAATATCTATCAAGTAATTTGCATAAAATTCTTATCTAATAAGAGCATATCTTAGGATGAACATGCTCCCGGTGTATGAATCAATCTAACAATCCTTGTTGGAGTGAAATAAGATAGGAGATTCGAGTATCATTATCTCATAGTCTAGATGCCATTAAATAATTAAAAAATTAATAAAAATTAATCATCAAAGGTGATCAAATACTCTTATGATATCATAAAATCACAATCTAATAAGTTAAAAAAAATAAACATTAGATCAAAATATGTAGTTCTTCTGAAGGTTAATTCAATTGATTTATACTACTTGGCTGTCAACAAGGCATAGAGATAGATCTATCCTAAATTTTTCCCAGAAAATTATTTAATTTTTACTGTTTGTACTTTTGCGGATCATTAGATTTTAAAAAATGGAAAACAAAGAAAATAATAAAAATAAAACCACCAGAGGATTCTCATGTGGAACCGTGCAAGCTACCGTGTTAAATAGTTTGCGTGTATTGTTGACTAAAATAGACCAATTCTCACCAATCACTCATCAAATCAGACATCTGACACTGCATATGATATTATGGATCCTCATCATAAATCTTGCATTTTAAATCAGCTTACGTAAACACGGATTCAGTGGATGATGTCACCTCCTCGGCAAAACCGAGTAAAGTCTTCCTATTTTAACCAAATGAAGACATCTTATTTTAACTTAATGAAAAATGTCATAATAGATAAAATATAATCTTTAATTGATTAAAATTTATATTTTTATATTTCACTGATATCTTCAATTTAACAAAATAAAAATATGCCCACTGAAAAAAAGAATTATGTACATATATATATATGCGTGTGTATATAAATCTTTATTTAATAACAACAAAATATGAATAAAATATAAAAATATAAATTTTAATAGATTAAAAATTATATTTTTTTTTATAGATTAGTATGTTTTTTTATTAATAACATTCTTACTTTATTTAAATAAAAACTTAAAAATAATTTATTTGTGTCTATAAATTATTGTCACTCAAATAATTTTTAATAATTTAAGGGTTTGAAAAATTAATTTTAGGTCAATTACAACTTTCAAATAACGTAATTTACCAGCAACCCAATATTTTAATGTTCCGATGGGTTAATTTTTCAAAAGTGGGCCGTGGGATATTAATTATATTTTTTTGCGTACACTCTCAATGTCAAAGGCCGTGATCTCAGCTCTGTACATCATCACCGGCGATATCACCGTTCAATAATGCTGAGAAAGTCATGTTGACAGATATTTTTAATTGTGTAATCAGTTTCTAGATGACCCCACGGTATCAAACTCCATATCAGCGTGGGCCCGAATTTGCAATTTTATATGTTGAGGCTGCAGTGATATCCATGCATTCAATCCATTTCTGGAATATAAAACTGCAATTCTAACAACGATTTATACGGTAAAAAAAAATTTGTGGTGATGAAAATGTTATCACCCTAAGTAGTTTTGCAGTTTTGGTAATGAAAATGCAATTTTCATTACTTCTTTTTTTTTTTGGGTAATTTATTCAAAGGTTATAGGACAAACACAAAATATGGTTGAAATTTAGAAATAATTTTCTGAAAAATTGTATTCAATAGATGTTAATACCTATGTTATTTTTTATGTGGTTCTGATGTCGTGAATAAAATTAAAAGATAAAAAATATATTTTTAAGCTTTTTAGTGTTAATATTTTTTAATTGGTTTGATTAATAATAATAAATTAAAAAGTTTGAAATATTTACCTTATAATTTAGAGTTTTAGACATAGTCAAATAGTTAAAAAAAATAAATAAAAAATAATAAAATAAGACAACTTAATAATGCTTACTTGGTGAGTACCGTAGCCAAAGCTTAATTTTATTATATCTTTCTTTACAAACAAAAAAAAGAATAAAAATAAAAATAAAATTATTATTATATCTTTATTTTTATCTCTTGCTCTGGGCGTTGGGCCTATTCTAGAATGGACGTAGACCACTAACCACTTGAACGAGGGGAAATCGTGTGGGGCTCGACTCTGGTTTATTTCGAGTGGCGAAGCAAAAACACCGTACAGGTACAATAATTGTGAAACAAGCCTAAAATGTCTAGTGCCAGCTAGTTGCCGAGCTACCGAATAGATAGATTCCTTTGAGTGATGTCACCATGCTAACGTAATTGTGACCTTTAAATTTGTTTCACCGGATATTCGCGCCCATGACCTTTTTTTTTGTTTTTTTCGCTGTTGTTTGAAGCTTTCATGACTATTATTATTAGGTACCCTACCGTTGTTTACAGCAAAATTACACTAATTAATAATAAATCAAACATTTTTATGCAATTCTTTAAAAAAAGGTGAAAAAGAAAAAGAAAAAAAGAGGTTTACTTTTTATGTCTAGGTTGGCTTTTGTACTTGGTAGATAGGGAACCAAAGCATCAAATTGAGAGAGACTGGTTTATTCTATGCAACACATTGAGCTCAAAAGTCCTCCACAAAACAACAAGTTAGAACGGTTCAAAATGTCATTTTTTTTCCTTAAAAGAAAATGTCATGTTAACTCATTACTCCATTGATGTGTTTTGGTCACATCATACTTCAAACTTATTATTTATTTTCTAATTATGAGAAGATTTGAAGAATATCATCCAAACTTTAAACTATAACTGAATCTATTTCAGTTTTTTTGACGTACTTACTTGAAGAATAATATGACAAAAAAAAATAAAAAATAGCAGAAAAATCAAAGAGGTACTTACTTGAAGGCAGGTGGATTTGAAGGCCACTCAGGCACATACTTGTCAAGAGGATAGCAATGGAGTCTGAGATAATCTCTCCAATTGTGAACTTTCTCCTTGTTGACATTAAAACTTGTTGACAATCTCATTGTCTTTGATGGATCATCTGAGTAGAGCTTCAGCTTCTCCTCAATTGGCAGGTTAAAAAACTCTTTCGCCACTTGTAAGACTCTTTCCACTGCTTCTAAACACACTCCATGATTTATCACCTTTATATGCAATCAACATATGATTGATTAACTCGTTTACATATCTATATAACAAACTCAAATGATTTCGGATAAGGAAAGTTTGAACACAAACCTGGAAAAATCCAAAATTCTTGCAAGCATCAGCAACTTGTTGCACAATTAAGCTTCTGTCATCACAGGCCAAATCAATAACGGGAACGTTTTCGCATTCAGAAACTTCAGACAGATTTGGTCTCTCCGATTCTGGCCTTACATAGCCTTCCGGCAAGTTTGTGTACCGGACTCCGGAGGACAGAACTTTCGTATCCATAATTTGATTTTATTAATTATTTATGTATGCACATAATATACTGATGAAAAATTAAAGAGATCAAAAGTATTTGCACCTTCTAGGAAGATGAGCGCACTCTGCCTGCTCACATATTATATATATTCATATGCTAAGGATCTAGAGCTGCGAGAGGTCAATCTTTAGACGTTGACGATGATCCTAGGTCCAATCCAATAAGGTTTCGACATTTGTTGCACCCTCATTGGCAAAAAAATATTGTGAAGAACTCCTTAGCGTGTATTACCTTAAATAAAGATACGTAGAATAATTTTTTTAACGAAGACGTTATCACTTTAACTCAGGCTGTACATGTATATATATATATATATAAAACTTAATTTAAGTGAAACTAAGAAATTGAATTAGTTAGTATTATGAATTCACTCTTAATAGTAAATATAATTTAACAAATTTTTTTTACCATTTTTATTTAGATTTATTGTCCAAACGATTAATTATATAAATTATTATTATTTTTTTATTAATTTTATTATGGATTAAGTATTTATTGTGCCAAAATTTAATTTGTCTACAATAAATCAAAATACCATGTTACCATATCTTATATTAAGATATTAAGAATTTATTGTGCCAAAATCTATTTTTTTGTCTATAATAAATAAAAATTTCAAAATATAAAATATGTATAAAATTAATTAGAAAATAATTTAATTTATATAATTAAAAATAGAATTTGATTAAATCATATTTATTTCCCAAGAGTTTCACCTTACCCTAACTATTATTATTTAACTAAGCATGATTGAAATAAAAATAATTCTTGAAATTAAATTACTTATAAGTAAAAGGAAATAAAACAACTAAAATTGAAAATAAAACTAATATTATTTATGAAAATAATTACACAAATATTAAAACACACCTGGTAAAGAGGATTATAAGGGGATTGAGAGAATTTGAAAAGAAGAGAGATGATTAAAAACACAAAAATGAGACTCTATTTATAGAGAAATAAATTCATAATCCAATATTTTGCGGTTTACGATAAGCTTGATACATGCGCTCCACACAACCATTAGATCAAGATCCAATAGCTGGTCAAACTTCAAAAGTCAACCTTACACGTGGTATCATATGAAACGTCCGATTTGATCAAAGAATGGTTGAGATTTAGCGAGTCAATGGGTGGATTGAGTCGACCAAAATACAAAGATTCGGATCCTTCAACTTGTTTCACCAACCACTGCCACGTGGCACAATCTTTGCTATTGAATAATGAATGGCTGCGATTTAGTCAAAATTAACAGCTATCCAGTGCTTCTATATCTATTGTAAGCTCATTTTATCATTCAATCAATGCTTGGTCAACTGAAAAAGTGAATTTTTTTTTCTAAATGCTGAATTGTAAGCCAATTTTGACCCATCCTAAGGTTTTCGAACCTCCGAAATCCAAATTTGACCTTTATTTTTTCATTTGGAGCCTCGAATTACGTGAAATTAATATTTTACCTAATAAATACCAAAATACTAAAAATTAAATATAATTAAAACATAATTAATAATTCTTAATATATTACATAAATACAAATATAAATTATAATATATGCACAAATAACATTTTTATCCTTTAATAAACATACAATTTTTAATAATAATCACCTCTTACTTCCAAAAATTAGCAATAATTTTTTATGGACTCTCAAAAATCTTTTCATGTAGCTTGACAAGGAAATTTTAGATCGTGTCTATCCAAAATCGATCCGATGCCCACTCATACTTTATTCATATAAATGTTTTGGATTCTCTGTTAATATTAAAAAAAAAGTAAAAGTTTTCATTAAATCAAAATTTGAAAGATACCAAGTCATCAACTAAAATGGAAAGAAAGAGATTCAAACACTCCATACAATTAACTAGTACGCCATATTACAAATCTTATAGCTTAATCCACAAAATGTAATGATTAAAAAAAATCTTCTTTACTTGATTTTCTATCTTTACTTTCTATATTCTCTTTTGTATTAGGAAACCCAAGTGGTGGATACACAAACATGATGACTTCTATATTGTTCTAAATCTCCATAAATCTAGGAACTTTTACTTGCATTGTATTATTTGGTCTATGTATTAGAACTGATAACATTCGAGATTATGTACGCTTATGCACAAAAGATTCTTTTTTGGCTGCCTCTTTAGGTTTATGTTTCTTATCTCTAAAGGACTTCCTCCATTAGTACATTTTTCGAAAAACTCCATTTATTCTGATGTGGATGGCAGGCATGTGTGTGTGTAGGGGAAGAGAGAGGGGCAAAGAAAGATAGAGAGAGATTTTCTTTCTTTAATGAGTATATTCTTACTTTATTAAACTGAATATGCCACTAAAATATGATAAAAAAAACACACGTATTTTAATACATCGGATATTTGGTTTTTTGTCTATTAATGTATTGAAATATGCTCTCTTTTTTTTGTTCGTAATTAGATCCTCACTTCATTAAAATAAAGATGTCCTCATTACAGAATATAAATAAATAAATATATGTGTGTGTGTGTGTGTGCGGAAACATTATTACATCATATATATAAAATGAAATGTCTTCTTTAAAGAAAAGTTATGTGTATTTATGTGTGTGCATGTGTATGCACACACACACACACACATTTTTTCTAACAAGTACGTCCTCATTTTGTTAAGTGATGGTGTCAGTAAAATTAAAAAATAATTATAGATTTCAATATATTGAAGATTGTATTTTTTTTGTTTGTTTGTGGCAATCTTATTTTACATAAAATGTACTTCTTATTAATTGCCTATAGATTTTATATATATCTACATGAAGAAGAAATCGTGCAACAGAGAGAAAAAATCTTAAATATCCTTGATCATGAGACATAAAATTGGTAATCTAAATAAGAACTTGAATTTTAATTGTAGTGAGTAATATTGACATAATATAAGTATCCGAAATCGAAAGAAATATCACTATTGATAGTAATAATCAAAATATGATCAAAAGAAAAATTCTCCATTTGATCTAGACCAATGTAGATCCAACTTTCTATCTCATGAGACCTAGGCGGTCTAGGGTGACCACCTTCTTAATAATCCATACATCCCTTATCAATATACGAGCAGTTATCTCTCAAGCACATGTTTAGGTTTGGCCTCAATAGGGGAAAACAAGGCAATAATCTCATTAGAAAATTTCCACATATATGTAAACATTTAATGGTGCTAATTCATCCTCCATTGGATTGAATGAGATCAATGATTTAAAATTTGTTTTAAGTTGAAATATCCTAACTTTCCAATAACGAATTGCTTACTTTATTAAAGTGAAGGATAGCTAAAAAAACAAGAGAGACGTGCTAAACACATACTTTAATATAGTGTATTTTGAAGTTATAGTAAATCAAAATTTGTATTTTTGTATCTTTTACCTTATCTCATACCATAAGTAATGAAATCTTTACTAGACAATCACCCTCAGTGTGTGTGTGTGTGTGTCTATATATATATATATATATATATATATAAATAATCATTTTTAGGTATGGACACCCTTATTTTTTAATACAAGCATACGATTAAGCTGTGTAGCTTAATAAAATTATTTTTTAGGGAAATTATCCATCAACCATCTAATGTTTCGGACTTTTTCAAAAATACACAATTTTTTTTTTTTTGCCTGAATTACACTTGAAGTTATAATTCTTTACATTTTTCCACTTCCGTCTGTTGACCGTTAAGATTCCGTTAGTTTTTTTAATAAAATGACTGTTTTGCCCCTCAAAATTAATGTTATAGGATGAAATTGTAATTTTACATTTGGGGGGCAAAATCGTCATTTTACTAAAAAAACTAACGAAATCTTAACGGTCAACAGACGGAAGTGAAAAAGTGAAAAAAATTATAACTTCAGGTGCAATTCAGGCAAAAAAAAAAGGAATTGTGTATTTTTAAAAAAGTAGAAAAAATCAGGTGATCGGTGGATAATTTCCCTTATTTTTTAATACACTATAAGATCATGCGGTTTAATGACATTAAAATCCGACTATATTAAACTGCACATTTTAAAATCATGTTTGCATTAAAAAAAAATGAGGGCATCAGCACTATATATCACTACAAGAAAACTGGCAATAGATGCCAACTACTTTATGATAGAAATTATTTTATCATGTAAGTATGATGGAGTTATGATAAAATTTTGGTCTATTAAACTATTAATGATGTACTTGTGATAGAATATTTATCTATCGATAGTTTGTGATATGCACGTGATAGAAATTAATTCAGTCACAAATATTGTAATAAAAATTTGATATTGACCACGTTTGACTAAATTTAAAAGTGATATTTTATTTTTTAAAATCCAAAATGCAATGTTTAGATTATGAAATGATTTTTTTAAAAAAAATTATAAAACAAAATGCTGCGTTTAAAGTAAATGTAAACAAAAACAAAAATTGTCCAGGTGCTAAACTCAGACTCAACACTCTTTACTCATCGTCTCTCTTACTCTCACACACAACATTCAAACCCTACCTTAAATAGGAAGTTTGTGTGAAATTCTCTTCTTCACAAAACACTAATTGTAAAGGTGCTTTAATATATTATGTTAAATATTCTATATTTGTTAGTATTACCATTTTATATGTCATCATAAATCCTACTGCAGTTTTGCAAGTGCAGTGCTGCAATCCTGAAAAAGCAACTTTCCACTATCATGTAAAGGTTGCTTGCTTAGTCTTTTCAAATTGACAAAAGATATTAAATTTCTCATTACGTGAAAGAGTTGAGTTCATTAAATCTCTCTTAAAGCTTGTTCTTGCTTTCTCTCTTACCCATTCTTACTAGTTACTACATTTCACAAGCATGCAGACACAAAAGCTAGCCTGTTTATTCCCCTGCATTGTTTTCTTAGAGAACAATTGTCATTTTTTCTTTGATAAGAAAGATTGACTTTCATTAAACCAAATTAGAAATTTTTGACATAATGTATGAGGGTAGTGTACCCTTCCAAACACATTCACCTTCACTAACTAAGGCTATTTTGGCTAGAGTATGAGCCATAGCATTACAATTTCTTTGGGTGTGCTGAATTTTAATCCTGTTGTTGAGCGTCTTCATCTTTTGTTGGATCTCCTCTACAGTCCATCAAACTTCAGTTCTGCTACTCATTTTATTCAGGACTAGATCCACCACATCCTGGCAGTTGGATTCCAAAATTATAAGACTTAAATTTGCTTCAATTGTCATTTGCATCCCAAAATTAACAGTTGCTACCTCCGCTTGAACTACATCACCATGATACATTGTATGCTTTACAACTGCTATTTTGATTGCTCCACTGGCATCTCTGATTACCACCCCTAATCCTACTTTGCTTTTTCCTTCATTGACTGCTACATCCACATTTGTTTTAAAAAACTCCCTCGGAGGAGGAACCCAATTAGACCTTGTTTCTGCTGCTGTTTTTGCTGTTGCTCTTACCTTAGACATTCTGACTCTTGCAAAAGCCTCCACCACTACTTCAGCTTTGGCCACTACCACTTGGGGTTCTTTCCTTTTGTTTTCAATTACAAAGACATTTCATGAATACCAGGCTGTCCACCATAGAGCACATATCAATCTCAAATCATCTTGGCTTCTTTTTTTCCCTAGCTCTTGAAGCATACAGAGCAGATCTTGGTTAGCAAGTAGCTGCAAATCTTCTAAAAAGTGAGTTAATTTCTAGATCTTCTTTGCTGCTTTACATTCCATGATAGTATGAGTAATGTCTTCCGTTTTCAATTTACATCTTAGGCATATTGGATCTTGTAGAATTCTCATTTTCCCAAGATTGTCTGCTGTTGGGAGCAAATTCTTTGCTGTTTTCTACAAGAATATCTTGATTTTCTCAGGTAACTCCAGAGACCATATCACATTCCATTGCCTTTGTTTACTGTTTGAACAACTTGGCCAACCCATTTGCTTGATCTGCAATGCAATCTGGTACCAACTTTTAACCAAGTGATTCTCTTTCTTGTCATAATGCCATAATAGCTAGTCTAATTTTGGGCTTTTCGGGATATAAATTCTTAAGATTAATTCAGCACCTGCAATGGTAAAATGCTGTTTGATCAGATTTTCTTTCCAATTTTGATTTTCATCAATAAGATCTGCTACTATAGAATTAACATCAAGAGTTGGGGCTGATATCGATTTGAAGGTTTGTGGCCTTGGGATCCATTGGCTTTTGTACACTTTAACTGTATCCCAGGTTCCAATCCTCCATCTTACCCCCTTTTGGATGACCTGTCTTCCCCAAATTATGCTCCTCCAAATGAAAGATGGATTTGACCCTATTTTGGCTTGTAAAAAATCTGTTTCCTTGAAATATCTTGCTTGTAGAATCTTTGCCAACAAAAATTCTGGATTTCTAATTATTCGCCAACTTTGCTTAGCTACTAGTGCTTGATTAAAGCTAACCAGGTCCCTGAATCCAAGGCCTCCTCTTCCTTTTGTTTGACATAGCTTCTCCCACTTTGCCCAATGGATGCATCTTTGGTCTCATTTTGCTCCCTACCAAAACCTAGCAATTGCCTTTTGAATATCCTCACAAAGGGTCATTGGAAGTCTGAACACACTTATCGCATAAACTGGTATTGCTTGAGCTACTGCTTTAATTAATGTTTCTTTTCCCCCACTTGAAAAAAGCTTACTTTGCCAACCGAAAATTTTACTCATAATTCGAAGCTTTATGTCTTTGAAAGTGCTGACTTTGTTTCTTCCAATCATTGAAGGTAGCCCTAAGTATTTCTCATGTTTGGAGACAACCTTCAGCTGGAAGATGTCTCTAATTTTGTTCACCTGTTCTGCTGGTGTGCCTCTACTGAAGAAAATCGAGGACTTTTCATAATTGAAGATCTAGCCGGATGCAGCTGCATAGCACTCAAAAAACTGCTTAAGGTTTGTGCAATCTTCAACTATTGCTCTGCTAAACATTAAGCTGTCATATGCAAACATGAGGTGATTTATAGAAATCTCCTTAGAGAATTTTAATCCCCTAATAAGCTACTTTTTTTCCGCTTCGTTCAGCAGGTTGGAGAGGGCTTTTACAAAAATGATAAAACGGTATGGGGATAACGGACAACCTTGTCTTAAACCTGTTTCCAGCTTAATTAGGCCTTTAGGAACCCCATTTATCAGCACTGAGAAAGATGAGGTTGAGATGCAATTCATAATTAGCTCTATCTATGAACTAGAGAAGCCTAGTTGATACATTGCATGTTCTACAAAAGCTCCATTCTATTCTGTCATAAGCTTTGCTTATGTCCAGCTTAAAAGCGACTAAACCTTTTTCTTTCCCCTTGCTTATTCTAATCTTGTGCAGACATTCATATCTTATAATGATGTTATCTGTGATGAGTCTTGTTGGTATAAATGCACTTTGGTTTGGGGATATTACAGCATGAAGAATCTGTTTTAGCCTATTAGCTATGGCCTTGGTTATGATTCTGTAAATTACATTGCATAAACTAATAGGCCTGTACTCTGTTACATCTCTTGGCTTTTCTATTTTTGGAATGAGGGCAATGTATGTGTGATTTCAGAGAGCTAATGTACCTTTCTTATTGAGGATTTGGAGACATGTAGTTGTAACACATTCTCTGACCACTTGCCAGTGTTTTTTAAAGAAGGCTGCAGGGAGGCCATCTGGTTCTGGTGCTTTAGTATGACACATTTGGAATAAAGCTTATCTTATCTCCTCTCCTGTGAATGGTCTTTCTAGCTTCTCATTCATCTTCTTAGTGACGTTTCTCGGTATATCTTTCAGGGCTGCATCTCTTATCTGTCTTAAAGGGTTAGTTGAAGTAAAAAGCCTTTCAAAGTGATTGCAAAACCGTTTCTCAACCTCTTCTACTTTTGTTGACCAATTTCTGTTTTCATCCAGCACTCCCTCAATTCTGTTTTTCTTCTTTCTAGCAGTGGCTTTGGCCTGGAAGAACTTTGTGTTATGGTCTCCTTCTAGCAGCCAATTAGCTCTGGATCTCTGTTTCAAATACACTTTTTCATCCAACAGCATGTTATTGATTTGTTTCTTCAGCCTTTTTATTTTTTCCCTACTGGAATAGTGATCAAAGCTTTGCTTGATTCTTTTCAGCTCATTAATAAGCTTCTGCACTTTCTTTTCTCTTCCCCCAAACTCTGTTTTGCTCCATAACCTTAGCTTTGCCAATGATCTCTTCGCCACTTTTTTTAATTGCTTTGGAATGTTTGTTCCTTCCCACTTGCTTTTCTCCAGTCATTCTCGTCTCACTATCTCTTGACACTTTTCATAAGGGCTCCACATGTCTTCATAGTGCACTCTTGGGAAAGTCCTCTTATTACACCTCACTTCTCTTTCATTTTCCACCACTTCCATGGCAATGGGGTAATAATCTGAGTTCCATGATTTAATGTGCTCCACTGGTAGTTCTAAAAAATTGTTGCCCCAGTTCTTACAGCAAAAGGCTCTATCTAGCCTTTCTTCGATTATGTGCGGTCCGAACCTTCTATTACATTATGTAAAAGGATAGCCTCTATAGCCTAGGTCTTTGAGTCCACTGTCTTTGATTGCTTCTCTAAACTCTGTAATTAAGCTTAATTTCCTATCATTTCCCTTTATTTTCTCATGCAGGTGCAGTAGTTCATTGAAATCTCCAAAGCAAAGCCATGGGATAAATGACAAACCTGACAGCCTTCTCATCAGCTCCCAGGTGTGTTTCCTCTCTTCCGTTTTTAGATTGCCGTACCCCAATGCCTCTCCACCAGCTACCTTCACCATTTTGGATAACAATATCTATGTGGTGCTTACTATACGACTTGATTTTGAGAGTCACATTTTCCTTCCACATCATTGCCAACCCCCCACCTTTTCCAGTGCTATTGACTAGAAAGCAATTTTGAAAGTTTAGTTCTGTTGCCTTTCTTTTCATGAGCTTCCCCATTAACTTTGTTTCATACAAAAACACAATTTCTAGTTTATACTTATGGAGGATCCTTTTGAGTTCTCGAAACGTCCGGTCCTTCCTCAATCTCCGGACGTTCCAATTTATTAGCTTCATAGCTGTCGGCAGGGCTGGCATCTAGCCTCCGTCATTAATCCATCTGTTTATGTGGTTGAGACCTCCATCTCCTCGTTGTTTGAGCCTTCCTATCTCAGTTTAATTCTAGCTTGGAGGGAATGAGATTTGCATTCAGCAACGGTCATCTTATTTGGGCTTGAGATTTTGCTTCTTTTTTGTTTTAGGCTTGGCGATAATAACTCCTAGTTTTGTCTTTTTGCTATTATTGATCCATTTACATTGCTGGTCTTATTGCTCCCTATTCTGGCTTAGCGTTTCCATTTCTTTTTTCTTTCATAGTTCTCATTTTTCCTAGGCCCATCACCTGTCTCCTTTTCTTCTATTTCATTTGCACCTTACTTTTGGCCCAAATTATTACACGCAGCTCTTCCCCCATGTTTTGTCTCTTTTCCCACCTTTTCCTTCGTTCCTTCAGTTGTGCCAATTTTTCCTTGTTTTCCCTCCTTCTCTGCTTCCATCATTTTTCCTGCTTCTAATTCCTAATCCCCAGAGCCTTTTCCTTTCCCAACTGTACTTTCAAGCTTATGGCTGCTGTTTCTCCCATTTTCCAAAGCTTTCTCATCCTTCATTAAATGTTGTGTACCTTATGGGTTTAAGTTGATCTAACTGTGTTGGTTCTCTTGCCTTAATTGCTAATCGTTCGGTTCACCCAAATTTCGATTCGGACTTCATGATCCACTCAGCAAAGTTTGAGTGTGTTGCTATGGTCTTGCCCTCTATTGCCCTTCTTCCTGATTTTCTACATCATTTTCTTTTTTCATTCTTGGTATCCATCGTTCTTTTGACCTGTTTTGTTTTGCTCTTTCCACCCAATTCATCGTTTTCAACCATGGACGATAGTTTAGATCCTTCTTTAATTGTCCCTTGTATTTGTTACAATCTTTGTATGAATGTCCTAAGCATCCACAACAATAGCAAAAATCCAGTAGTTTCTCATACTCTATTGCAACTGGAATTTTTGTCCCCTCCTCAATTTCAATGAATAAGATCTTCTTCAGGGGTTGGGTGATATCGATCGAGATCTGCATTATGATGATTTGCCCCATGCAGTCTCCTGCCTTATCCGTGTCCACTTCTTCTACTTTCCCCACGAGCTCCCCAATCCCTGTGCAAATTTCTTTGTCCATGCACATAATGGGAACATTTTTAATCTACACCCAAAATGATACATGTGTGAATTTTTGTGTTGTGATCTCTCCAATACTAATTGGTTCTTTTAACACAATCAATGCTTGATTAAAATGCTATGGTCCTCTCAGAATTCGCTTCTTATCTACCTCGTTTCCAAACTTGAAGATAAAAATGTTGTCCCTTACAGGTTCAATCTTTACTTCCTTTTTCGTTTGCCACACTTGGTTCAGAGCAGTTCTCAATCCTTCTGTATTTACGTTCCTTGCTGCAGCAGCTTGCCGATTAGACATTCCGCTGCAATTTGTGCTCCTCTTTCCTTTACTAGTCCTTTGAAGAAGAATTTATTTTCCTCTGCCTCTTCTATTGATATTAACTTGCATCTTCAAATTAACTCCTTAGTATCCATTATAATTGAAGATGTTCACTCTATCTTGTTGCAAATAGTTTCTACCCTCTCAACTTTTTAACCATAGTCCATTTGTCCTTTATCTTTGTTAACTTGGATTAGTAACAATTAATGAACTTTCCGTGGAACTGGATTGTAAGAGAGAAATAAAACGCTCATAAAGAGCGATTGTTAGAGCTAAGTGGAGTTCAGTTTACAACTTCTACTCTCTATGTTTCCTCCTAGAGAGAAACTTAGGGAGAAAAGAATCATGTTTTGGCCCTTATGAGAACAATTGTCATTTATATGGCTTTATTAGTTGTAGATTCATTGGTTATTTCAATTTTTTGATTACTTAATCTTGTGGAGGTGGTCATTTTGTTGCATTTTAACTCAAATATTCATTTTCATGTACAATAGCAGTGGAAAATAAAAAGAGCTAAGCCATGAAGATGATTATATTTTATCAAATCCATATCATTTGGTAACACTTTTTATCAAGTCATTATTGAAATATTTGTAATAGATATTGGTCTACATAATAACGTTTCAGGATAAGTACCTGATAAGTTGCTTGGAGGTCACTTATTTAGTTTAATTTTTTCAATTATCTCATTGTTTTACTGTTATTATCATAAAAAGGCACTAGTTATTTGATCTAAATTGGTTTTAACATAATGTGGTTTTGACTTCAAAATAAATGTTATATAGTTTTGAGTTTATTGGGGGAAACTATTTGTTGGGAATTTATGGGATTGGGTTTTTGATAAGTAATTGTTTCTGGCTATGAATGACATTGATCAACAAATATAAATGTCTCAGATCTTATGAAGTATCTTTGTTGATAGGGGTTCTGATTACTAATTTTTTACATGTTCTCCTTTGAATAGCTTAGAGCTTTCTCATCTCAAGTTTTCCAAGAATCTCCACGAGAGAAAATATGGAAAAGAAAAAACTGTAATATTGCCTCCTTTTTGGATTTCAGGTTTGAAATAATGCTACTTTGTAACCAAATCTTATATTTTATCTCTATAGCACCAATTTATGAGATACAGAAACATTACAACATAGGAATTGCAGCCCAAACTTTTCATGTCTCATTGACCCAACATGGTAACCATTTTCTCAGCATAAGAATTCATTCCTCTTTTTTTCTTTATTTCTTATTCAAAGCAAAGCTTCCTCTTTATTTTCATACTTATAGGAAAGTTAACCACCTTTTATAGGTACCCTTTTAGTTCCATATTTTATTACAGTAAGAATTAATTTAAGCTGCATTTGAAAGTTGGAGTTTTACTTTAATAGATAACTCTTTATAATGATAGTGCTAGCTATATTCATTTGTGTTGCACATGCAGATTGAGTTTGAATTTGTAATAATTCTGTTGCGTCCAAAACTTGAGAGTTTTATTATAGTAGTTAATGTTTTATAATGAGAGTACTAGGTATATTCAATTGGTTTTGCACATGTAGGTTGAAAGAAACTGGTAGACTTGGGGGTTTTGTTGGCTTTTGTTGACAATGGCAGTTTGTCTACTAGAATTTTAATGAGAATATAAGAGGAGTTCTGCACTACAAGATTTGATGGCTTCTTAGCTTGTAAATTTTAAAACATTTGCTTTTGGTTGGTAGAATTTATCTTCTAAATTACTTTGGTTGGATATTAACTGTTTGGTGATGCTGTTGTTGGAAATATTGTTGGATATTATTGTTGGATGACGTTATTAATATAAAGTGTTTTTTGATTTAATAGAATGTATAATTTAATTTTTGGTTCATGTTGAATTTGTGGTTGAATTTCAATACAAGAATGCATAAATTTAAAAGAAATAATTCATAATTTCAATATAAATTTCAATCTTGTGATAGAAAATATTAATCATAAATTATGTCACAAACAAAATAATTTATGACCGAAAATTTCAATGATAAATTTAGTCACAAACAAAATAATTTACCTGCTAAAATTAATTGGATAATAATTCACGTGGGAAAATTAATTTTCTTGCCAAAATTTCAAATTAAAAAAAAATCAATTTTTTCGTCAAAAAAATTAATTAAAATATTCATTTTTTCATGATAGATATATGACATCTAAACACTATCATAAGTTCATGATATACTTTTTTTCTATAATAAAAGAGTGACATGTACATAAATGACAGATAATTTCATTGTCATCCACCCCCCTTTATAATAGCTTTTTTCCCATCATCTATTACCAGTTTTCTAGTAGTGTATCCTCATTTTTTTTCATGTGAATACGCTTTTAAACCATTCGGTTTAATATAGTTAGACACACACACTCACACACACACTCACTCACATATACATATGTATGTATGTATGTATGTATGTATGTATGTATGTATGTATATGTATATAGGATCTCGTTAGATTTAACAGTTGATGAATTAGCATCGTCAAATATTATTTTGACCTTCAATCTTTGTCATTCAATATGTAGATTCTATGAAATTAATGGCTCAAAATTTTAAATAAAAAATTTAATTTGGCATAACCTCCACATATATATGTTACAGTAAAAATTATATTGATATTTATATTTGAAAAAAAAAACTTATTGGGATCACCATAAAACATCAAATCTTTTATGGGTCCCAACATAATACATGGGTTGTTGCTACAAAGTCTAGGGGCTACCTTTGATTAGTTTTCTATGGGCTACCTTTGATGAATTTTCTATGAACATCTTTATTAAATTTGAATTTCACCATTACATGTAGTTCAGTACCACTTCAATCCTTATCATACAATGAAGATATAGTTCAGCCTCAACGAGACTTAGGTGGCATTTATTTTTTTGTTTAAATCGTTAAAAATAAATATGAAGTTATTTTTTAACTTAAATATCTAAAAACTAATATTTTTACATTTATGCCCTTATAAATTATAAATGTTAAACAATAAACATCTCAAAGAATATAAATAAGATAATATATTATTATAATAGAAATTATATTCAATTAAATGCAACTCTTAATATTCTATATTATATATGTTAACCAATTTTACTATAGTTTACGATGCTTTTATAGGAAAATATTCATAAAAATTTATAAAGATAAATAATGCTAATTTGAAGAAAATAAAGAGATAAAAATAACAATAGTTTACCATTATATATTATCACAAGTTATATAGAGATGGGTAATAATGCTAATTATTAAATTTTATTTAGGTAAGGATGAAAATTAATTAATTGAATATGGATATTTTAAAGAATATATGTTAATGATATCGTTCAGACTTTTAGATTAAGTAAAAAGCTAAAAAAATTAACTAAGTAGCTTAATCATTTAATGGTAAAAAATTTTCATTAAGTTAAAAAAAATATAAATTTAATGACTTAACTAATTAAAATTAAGTCAATTAAGTCATTAAATTAAAAAAAAAAGGCCCCTTACTCCTTTTAAATGAGGATACATATTTCTTCATGTAACAGTATTAGTTGCATTAAAATATAAAATAAAAAAAAATAAATCATGCAACTTATGTAATATGTTCATCCAACCAATATGACGAGCTAGACTTTTAAAGCTGATAAATTGAATTTACCAAAAGATTTTAATCTTCCTCTAAATATTTTCGTTTAACTTTAGGCATGCTACAAATATGATTTTTAAACTTTTTTTTTTTGTATTTTATAGATTTGGAAAATCTGCGTGGTTCCACCACTACTCGCCATCGGAGTTTCTAATAATTTGCGCTAACAAATTAATTTCTGATTATATATTGCTGTTAACCTAACCAAATGGGAATTTTCATCTTCATGATATTTTTTTAATTTTTATTATTACTAATTTTTTTATTAGAATTATTACTTCTACATTTGAACATCATATTGATGGCTTTAAGCCCGAGAAAATTAAAACTTCCTATTTTTGGCTGCAAAGAGAAAGCATGGAAACTCCTAAGTAGTTGTAAGCCAATTAAAGCATCGATTGTCATCAAAAGGGATTTTAGCTTTCAAATATTTTACATTTATGCTTTGGGCACAAGAAGATTCCATTGATTCTGTATCTCCATACCGATGGGGTAGTGGAGAATTATATATGTATGTGCATCGTGCATTATTCATTCAAGTTGACCCTTTTGGCATCATGATTCTTTGACCTAATAGAAGATTAAAAATAGTAAGGCACGTTTCATCCATGTGAATTCTGAGACATACAAGTGCGCGTTAGCTGCCGGTTTTCACATACAAGCGATTCAGCATCTAATAATTACAAATGATAATTGATTTTCCTAGGTACAATTATTGATTGTGCGTCATTGCCCATGTATGAGATAATTAAGCGACCACGCAATCAAATTTCCACGACGATTTCTAAAACAAAGAGAAAGCAAAAGAGAAAATGGCGATACGCACATAGTTACGTATGTGATTCTTGTATTTCTGCAGGAGCTCAACGTGGGTTTTATAACTTTTTAAGTCGGTGTCTGTCCCTGCTGATGCCACAGACAATCAAACATAAACGGACAAAAAGTGGGCAAATTTTGTGCATCCAGTGACAAATAAGGCTTAACACGTGAACAACACCATCTACACCATTCCATACCACATACTTTAATACGGAAGGTTGTTAATTTTTTTTTAAATTAATATATATCACTTATACTTTCACTATTTTTATAATATTTAAAAAATTCTTTAATACCAAAAATTTAAAAGAAAAGTACAGTAAATACTCATTTGCTTGATCATTTATCTCACAAATATAAAATATATATTTATCATATGAAAACGTTTAAAAAATAACAAAAGGTACAGAGAAAATATGTTAATTTTTTATTTATATGAAAGCATATATTTCTTATTTTTAGTACTTAAATTTTTTATTTTAATTTCTATTTATATGATTTGCTTAATTTATAATAAATATGAATAAACATGTATTTAAAAATAATGATAATACCGTAAAATTATACTGGTGTGAGAATTATTAAATATTATAAAAATCATAAAAAAATAAATGATATATATTAATTTTAATATGAGAAATACCATCAATCTCCTTCAGTAAACTAATGGGTTAGATTCGAATATACAATTTTAACATAATTCGATAATAACCACTTTAAACAACCCATTTGATAGGCTTGTCTTTTGGCACTCTTGTGACGATTATGGTAATGCACCAAAATGGCGGTGGTGCTGATAAACTGATGTGGTTGCCCGTTAACATTTTTTTTAATTTATTTTTATTTAATTGAAAGCTCTAAACATTCTTAAATATTATCTAGCAAAGTTTAAAATTGTAACTATTTTATAAACATAATCTAGCCAAGTTTTTTTTTTTTTTAGCTAGATTGTGCAATGTATATTTTAGGGAAAATATACTAAATTACTATTTTTTTCCCATCCAAACTAATATAATTTAGTCTAAAATTGTAAATGATTGAACTTGACTTAATGTTAAATAAAATTTATTTACATAGTTATAAATATTATATAAAATATTTTTTTATTGTATATATATAATAATTTATAACTAAAATAAATATTTTATATTATCAATTTTGTTTTTTATTTGTTATCTCAATAGAATTGGTAATAATAATATATCTTTAACTAATGATTTTATTTTCTAATTAATAAAAATAATTTTAGATTTTTATAATATATATGAAATTGTATTAAGTATAAAACTAATTGCCAAAATCAGATTATGAAAAATGATCCATTTCTTGATGTTCAAAATCTACTGTAAGATGAAAAGATTTTACCAAAAAGAGATTTGTAAAAAATTTATTAAACACTAAAATTAACTTTTTACTTTTTAAAATCACTTTTTAGTCTTCGAAAAGTAGTCCAAAATGAGCCTTACATGCCATTTTATCGTATAAAGAGGAAATTTGGATTCAATAATTTTCTTTTACAAGCTGGGAATTGATAGTTAATTTGAATAAAAAAAAGTAAATATATATCTACTTAGATTTTAACAATTTACTATGATAAATACATACGTGATGTAAAATTTAAAAAAAAAAAACTACCAAAGTTTATAACCGCACACTGAATCTAAATAGTTAAATATGATACAATTTTGTCCTTAGCCAAAATTAAACTCTTTTTTTTTTCACATTGATATTACAATATGATTTTATATTAGACAACTGATATTACATCGGACAACTATTAATATTTATAACTGATATTATATCATATAATTACTAATATTTATAATCAGATAATTACTAATTTATATTAAATCTTATAAAATACTATTTAAATTTTCTATGCCCATTAATATTCGAAAAATATTTACAGCACTCAGCAAAAGACTCTCTCCGCTCATTTATTGTTTAAAGAAAAGGCCACAAGATGGAACAGATGGCTGTGACAACAATATCCACATGTGCTGTGCCTCCCATTGAAAGAACATGTGATTGGAACTTACACTTGGCATTGCCTGTGGAAAAATAACAACTCCAACATATATAGCTAAGCAGATTTGACACTCTCGGGACCCCATGTGTAAAGGCATCAAAGCTTGACCAACTTATGTCCCTGCGAAGACCGAGTTCTTCGCTTAACGTGAAAGACGGATTCAGGCTTATTTGATTGCTTGTGGGCACACTTGTTAAGTGTAGTTTTTTTGTTTTTTGCTCCCCTTTATCAAAACCCTAATTGCCAGTGCAACCTCTTTATCCAAAACAAAATAGTACATGTTATTTGTTTCCTGTAGAAGCTAAAAGAATTGACTTGACTCACATAGTCAATACAGGAAGAGGAGCCGGTCGGGAGTCTAGTTAGGGGATGACCAGGGCGGTGCGTACGGGATTAATAATGGATGGCTCCTATTGTGCGGACGGAAAGACAAAGTGCGTTGAATTTATCAAACGTTTTGGTATTGAAATCGAAATTTGAAATTGAATGTTGATGTATAAGCCAATTAACTGCTGGGGCCCTCTTCACTGCTGGATTTGCCTTTCAACTTTGAAATCTCAAAAAGATTTGTCTCACCTTTTTTTTCGAGAAATTTACGTAACACAATTAATTAATATAAATATGATGGATATAATTAAATTTAATATAATTATTATTTATACAATAATAATTTTAAAATAAATAAATAAATATATATATATTTCATATTATTATTTATTTATTGCATCATTAATACAATATCTATGATATATTATAAAATTTATTTATTTATCAAGAGAAACTCTTGTGTGATCTTGACATAACAACTAATCACGCACCTCATCATCCTCTATAATAGATAATAGAGCAGTGAGTTTTAATAGAGGACAAAACAATTTAACAAGTTTCATAGTGTTGATCTACGCACTAGACCCACTGCTATTTCACACGTTGAAGTAATATGTTCGATTCACACAAGTTTTTCTCTTGGCCTGCTCTCAAAGAATTAATTATAAATATACTAGATTCTTTTTTTTAAAAAAAGTTATAGGAAAAAATGACACCTATACTTTTAAAGTTTAAAAAATAGTTATGTAAACCTTAATTTTTTAATAAGAAACACCAAAATCTCTCTTTTGATTATAATGCCCTTCGTAGATAGTACTTTAAATTTTTTTAATAATTAAAAATATAATTTAAATTATTTAATTTGTCTAGTAGACTAATAATATTTTAATTATTTTAATATATAAAATAATATTTAAAATGTAATTACTGTATTTATTTTAATAATATATTTGTATTTATTATAAAATGTTAATAAATCTTTGTGTAAATAGAATTTAGAATTAATAAAACATATCGCATGTATTAATAATATTAAAATTATTTTATATAATATTGAAAATAATTTAAATTTTTATACATTTATTTTAATCTATGTTTCTATTTATTATAAAATTTAGTTTAATATAATATAAGATTGTAAAGTATTAAAATATTTTTTAAAATAATGAAATTATTTTACTATGTATATATTGTTACATTTATTTTAATATTATATTTATATTTATTATAAAACATCAGACTCAATCTTGAGTTAATAGAACCAAAATGCATTATAGCCAAAAGAAGGTTTTATTGTCCCTTATTAAAAAATTAGATGTCCACATGACTATTTCTCTAAACCTTAGGAGTGTAAGTGTCATTTACCCTTAATTATAATATAATTTGTTAATTTGCAATAAGTAGAGCTATTAAAATTTTGCTTAAATTAGCTCCATCGTATTGTAATTTGGATCTAATTTAAAATGAAACCATATTTAATTTTAATATGATTAATTTCAGAGTATCCCCTTATGAATCAACTATCTTCAAATAGACACCCCTCGTTTTAAAAACCTCAATTTACTACACTTTTGTTAAGAAAACAAAAAAACTGAATAATAAATTCATCAAATGACTATCATTTTCTCTTATATTTTAAATTAAAATAATGACAGCCTGAGATTTTTAAAAATAAAAATGATAATTTAAAAATAATTAATTCATAACAGTGTAATTCAAAATTTATTCTTTCAAATATTCCCCCAAAAAAAAAAAAAAATTATCCTTCACAGTACTCGCGGCTGGAATGATTCACAGCCCCTTGTCGGCGTAAGTGGAAAGGGGAGTGCCACTCCGACCGCAATACATTCTTAACCAAATAATTTTCTGCCGACCTAAGTGTGTCTGTATCATCAGCAATCGATTCTTTAGTGTACTACTGCTCTGTCCATTTCAGGATTTCGGCTGCATTAATTCCCATATATCATTTATTTAATAACACGTTTATTAAATTACTGGAGGCCGACATAAGTTTTTTATTATATCATTTTTTGAACCGTCGACATAAAATACTTTAACCCGCCCCAATATCGAAACTTTTCCAATCTCGCTCCGAATGATCCACTCAAATCAGAAAGCGTTTAGGCAATCAACCTTGTAGTCTCCTCCATTTATCAACATAGTTGAGGTATAACTGGAATTGTTTGCTTTTTGTTTTTTTGTTTTTTTTTTTAAAAAAATACATTAACTAAGTTATTTAGCAACACCAACTTTTTGCTTTATAATATCTAAGTCTACACCTCTCTCACTTATATTAAACATCCAAGGCTTCTATCACGACATCTCTCAATCCCAACGTAATGATGTTTGATTTTTCTTTCTCCTGCGGATGTGGAGAAAATTGAGTGGCTATAAAACTATAAATGGTTGTGGAGAAAATTGTAGTAAAGTAATTAAGTAAATGGAAGGTCTAACAGCTTGCTTAGGAAACTGAAACAAATGTTGGTTCTTGCTCAATTTACTAGATTACTAATTACATCTCAACAACAGAATCAAAACAGAGAAGGCAAAATAAATTTTGTATGTGTAATGTATACGTTTAATTTCAGTTTGAACCATGGGTTTCAAGAAATTGAAGTAGTTTGATATTTTACTAAACTGACCACAAATTCATGCATTTACTAGATTCCAAAACCATATCATGAGGCTCTCAGTATAACAAGACTCGGTGCATGCTCTAAGCCTAAATGAATTATAATTAATTAAGATTACTCCTCCTCAAAAAGTAGTATTGATGAAGCTTACAAGTGGATTACACATATTAATTTGTAGTAAACTACTGTCAGGTCTAACAACTTAGCTTAACAAACTGTAACAGTGTCAAAACTAGGGAGGGAAAATGAATTGCGTTTGTGTAAATGACTATTAGTCCAGCTAGCTGTTACGCCAGCAAATATGATAGATAACTAACATCTCGCTGAGCTCAAGTAAAAATCTAAATGGTTATTAATTGGATACAGCTTCAGCTTTTGGATTGGTTTGTGGAAATTGAAAAAAATTTCAAAAGTGTTCCTCTTGAAGAATCAAAGTCTACTTTATACGTAAAGAAAGGGGATGATCAGTAAGGATAAGCCATCAATGTTTAATCCAGTGATTTTTAAGTATTCCACTGACCAAAATGAGATTCCAAAGCAAGACTTGGTGCTCTAAGTCAGTAAGTATTGAGGGGTCCATACACACTTCCAGGAGACCTGGCTGAGTCTTGCGGTCCATACACAGAGCTGCAGACAGCACAAGTTGATGTAAAATGTTTATACAACATTCAAATGAAATAAATACAATCATGCCAGTGAAATCAATAGATATTTATCAATATCAGTTGGAGTAGATTTCTTAGATTCGATAAATTTTTAAGGTGTCCACCACAAATTTATCTTTTGGTGAATGTAGAAGTTAATTATAAAGAGAGCTATTTCAAACAATTGTACAATTCCTTAACTTATGATTAGGGGCGTTCAAGATCTAATTCAAACCAATCAATCTAATCTAAATCAATCCAATTCAAGATCTAATCCAATGTTGGATTTATAGATCTATTATGTATTTAAATCCAATATAAACCATTTCAACCAATTAGTTTTTATTTTCTTTATTTTTTTTATAAAGCTACATGTCACTTTTATATTTAACTTGCTAAAAAAATAAAACATAATTTTGCAGAACTATAAACATACAAAAATAATATAAAGTACAAAAATAACATACTATAATGTACAAACTATAAGGTGCAATTAATGTTTGCTTTCAATATTTAAATTCCAATTTTTGTTAACCATATGATGATAAGATACGTAAATACTGAAACATTAAAGGAGTTGATTTTTTTAATTGTTATTAATTAGAATTATTGGGAGTAATTGACAATTGTTATTTGTAAATTTTGATTTAATCAAATAGATCATATTGGATTAAATTGGATTTGAGGTTTTACTAGTTTAGATTATATTATATTTAAATTGATGATTGGATCGGATTAGATCCCAAACATAAAATCTAATATATGATGGATTAGACTTAAATTTGACAAAATCCAATGAATTTGAACCATTAAAAACCCTCACTTTTGGTTTATTTTTTGACATGTTGTGTACATAGGTATTATATTATTTTCTATATATGCAACTAGATGTATCGCTTGAATGAATTAGTGGTAAAGGAGTAGGCATAAAACCCATAATCCATGATTCAACCCAAACTCAAACAAAATTAAATGGTTTTGATTGGGTAAAAAGTGAAATGGATTGGGTTTGGGTTAATCTATTTTATTACAATTTATCATTTTTTTTAAATCGATCTTTTTAACGATGCAGCTATTTCAACAGACAAAATTTATTTTTACACCTACTTTCTTAATGAATCTATACTAAAATTTAAAATTAAAGATTTTGCTCATACACCTCCTAAAGTACCAAAAATACCCTAATATTTTATAATCAATATAACTTTTCATCTTTTTTTTCTTTGTTCTCATTTTACTTTCAGACGCTAATTATTTGAAACTGCAAATTCATATATAGTATTAATATTATTCAAAATGCCATAAACTTGGCATTACAGCGTGAATACTATGAAATGGAGGTAACTATGGTTGCCTGATTAAGAATAACTAATTTTTATGTCAATTTCACTTTTTCTATATCACCTTGATATTTCATAAATTTTGTCATATGCTAGACAATTCATGAAATAAGACAAAACTGCAAATATTAATAAATTTGGATATTAATATTAATTATACTTCAAAGGTGATGGAAAAATAAAAAGGATTCTAGAAGCCATACCTTTTCTAAATGGCAGAATAATTAAGTGTTGAATCATTTTAATGGTCAAAAAGAAATTATAAGTGGAAATCCTTCTCTAATCACAGTATTGATACCCCTTTCTAATGAGTTGTTCAATGTTCTTATTTCTTCATAAATCAAGAAGAATAGAAGAAGCAACAAAGTTCCTTTTCCTCTCTACGTTATTGTCTTTGGGAATTTGGCAACAACCTGGAAACTAACATGGAAGTTGATTTAAAATCAACTTCCTTCAACTTCCTATAATCGTACATGGTAACTGCTTACCATGTGTAAGTCGGGTCGAGTTGGCCCATCATGGGTGACCCACCCATCTAACATCTCCCACTCACATATGATGAAATGATGTCGAAGTAGTAGAGCAATGAACAAAGAAACAATGAACAAACACATATATTCAATCATATAGGCAGATATACCGTGTAACCATGAACATATCCAAAAACCCATCCGAGGAGCCAAAAAAACATATCTCAATTGCTAACCTAGGCAAGAGATATTTTAATTGCAACTGTATGCAAGAGAATTTCAATATATGTTCATTATATCCCATGTTTAATTTATTTTAATGCTCAAGCATTTTAAATCCCCTCAATATACTAAAATTGCATAATCTCTTTATGTATTCACAATAATAATATCCTAGAGATATTATACAATTGGTAGACTAGTGAATCATATAAAAGAAAAAATTAAATCTTCTTATCACACTCATGTCCATCAATCTAAAATAGTCGCTTTCCTAATCATTTTTCATAGATCGAATTATGTCAAGGTCATAGATAACATGCTAAAGCAGTAAACACTAGTCTGAGATCTCAAAAACATAGTTGATAGTCATAAAGATACCAGGATTGACTTGATGAGATTGAGGACAACTTTGTCACAAGCACGTGGTATGAGGCATATTCAAATCCTATTTAAGATCTTGTCAGACCTGTCATAAGAGCTTGAGCAAAGAAATTTAAAGAAGCTTTTAATAGGTTGATTCAAGCAACTTGGGCTCAATCAAATTCGTGGAATCTCGTTGAAGGTATTGCACACGATATTTAGACCACTAAATACATGATTCAAGCTCTTGAAGTTTTCAAATAATCACTTCCATGGGATCGGCAAGTGGCTTACACATTATGGCGGGAAGATATATTATTTTCCTTTTGTAGATACTTTCCCATTTCTTGAGGAGACTAGTAGAGAAACAAATAAGTTATTTCTCTTTTAGTCTGATTTGATTTAGATTCTTTCCTATTTGGTTAGATTAGGATTCTAATTTAATTTAGAGTCTTTTCTATTTGCTTAGATTGGGATTTTAATTTGATTTAGATTCATTCCTTATTTGCTTAGATTAAGATTCTATTTTAATTTTGTTTTAGGATTTATTTCCAAAAATTCTTGTAACCAACCCTATATAATATACTCACATCCAATAACAGAGAGAGATTAGTTTTGATGCAATTGGTGAGAGAGTTAATTATCTTTGGTTCTTAAACTAACTCTTTGAACTTATCAGATTTTTGTGGCATTCAAACTCTTGACTTATCAATCAGATCACCCATAACTGATTGTGGCATCTTTTCATACCAAGGTTCCATTCAATTATAAGTTTAGATTCGATCTTGAAGACTAAATTGATTAGGGTCGCTTTAGTTCTAGGCGTGGTTCGTATCATTTGGTATCAAAGCCTAGCACCAAGGTCAGATTCATCTATCATTATTGTTTTCCATTCTTGTTCTAGTATTAAAAAAAATCCAACAAAAAAATCATGAATAGTGACGCGTGAGCAGTATCATGGGACCAGAATCTAATGAACAGTGTCACATGAACAGTACGATGAGAATTGTATTTTTTTAGTTCTTCTTTATCAATCTTGCATCCCTATCATTTATTCTGCTTAAATGTGTAAATTTTAATTATTCATTTCCTTAAATTCATTCAAATTTCAGTTATTTAGGGTTTACAAAAAAAAAATCTCCGATCGTACATACACATTGTATTCTTGCTTTTGAAATTTGAGTCTCTTTGTTGTAATCTTTATGAATTGCTGCTGAAATCTTGATATTGATTTGATTAGTTTGATACGAGCCGAGTAAGAATTACCACGAGTGGAAAAAGGCAAGAGAGTGTGAACATATTAGAGGGTAAAAGCCAATAAATTTGAGTGAAACACGAGTGAAACTGAGTGAATTATTTTTCTTGAATGAAACACGTAAGGGAGTGTGGTGAGGTCCTTTCCCCATTATTTTTAATTTTTTTTTGCAGATGTCAGTCATGTCTTATAACCCAAAACAAAACACAAATATAGAGAATCAATATGCAATTACTTAAAAATTACAAATTCAAGCATTGATAGAAGAGATGAGAAGGATTATGAGGGTTGAATTAGAACACATCCATGAGCGTTTAGATTAAGTAGAGAACACACGTTCAGGATAGCCACAACCTATTCTCCAAGCACGTAGGAGGGAGAAAGCTCTAGATAAAAGAGAGATTTATGAGTATTATAGGGATAAATACAATGAAGAGGAGGACTCAATAGGTAGCTATAGGAGAAAATTATGAGGTAGAAGAGTTAAGAATATGAATGATAGATTAAGTGGCATAAAGATGAAAATCTCATTTTGTCAAGGTAAATCTAACCCAAAAGCATACCTTGAATGGGAGAAGAAATTGGAGTTTATGGTTGATTGCCACAATTATTTTGAGACACAAAAGGAAAAATTAGTTGTGATTAAGTTTTCTAACTATGCTATTACTTTGTGGGATTAGCTTGTTATAAACAGGAGGCAAAATAGGGAACATCCAGTTGAGGCATGGGATGAAATGAAAACATTGATGAAAAGGAGTTTTGTACCTAACCACTACTTACTGAGACTTGTACCAAAAATTACAAAGTCTTACAGAGGGTAGCCGAAGCATAGAGGATCATTACAAAGAAATGAAGATGACCATGATTAAAGCAAATATGAAAGAAGATAAAGAAGCTGCCATGGCATGATTCTTGAATGGCTTTAATCGGGAGTTTGCAAATATGGTTAAGTTGCAACATTATGTAGAGATTAAGGTGATGATCCACAAAGCCATCAAGATTGAGCAGCAACTCAAGAGGAGGGGTAACACCTATACAATCTTAAAAAGCTTGAGTTTCACTTCTTTGAAGCCAAGCTATGTGAAATGAGATAAGAGGCCACAAGCATCTACTGCACTTAAGCCAAGATCCAAGCCCTCCAAGCACAACTCACAAGGTAACACCGTAACTACCATTATTAGAAATCGTGACATCAAGTGTTTTAAATGTCAAGGCAGGGTACACATGGCAAGTAAATGAGTGAATAAAAGAGTTATGGTGTTACAGGATAATGGTGAGATTGTAATTGAAGATAAAATAGAAGATAATGATGTTGAGTGCTAGAAAGTGTATATTTATAATGGAGAAAATCATCATTTTTGTACTCCAAGTGTCACTACATCCCTACTTTTATGTTTTTAAGTCCCTTGTGATATAATTATGTATGTTTTATTTTAATTAAGTATTTTATGTATTCTAGGGGACATCATGGTCATTTCATAATGAACGAGAGATTAGATAGAAAAACGGACAGTAATTTTAAACTCAGGACAGTCGAAAACTTTAAGATGAGCCTAAAAAGATAAATAGTACTATTTATATATACGGTACTGTACACGACACTGTTCACGGAACTGTTCACCTGTACTGTATGATGACGTGACACTATACGATGACGTGGCAGCATTCGATTGGACGAATGATGTGGCATTGACCACTTATATGGCATTGAATGATGATGTGATATTGACTGATGACGTGTTACGATTCTATTGGACTAAAATGTTAATGTGGCGTTGACCGACGACGTGACAATATGTTAGTGGACCGAAAAAACGTGTGTACGGTACATGCATATACATGGAATGACAGCCCTAATGATGTGTTCCATCCAATAAGAACTTGCCACGTGGCGTAATCCTGATCATCCAAGTTGTTTTAATCTGATGGCCAAGATTTACTCATTGTTTCTATAAAAATGGGGCTCCCCCCTAATTTGATACTCCTGAATCCATTTTTGAGCTCCATTTTTTGTAATTCAATCTCCATCTTGTATTTTCTACGTATTTTAATAAAATTCTCATTTTACCCCTAATTCAATTATGAGTAGCTAATTTTCTTTCAAGCTTGGGTTAAAGGTGAAGTCTCAACATGCTCCATAAGTTTAATTTGGTAAATTTACTTTTTCTTCATCTCTAATTTATGTGGATATTTTGAATTTTTGTAGACAGATAGTAATAATCTTGTCTAGATATCGGGTGGTATGACCGTCTCCCTAAGCAAAGTTATTACTATTTGGCACGGGAAGCACTTAGCGCCATATTTATTAGAGTGAGGTTCATGAGAAGTAAAAAACCCCCCTTCATGATTTAATTGGTACTAATAAGGGATGTTAAGCCGATAGTGTATGTTGAGTATAGATCCGGAGATCCAAACACTTCATTTTAATAGTTTATTCTCGTCACTCTAATTTAAATCATAAGATAGCCTGCATCATTTTCATTATAAATCTAATCACCGACTTAGAAAATTAATTCTACAAGTAATTAAAATCCACCTCCTCATAGGATTGACACTCGTCACCGTTGATCTATTTTACAATAGATTCGTGCGCTTGCGAGTTCAATAAAATTTGCATAACAAGTTTTTGGCGCCGTTGCCGGGGAGGTAAGTTATTTTAATTTGTAGAATAAATTTTCAATTTCTTTATTAATTTTGTTAGTTGTTTTCTTGTAATTTTTTTAATTAAAAAAAAGAAAAAAAAGTGAATATGCATTTTGAGGTAAGTATTTTTCTTTCTTCAAATTTCTGTAATTTAATTTTCATGTTATTTTTTTATTTTATTAATTTGCCAGGTTCAACAGCCTATTAATTTATTTCAATGCATTGCCTCTTAATAGCATTACATCATGGGAACAAATGATAATAAAATTTTTGAATAAATATTTTTCAGTACATAAAACTAATGCTATTCGCAGGAAAATTTCAGAGTTTACCAAAAGAGAAGACGAGCAGTTTTTCGAAACATAGGAGCGATTCAATGGGCTACTCTTAAAGTGTCCACATCATGGGTATGAGAAATGGCACCAATGCCAATACTTTTTGAAGGGATTATTGCCGCATGTGCAAGAATGGCTAATGACAACAAGTGGAGGAGAGCTAATGTCAAAAAGTGCATCAAAGATTTGGGGTTTCTTTCAGCGACAAGCGGATAATTCCCAACAACGGAATTGTTCACTCAGGAATACTAGAAGTTTTAAGAGAGTGAATGAGGTTCACATTGGCGAGTCAAGTTCAGAAATTAAAGAAGTTAAAGAATAGTTGAAGGTCTTTCCCGACGAATAGCATCATTAACAACTGCTAAATTGACAGAGTCGCATGACCAGGACTCATAACCAAATCAAGCCAATGCCATAGGTGTAATGAGAAAACCATCAAACTATAACCCTTACTCCAACACATATAATCCTGGATGGAGAGACCATCCTAATTTTTCATTGTCTCAAGGATTCCAACAGAATGGACCAGTAGGTCCGGCTCCAACTCCACCAATGCAACCAATTCCTCAAAATCCTCAAGTCTTTTAGCCACTATTTAGACCATACAATCAAAACCCAAACTATTCTCAACCTAGACCATGGGAAGATGCATTCTAGAATTTCAAGAATTTACTCACTCCATAATTGAGCAACAAAAACGCACCATTAATGAACTGCGAAATGAGATGAGAGCAGGTTTTAACTTACAAACCGAATCAGTTTCAAACCTCGAAAAAATGATAGGACAGCTTGCTTCTTCAGTTCAAACCTTGGCAATGACTGTTGAGAAAGGTAAATTCCCAAGTCAAACAGTGCCTAATTCTAAAAGAGTGCATAAAGAAATTACCAATTCACCTCAGCAGCATGGGGAGGTCAAAGCCGTCATAACCTTGCGAAAAGGAAAAGAAGTCGACAACAAATTAGAGATACCAGTGATAAAAACAACTCAAATTGTACCTGTAAATGTAAAAGACTCATCATCAGAGGAGAAAGAAGAAACCAACGCACGAGAATACGTTCCTAAAGCTCCATTTCCCCATAGGTTAGCTAAAGTAAAAAAGGGAAAGTCCACAAATGAGATTTTTGAAATCTTTAAACAGGTAAGTGTTAATATCCCTTTGCTTGATGCTATAAAACAAGTTTCATCTAATGCCAAGTTTCTTAAAGACCTTTGTATTAAAAAGAGAAACATTCATGTTCAAAAGAAGTCCTTTTTAAAAGAAAACGTGAGCTCTATATACTCCAATACAAAATTTCTCTAAAATACAAAGACCCAGACTCCCCCACTATCTCATGTAGTATAGGGAACCACACAATTGAGAATGTTTTGTTGGATTTAGGAGCTGGTGTAAATCTGTTGCCTTACTCAGTATTTGTGAAACTTAAACTACGAGAATTACACTTAACTCTAGTGGTTTTACAACTTACAAATCAGTCCATGAAAAAACATCGTAGTATTGTGGATGACGTGCTTATACAGGTAGATAAGTTTTATTTTCCTGTTGATTTCATTGTAATTGACACTCAACAAATCTAGGATTCAAGGAACCACATCCCCATTATCCTAGGACGACATTTTTTGGCAACTGACGATACTCACATTCAATGCAGGACTAGAAATATGCTGTTGTCCTTTGGCAATATGACGATGGAGCTAAATATCTTCAACATTGCCAAAAAACCTCACAATGCAGATGATGGAATTGTTGATGTGGATTTAATAGAAGAATTAGTTGATAATGCTTTTCTTTCAAACCTTAGTGCTGACCCTTTACAAACATGTTTAACTTACTTTGGTTTGGATTTTGATATTGACAAATCAATAGATAAGGTTAACACCTTACTTGATTCAGCATCATCCATGGACACTAACAAATGGAAGTCAAGAGTGAAACAACTAGCACCATCAGAGAAGAAACTGAATCCATCATCAGAATCACCACTAAAACTTAAGCTTAAACCATTGCCCGACACTTTGGAATATACATTCTTGGGAGAAAAAGCACTCTACCAGTAATCATTTCATCATCCCTAAATGACGAATAAAAAGATAAGTTGTTGGAAGTTTTAAAAGTGCACAAAGAAGCATTAGGATGGACCATAGCCAACATAAAAGGTATAAAGTGTATGCATTACATTCACCTTGATGAAAATGCCAAACCTACCAGGGAAATGCAACATCGATTGAACCCTAACATGAAAGAAGTTGTTAGTACCGAAGTCCTTAAACTGTTAGATGCATGTATTATTTACCCCATTTTTTATAGTTCATTGGTCAGTCCTATGCAAGTTGTCCCCAAAAAGTCAAGAGTCACAGTAGTTACCAATGTTGAAAATAAATTAATACCCATTAGAATGACTACAAGATGGTGTGCATGTATTGATTATAGAAAGTTGAATTCTGTCACGCATAAAGACCATTTTCCTTTACCATTTATCGATCAAATGTTTGATAAATTAGAAGGTCATGAATTTTATTGCTTTCTAGATGGCTACTCAGGATATAATCAAATTCCCATAACACTAAAAAATCAAGAGAAAACCACTTTCACTTGCCGTTTTGGCACTTTTGCATATAAGAGAATGCCATTTGAATTATGTAATGCACCTGCTACATTTCAACGATGCATTTTAAGCATTTATTTTATATGGTTGAACGATTCCTAGAAGTTTTTATGGATGACTTTTCTGTTTTTGGTGATTCATTTGATCAATGTTTACATCATCTAACAATAGTTTTGCAGAGATGCATAAAGAAGAATTTGGTCTTAAATTGGGAGAAATGTCATTTTATGGTAAAACAATGTATTGTTCTCGGTCACATCATTTCGAGCAAAGGTATTGAGGTTGATAATGCCAATATGGATCTCATTTTTAATTTTCCTCTACCTAAAACAATCAGAAAAGTAAGATATTTCCTTGGGCATGCAGGTTTTTATAGACGTTTCATTAAAGATTTTAACAAAATTTCTAGGCCCTTATGCAATTTACTTGTTAAGGATGTACCTTTTGTCTTTGATGATTCATGTCTGGTGGCATTTGAGAAACTAAAGCAGTTGTTGATATCAACACCCATCATTTAGCCCGCAAACTGGAACTTACCATTTGAGCTCATGTGTGATGCATATGATTATGTAGTAGAAGCAGTATTAGAATAAAGAGTTGATCGAATTCCCCAGGTCATTTACTATGTTAGTATGACATTGAATGATGTACAGTTGAACTATTCAACCATTGAAAAAGAAATGATAGCAGTAGTATTTGCATTAGAGAAATTTCGATCTTATTTCATTGGTTGTAAAATAGTTGTTTTCACAGATCATGCTGCTCTTAAATATCTTCTCACAAAGAAAGATACAAAAGCTAGACTAATTCGTTGGGTGTTACTTTTACAGGAATTTGACTTTGAAATCAAAGATAAGAAAGGCACAGAAAATATTGTGGCAGACTATCTCTCTCGTCTTAATTTTGATACAATTACAGAATAATTACCATTGAATGAATCATTTTCAGATGAACAATTGATGAGTGTAGAAGTATTATGGTATGCTAATATAGTTAACTATCTTGTTACAGGTAAACTTCCAGAGCATTAGACTAAGCGGGACAAGGCCAATTTTTTATAGAAATAAAGAATTTCTTCCGGGATGACCCTTATCTGTTCAAGTATTGTGCAGATCAAATTGTCAGACGATGTGTTCCAGAAAGTGAATTTCAAAATATCCTTTCATTCTGCCATAAACAACCTTGTGGATGCCATTTTAGCGCTAAAAGAACAGATACTAAAATTTTACAATGTGGTTTCTATTGGCCAACTCTATTTCAAGATGCTTACATTTTTTGCTCTTCATGTGATAGGTGTCAACTAATGAGGAGCATTACGCAAAGGAACATGATGCTGCTAAACCTAATTTTAGTGGTTGAAATTTTTATGTATGAGGTATCGACTTCATGAGACATTTTCCCTCTTCTTTTGGCCATCAATACATATTGGTGGTTGTTGACTACGTATCGAAATAGATGGTGATCAAATTTTTGAAAAGCAACATTGTTTCACGCTTGGAATTCCGTCGAGCAATAATCAGTGATGGTGAAGCCCACTTTTGTAACAAATCATTCAAAGCTCTTTTGACAAAGTATTCCATTACTCACAAAGTGGCGACCCCATATCATCCGCAAACCAGTGGCCAAGTTGAGATCTCCAATCGAGAAATAAAGCACATATTAGAAAAGACGGTGAGACCAGACAAAAATAATTGGTCGTTATGACTGGATGATTCATTATGGGCATATATAACAGCTTTCAAGACCCCGATTAGGATGTCACCCTATAGTATATGGAAACGCTTGCCACCTACTTGTGTAACTTGAGCATCGTGCATACTGGGCCATCAAGAAATTCAACTTTGACATACAGCAAGCTAGCTCAAAAAAAAGATTACAGCTGGCAGAAGAACTTGAAGAAATTCGTAATGATGCATACGAAAATGCCAAGATTTACAAGCAATGAATGAAAGTCTTTCATCACAAGCAAATTATGAGAGAATCTTTTACCCTAGGTTAGAAAGTGCTTTTATTCAATTCTCGCTTGCACCTATTCCTAGGAAAGTTACGCTCTCAATAGACTGGTCCCTTTATAGTTCATACTGTTTTTTCCACATGGAGCAATTGAAATTAAGGATGCAAAGAACGGTGTAATTTTTAAAGTTAATGGTCAAATATTAAAGCCATATCTAGAATACCAACCACATGAAAAGGACAGCGAAATCGATTTAAGTGACCCGCCAAACTTGAATTGAAATTTTTTCTTATTTCTTTCTTTTTTTTACTGATTTAAATTTTTGTGAAAGTGTATTTATTTAATCATTCAATTTTCTTTTATCATTTCTAATAATGTGTGCCTCAACTAGACAAATCCTTTTAAACCTTCTTAGACAACTTCAACATGTACAATCTCATCTGAGAAGCTAGATACAATTTTATAAAACACATTGTATTTGAGAGCTACAACCTCCAGAGTTGGTATCCCACATTGAAGATCTAGAAAGACAACTCAAAAAAATTGAGGGAGGTATCAACGACACTCAAATAGAACTTGAGGTAAATTCAATAAAGGACGATTGTGAAATTATTATTTTTCTTTTCTTTTTTTTTTCTTTTCTTCTTTGGGTTCTTTAGTTTGTTACCCCGGTTAAGTGGCGTATAATAATAATTTGTGACAATCAAAATCGGTTACTTCAGTTTTCCATAATAACTGATATTCTGAGAAGAAGGTATAGACAGAAACGCGGTTCTAGTAAAGCTTCAAGAGCGATTTCCTTCACTTCCTCAGAATGCCCTCCTTACAATCTATAAAGCTCGGTTCGAATGCATGTGATTGCTTATGAAAAAAAATGTCCCTACTGACATCCATTGGTTAATCGAGGCCAAAGTACGTTTGGCAAGTAAGTTGCCTCCCAAATTTATTGCATACATGCCTGGTTGTGGTAAAGGAATTACTTAAGAAAAAAAGAGCTCAAAAACTTCATGTTGATTGTCATAAGTGTGGTAGGATGAAATGCGATAAAAATCCTTGTTCTTTAGGAATAATGTCTGATAACAAGGAAGTTAAGATTCAATTCATTAGGAATGGCTTGAATAAAGAGTCATTGGATGACGTCTTTTTGTCTCTTGAAACGCATCTCAGTGGGTACGTACAAAGAGCAATTCTCCAGTTATGACCATTGTTTCAAAAAGAGCGTGTACGATATAGTCTCGGGAATCTAACTATAAACGACCCTGTTTGCCAGTTTATAACAAAACTGGATGGGAAGCCTATCCTCCACCCATAGAGAGCGTTCAACCCGTTTTTGGACGTAAACAAGAGGAAGATGTGAGCCACAATCACAACTAAACGTAAATATCCTTTTACTGTTATTTCATTTCACTTTTGTTTTATCAATTGCATTCTTGTTTTTAATAATTGTTTGCTTTTTCTTTTTACTATTTCCTTTTTGACTCTCGAGCCATGTGCATTACGCGTTAATTGACACAAACATGCTACCTTATATACAGTTATGAACCATGGTCACCAAGATCCTTGAATATAATTTTTTTTAGCACTTATAAATTGTTTTTGAGAAGCATCCCAATGGCAGCTACTTCCAATAAACAATTCAAGAATATTTGTGTTCTCTCTAGGTTTAACTATAGTAAACATAAAGAGTTGATTGAGGCAGCCATAGATCTTGGTCAACGCATAGCAAAAAGAAATTTACATTTGGTATATGGAGGAGGTGACCAAGAGTTATCAAAACTGGTCTCAAAAGCTGCTTATCTTAGAGGGAGCCAAATGTTAGGCATCATCCCAAGAAGCTTAAAACCGTTGGGCTATGTGTCTATCTCACCAACTAGATAAGAGTTAGTCGTCTCAGGTATGCAAGAGAGAATAATTGAAATGCTAAATCATGCTAATGCTTTTATTTTCCTATTAGGAGATCTTGCAACTCCAGAAGCACTAATCACATTAGCATCTTGGGCTCATCTGAACATTCATCAGAAACCTATTGGTTTGTTAAATGTCAATAACTTTTATGATGGCTTTATCGCATTTTTTAACCATGCAATAAAAAACCATTTCATCCCTTTCACAATGAAAAAATTTTTTATTTGTACTCATACTACTAATGAGTTACTTGATCTGTTACAAACTTATAGACCAGAGCCAGATCCCAGGACCCTTCTGTTGGAATGGCCAACTAATGATGGTAACAGTAGCCGTAGTAAGAAGTGCAAATTAGATTTAACTCTCTGCTTGTAAATATTTTCTCTGTGATGCAGCATCCAGGTAATTTTTTCTAAACCCTATTTTCTTTTAAACATTGAAGACAATGTTTCGTTCTGGTTGGGAGGAGGGAATAGTTGACAACTGTGAAATATCTCAATCTTTGTGTAGTTTTTATTGATTTTTGTTATAAAAACTAACTGTGGCTAAATTGTTTAGTCGAAGATGGCTGAATATGGAATGTAGTAACTCTAGAAACACATCTTCTTATAAAAAAAAAAATTTTCAGACATTTCTTTTAAGCTTCGACAGTCATTTTAAGTGTGATCTTTCTAACTTCTTTTACTAATTATTTTTTCTATTTTCACCATTTTGCATACATAATTTTCATTACTAGAATAGGTTTGGGGGTAGAATTTATAAAAAAATATATATATTTTGTGTGGTCTTTTTACATTAGTTGACATGATAACTTTTAAATTTTAGTATTTATATTATCTTTGGTCTTGAGTTGAGGTATGTTACACCATGTTTGTTACTGGACATGTTAATGCTGGAGACAAATATAAGTTGCTTGAAAGAATGAACATGTCATAATAAATTCCAAGTGAGTTTTTGAGCCTGTCATTATTCTTGGAGAGTAACGCTTTTTGCCCATTCTTCATTCAGCTTAGCAGTTTATTATTTTGTACATTATCTCTAGATTTTCTTGGAGTTAACGTTCTATAAAAAAAATTAAAAAAAAAAGCATGTTGCTACACCTGAAGGTCCATCTAACTAGTAGATATGGAAGATTATTTAGAACCCTAAAACATGAAAAAAAGGCCATCTTTGGTCCGTTTGAGCCTTTCTAGCCAATACTATTAATATTTATCCATAATTAACCCTTTTGAGCCTTAAAAAAAAAGAATTTTTTTCTTTGGTAACCTATTATCTTATCCCACTCTAATGTGGAGTATCACCTTGTATTTTGTATTTCCCACTACCTATTTATGTTTAAAAATAGAGATAATTTTGCATTCACGAAAAAGGTGCTATAAAAAAAATAAAAAAATGAAAAAAATATGTATATAAATAAATAAAATAAAATAAAGAAGAAAAAAAAAAGAAAGAAAAAAAAAAAAAAGAAAAAAAAGAGAATTCAAGTGAAAAGCACCTAACAATCTCCAAAATCCTCTATTTTTCAAACATATGTTTTATTTTTCCTATTATCCCTTCTTTTTTAGTCACGTCCCTAGCCTACGTTACGTCCTAATAAAAGTCCCTCTTGATTTTAAAGAACTATAGTCTGAAATAGAAACTAGTTATATGGGCTGAAAAGATGTGGAAATGCATATTAAAAAAAAATGAATGATGAATACATTGGTTTGATTAGCATTTTGTTTGAATTAAGATCGTACTATTTCTAAGCTGAGGGCATATTTCTGTCACTATGGTGAGTGTGTGATATTACTTCTTCATTATTTTCACTCAATTTACCATTGATTGAAGTGATTATTTTTTTGTTTAATTTCTTTGTGAGAGTATCACTACTACTGGTGAGATTTTTTTGTTTAACATATCATTCTTGAAAGTGACTCGATTACTGTAGCTATGACAAAGTTTTCTGAACTGATTCATGTGGAGAGTTTATGTGGGAATGATATTTCCTTAGATTGAAGATAATGCTTATACTTTTATTTTATTGTTATCATTAGTCTAATTGAATAAATACGACTATTTTTAAAAAAAACTCATCATTTTGGTTTGAATTTTGTTTCGCTTAATTTGCTAGGGACTAACAACAAGCTGGTTGGGGGGTGTGTTGAATGCTAGAAAGTGTGTATTTATAATTGAAAAAATCATCATTTTGCACTCCAAGTCTCACTAACATCCCTACTTTTATGTCTTGAAGTCCCTTGTGATTTAATTATATATGTTTTATTTTAATTAAGTATTTTATGTATTCTAGGGGACATTATGGTCATTTCACAATGAACGAGAGATCAGATAGAAAAACTGACAGTAATTTTAAACTCAGGACAGTCGAACACCTTAGAAGGAGCCTTAAAAGATAAATGGTACTGTTCGTATATATGGTACTGTACACAACACTGTTCACGGCACTGTTTACCTGTACTATAAGATGATGTGGCAGCATTCAATTAGACAAATGATGTGGCATTGACCGCTTATGTGGCATTGACTGATGACGTGTCACGATCCTATTAGACTAAAATGTTGATGTGGTGTTGACCAGCTATGTGGCAGTATGTTAGTGGAGCGAAAAACTTGCATACGGTGCATGCATATACACGGAATGACAGTCCTGATGATGTGTTCCATTTAATAAGAACTTGCCACGTGGCGCAATCCTGAGCGTCCAAGTGGTTTTAATCTGATGGCCATGATTTATTCATTGTATCTATAAAAAAGGGACTCTCCCCTAATTTGACACTCTTGAATCCATTTTTTAGCTCTATTTTCTGTAATTCCATCTCCATCTTGTATTTTCTACGTATTTTAATAAAATTTCTATTTTACCCCCAGTTCAATTATGAGTAGCTAATTTTCTTTCAAAATTGGGTTGAAAGTGAAGTCTTAACATGCTCCATGGGCTTAATTTGGTAAATTTACTTTTTTTCCTCTCTAATTTATGTGGATGTTTTGACTTTCGTAGACTGATAGTAATAATTGTTTCTAGATATCGGATGGCATAACAGTATCCCTAGGCAAGGTTTTCTAAAATTGATCTAAAAAATGGATACGATCAAATTCGAATGAAAAAAGGAGATGAATGGAAAACTAATTTTATGAGACTTATGAATCATGTTTTACGAGCTTTTATTTGCAAGTTTTTTTTTGTTTATTTTGATGATATCCTCATATATAACAAAAAATTGGACAAGCATGTAGTACATTTAAAATCTGTTTTAGATATGCTTAGAAAATTTAAAGACAAAATTTCAAATGAAAGTTTGAAATGAAATGAAATTTTCACATATAAAATGAAATTTTGAGAGACATTATAGTAGATGTATCACTTATAGGCAAGCTAAATCAAAGGTCCAGCGTTATGGCTTATACACCCCATTGCCAATACCTAGTGTGCCTTGGACTAATGTTTCAATGGATTTTGTACAGGGTTACCTAGGTTTAAACAAGGGACAGATTTAATTTTTATGGTTGTGGATAAATTTTCAAAGATGGCACATTTTATTCCATACTACAAAACGGACGATGCTTCTAATGTTGCTGACTTGTTCTTTAGGAAAATTATAAGGTTGCATGGTATGACCAAGACAATTTTTTCTGATAGAGATGCTAAGTTTTGAAGTTACTTCTGGAAAATAGTATAGGCTAAGTTAGAGACTAAGTTGTTGTTTTTAACTACTTGTCACCCTCAAACTAATGGTTAAATAGAAGTTTTGAATAGAATTTTATCTAGTCTACTACGGGCTATCATTAAAAAGAACATCAAAACTTGGGAAGATTATTTGTCGTATGTTGAGTTTGCCTATAATCGTTCTATTCACTCTACTACTAAGTATTCATCATTTGAAATTATTTATGGCTTTAATCTTTTGACCCCATTAGATTTAACTACATTACCTATTTCTGAGCATGTTAACTTAAATGGAAAGAAAAAGGATAAAATTGTTAAACAAATACATGAGATAGCCAAGTTCAACATCAAGCCAAGAACTGAGCAATATGTTAAACAAGCCAACAAAAGGAACCATAAGCTAGTCTTTAAACCCAGCGATTGGGTGTGGTTACACATGCGTAAGGAATGATTTTCAAAACGAAGGAAATCTAAGTTATTACCTCGAGGGGATGGTCTTTTCCAAGTCTTGGAACGAATTAATGACAATGTATACAAGCTGAATTTGTCCAGTGAGTATAATGTAAGTGCTACTTTTAATGTTTTTTATTTGAGTCCTTTTGATGCAAGTGATGATTTGAGGACAAATCCTCTTCAAGAGGAGGGGAATGATGAGATTGAAGACAACACTATCACAAGCACATGATATGAGGCATATTCAAATCCTATTTAAGATCCTGTTGGACCTGTCACAAGAGTCGAGTAAAGAAATTTAAAGAAGTGCTTAATAGGTTAATGACACAACTCAAAAGCGTTATTACTCCCAAGTATAAGAGTGTCTAGTTATAATATAACTCGGTGCGTCTGGGGTCGAACCACAGGGAGTTTAAAATCTAGTAGTCGATTTGTTGTAACAAAGAAAATTGACTGTGGGAAAAGAAATTGACATAAATCAATTTAAAAATATGCTAAGGTTACAGGATCCACTCTCAGATTTGAAATTATAATTATATTAATTCTCTCATACTTGTATTTATCTTGCCAGTTAATTATTATGCCATTTAATTCTTAACAAATCATTAATGTGATAAATATGGGACAAAGTACATAATGTGTTACAACTATATTGAAGTGTTAATATTATGTCAAAATACCATATAAATTAGAAAAAAAATCTAGATCTCTAAATTAATATGACATAAAAGAAACTAGTAAAAAAGAAAAATACACAAAAAAATAAACTTTAAAACTCACTTAAGAGAGTAATTAATTTGAATCCTTGAGCTTTACCTTTAACCTTAGCTCATTAAATTTAGCCACTCATATTGAAAAACAAAGTACTTATTTTATTTAACAAACTTTTGAAATATATTACAAGTAAATTGATAACACAAGAAAAACAAGAGAAAGAATTCCTTAACTTCGACCTCGTAACTCTCCCTCATTTTCTCTCCTTTTCTTTCCCCTCGGCTCGCCTTTTTCTTCCTACATCTGCTTGTTTTTTATAGGCAATGAAGCATTCCCTTTTCATTATTTATTTTATTTTATTATTATATTAAATTATATATATATATATATTGAAGGCTGTGGGTGTGTTGGTCAGGTGGTGAAATGGCCACCTAACCATCACACTATTATTGCTTCTTTTTGTTTTTATACTTTTTTCTTTTTCATTTTATTATTATTTTTTACATCTCCTTAATAATTTATTCCAATAGCTCCATCAATTTTTTTTATTCTTGCTTTCAATTCCAATTCCTTCTTTATTCTTGAAATATTTACAATAAAAAATTAATATGCTACAAATTAATTTTAACATAAAAATTTATTAGGGGAGTGTTAAAATAATTTAGAAATAATAAGCGTGTTAATCAACACTATAAGTGAAAAACTAATAATTTTAGACTTATTAAATGTACACTTTTTATTGTTAATGACACCCCCCAACCAACATATTGCTAGGCCCTAGCAATTTAAGCGATAAAAATTTAGCAAAATTTAAAACCCAAATTGAAAATCTTTTTTTTTAAATTGAGTTTATTTCTTTCATTGGATTAATAAAAATAATCAAATAAAAGTATAAGCATTATCTTCAGCTTAAAGAAAATCACACTTATACAAATCAGTTAAGTAAAATCATGTAAAATGATCAATTATCCGAGCTACATTAATCAAGCCACTTTCAAGAGTGATGTGTCAAACTCCAAAACCCCACGGTTAAGAGTGACTCTCTCATGAAAAAATATAACCCTAGAAAAAGTGATCACTCTAAAAAGTGATAGATTGAGAGAATAGTAAAGTAATATTACACGCTTTTACCAAGATGAAAGAATAATACCCACAACTTAAAAATAAAATGATATTAAGTCAAGAGAATTACTAACCAAACTAATTTATTTATATTATTATGCATCACCACGTCTTTTAGTCCATATTACCAGCTTCTACTTCAAACTATAATTCTCTAAAATCAAGGATTTTCACTAAGACATAACGTAGGCTAGGGACATAGCTAACAAAGAAGGGATAATAAGAAAAAAAAAATATATGTTTGAAAAATAAAGGACTATGGATATTGTAAGGTGCTTTTCACTTGAATTCTCTCTTTTTTTTAATTTATTATTATTTTTATTTATTTATTTATTATCAATTTTTTTCATAGCACCTTTTTCATAAATGCATTATTATCTATATTTTCAAACATAATTGGGTAGTGGAAAACATATAACATAAAGTGATACTCCACATTGGAGTGTGACAAGATGATAGGTTACCAAAGAAAAAAAAACTTTTGGCTCAAAGGGGTTAATTATAGATACTTAATAATAAAGTTGGCTAGAAAGTCTCAAACAGACTAAAGATAGTCTTTCTATTATCTTTTAAGACTCTAAATAATCTTTCAAATCTATTAGTTTAATGGACTTTCAAATGCAGTTGCAAATTTTTTTTTAGCCTTTTTTTAAAGAAAAATATAGAGATCCTGTATAATAAACTATGAAGATGTGTAGACAGACAAGGTTACTCTCCAAGGATAGTATGCAAAAAAAAAAAAAATTCACTTGGACTTACCATGACATGTTTATTTCTTCAAATGGCTTAATCAGTTTCCATGACATGTTCATTTCTTCAAATGGTTTAATCAGTTTCACTCATCAAATTTCTCAATTTATATTTCAACATGCAAGGTGAAAAATATGGTGTAACATAACTCAAGGCCAAAGTTAATACAAATACTAAATTTTGGAAGTCACTATGTTATCCAATGTTAAAATATCATAATTTTTTTTAAAGTTTAAAGAAAACAACAAAAAAAATCCTCTAATTTTTTTTATATATAAGAAAACATAATCGAAGAAGTTAGAACTGATTGTAGAAACTTAAAGGAGATGATTAAGACAAAGAAAAGAAAAAAAGAAAAAAAAATTAGAAAGCAATTTTTTTTTAAGAAACGAAACTTTAAAACTAAGAAGATTCATTTCTAGAGTTACTATATTCCATATTTAGCCATCTTCGACTCAAATTTTTATCCAAAGTTAGTCTTTACAATAAAAATTAGTAAAAACATCACTATAACTGAAACATTCCACAATTATCAACTATTCCCTCCCCCAACCTAAAGGGGACATTGTTTTCATTGTCTTAAAAGAAAGGAGTAGAGTTTAGAAGACATCACCTAGTCACTGCGAGAAAATATTTACAAGCGGAGAGTTAAATCTTATTTACACTTTTTATGACAGTTACTGCCATCATCATTAGTTGACCAATCCAATGCCAAGGTCATATGATCTAGGTCTTTTTTGTAAGCTTGTAAAAGATCAAGTAACTCATTAGCAGTAAAAGCACAATATAAAAAATTTTTCACTAAGGATGAAATGAAATAATTCTTTATTGCATAATTAAGAAATGTTATTAAGCCATCATAAAAGTTATTAAAATTTCACAAACTGATGGGTTTTTTATGGATATTTAAAAGAGCCTAAGAAGCAAATGTAATTAGTGCCTCTAAAGTTGCAAGATCTTCTGGCAAGAAAATAAAGGCGTCAACATGATTTAACATTTCGGATATTCTTTTTTACACACTTGAGACAACTAACTCTTTTCCAGTTGGTGAATCATGCAAACATCCCAAAGGTTTTAAGGCTTTTGGAATGATACCTACTACTTGGCTTCCTTGAACGAAAGCAACTTCTGAGACAAGTTTTGATTACCCTCGATCACCTCTTCCATATACAAGATGTAGTTTTTTCTCTGCTATAGCCTGACCAAGATCTACAACTGTCTGAAGAAACTCCTTATGCTTTCCATAGTGAAATTTAAAAAGGACACAAATGTTCTTAACTTGTGTATTCAAAGTTACTGCCATTAAAACAATTCTCAAAAAAGTAATTTGTGAGTTCCTGAAAAGGAGAACCTATTTAATAATCTTGGTGATATATACAATGATACACAACTGTAAATGGGGTGGTGTGTTTGTCAAATGATGCATAAGGTTGGTGGCTTAATAATTCAAAAGCAAAAAAAAGAAAAAAAAGTAAAAAAAAAAAAAGCAATAATGCAGAAAATAAATAAATAAAATAAAAAGATATTTACCAGAAGTTGTGATTGTGGCCCACATCTTCCTCTACTTTTATTTTCAGTAATGACTTAAACACCCTCTATAGGTTAAGGATAGGCTTCCCATCTAGTTTTTTTATAAACTGGCACACAGGGACTTTTAGAGTCAGATTCCCAAGAATAAACTATGAACTTTCTTTTTGGAACAACTTCTATAAATTATGAATTTCATATTGTACATATATGTTCAGATGCGTTTCAAGAGATCATAAGATATCATCCAACAATTCTTTAATCAGGCCACCTTTAACGAATTTGATTTTATCTTCACGATTTCCAAAAACTAATCCTAAAGTGTTACAACATGGTTTAATGCAAGCAAGTCTTACACAATTGGGACATTTAGAGCCATACTGTTTAACTCTTCTTTTATTAGCAAATGTGCTTTTACCAAAACCAGGCATGTAAGAAATAAATGGATCAGATAACTCACCTATCAATCAGACCTTTACTTCAATTAACCAATGAATGTTAATAAAAATCTCATTAATCATTAACAAACGCAGATGTTCACAACGAGTTTTGTAAATCTTCTTGAGAGTATTTTTAGAGAGAGAAGAAAAATGTTTATATAATTTATGTTGTATTTCTTTCATACTTGATTTTGGGGTTTTAGTTATTATGGGAAACTGAAAATGCCAACTTAAAAAGTCAAAGAATACTGTTATCTGCCATTTATATGGGAAAGTAAATCAAACATATCAAAGAAACAAATTGAATCTATAAAATCATGTTAAAAGTAAACAAAACAAAAAATAAAAACACAATAAATATAATAAAACATGCAACTCACCTTTGTCCCTCTTATTTAATTTACCTCAAGTTCCAACTGGAGTTCATAAATATTGCCCTCTATTTCCCAAAGTTGTCTTTATACATCTTCAACATGGGTTACTAACTCTGGTGGTTGTAAGTTCTAAATAGGATGTGATTTACAAACTCGGATCAAACTTTTAGGTGAAATTTTACATGTAAAAATTCTCTCAAATGTCTAAAAATGATATTTCTCATGGAGGTACACATAACAAACATTAAAAATGATAAAATGAAACACAATTGTCAAATAAAGAAAATAATAAAAAGTGCTTAATAGGTTGATTCAATCAACTTAGACTCAATCAAATTTGTGGAGCTTTGTTGAAGGAATCGCACATGATATTCAAACCATTAAATGCATGATTCAAGCTCTTGGAGTTTCTAAATAATCACTTCCATGAGATCGGCAAGTGGCTTGCACATTATGGCGAGAAAATATATTATTTTCCTTTCTTAGATATTTCATCTCTTAAGAAGACTAGTAGAGAAGCAAATCAATTATTTCTCTTTTAGTTTAATTTGATTTAGATTCTTTCCTATTTGCTTAGTTGGGATTTTGATTTGATTTAGATTCTTTCCTTATTTGATCATATTAAAATTCCATTTTGATTTTTTTTTAGTATTTATTTTCAAAAATTCTTGTAACCAACCCTATATAATATACTTACATCCAATAATAGAGGGAGATCAGCTTTGATACAATTGGTGTGAGAGTTAATTCTCTTTGGTTCTTAAACTAACTCTTTGAACTTATCAGATTTCTGTGGCGTTCAAACTCTTGACTTATCAATAAGATCATCCATAACTGATTGTGGTGTCTTCTCATACTAAGGTTCGTGTTTTCATTAAGCATTGGGTCGAGGTTCCACTTAATTACAGGTTTAGATTCAATCTTGGAGACTAAATTGATTAAGGTCGTGTCATTTCTTAGCGTGGTTCGTATCATGGCTTATAGAAAGTCATATGAAATTTACACAATGAGAGAGAAAGGAGATTCTCTCATTTTCCATTTTGGTCACCAGCACGCATAATATGATACACGCGTTACAGTGAATATTTATTTCAGGGCGTATGTCTCATCAATTTAATTCACTGTACATATCTTAGTCTAGTTGCTCTTTTACACTCTCCTCTAGTGCTAAATAAGATCTCATATCTAGCTCCAATCAAGTCTCTATGATTGTGGGGTACATCATAGTCGATCTATGATAAATATCATGTAAAACCCCTTCTTGATTCTAATCAAGGTGATAAAACTTGTAGAATAACCTCTTTTATTTGGCTCTCAAACAAACATATTGTTTATTATTCTACTTGTCTCATCTCAACTTGCTTCCAAAGCAACTGAGATGACCGCTCATATAAGAAAGCTTGTCTTGACCTCACGACATGCTTTCATATATATGTAATTATGTCATTCATAGAATAAATTAAAATAAGAGACATTATTACATTTCAAAACAACTCATGTAATAAAGATGTTTAAAACAAATAAGCACATCTTAACAATGTAAAATTACAATCTACACAGCCCTAATAATTTAGCATGAAAGGTGAATACATCCCTCGTTATAACTTTGGCAAGTGCATCAGCTATCATGTTATACGTAGATATATACTATATGTCTACTTCTTTCTTCGCCAAAATGTCTCTTATGAAATTGTATTTAGTCTCAATGTGTTTTAACTTGCTATTGTATTTGGCATCCTTAGAGAAAGAAATAGTAGCTTTACTGTCACAGTAAACAGTTACTGGACTATTATTGTTAATATTAATCTCTAAGTCCTCTATAAATCTCTCAAGCCACACAACTTTTTGCATTACTGCAGAACATGCAATGAACTCGGCTTCTATCATCGATAAACCTATTCATGTTTGCTTTTTACTACTCTATGTAATTGCTCCTCTATTTAGCAAGAATGCATATCCTAAGGTCAATTTACGTTTATCTAGATTGCTACCCCAATCAGCATCTGAATATCCAACAAGTCGCAAACCACCTCCTTGATAGGATAAAGAATAATTCACATTGCCTTTAAGATATGTTAAAATCCTCTTGACATCACTCCAATACTTTTGACCATGATTAGATTGGTATTCACTCACCAGTTCTTTAGTATAACTAATATCAGACCTTATATACATCATGACATGCATGAGACTTCTAATGGCATTTGCAAAAGGAACTCTAGCTATTTTTTCTTTCTCTTAAGGAGTCTTAGGGCACATATCGAGACTAAGAGATTGTCCTTTGGCTATAAGGGTATCCTTTGGTTTACAATCAGCCATGTTAAACCTTTCAAGGATTTTCTTAATGTAAGACTTTTATGACAGAGTTAAAAGTTTCCTTGAACAATCTTTAGAAATTTTGACTCCTAAGATATAAGTTACTTCGCTTATATCTTTCATGAAAATATTTGAAAGTAGCCAATTTTTAATAGTTTTGACAAACTTTTTATTGTTCAGAGCCAATAGTATATTGTCCACATACAAAGATAATATCATAAAAACGTCTTTAGACCTTTTAATGTACATACAATGGTCTTCTTTAACCATCCTAAAGCCATAAGAAATTACAGCTTGATAGAATTTAAGGTTCTATTATCTAGAGGATTGTTTAAGGGCATAGATAGATCTTTTGAGCTTGCATGTCTTGCGCTCTTAGCCTTTAACAACAAAACGCTATAGTTGTTGCATATAAATTTCTTCCTCTAGTTTTCTATTGAGAAATGCAGTTTACACATCCATTTGATGTAATTCAACATCTAAATGTGCAACGATAGCCAAGATCAATTGTATGGAACCAAACCTTACTATAAGAAAAAATGTCTCTTCATAGTTTATGCCCTTCTTTTAGGTATAACCTTTAACAACTAATCTTGCTTTATATATCTCGATTGTCCCATCCGATTTACGCTTTATTCGGAGAACCCATTTGTTTCTGATAGCTTTATGATTATGTACAGGATCAACCAAGTCCCAAACTTGATTGACTTTCATTGACTCCATCTCTTCCTTTATTGCTTTCATCCATAAATCCCTAGTGGACAATATGAGGGCTTCATTAAAAGTATTTAGCTCATCCCTATCGTGTGAACAAATCATAAAAACTTCTTCCTCAATCTCAAAATGACGACGAGAAATTTGCTTACGACTATTTTTCCAAATCGGTTCCTTAATTGGAATCAAAATGTCTGGTGTTTCACTCTTATTTAGAGTATCAACCCCTGAAGGATTCGCATTAGTGCCAACACTGACATTAAAAATGATAATTTCATTTGGATTTTCTAATTCATAAAATTGAAAACCTTATTAACTTCTTCAATGTTAGGAAATTTATTTTTAAGAAAATTGACATCTCGTGATTCTAATTCAATCATAGTTCCACTTATATATTCACCAATAAACACATATCCTGCGGAGTATTATTGTTGAGTACTAGAAAGTGTATATTTATAATGGAGAAAATCATCATTTTACACTCCAAGTCTCACTAACATCCCTATTTTTATGTCTTTAAGTCCCTTGTAATTTAATTATGTATGTTTTATTTTAATTAAGTATTTTATGTATTTTAGGAGATATCATGGTCATTTCACAATAAACGAGAGATCAGATGGAAAAACGGACAGCACTTTTGAACTCAGGACAGTCGAAAACCTTAGGAGGAGCATAAAAGAAAAATGGTGCTGCTTCACATATACTCAGATCGCTCACACATATTCGCACATCTGAGCGGTTGATATATACTGATCGTACATACGATCTCGTTCACGGCATCTTTGTTCACATGTATCTTGTATCTTTGACGTGGCACTGCATGCGATGACGTGGCACTATACGATGACGTGGCGGCATTTGATTGGGCGAATGATGTGGCATTGACCGCTTATGTGGCATTGGCGATGATGCGTGGCGTTGATCGATGACGTGTCACGAGCTTATTGGACCAAAAATGTTGACCGGTGACGTGGCGGAGAATGTTAGTGGATGGAAAAAACGTGTATGCGGTACATGCATATACACAGAATAACAGCCCCACGATGATGTGTTCCATCCAATAGGAATTTGCCACGTGGCGCAATCCTGAGCGTCAAATTGTTTTAATCCGAGATGGCCATGATTTACTCGGTTTATCTATAAAAAGGGGCTCCCCCCTCCTAATTTGACACCCCTGAATCCATTTTTGGACTCCATTTTCTGTAATTCCATCTCCATCTTGTATTTTCTACGTATTTTAATAAAATTCCCATTTTACCCCTAGTTCAAATATGAGTGGCTAATTTCCTTTCAAGCTTGGGTTGAAGGTGAAGTCTCAACATGCTCAATGGGCTTAATTTGGTAAATTTACTTTTCCTTCCCCTTTAATTTATGTGGTTGTTTTGACTTTTCGTAGACAGATAGTAATAATCTTGTCCGGATATCTTGGATTAACCGCCTCCCTGGCAAGGTTATTACTATTTGACACGGGAAGCCCTTAAGACCATATCTCTATTAAATTGTGGTTCATGATGAGTGGAAGTTCCCCCCCTTCATGATTTAATTGGTACTAATAATGAATATTAAGCCGGGTAATGTTGTTGAGGCATCCATCCGGAGATCAAGCATTTCATCCAAATAGTTCATTCCTACAAACTTTAATTTAAATTAATATATTGCCTCTTCATTGTCATTATAAATCCAACCACCAACTCGTAAAAATTAATTCTACACATAATTAAAATCCACCTCCTCGTGGGATCGACACTCGTCACCATTAATCTATTCTACAATAGATTCGTGACTCATGAGTTCAATAAAATTTGCACAACAAGTTTTTGGCGCCGTTGCCGGGGAGGTAAGTATTTTAATTCGTAGAATTTTTTTTTTCTCTTTATTTAATTTTTTTTAGTTGTTTCCTTGCAATATTTCTTTTCTTTTGTTATTATTAAAAAAAAAAAAGTGAGTTTACATTTTGAAGTAGGTATTATTTTCTTTTCTTTTCTTCTCTTCTTTAAATTTCTGTAATTTAATTTTCATGTTATTTTTTTTTTTTTATTTTGTGAAATCGGCAGGTTCAACCGCCTCTTAATATATTTTATTTTTTTTTATTTTGTGAAATCGGCAGGTTCATCCGCCTCTTAATTTATTCTAATTTGTTACACGTATTTTCATTTCTATATATAGACTTGAGTTGTTTTTATAAAGAAATTGTAACAAATGATAAGGTTAGTATTGTAATTTCTCCCTCTTATTTATCTTTATTAATTTTGTTATCATTTTTTGTTTTATTATTTGCATGCATGGTCGTAGGTCAAAATTACCTAATCTTGAGCCTATAGACTTTGAATTAGAAAAAACACTTAGCACACACAAGCACGTTACAATTAAAAATAAATTTGAAATGGATTTGCAACCAGCACCACAAGAGAGGCCATTTAAGGACTACTTCAGTCCCTTAGCTAACTTGAGCACATCATGCATACGATATCCAAATGTAGCCGCTAGGAGTTTTGAATTAAAACCTAGTGTGTTAAATTGTCTCCCGATTCTATGGCCTAGAAAATGAAGATCCATATAATCATCCTAATGATTTTCATGCTTTATTTGTCAAACTTTTAAATATGAGAATTTTTCGGATGATGATGTTAAGCTTAGATTATTTCCATTTTCTTTAAAGGATAGAGCTCGTTCATGGTTCAATGCATTGCTCGCTTAATAGCGTTACATCATGTAGAACAAATGGTAACAAAATTTTTGAATAAATATTTCCCAGTACATAAAACCAATGCTATTCGCAGGGAAATTTCAGAATTTACCCAAAGAGAAGACGAGCAATTTTTCGAAGCATGGGAGCGATTCAATGGGCTACTCCTAAAATGTCCACATCATCGATACGAAAAATGGCACCAATGCTAATACTTTTTGGAGGGATTATTACCGAATGTGCAAGAATGGCTAATGGCAACAAGTGGAGGAGAGCTAATGTCAAAAAGTGCATCAGAGATTTGGGATTTCTTCCAGCGACAAGCGGATAATTCCCAACAACGGAGTCGTTCACTCAGGAGTACTAGAAGAGTTAAGGGAGTGAATGAGGTTCACATTGGCGAGTCAAGTTCAGAAATTAAAGAAGTCAAAGACATAGTTGAATGTCTTTCCCGACAAATAGCATCGTTAACCGCTGCTAAATTAATGGAACCACATGACCAGGACTCATACCCAGATCAAGCCAATGCCATAGGTGTAATGAGAAAGCCATCAAACCACAACCCTTACTCCAACACATATAATATGGATGGAGAGACCACCCCAATTTTTCATGGTCTTAAGGATTCCAACAGAATGGACCAGCGACTCGACTCCACCCACCGAAACCAATTCCTCAAAATCCTCAAGCCTCTCAACCACCATTTAGACCATACAATCGAATCCAAACTATTCTCAACCTAGACCATGGGAGGATGCATTTCAAATTTCAAGAATCTTACTTACTCCAAAATCGAGCAACAAAAAACCGCACTATCATTGATGAATCTGAAATGAGATGATGAGCGGGTTTCAACTCACAAACCCAATCGCCTTCAAACCTTGAAAAAATGGTGGGACAACTTGCTTCTTCAGCTCAAACCTTGCAATGATCGCTGAGAAAAGGAAAATTCCCAAGTCAACCAAAGGCTAATCCTAAAGGGAGTGCGTGAAGTAAGTACCGATTCACCTCGGCACATGGAGAGGTCAAAGCCGTCATGACCTTGCGAAAAGGAAAAGAAGTCGACAACAAAGTGGAGATGCCGTGCAAAAAACAACTCAAATTGTACCCTAGGTAAATGAAGAAGACTCATCATCGAGAGGAGAAAGAAAAACCAACCCACGAGAATACGTTCCAAAAGCTCCATTTCCCGCAGGTTAGCTAAAGCGAATAAAGGAAAATCTACAAGTGAGATTTTTGAAATCTTTAAACAAGTAAGTGTTAACATCCCTTTCGCTTGATCTATAAAAACAAGTGCCATCTTATGCCAAGTTTCTTAAAGACCTTTGTCTTAAAAAACATTACATTCATGTTCAAAAGAAGGCATTTTTAACAAAAACGTGAGCTCTATACTCCAACACAAACTTCCTCTAAAATACAAAGACCCGGCTCCCCACTATCTCATGTAGTATAGGGAACCACACAATGAGAATGCTTTGTTGGACTTAGGAGCTAGTGTAAATCATACCTTACTCGATGTTTTTGTGAAACTTGGGTCGGAGAATTACACCCAACCGCAGCGGTGTTACGACTGCAGACGGCCCATGAAAAACCTCGTGGTATTGTGGAGGACGTCTTATACGGTAGATAAGTTTTATTTTCCTGTTGATTTCATTGTAATTGACACTCAACCACCCGAGATTCAAGGAAGCAAATCCCTATTATCTTAGGACGACCTTTTTTGGCAACTGCCGATGCTCACATTCAATGCAGGACTGGAAATATGCAGTTGTCCTTTGGCAATATGACGATGGAGCTAAATATCTTCAACATTGCCAAACAACCTCACAATGCAGATGATGAAATTGTTGATGTGGATTGGATAGAAGAATTAATTGATAATGCTTTTCTTTCAAACTTCAGTGATGACCCTTTACAAACATGTTTAACTCACTTTGGTTTGGATTTTGATATTAACAGATCAGTAGATGAGGTTAACGCCTTACTCGATTCAGCACCATCCATAGACACTAACAAATGGAAGCCAAGAGTGGAACAACTAGCACCATCAGAGAAGAAACTCAGTACGTCATCAGAATCACCACCAAAACTCGAGCTCAAACCATTACCTGACACTTTGGAATATGCATTTTTGGGACAAGAAAGCACTCACAAGAATCATTTCATCATCCCCGAATGAAGAACAAAAAGGTAAGTTGTTGGAAGTTTTGAAAGTGCAGCGAAAGGAGCATTAGGATGGACCATATACCGACATAAAAGGTATAAACCCGGTGGATCAGATGCATTACATTCACCTTGATGAAAATGCTAAACCTACCAGGAAATGCAACGCTCGGTTAAACCCTAACATGAAAGAAGTTGTTAGAATCAAGTCCTTAAACTATTAGGGACGCAGTATCATTTACCCTATTTCGATATAGTTCACGGGTCATCTGTGCAAGTTGTCCCCAAAAAGTCGAGTCACAAAGTTACCAATGCTGATAATGAATTAATACCTACTAGAGTAACTACAGGATGGCGTGTATGCATTGATTATAGAAAGTTGAATTCTGTAACAAGTAAAGATCATTTTCCTCTACCATTTATTGATCAAATGCTTGATAGATTAGCAAGTCATGAATTTTATTGCTTTTCTAGATGGTTACTCGAGGATATAATCGATTCCCATAAAGACCAAAAAAGATCAAGAGAAAACCACTTTCACTTGCCCTTTTGGCACTTTTGCATATAGGAGAATGCCATTTGGATTATGTAATGCACCTGCTACATTTCAACGATGCATGTTAAGCATTTTTTCTGATATGGTTGAACGATTCCTTGAAGTCTTTATGGATGATTTTTCTGTTTTTGGTGATTCATTTGATCAATGTTTACATCATCTAACACTAGTTCTGCAGAGATGCATAGAGAAAAATTTGGTCCTAAATTGGGAGAAATGTCATTTTATGGTAAAACAAGGTATTGTTCTCGGTCACATCATTTCGAGCGAAGGTATTGAGGTTGATAAGGCCAAGGTGGATCTTATTTCCAATCTTCCTCCACCTAAAACAGTTAGAGAAGTAAGATCTTTCCTTGGGCATGCTGGTTTTTACAGACGTTTCATTAAAGATTTTAGCAAAGTTTCTAGACCTTTATGCAATTTACTTGCTAAGGATGTACCTTTTGTCTTTAATGATTCCTGTCTTGTGGCATTTGAGAAACTAAAGCAGTTGTTAACATCATCACCCATCATTCAGCCCCCAAACTGGAACTTACCATTTGAGCTTATGTGTGATGCATCTGATTATGCATAGGAGCGATAGGACAAAGAGTTGATCGAATTCCCCATGTCATTTACTATGCTAGTATGACATTAAATGATGCACAGTTGAACTATTCAACCACGGAAAAAGAAATGCTAGCAGTGGTGTTTGCATTAGAGAAATTTCGATCTTATCTCATTGGTTGTAAAATAATTGTTTTCACAGATCATGCTGCTCTTAAATATCTTCTCACAAAGAAAGATACAAAAGCTAGACTAATTCGTTGGGTGTTACTTTTACAGGAATTTGACTTTGAAATCAAGGATAAGAAGGGCACAGAAAATGTTGTTGCAGACCATCTCTCTCGTCTCAATTTTGATACAATTACAGAACCATTTCCAATAAATGAATCATTTCCAGATGAACAACTAATGAGTGTGGAAGTATTACCATGGTATGCTGATATAGTTAACTATCTTGTTATAGGTAAACTTCCGGAGCATTGGACTAAGCAGGATAAGGCCAAATTTTTTGCAGAAATAAAGAATTTCTTCTGGGATGACCCCTATCTGTTTAAGTATTGTGCAGATCAAATTATCAGACGATGTGTCCCAGAAAATGAATTTCAAAATATTATTTCATTCTGCCATGAACAAGCGTGTGGAGGCCATTTCATCTTTAAGAAAACAGCTACTAAAATATTACAATGTGGTTTCTATTGGCCAACTATATTTCGAGATGCTTATATTTTTTGTTCTTCGTGTGATAGGTGTCAACGAATGGGGAGCATTACACGAAGGAACATGATGCCACTAAACCCAATTTTAGTGGTTGAGATTTTTGATGTATGGGGTATTGACTTCACGACCCTTTCCCTTCTTTTGGCCATCAATACATATTGGTCATTTGTTGACTACGATCGAAATGGGTAGAAGCGATTAGCCCGTAGAACCAATGATCACAAGGTGGTGATCGATTTTTGAAATGCAACATTGTTTCACGCTTTGGATTCCCTCGAGCGATAATCGGTGATGGTGGAGCCCACTTTTTGTAACAAATCATTCAAAGCTCTTCGACAAAGTATTCCATTACTCACAAAGTGACGACCCCATATCATCCGCAAACCAAAGGCCAAGTCGAGATCTCCAATCGAGAGAAAAGCACATATTAGAAAAAACGGTGAGACCATGCAAAAGATTGGTCATTAAGACTGGATGATGCATTATGGGCATATAGAAACACTTTCAAGACCCCGATTGGGATGTCACCCTATAGGCTAGTATATGGAAAAGCTTGCCACCTACCTGGAACTCGAGCATCGCGCATACTTGGGCCATTAAGAAATTCAACTTTGATATGCAGCAAGCTAGCTCGAGAAGAAGATTACAAATTGGCGAACTTGAAGAAATTCGTAATGATGCATACGAAAATGCCAAAATTTACAAACAAATAATGAAAGTCTTTCATGACAAGCACATTATGAGAAGATCTTTCACACCAGGTCGAAAGTACTTTTATTCAATTCTCGCTTACCTATTCCCGTGTAAGTTGCGCTCTCGATGGATCGGTCCCTTTATAGTTCATAATTGTTTTTCCACATGGAGCAATTGAAATTAAGGATCCAAAGAACGGTGTAACTTTTAAGGTTAATGGTCAAAGATTAAAGTCATATCTAGAGTACCAACCACATGAAAATGACACCAAATCGATTTGAGTGACCCGTCAAACTTGAATTGAGAGCTTTTCTTATTTATTTCTTCTTTTCTGATTTAAATTTGTGTGAAAGTGTGTTTATTTAATCATTCAATTTTCTTTTATCACTTCTAATTATGTATGCCTCAATTAGACAGATCCTCTCAAAACATCTCGCATAACTTCAACGTATACGATCTCATCCGAGAAGCCGGATACGATTTTACAAAACACATCGTATTTGGAAGCTACAACCTCCGAGTTGGTATCCTGTTGAAGATCTAGAAAGACAACTCGGAGGAATAGAAGATGGGATATATAACTTCCAATTAGAGCTTGAGGTTAACTCAATAAGAGGACGAATGTAAGTTCATTTTTCTTTTTATTGTGTGTTTTCTTATTTTGTTCACTTTAATGTTTGATTTGATTTTACTGATTTGATTTTCTTTATTTAGTGTGTTTTGATTTTCTTTGTTTAGTGTGTTTTGATTTATTTTCCCGGTTAAGTGGCGGATAACGGTACTTCGTGACAATCAAGTCGGTTACTTTAGTTTCCCATAATAACCGATATTCGAGAAGAAGGTATGGACGAAACATGATTCTAGCAAAGCTTCACAAGCGATTTCCTTCACTTCCTCGGAATGCCCTTTTTACGATCTATAAAGCTCGGTCAACGCATGCGATTGCTTATGAGAAATAACATCCCCGCCGACATCCGTTGGTTAATCGAGGCCAAAGTACGTTTAAGAAGATTCCAATGGCAAATACTCCCATAAACAATTCAAGAACATTTGTGTGCTCTGGATTTACCTATGGCAAACATAAAGAGTTCGTTGAGGCGACCATCGATCTTGGTCAACGATGACAGAAAGAAATTTGCATCCGGTTTATGGAGGAGGTGACCGAGGGTTATCAAAACTAGTCTCGTTGTTTATCTCGGAGGAGCCAAGTGTTAGGCATCATCCCAAGAAGCCTCAAACCGTTGGCTCGTATGTCCGACTCACCAACCTGGAGAAGAGTTAGTTGTCTCGGTATGCAAGAAAGAATAATCGAAATGCTAAATCATCGCCGATGCTTTTATTTTCCTACCGGAGATCTTGCAACTCTGAGGCACTAATCACATTAAAGATCTTGGGCCCATCCAACATTCATCGAAACCCATCGGTTTGTTAAATGTCAATAACTTTTATGATGGCTTCATCGCATTTCTTAACCATGCAATAAAAACCATTTCATCCCTTTCACAAATAAAAAAATCTTTATTTGTGCTCATCTACGCTAACGAGTTAATTGATCTCATTAAGCTTATGCATAGACCAGCGGATCCCAAGACCCTCGTGTTGGAATGGCCAACTAATGATGGTAACGATGGCCGTAGTAAAAAGTGCAAATTAGATTTAACTCTCCGCTTGTAAATATTTTCTTCGTGATACAAAGATTCGGGTGATGTCTTCTAAACCCTATTTTCTTTCAACATTGAGGACAATGTTTCGCTTCCGTTGGGGGAGGGAATAGTTGACAATTGTGGAATATCTCAATCTTGGTGTAGTTTTTACTATTTTGTATTGTAGAAACTAATCGTGGCTAAATTTTTGAGTCGAAGATGGTGAATATGGAGTGTAGTAACTCTAAACGCATCTTCTTACTATAAAAAAAAAAAAAAAAAAAAAAAAAAGAAATTTTGTGTGATATTTTCATAATTAGATGACATGATAACTTTCAAATTTTAGTATTTGTATTATCTTTGGTCTTTAGTTATGTTACACCATGTTTGTTACTTTACATGTTGATGTTGGAAACAAATTTAAGTTGCTTGAAAGAATGCACATGTCATAATAATTTCCAAGTGAGTTTTTGAGCACATTATTTTTTCTTGGAAAGAACCATTTTTGCCCATTCTTCATTCAAACTTAGTTTATTGCTTTATACATTAAAAAAAAAAAAAAAAAAAAAAAAAAGTGTGTGTTGCCACATCTCAAGATCTATCTAACTAAGTAGATATGGAAGATTATTTAACCCTAAAAGATGACGAAAAGGCCATCTTTGGTCCGTTTGAGCCTTTCTAGCCAACCCTATTAATATGTATCCATAGTTAACCCCTTTGAGCCTTAAAAATAATAATAATAATAATAATAAAGTAAAAATAAAGACTTTTTCTTTTGCAAACCTATTATCTTGTCCCACTCCAACGTGTGGAGTATCACCTTATATTTTGTATTTCTCACCACCCATTTATGTTTGAAAATAGAGATAATTTTGCATAAAAAAAAAGGTGCTAAAAAAAAAAAAAAAAAAAGAAAAAAAGAAACAAAAAAAAAAATGTTTACAAATAAAAAAATAATAAAAAATAAAAAATAAAAAAATCAAGTGAAAAGCACTTTACAATCTCCAAAGTTCTCTATTTTTCAAACATATATTTTGTTTTTCCTATTATCCTTTCTTTTGTTAGCCACGTCCCCTAGCCTACGTTACGTCCCTAATAAAAGTCCTTCTTGATTTTAGGAACTATAATCAAAATAAAACTAGTTATATGGGTTGAAAAGATGTGGCAATGCATACTAAAAAAAAAAAAAAAAAAAAAAAAGGATGATGAATGATTTGGTTTGAGTAGCATTTTTAAATTAAAATCGTAATATTTCTAAGTTCGAGGGCATATTTTTGTCACCTTGGTGAGAGTGTGTGATATTTCTTCTTTATTATTTTCACTCAATTTACCATTCACCTGGAGTGATTATTTTTGGGTTTAATTTCTTTGTGAGAAATATCACTACTACCTGAGATTTTGGGGTTTGCATGTCATTCTTAAAAGTAATTAGATTCTCAAGTTGTGACAAAGTTTTCTAAACTGATTCATGTAGAGAATTGATGTGGGAATGATATTTCTTTAGACGTAGATAATGCTTATACTTTTATTTGATTGTTATCATTAGTCGATTGAATAAATACCACAAAGATAAAACAAAAAAAAAAAAAAAAAATCAGTTTTGTTTTTCGCTCAATTGCTAGGGACTAGCAACAAGTTGGTTGGGGGTGTGTTGAGTACTAGAAAGTGTGTATTTATAATGGAGAAAATCATCATTTTACACCCAAGTCTCACTAACATCCCTATTTTTATGTCTTTAAGTCCTCAGTAATTTAATTATGTATGTTTTATTTTAATTAAGTATTTTATGTATTTTAGGAGATATCATGGTCATTTCACAATAAACGAGAGATCGGATGGAAAAACGGACAGCACTTTTGAACTCGGGACGAAATCGAAAACCTTGGAGGAGCATAAAAAGAAAAATGGATCGCTTTCACATATACTCAGATCGTTCACACATACTGATGCGGTTGATATATACGATCGACACGATACTCGTTCACGACTGTTCACATGTATCTTGTATCTTTGGCGTGCACCGCATTTACGATGACGTGGCACTATACGATGACGTGGCGGCATTTGATTGGGCGAATGATGTGGCATTGGCCGCTTATGCATGGCATTGATCGGCGTGGCGTTGATCGATGGCGTGTCACGAGCTTATCGGACCAAAAATGTTGACCGTGACGTGGCAGAATGTTAGTGGATGGAAAAAACGTGTACGCGGTACATGCATATACACGAGAATAACAGCCCCTGATGATGTGTTCCATCCAATAGGAATTTGTCACGTGGCGCAATCCTTAGGGTTCAAATTGTTTTAGTCCGATGGCCATGATTTACTCAGTGTATCTATAAAAAGGGGGCTCCCCCCTCTAATTTGACACCCCTGAATCTATTTTTGAGCTCAATTTTCTGTAATTCCATCTCCATCTTGTATTTTCTATGTATTTTAATAAAATTTCTATTTTACCCTTAGTTTAATTATCAGTGACTAATTTCCTTTCAAGCTTGGGTTAAAGGTAAAGTCTCAACATGCTCAATGGGCTTAATTTGGTAAATTTACTTTTCCTTCCCCTTTAATTTATGTGGTTGTTTTGACTTTTCGTGAGCAGGATAGTAATAATCTTGTCTGGATATCGGCTGGATTAACCGCCTCCCTAGGCAAGGTTATTACTATTTGACACGGGAAGCCCTTAGCACCATATCTATTAAATTGTGGTTCATGATGAGTGGAAGTTCCCCCTTCATGATTTAATTGGTACTAATAATGAATATTAAGCCGATGGTACATGTTGAGACAGATCCAGAGATCCAAGCATTTCATCCAAATAGTTCATTCCTACAGCTTTAATTTAAATTAATATATTGCCTACTTCATTGTCATTATAAATCCAACCACCAACTCAGAAAATTAATTCTACACATAATTAAAATCCACCTCCTCGTGGGATCGACACTCGTCACCATTAATCTATTCTACAATAGATTCGTGCACTTGCGAGTTCAATAAAATTTGCACAACAATTATAAGTATTTAATAAAGGTACATTTTTTACTCCTAGCTCCTTATTTTCCAAACTTATGGGTAGAGTTATGAACATAAGCCACAGACCCCCAAGGTTGCAAATGAGCTATGTCAGGTTTTCTATCCGTCCATAACTCATATAGAGTGAAATTGACTGATTTTGAAAGAACTCGATTAAGTATATAAGTAGTAGTTAACAAAGAATCTCCCCAATAAGATATTAGAAAATTTGATTACACCATCATTGATCTAATCATTTCCAACAATATTATATTCCTTCTTTCCACTACCGTATTTTATTGTAGAGTTCCAAGAATAGTCAGTTGTCTACTTATTCCTTTCTCATTACATAGTTCCTTGAACTGTTATGAGAGGTATTCATGTCCTCGGTCAGTCCTTAGGACTTTAACATTACTGTATAGTTGATTTTCTACCATGTTTAGAAATAATCTAAAGCAATCCAATACTTCTAATTTATAAGAAATCAAGTAGATATAATCGAAACGCGAATAATCATTAATGAATGTGATAAAATATGAGGCTTCATATTTAGCCTTTTTATTTATTGGACCACAGATGTTAGAGTGGATTAAATCCAATGGTTTTTCGACTCTAATTCCCTTGCCAAATGGTTTTCTAGCTATTTTCCCAACGCAAGTCTATGCATTCTTTCTTACCCTATATGACATAATCTAGCATGCTAAGTAATAGCATATATCCCATTATTACTTGAAGAAGTAACAAATGAAAAACAACTATTATCATAACTTGAATCATCAAGCTATGTATCTAATACAATAAAACCCCTAACCAAATGCCCAATTTCAATAAGGACTAAATTTATGAAAATCTCCAAACAAACACAATGAAAGTTTAAATTATATCCTAATTTAAGAAGAACAAGAGAAAAAAACCAAGTTTCGTCGAATCTCCGACACATATAAAATATTGTGTAATAAAAGAATACATTAACCACGCAAAGCCAATTTACAAGTGCCTATTTCTTTTGCTTTAACTCTAGAGTTGTTGCCCACGTATATCCATCTAGTCCTTTGATTGATTCTATGATACTCCACAAATACATCTCAATTATGAGCTATATGATCTATTGCTCCTAAGTCTATGATCCACATAAGACAAGAATCAGTTAGGAGTACAGAACTCGTAACTAATGCATAACTTAATAAAGTGGAGTTGGGTCTCACCTTTTTTGGCTTAATGCACTCACGAGCAAAGTGACTCAACTTGCTACAATTGTAGCATTTCATTTTGGATTTGTCCTTCTTCGTGCTAGCATGCCTATCCCTTGGGCGTTTTTTAGCATTTTCCATTTTCTGATTAAGATTAGATCCTTTTCCCTTCTTGTTATATTTATAGCCCCTCTTACACTTGAAGCGCGAAGCTTTGTGTGAACTTGACTCAGGCATATAAACATAAGCAAAAAGCTTAGCTGTCTTCAAGCCTTCCGTTTCTAATTCTAGGTGATGTTCTATATCATTGAAAGTTCTAATACTTTCGTTGTGAGTCATATTCATCTTCATGTGTTTCCAGGAATCAAGTAAAGATCTTATCACTACCTGGACTTATTGTTCATCAGTTAGAATATGTCCTGTAATGTTAAGTTCTCAAATCATATCTGACATCTCCCTCAGATGCTGCCTCATAGTATGATTCTAGCACTTTCGATAAGAATCGAACTTGATCGTAAGCCTTCTCAACTTAGTGGTTGAAGTGCCACTGAACTTATCTTTTAGAGCGAGCCACATCTCTTGAGTAGTCTCATAGTTCTTAAACTCACACATGAGGTCATCTTGCATGCTGTTCAACATTGTTATGCGAGAATTGCTATTCTTCTTTTTTCAGGCATGGTAAGCCTCAAGATCCCTCCTGTGTTAAGCAGTATTATCATGCTCAAGCTCAATTAAGGTGTTGTTGAGAGCTTCTAAAGTCTCTTGCTCTTTAAGGATATATTGAATTTTACAATGCCATATACCATAATTGTCACAATTAAACTTCTTAACCTTGTTCAACTCAAATACAACATTCTTAGACGCATATGCCATCTTAACTTTCTTTTAACACAAAGACAATTCAAAATATAATCAATCAAGGTATCTAATAATTACACACAAACAATTAATTTTTCCGTAAATGTAAACCAAAAAACATGACAAACTAATATCGGGAATAGAATTAAAAGGTCGTTGAAGCTTCCAATCATCATCTAATTTCTTTTATTATATTCATCATTAATTTGATTTTAATGCGCAAAATTATTAGTTCTAATCATGAATTTATCAAATTCAATCTGATCATAACTCCTACTGAATAAAAAATTCATGAGATACCGTAAAAATATATATTGAGTTGAGCAATAATTAATGTAGAAATTCAATTAAAAAACATAACATCATAATTTTCAACTAAAAACAATATCTAAAAAATTAATGAACGAAAGAAATGATCAAACATAATTAAACTAATACATAAAATTTTCTACATATTCTTAAAATATTCTTTGTTTTTTATGACTCTTTCATCTAACTTATACTCAAGTCTATTTCCATATAAAAACAATTTTTCCTTCTGGATGATTCTGTTTATGGTTTTCTCATACCATAATTTCTACCCTCTACCAAGGCAAATAGCTTGTCTACTGTTTCAAAGGTTCGTGTGAATGCTAAGTACTGAGGTTCGCCTCATCTTTGAAGTAAAACGGCACTCCTCCATTAGCTCAATTTCACATCTTAGCATATAATATTTGTTCGAGGGATTCTCAATATTCTCTAACATGAGAGCTTTAAAGACAAGCGTATTATCATCATCAGATAAGGAATTTATGAGGATACGTTAATAATAATTTGTACACTTAGCATCAACTTTTCGGCACATTAAGCGGATCAAAACCCCATAAATGTCTTATATATTATGCAGATAGAACGGTCAGGGTCCATCCTATAATTCTCCATTTTCTTTATAAGTTCCTCATAAGATAAGTCATTATTAATCTTAATTAGATACATAGGTGAAACTCAAGCTCTATTTGTCATTAACCCTTATTTTTTAGTTCATGACTTTTTAACATGAGGCATCTAAGACAAATAACATAAAATTCATATTAGTTATTGTTAACAAATGACTAAACACGAGATATAATCAAATTTCAGCCAATTTCCATGAAGAAATATTTTCAAGCTCCTATTAGAGCAAAATATTTATTAATGTATAATGTTCATCCATAAGATAATATGCATTTGATTTGAATTTTATTTCAAAAATTAAAAAAATTTATTTTATTTAAAAGTTAAAAATAAATAAATTTCGGTTCAAACAGCACAGACGACACCCAAATTAGACTCCCAGACAGCAAGATACATAGAAAAAATTAATCTGGACACATTATCCCACACGAACAATCAGACACGTGCGTTTCACCATTTAAATTTGACAAAGAATCGAAAGTGGAACAGAGAATTAGCAAAGTGATTTATGAAGTGGAAATTTTTAATTTATTATAATTATAATTATATTTTACTTTGTAATTATTAGTACTTTTCTTTATAGATCTTTTTGTAATATTAAATTTTACAAATAAATGAGTATAAAAAATATTTTTGTGAGTTCAAATAACTCCACCTGTTTTTTGAATTTCACAAACCCTAATATAAAACTATATATTTCCCAACCCTTACAACAAATTTATTCAAATTAAGATTTTATAAATTAAATAAATAAACCAAATTATAATTGTTCCGTTTCTGAAAACGGCCCCACCACAGCTATTGATGCTGCCGCCACCACCGAAAATGCTGTCTTATATTGTTGAATTACTACTATCGGATTTATTTATTTAATTCATAAAATCTTATCAAAAAAACAAGACCTTCTGTGAAATAGCCAACTATAGAGGTGCTGACATCATAACTTTCTCAAAATTATCAAGTTTTTCAATAAATTGTAGATCACAAAATTTTGACTATGATGATGATACCAAATTTGACTTGATCATGAACAGCGACGGCACCGTTGACGGTGGGGAATAATCATGCTAGTGAATTAAATTAATTTTGTCTTTATAGTAACTAATTAAAAAGCATCGATTATCATATTAAGCATTAATTAATTTTTTTCAAGATATAAATAGAAAATAAAAAGTCAATAAATTTTTCTGTCAAATAATCTTGAAATAAAATTTAAGTGTTGTTTATTTAAGAAAGAAATATAAATATCAATTTTTGTCATTTCCATATACATCACAATTACTTGAATAATTTATCAAGTATATCTTAAAAACTTATCATTTGATTTCATAATATTACTTGATTTAGGATGATGTTATCACAAAATTTATTATTTATAATCTTTTCATACATTATATTTTTTACAAATATTTTTTTTTCATATTGTAATATTTATTTAATAATTAATATGTATTTAGTAATTAATATGTATAATAATGAATAATTATTGAAAAATTTACGTGCATAATGCAAGTAAGGTATTGTTCAATCACTGATCCATTCGATTGTGGAATTGATTATTTATAATATTTTTTTTTGAGAAAAAAACAACATTGCAAAGCCCATCCTAATCTAAGTTAGTGAATGATTAAAATTTCACCAAAAAGAGGTCACAGGGGAAGAAATTACAATTAATTTCTATGACTAATTTTTTTATAAGAAACAAATATAAAACCGTAAAACGAGTTAAAACTTCGAAAATTTTCTTTTAAATTCTCAATTCTAATTTTAAGAAAAAAAAATTAGAAAATGAGAGAGAAAATGATTGCTATAACTTGATGGGAAAATGTGATCTTTTTAATTTTTAGATAATTATGAGGTGTCTAATGATAAATTCTCAAAACTGACAGGCCCTCGTGGGTCCTTGCTCGCCCTAGAAGACGTTGTGATGTTTGAATGTATAATGAAGTGAAAAAGTGTAATCAAATAAAATAGTAAATGGAATGGAGGCAGGATGGAAATTCCATTATTTGGTTTAAACGACGAAAATTAATTATATATTTTTCATTAGATAAAAATACCCTCCAGTTTTTATAAATCAATGATATTTAATATTAAATGTATGTATTATTCTAAAATATAGAATATAAACATATATATAATCATTTTAATATTTTAACTCTTTATTTTGGCAAATATTTTATTTAATTCAAAAATTTATTTATTATATAATATACAACCAATTGCAACAATGTAAATATACTATCAATCAAAAGCTCAACATTTCAAAACCCAAATCAAAAGTATACATCTAAGGCTCAATAATGACCAGAATAAAAAATTAATTCCACAACCATCGGAGAGACTTAGACCATTCACCTTAGAGTTAAGGCAAGTAGATACCGACCAACCCAAAAAGGGGTTTTTTAGCTCATTTAAAATATTTAATAATACATATCATTATAACGATATAGATTTATTTATGTTTCAATTCCAGCTTTAAGTCAAATGTGCTAAATAAAAAAGTCAATAAATTTATAAGATAATGAATTGTAAAAAAAAAATTATATCTTTATAGGAGCCACTTACCATACAAATTAGTAACTAACCAATTTGAAATTAATTACATGCATATGATATGTCTCCATGACTATTTATAATGTGAAAAGAAGTTCTAACTGGTATTTTAATTTTATAGTAGAACTATGATCTTTAATTTGGGAAAATAAAAATCTACATGGATCTCATTCTATCAATTGAAGCCAACTAACTGCTACCTAAATATAACATAATAAATATAAAACTATTTGGAAAAGGACACTTCAAACCCCAAGATTTGTTTAGATGTACTTGTAGATCTGAAAATTTTTAAAATGGTCACATAGACTTTCTTTTTATTATTTTACCCTTAGATTATGTTAACCCAAAAACCTAATTAAGGTGTTGTAATAAATAAAATGCACAATATTAACTAAATATAATTTTGTTATATTATGTTAACATTATTAATCTATCATATAATTTTTTATTAATATCAAAATTTGTTAACTTTGAGATTTATTTGAATTTCTATAACAAATAGAAACATAAAATTAAAATAAATATGTTTTCAAATTATTTTGAATATTAAAAAAATTATTTCAACATAATGAGACTATAAAAAAGATTTTATTAATACTAAAATCTATTAACCCAAAGATTTATTTAAACTTTTTATAATAAATACAATTATAGCATAAATCAAATGAATAATTCATATTTTTGTGATAGAAAATTTAAAAAAAAATCTTTTAATATGGTTAACCTATTAAAATTTTATTATTAATATGATGTCTAAATTTATTGTAAAACTTTAAAGTAATTTTTTTTAAGTTACTATAGACAAAATGTATAATATAAAAACGAGGTTAGTGCAACCATTTATGTTTTTTTTTTCATTTGTTATTTTTGTATGTTTTGCAAACCATATGTAACACCCCAATTCCACTACTTATGCACCAAAGTGAAATTGCATTTCATCACTCTCTTCTCTAAAATCATCAAATTGAAATCCATAATGAATATTCTAAACCTTCAAAAATAATAAGTAATGAAATAAAAGAAAAACTCTCCAATAATATCATCCCAACATAAGCTAACATTCGTAGCTAATTAATGTAACCTTATTCCCCAAAATAATATCATGATCTTATTCTTCCTCTAAAGACCCCGAGCTCACATTATCTAACTTTATCTACAAAAAATGTAATAACGAGGGATGAGCCGTTAACTCAGTAAGTAAACTCATGCACAATATTAAAAAAAAACCGTTACAAATATAATTTAATAAAATTTCTTACATATGCATAATAATAGTAATAAGAGAACATACCTTTGTAAACCATCACTTCACAAAAATAAATTACATAGTATCATAAAGTCATTTAAATCATTTAAACATAACATTAGCCTTTGTAATACATAAAACATAATTAACTTTTTAAAACGCATAAAACATAATTAACATTTCAAAACACATGAAACATAGTTAGCCTTTTAAAACACATAAAACATACTTAACCTTTCAAAAACAAATGAAACATGGTTAGCTCATGCCACATAGTATCACCTGTAAGCCCAATAACCCGGCCATATAACATCATTTCGGGTACTGTACCCCGCGGAAATCATTAACATTTACATCGTATGTGCACATAATCCGGCTAGCCTTTCACATCATAACATAACATAACATAACATCACTATGGACAATGAGCCAAAACATTTAAAAACATCCTTGAACTTCTAATCATTTGTAAACTTTCATAAATTGTATTTAAATAATTAATAATTATTTCAAAGTATTTGACTTAAAAAAATTTTAATAAAGTTTTCATTTTTAAAAATAAACAAGTTTTTAATATATAAGGTTTTGTTATAAATAATTCTAAATAATGATTTTACTTTAAAAAAATATTGTAATAAACTAAAATAATTCAGCTTCATATATTTTTCATGCAACATATTGCATACCTCGATTTAAAAGTATTTTAATAGTAAAATACGTGTATTATGCATGAATCTACTTACCTTGATCTTCAACAATAAAGAACGACAACCTCAACCTCGAGTTCAATCTCGTCCTAGACATCAAAACACACCCTTATCAATATCACTACTCATTCTGACCTTGATATAACTCCAATATAATCAAACCTAATTGTAAGCACTAAACCATTAAAGTTAATCTAAACTTGACCATTCTATATAAGCTTATTTTTACTAAGCTAATCATATGTCAGAAAATTGTAAAAACTACCAAACAAATCATAAACATATGTAACATTTCATATAAAACTTCAAAAAAATGAATGAAGGTCAGAAACATATTGCAAATAGAATTTTACATATACATATGCACACTGTGTCAAAGATGGTAAAAACAGAGATAGGCGATTTAAAAATTCATAAAATATTTAATAGAACTCATAAAAATTGGATTAATTAATTTAACAACAGTATAGACATTAAGAAACAATATATCAATGTTCTAGAAATTTTTGAAAATGAAAAACTATTTTAAACAATTTACATCAAGAGACTAGGAAACTTGTCCAGAAACATTTAGGTTTATGTTTTGCGCTTCAAAATTCATAACTTAATGCTTACTCAATGAAAATTAGTGAAATTAACTTTAAATCATATAGGATTCATAATATTATAAGAATATTATTTTTATATGTCATTTTAAAGCCTTCTAGTAGCCTAAAATAGTCTTATGCCTAGCCATTGCAATTCTGGAAAACAGTTTCCAGAACTGCAGCGGCCTAACATAACGAATTTTTATTATTTTTGTACTCAACCAAAAATTATTAAATTAAACATGCTGTAATTAGACATAACGAAGATTAGACAGAAAAATCGACAAAATTTTCAGAGAGCTTTTATATATATATATATATATATATATATATATATATATATATATATATATATATATATATATATATATATAGGTTAATAAATTGACCCTAAAAGTAAAATAATAATAAAAAACTTACTTTAATTTTTATTTTAATTTTAATGTTAATTTGATAAATTAACATTTTCATTAATGTCACTTTGATAAATTAACATTTTCATTAATTTCACTAAAATTTTGCTACAAGGTTATTGTTGTAAGAGCAAAGAAAAATAAGGGCAACAATGTCACATAATTCATAATAAAGCTGTCATGAGGTACTTTTAAAATATAAAGATTAAGTGAACATTTAACCCAAAATATAGGAACCAAGGTAGATCCAGGAATTTATATTACCCCAGGCTAAATTTAAAAAATTTATATTTTGAAGTTTTGAAGTGAGCATAACAATCCATATGCAAAAAGAAGTAGATCAAATAAGCGGAAACACAAAGAACCTTATTCCTATAAATACATACTCTAAACAAAAATAGTAATAAAAAAGAGTACAAAACAAAAAGAAATTCAAATACAAAAACACTATTTTTTATTTATGGAATCTAACATTGTAACCTATAGTAACATGTAATTGTACAAGGATTAATAAATCAATTAACAATTTTAAGCTATAATAAATCAACACATGTAATTACAATCAATTAAAAATTACAACTAAAAACTTTAATGTTTGAAGTCAAGTATTTAATTTCTAAGCTTAAATAAATTAAACAATTAAAATTTATTCATTTTTTAAATTTATAAAAATATTATTAGTCAATAGTTTCAATAATAAACTAAACTCAACCTAGTGAAAATGTATTTGGTTGCCATTGTCCTTTTTTCAAGTACCTCTAACTCTCTTTGAAGAATAAGATATTGATGATTCATCTATATAAAAAATCCTCAAAATATTCAAATTTTATTTTCTAACTTGTCCTCTTAGTGTAACTAATAATAAAATCTCAAAATTCAAATAAAAGATTTATGAAAATGTTGATAATTGTTACCATATGTTTTTTAATACTAGTGACAATTTTGTATTAGATTGATGAGACTTTTTTCAATTAGAATTTTTTAAAAATAAATTAAAGTGGTAATAATATTTTAGCGCCCTAATGTTATCAATCTAGTCAATAAATATATAATTAAATTATTTTATAAAACAATCACTAATTTCAATTGAAAAAAAATAATGTATTAAGGACATATTTGAAAATAAAATAAAAAACTCTATTATAATATAAAATTGATGAAAATACAAGGGTAATAATTAGGGACATGTATGGAAACAAAATAAAAACTCTATTATTAAGTAAAATTAGTGAAGACATAAGGGATATAAATGATTTTTTTCTTGAATAGACTAGACCATAGCTCAATCTAGGCCAGTTGTAGGCCTGCCACTGATAGGAACTAACCAAACATTTACCTTTTGTACTACACTCATCCACTTAAGAAAAACATAAGTAAATTTATGATGAATAAATCATGACAAAGAACTTTCTTAAATTGATTAATAGCAAATTTTAAGATGGATGTTTAAGGCTTCAAGTTGCAATTGTGTGCTTGTTTGAGTAAACAACATTTTACTTAGTTTGTTTTTGTGTAAGGATGATAAAATGTGGGCTTGGGTTGAGTTTTTCCAAGCCCAACCCCAAGATCATTTTAGAGAAAGTATAAAGGATAGGCTCCTTGTAAGCCTGGGTTTGGATCAAACTTGAGTTCTTATTTATTTTTAATTTTTATAAACTTACAATAAATTAATAATTAATAAGTTGTTATAATTAAGAATGAATTATAAAAAAATAAATATTTTAAAATAAAATAATAAATAAAATAATGAAGAAAATAAAAGCTTAGAGATTAATTTTTTAATACTTAATTATTTGATTTAAGTATTTTCTTAATTTATTAACACTTAAGAAAGAGTTTAATATTATGATTTTACATTTTTCAATCATTATTAATTTATGAGTTAGAAATTTCAATTTTTTTTATTACTTTTAAATTTTAATTTATAAATTTATTTTTAAAAAAAAAATAGAGAGATGAATATTACTTGAATTTTTTTTTAAGCTCTAGTCCAATCCCTCGTATGGAAGACCATGTTAAAGTTTACAGTCTAACTTTAATCTAGACTCTCATGTGGCGGCATGGACCAAAGTCTGCAGTTTTGGGCCAGGCCAACTGGAGCATTTTTGCCCAACCTATTTTTGTGATGATATGTGGACTTTGTAGCAAACTCAAAATGCCAAGTGCCTCGCTCTCTCATGTAGTTTGAACTAAGGTAGTTTTTTTTTGTTAAAAAAATATGGGTTTAAATTATTTTAAATAGATCTATATACAAATGTGTGAATGTCATATATTTTTTTTTAATATCTAAATATAAATTTTATTATTATTTTTTAAATAAAAATTTTAAATATAATTATTTGACATTTATGTTCTTATAGATCAAGATATAAAAAGAGATTAAATTTTATAATTTAGAAAAAAAATATTAATACTGAAAATATTTTTAAAATTAACATTTATTTCTCAGCATGTCTTCTTTCATTTAAATAAAATTTAAGAAAACTCATTTTTTATTTAGATATAAATATCTTAAAATTAAATATAAATTAAAAAATTTAAAATTTAAAATTTAAAATTTAAAATTAATAAAATTTAGAATTCATTCGATTTACGTTTCAACAAACAAGCAGGCTCCACTTTTAAACCTCTACAAATAAAAAGCGTACAGAATAAACGGAGGCATGCCGCGAACTTAAGCACAAGACAAGACACGAGCTACTTAAAATTAGAGGTGGCAAAATGGGTCATCAGGTCGTGTTCGTGTCGGTTCAATTTTGTATCGTGTCAAATTTAGGTCGATCCAAATCCGACCCATTTAATAATCGTGTCAAAAATTGAGACCCAAACCCGACACGGAAAAATAATCGGGTTACCCAATAACCCACTTAATTTCTACATATTAAATAAAATTTACATTAAATATTTATACGTTTTGTCGTTCATACACGCGTCATATCTTTATCGATATTATAAAATATACATATGTCTCAAAATATTACACATTTACACTATTGAAGTTTTAATTTTATATATATATTATAAAATATACACGTATCTATCAATATTTTACACATTTATACTTATCGAAACTCTAAATGTATATAAAATTTTATAAATAAAACATCGTGTTTATATTCATCATTTCAAAAATAAAATAAAAGTGAAATTTATCTCTAATTTTGAGTTTTGATGATAAGAATCAGTAAATTATTTTAAAATAAAAATATAATCGTGTCGTTGATCGGGTAAATGGGTGCAAAAACTTTAACCCTAACTCGAATTAAAAAAAAATCGTGTCCCTGAATTCACCCATTTAATAATCGTGTTAAATTTGATGACTCATACCCATTTATTCGTGTCGTGTTCGTGTCGGGTAATCGGATCGTGTTAAATTTTACCAGCTCTACTTAAAATAATGAAAATACCAAATCAAAGGGAGAACTCACCGAAAATATCTGGCCTCAATTTCTCACCGCTTGTTTTTTATTTGCAAAAAAAAATTGTCACTGTAAACCTTCACTTCACTAATTCGCTTCAAATATTCATAAGTAAACAAGTTACATTCACCATCATCGTCTCTGTTGATTGATGATATGTCACCTGAGCCAAGTCCAAAACCAATCCGAAGCAGAGGCAGTATCAAAATCATCAACCCTCCTCCTTCAATCCTTGCAGCATTTTCTATCCTCTGCTTCTTCACTTGTTCAAAACCTTACAACACCAACAATACCCTCAAAATCCCATTCCTTACTTTCCCATCAAACCCTCGCCGTTTTCTCAAAATCCCCATCATGTCCCGGACCAATCACCAACTCCATCACCACTCTTTTGCGACGCCGCAGTCTCTTTCTGATTGGCTGAAGCCCCGCCTGCCCTCCGATTCTTTCGCTTCATGGGGTGTCAAACCCGGCACTAAGAACGTCCACAACCTCTGGCTCGAGCTGTCCGACGGCGAGACCTGCCTTGATGACGCCATCCCTCCAGTTCGTACCGTTAACGTTGTTACTGTACGAATCATCGGAAAAGACAACCAAATTTTGGTTGAGTCGCATCAAGAATTATCAGACGGTAGTGTCAGGAATCGGTGTCGTCCCTTGGCTGAGAAAATGAAATCCAATGAAACCCCAGAAGAGGCTGTCATTCGGGCCGTTAAAGAAGAGCTGGGTTCAATATTAAATGATTCAATTACTGTGAGGATTGTTCCTGAGTCGTACTCAAAGAAGCTAGAGGAGCGCAATTCGCTTTCATATCCGGGTTTGCCTGCACGTTATGTGTTGCATTCAGTGGATGCTTTGGTAGATGGATTGCCTGAGGAGGGAGAGTTTTGTACAGAAGAAGCTGAGGAGTATGCAGATTCTTCCGCGGCTGACAAGGCTTTGTTTGTTAAGAGGCATTACTGGAAATGGGTTAGTTCTGATTTTATCCCATCGTGAATTGGCCTTTGTTACTGATTTTGAGTTCATATAAAGGTATTTTTATTGTCTTTAATATGTTTACAGAGAAGGACAATTAGGGAGCTGAGAATTGACTGATTTGGTTTTGAGTTTATGTGAGTGTGATTATTTGATTTTGATAACAAAAATCTGTTTTTGTGATTCAATTATGAAACTCTTTGTTAAGGTATTAAGTTCAGTTTTGATGTTGTTTGACTTGATAATGGTAACTGGTTCATTGTTACAAATTTGACAATGTGGAATACTCTTCTGCGATTCTGCCTAATATGGAATTTCTTTTGTTAGCATGTTTTGGCTTGACTTTTATCAATAACTGGTATTGGAGTCAATGTTAAAGTCTGATGTTAGTTTACCATTGGCAAGCTTCGTCCTTTTAAATGAAAAAATAAATAAAATAAAATTTAGACGACGTTAAATAGTGTGAAGGGCTGTAGTTTGTGTGCGTATAGGGGGCCATTGTGTGCTGGGGTTGGGGACTGGAAAAAGAATAAATAAAAGAAAAAGTCAGTTTCCGATCCGTCTATTCTGCCTGAGCAAAGAGTACAAATTCTGCAAAATGTAATGATTCCTTAACTTATTTCATGAACACTAGGCAGGTTACTAGCCTTCAATCACCATTTGCTTCAAAGAATTATGAAATTTATGTTGGTCTGATGCTTGTGACTCATTTTGCTGTTTAACTTTTTCTGGAGATTTGTGCTCTCTGCTTCAGGAGTTAAAATCGATTTTTGTCGATTAGCTGTGCTTTAATGGTGCATGAGTTTAAATTTACAAAGTTTGGCACAAAACAGATATGATGCAGTGCTCAAAAGAGTATATATTAAATGAATTAATTTGACAACTTACACAAGGAAGCCCTGGAAGCCTTATATTCCATTTTGGATTCATGCATCTTGATTTTGCTGTATTCTTAAAGTTTTGGTGAATCATTCCATTCTTTTCCAGTCTATCTTTCGTATAATCGACAACCTTACTTGTACAACCACCTAACATGCCATACACTTTCATTGTAATGGCAATATTCCAAGTATGGATATCCATTTTGAACCCAAACCCAGGAAATTGCCATCTGAATTCTCAAACATTTGCAAATTTTGAGAATCCATGGAAATATGGATGTGTGATGGGAATAGGTATGGATGATGGATATCTATTATGGTATCCAAATCCGTAAAATTGTCATCCCTAGCGCAAATCAAATTACTATCCTGGATTAGGTATAATCCTATCTAGCAAAAATTGCCTTGGTGATGTACCTTGTTACAAATTATAGATACTAGAGCTGCAATTGTACTTGGTTAACTGTTATACAGATAGCTACCAACATCTCATCTAACCTGTGATTCCTTAAAATCCCCGTCGATGAAATTTGCAGCTAAATTTTAGCTTGTGGCAAAACCAAAACTCATCTTTGGAGGAATATGTTTTGCAAACCAATTTAATTGTTGCTATGAACATATTAAGAGCCAAGTTCTTGCATATGAATTGTTGGCAAGATTTTAATTTTCAATAATTTCCTTCTAGCCTTTTTTTTACTTTTTACTTTTTCTCTTCTTTCTTGGCTGATGGATTCTTACAGAAGATTATGATGATAACAGTGATTTTGTATGTTCGCCCATAAATTCTCTAGTATTGATAGAAGAAGATACTCTTAGCTCTTTAGCCAGCAAGAAGCTACCATTCAGTTGGATCAGAAAAAGGGCAATTTGGAAAGGTTTAAATGATCAATTCTTTTGTTGAACATTTAATTCTATCTCAAAATTGGTGTGTTTGTTGCAAGTGAGTCATCTGTAACAGTAGAATCTCAATATAGAGTGTTTTTGCGAAGTTATTGCAACAGACAGATATTCATTTATTTTAAACATCTTCTATTTTTCTGTGATGTATGATATTCCAATATAGAGTTCTTGACTACAGATGGAGCAGCGAAGTGAATGGTATAGAATTCTTCAACATATTGACTTAAGTGAATGGTAAAGAATCTATCATGATGGTTTGAATGTTTTCCTTCACTAAGATGGTCTGTTTGTGCTTATTTACTCTTTATCTGAAAAGTTTTCTACAACAAGTTGAGATTCATATGGAAGGAAGCAAAGTAGTGTTCCGCTTCTGAATTGATTTTTGGTACCTCTTTGGAAACCAAGGTTGAACATCTATGGTTTTATCTCTGGTTTTTGTAGTCTCTTGACCCAGTGTGTCTTAATTAATTAGTAAGACTTGTTACGTTCTTCCCCCAGAAATTTATTGAGCAGATTTGACAGAAGAGTTAGTTTGTGCCTAGACAATATGCATCAATTTATAAGCGTTGTGTGTTGTTATCTGTTAGAATCGCCTCTTATGAAAGAAAAGAAAGGGGAATAAAATTGCTTGATAGTTTTAATTGTCTTGCCTTTTCTTTGACGAGCCATTGAAGAAGAATATAACAGTAATTTCATGATGAAGCTTGTAATTTCTAGCGATCAACGAGCTTTCTCAGTTCTGTTCAGCCATGGAAGCACAGATAAACCCAAAATCTATTTACTTATTTATTTATTTATATATCTTAATTATTAAACAATTAAATTTTTATTTCAAAATGGTTTGGTTATATAAAAGTAGTCATTAGCAGAAAGATCTCAATATAAAGTGCTTTTGCCATGTTGCTGAGAGAGATTCATCCATTTTTAACATCTTGTACTTTTCTGCACAATCTGGCATTTCAGTATAGATCTTGGTACTGCTGCTGGAGTTGGTTGTTGATGTTACGGAATGCTACTGTTCTTAACCATAGTGAATATTAGACATATAAAATCTCTATATTTAACTATGGCTTGGATGCTCTCATCACTACTTTTCTGTTTGATTTATTTTTTGTTCCACTGTTATAAGCCTTCCTACTTGTGAGATAGTTTTGAGATAAACTTGGAAAGATACATATGTAGTGTTTCCCTAGACAAGTGATTATTTTCACGGAACCTGCAGTTTTCTAAATATCGAGGTTTCTCTTATCATGCATCTTTTGGAACCAAGATCGATGAATATTGATGGTCTCTCTTATAAAGTGTCTTTTAATCGATTAGGAAGACTTGGGTTCTTTCCCTTCAGAAAATTTTCAAGCAGAGTAGATGCAGGAGCTAGTTCGTGGCTGGGCGATGATGTATCTATTAAATTAGCATTGAGCTTGTGCTATCTGCTAGGATCACCCTTTCTCTAAGAAAGCGAAAGGGGATTGCAATTGTTTGACAGTTTTCGCAGAATTGCTCATTGCTTTTCCTTCACTCCTACTTTAGTTAAGAAAACAACGATTCAATTGTCCATTTGTGATATTGAAAACGCAATTGTAAAGTTTTATATGGTTGTGAATTTTTTAGCCAAGAAAATAAAGATTTACTTGTCTGTTTGTGGGACATCCGGTAGGACATGAGTAGCTTAACTTTTCAAGTCTTTGAAAGTCAGTTTACTTTCAAAAATTGATACACTTGTTCTTCCATCTTTTTTCTTTTTATCTTTTGGAGAAATGTTAGAAGACTGTTTTTGGCTGCATCATACGTCCTCTAGCATGAGAATCAATTATTTGATTGTGGAAGACTGCGTCTACTACTGCATGTTACCTCACTCAAACCAATGAAGTTTTGAACTTTATCCTGCAAGTCATCTGAAAACAATTTTTTTTTTGGCATGTTTTTGTTTATTATACACCTCACCTTCTGTAATTCTGAGGGAGACTTGATCCTTCTAGACCTTGTGTTTTGGGTTGTCCTTCTAGACTTGATCCTTTTTGGTTATTTCTTCTTCATGAACATTAATTTTAAAATTAATCTTATTCATTTTTGGACCTTTGCATTGGTAGACCTCATGTTTTTTAACATTGTGAAGGGATAATTGGAGCAAGATATAATGTATTGCCACTGACTTGTCTATAACAAACTAATCTCATCCTTGTTTACTCCTACTAGTACTAGATAAATAAAAAAAATGCCATAGGTGTAGGAGGAGATTATACCTTTGTACAAGCTTATTAGCCAAGTTTTTTAACATGTTTTGGATTTGTCTCTCCCTAGCTCATGCATGCATACTGAGGGATTCCAATTGGTTCAATGTCAATATTGAAGACTATATTATTAATGGTTGTTTTTGGAAACCAGTGGATTTAATTGTATTGGAAGCAAAACTTGCGGAGTTTTTTTTAAGTAAAGTTATTTCAAAGTACTTACACAGCTTCCATTTTTAATGGCAGAACAGAGCTGGCTGTCTTGGATGTTGTAGGATACATTATGATAACTTAAACCAATCACTAAGATGTAACTAGCGACCTAAAAAATAGAACCAACTAATTTACTCCACTTTCTAATAGCAACTCATCCTTATTTAAATTGTAGGTTGGAAAAGAAATTTAAATGTTAAATTTGATTTATTAGAAAGAATCGAAACTTACTCGCTACAGTTTTTAAAAATTAATAAAACATGGATTGACTTACGAGTTAAACTTATATCACATTTAGTATTGAGTTGTTAAAACTCTTTTAAGCTACCACCGTTGTAAAAAAAATTCTAATTTTTAAGTTGCCACTATTGTAAAAAAAATTTCTAACTATGAAATAAGAATTAATAACATATAGTAAGTATGTCTTTTAAATACTAATTATAACAAAAATAATGCAAATATTACATATCTTTTAGTATTCAAGTGGTGAATCAAATCAACACAATTTTCATGACACAACAATTAATATTTATCAAATATTTTAATATTATAACTTTTAAATTACAGTTATTCAACTTCAATACAAAATAGAATCTTAATCAAGACTTTACATATGTTTCACATACAACTATATCATCTCATTGAATTAGAGTATGTGTGTGTAATTTCAAGTGTAAGCATCATCATTTTTTTAATGTAAATATATTATAAAATTATGTAGTTTAATAACTTATTTACTCTAATTCTATTAAATTATAAGATTTAATAGTATGGTCAGATTAAAAATATATATATCGGATTAATTATGCTTCAACTCAATCGAGATTCGTGTAAAATAAAAATGAAATTAAACAAAATAAAAAAAAAAATAGAAAAGGTGAAAAGACTCGATCCAAGAAACCTAGTGGCATATAAGACGACCCAGCACGGGCCCAGAGTTGCATTATAATTACTGAAGGCACTGATGGACTCCTTAGCCAAGATAGCAATTGATTTCCCGCCTTTAATTCATTCTCACTTTTCACATCCTGTAGAATCTCAAGTTGACTGGAAAGAAAACAATAATCCCTCATCATCCTTCCACTCAAACGACCATATTGTATATCTATTTTGTTTTGTTAAAATTTTACTTTTACATAATTTTTTTCCATCGTTTAACTTGTTGCATGTCATGTCTGTTTTCGATTCTAAATAAATAATATCAATACAGAACCATCACTTTAAGCTTGAAAATTAAAGCAACAAATACTCAACCCTGGGGACTGAAGTGGAACTTTCCCCAACCCAATACTCATGACTTTTATTTTCTCTTCCCAATCACCACATGCAAAGCAAAATATTAATGTTCAAACCACAAGATCAGGACTCAGAAAGAAGATAAGATCAACAATCCAAACAATCTAGCTTTCCAACATCATCAATCTCACACAATACTAATTAATTATTTTTCTTTCTTTTTTTTTTTTTTACAAAAATCAATTCAAAAAGTTAATAATCAATTGACAAAGAAAAAACAACAATTCAGCAATACATACATGCAAATTAAAATTAAAGTAGCTAGCAGAATATGCTAAATCAAACAAAGTATTAATGAATTCAGAGGCTAGTGGAACACAGAGTCCCTTGCCTTGCACTCAAAGGACCAGTTGGGATGTTTGGACCGAAAGCCATGACGGCAACACAATTAACATTAAACCTGTACCGTCCTGAAACCCAAGTACCAACCTTCCACCGAAGCTTGCCGTTGACTTTGACATTCAGAACAAGCTTTCCGGCCGTCTGATCGCGGCCCACTTCGTAAGCGAAGGACGGAGCCACAGGCAATCCAGTTCCGACCAAAGAGGCTGTCAGCAGATTGCTATCTTGGTGGCCTTGATAGAAGGGAGGAAGCGAGGTGTCGACAGTGATCTGTTGGCCTTTGTATGCGGCGTAGGCTTGTATTTGGTCGTAGTAAATGCCAACTTTTTGATTAGGGTTTTGGAGAATAGCGTCAATTGGATTGAAGAGTTGAGGAGATGAGAGTTTGAGAGATTCAGCTGGTAGATATCGGCTTCTTTGAGAGAGAACTGAGGCTTAGAGGGGTGCAGAATAAGCCAAATTAAGAGTACAAAAGAAATAAGGGAAGTGAAGAATGTTGAGAAAACACAGAACAGCTTCTTGTATTTGAAGTTGTCGGTGTTTATTAAACTTTCCTTGCTTGCACAGTCTTTGGGAGATTTTGAGTGGACTTGAGACATTTGCAAGACAGAGAGAGCAAGTTTACAAGGCTAAGGAACTGGTGGTTGAATCATTCCATTGCCATGAGGGGTTAAATAAAGGCATGCAGTCACTTTGAAACATGTACAAAGCAGCAATCATTTTGCTCTTTATTTCTTGCTTTTGACTGGCAGCTGCTGGGTGGTGGGAACTGGGCATAATTGTATGATATTTACTTAATTATATAATGATTAGTTATTGGGTCTGCTTGACTGATGGCCTTGATCGAGTGTTTTTAAGTAGCTTATTTAGTCGGATTTGGATTTCAGTACTCAAGCTGATGTTTTTGTTAATTTGACAAAAAAAGTAGTAATTAGTGAATAAGAATATAAAAATAATTGAATTTTAACATTATATTATTATATACACATGTGTAGCAGAAGATTATAAAGAGTTAAGTACAAATTTGCTCAGTATTAAATTTAAATTTACTTAAAAAATGGGGTTTGGAACTATAAATAATTTTTTTTTAACCTCTTATTTCTTTAAGATTCAAATAGTAATGGGTAATTAAATAAGATTTGAATCCAATATTAAACTGAATTGTCCTGTAACTCTTTATAATTTTCTGTCACACGTGCATATATATAATGATATATGATTAAGATTTAATTAATAACAAGCGCACGCACTTAAAACAAATATATCTACTGTTGCAGTTTGATTATCTTGTTTGAACATGCACCTCTCAACCGTGGGATCAAATCAATGATGCCCTATAGCAAATCTCGTGCGTGATTGATGGCACTGCTAAAAATGAGCTGCTGCCACTGGCCGTTGTCATGCATGCCCCTTTTATACAAAAGTCCATGCTTGAATTTTGCAGTCCAATTATTAAAGATTCAGCCTATTTATATAAAATATCTGGATGCTTCTACGGTTAATAATATTACATATACATTCTAGCGATATCAAACTTATAATTCAAATTTCATTTGGTATACTGTTACTCTAATTTTATACGTGCATTCAGTCAAAGTACCATCTCTAATTATTAAAAGTAATTATGAAACTGTATATGACAAGAAATACAACGCTACTAAGTAATAACCATTCCCTATTTGTAGATATAGTTACGGGCCATGGACAAAAGAAAATTAAGTTCCATGAATATTCAGTTAATCCTCTATATATCTGAATATTCAATTTCCCGTGTGTTACGAGATCTTTCTTAAAATCCAAACTAAGTATATTCTCAATCAAAGGGAACAACATGAAATACTTGACACATGTTTTTCTATGTATTTTTTTCTTTTCATGTAAATTCGCAGAGAAACAAGAATATGCGTTTTCTCTTTCCAGCATTTGAGCAATTAAAGTTATAAAATAGCTTTTGACCAATTTAGTTTAAGTTGATCATCACCAGTATTAGGCTGTGAAAACCAAAAAATTTTAGTTTCTCTTCGATCTTTCTGCTACATATTCAGAAATATCGATACCGCACGTCGTAATAATTTATTAATAATTCTATTATTATTTATTTTTAATAATTTATAGATACTTTTACAGTACATTTAATTTTTAATTGGTTAAAAAGTAGTGGCACTTTATTGTGTGGAGTTAAATCATATTTATATTTGCTATTTTTAAGATGTGAAATCTTAAGCCAAGCTTTAATTAAAGCCTAACGTTATTAAAGGTGTCTGAGTATTATTTTGTGCGGCCTGATCAATTTGTTCGTTTGAAGTGCCGACAATATCTTTTACAGGTTTATATTTTTCGAATTAACCAAATTCTCTTCTTCTTCTTCTTCTTCTTCTTCTTCTTCTATTATTTATGGTCGTTATAATCAATTTGAGTATGCAACAAATGACATTTAGGATATTGCTAGGCATGACGTGCATGTGGCAATTAATGTGCTTGTATAGTCTGACAAAGCCATGCAAGAGTTTTATTAGGCTTTACATTTCATATATTTTTTATATGAATCATGATGATTGATAGAGGTGGAGTTTCTCACCCAGGCCCAGAATCAAAGATGGGAACTGCCTTTTAGAATTATCGAAGGGAAAGTGAATTTATTAAAAGAGCTAGCAATAGCCTTTTTTTCTTGTTGATAATGGAAAGTGTAGGGCGCCCAGAGGCATCTCTATCACTTTGCTCAACCCAACTTGGTCGAGAGTAAAAGCGAAATCATCATGTTGAAATTAAAAAGATTGCAAAGTTAATCAATAATTTATTATTTAAACTAACGGTGATGGAAATTTAAATTACAGAAAAATAAAGAGTTTTTGGTGTCACGATGGGTGTCGTCCATTTTATGGAGCCTTGCACTGAAAAGATTTGTAAAAAGCAGAGAGAGAGAGAGGACATGAAGAATCTCAAAACCAGCTTTTTGGAAAATGGAAACGCCGCGGAGTCATCCTCATGATTTCTTCGCCATGGACTTTTAATCACTTTATTGTTTCTTATCTAGCAGTTTCGTTTAAGTTAAGAAAAGGGTTTATATTAATAGAGAACTGACCTGGGGGATCCACGTGGCCCACACGTCCAGATTTTATTGGGAGAGTTGTTTCGTGTGTCTACTACGGAGCATATCAAAATTCAAAACCTTATATTAATATATGCGAAATATGAAGTTTCAATTTTAATGGGAGTAACAGTGGTTTTTTAACTTAGGGTTTTAAAGTACGGAAAAGTTTAAAAAAATTTTAAAATTATGAGTTTTAAGAAATTTAAAGTTTAAAGCACATAAACCATACATTTTTTTGTATGTTTTAAAAGTTTTTCACATTTTAATATCTTAAATTAGAACATTTTCTAATTAGAGTAAATGTTACAGATTTAAAATTTTTTATCTCAAAAACCATCCTAAATGATATGCTATTCACTAACAGTTATCTTCAATAGTATAGTATTCATTAATTAATTTATGAGGTGATACAGATATTTTTTTAAGTAATAATACAATTAATTTATTACTTCTACCCGTTAAATATTTTTTTATTAGATTTAAAAATTTAAAGTTTATTTAGTAATTAAAAAATTTAAATATAATTAAGTTTAATCCATCTCAAAAATTGTTATTACTAGGTAAGTCCTTCATTAAATTTTGAACCTGCGTTAATTATTTTTCAAAGTTTTTGAATTATTTGGCAAGGTCTTCATCTTCGGATGTGCAACATGTGTGACTACTCATCTTTGGTGATCATTCGTACGGTGACGGATCATGGAAGTTATCTTTGTTAAAAGCTATAGGGCCATTGAAACAACGGGGATCTTGAAAAGAATATTATTACAGAGAGTTTTGAAAACAGGGGACTGGTTTATTAGCTTTTGAGTTATTGGAGTCTTCTTCATTCAAGAGAAAGTTGGCTGACCCCATCATGCCCTTAGTGATTTCTCATCGGCTCACTTCTTTACTTGCTATAATTCTCTTGCTTGCTTTACTTTGTAACCAAACATAGGTCCCCTGCATCTTTAGATACATTCAGGAAACAAAAGATAATGTACTTTTTTCTCAAAATATATGCACACACACATACATTTAGCTCGTTTATTATGTAAGAGTTAACCATATGCAGATGGCCTTATGATAGCGACCGCTTTCAGTTTTCTGTTCTCAGAAAATCTAATTGCCTTACCCTCATCATCACCATTGGGCAAAGACTAAATAGAATTTTTTTTTATTTTTTTTTTACCATCTATTGCTTTGAAGATTTTAACGCGGATGGCCAATTGAAGAAAATTACTTAAAAATCATTTGGCCAAATCTCTTGGGAGCCTGCGCAGGGTGTCTATGAGGATATAGATGGTATATTTTACACTTTGATCGAGAAGGTTATGCTCGTGGGGGCCTACACAACGTGTCTATAGAATGGCATACTTGGAGTCCTACAAAACAATTGATAAATTTGATTTACATGTTTATCAAGAGGGTTAGTTACAAATTGATAAATATGGTGTTGTCTTTGGTCAGATTACCTAGTATTCAACTTAAGAAATTAATTTATTAAGTAGAAAGACCTATCCGACTTATAAATTCAAGTGACTTTCTTTCTTTTATTAATTGATACACCCTTTAACACCTTCTCAAAAATCACCGCAAGGAGTTGAAAAAGAAGCACTCTATTGTTTATGGGAAAGTGTCTATAGAATGGCAGATACTCCTATCACCATATATACCGTTTGAGAGCAAGAATACGAATTAAATTATTGTTGGACCACTAGCACGCACGCACCCATTTATAGAAGAGGGTGGGCGACAAATAGATGAATGTAAGCTGTAAAAGCATATCGACGCGGTGCACAAGCAGTGACAAATGACACCGTGAATTGAATTGTTTTCAAACCTCTGGATTTTCTACTTTCTCCGAACCTGTGACGACACCCTCTTCAATAATCTTTGCAGAGCCTTTTGCATGCAAAACAGGCACAAAGTGCACAAAGATGGTCTCTTAAGCTGCACAATTTTTTAAATTTTAGCGTTTCTTGCTGTGCTAAAGCAATAAATTATTGCATCGAGTTACTAGTCAATTTCACCATATCTCCGGTATCCACTATGAAAGAAACAAGAAAAATAAAGAGGCATGATAATAAGATGAACATTTGATACTGAATTTTAGAAAACTTTGTGGGGACCAACAGTAGACAAAATATACCATGGGACTTGAAATTTTTGTCCAAAATTTGACCCATTTTAAGGGACAAATCTCTAGCTCAGCTTAAAATCAACAAATTTACACGAAAAAACCATAAAATGAGAACACGGGTATCTGTGAATTCACAATGCACAGCCAAAAAGGCATTTGCATCTTTAACAGGGAAAGAAAAGCTGGATCAAGGACAGCTGTGCTGAAAATTGTCAATTGCGTAACAAGATGCCCCATTGCCAAGTCATTACTCTTCAGAAAAATGCACTAAAAACTAGCGTGCAAGTCTACTTCGTCTTTACAACATTAGCCGATATGATTACGAAACAATGTTGCTATAAGCCATCTTCATCCTGATGTTCTCTATTCTGATTAGTGCTAAGAAGATCAGCTAATGGTCAGTTCAGTTATTTTGTTATCTAGCAATCAGTTTTCAACTGAAAAAACTCCGCACATTAACAATTAAACCAACCGAAAAAAACGAAAGGAATACACAAAACTCTCCCAGCTCCATTGCAAAATAAATAAAAGAATGGGAACACATATGTTACAACACTAACGTTACAAAAGATACACCGTATAATTGTATTATCTGTCGTTTACATATACACGAACAAACATGGCTTTGAAGTCAGCACAAACACCACAAGAAATGTAAACCTAATCTAAGTCATATACTATTCTATCCCCATTCTAACTGTGATATGTTTATACACTAACCATCTGATATATTGCCACAGTGATTCCCAGATTCTACAGGTAGAGTTTCGGAGTGTACTTGACGAACAAATTGTCCTTTGACTCTGGGACGCTGTTCTGCTAGTTTTTTCCTACTTTCGTACCGGACCTGTAAATAAAATTATAACATAAAAACAATGCAAAATATTCTGTATATAACAGATATAGGTTTTTCCCGTACAGATTAAAAAAACAGTTAATCATTAGTTGATCCAACAATTATCACAGTGACTGCAGTTATTTACCTTCTTATCATAACATCTGTCCTTCCGCTTTAACCGGAACTTATTAAGAGCTGCTTCTCTTTGGATTGATCGCAAGTTGCCATTGGAAGGGAATAAACCTTCTTCATTTTTGCTCTCTCCGGCAGCCCTTCCAGCAGTAACCTGATCCACATTACTGTTACTTCCACAAGCACTTCCATACCCCATGCTGTTTAGTCGACTTATAGCACCATTACAGAAACTGCTACTTGCACTCTGATCAGTGGCAGGAGAAATATGCCCTCGATCCTCCAGAGAGTCTAGCTTGTGATCCAACTTGTGCACAGTTTGATTGGTGGAATTAACTGCATTTTCACCAAAGTGGTCAAAAATTCCCGTACAATTATTGTGTTCAGTTTTGGAACCATGCATTGGATTCATTCGACATGTGGGTTCTTACTGACTGGCTGAATTTGGACTTGGTATTGGTGATAGACCCGATTTTGCACAAAAAACATGAGGAACAGAACCATAGCTTGTGCTAATATTATTAAAATTCATACCTTTCACTGAAACAGGGACAGGACATGGCCGCTGTTGAGGGTATGACACTGCAAGTTCAGATTGCTTAGAGTGACCAGCAGCCAGAGAGTTGACACTTCTTTGGGTGCTCAGAGTGGCAGCTTGAGTATAAGAGTTACAGGCAGTAAGAATATTGGAAAAATTCTTCTCAGAATCAGTTTCAAATTCTTTCTGCTGATTACAAACACCACTCAATGATGAATGGTGGGGCTCCAATGGCTTGTTAGTGTACCTAAATGAAGAAGAATTAATAGATTTATTAGAAATTCACATAAAAAAATATTTCAAATGATCAAGTGCCAAAAGAAAAATTACTCCCTGCATTTTCCACCCATTTACTACACATAAATGCACAATACAAAAGTTGTGGTCAAATAATTTGCATTTAAGATTTGAAGTTTTATATTTTGTAATTTGAGCATTGTACCTTTTTTGTCTTCTGTGTGTGTTACAGTGTGGCGCATTTATAATATGTTCCAGTCACTCTTTGTTGAAACCACTAAAACAGTCAAGTTAATCAAAAGTTCCCAACCAGTGACCAGTCTCATTACAACCAAAAACCATGAGGAAGTTAAATTTTAAAAACCGTAAATTTTTTTATCTTTTTAGTTTTAACACAATTCACAAACTTTTTTGCGTTTTGAGTAGGGATTGGAAAGGTTATAGAAATATTTATTAGTGCTAAGAAAAATGAAAAATGAAAAATGTTAGTAGCTGAATAAACCCACCGGGTAAAAGCTGAGGCATTAGAATGCCTTAGGATAAACTTTTGCTCCATCACTTGATTCTCAAAGCCATCAGGATGAGTTCTTCTCAAGGAAAGGTCCAATTGTGGAGAAGAATCAAACTTGCTAGCTCCATTATTTGAAGGAGGCTTATGATTATTGAATGCGCTCATGAAGTCGATGACTTGTCTGGGAGAATTGACAGGGACATTGGAGACCTCACTGGAGAGGATAACATTGCTCCTATGAGTTTCTAGTTCAGTATCCTCATCGAAATGGGCTCTTGTATTAGCTTCCTTGCAGGCAGACACCTCAGATCCTGATTTAAGTGAGAAAATTGTGTAATATTAGGTGATATTTGATGGAACTGAGAAATCAACATGAAGCTTGGTCGAAAATGCACAAGTGGTTTACCGTGTGCTTCAGTGACAGGCACAAGAGGTTTCTGGCCATAATTTACACATGCTTCATGATTCTGCATCTTCACGTTATTCTGTAAGGATTTTCCCCATAACTGCCTTGACAAGTCCGGCATATCTTCAACGTCTGCACTCTCAGCCTCAAAGTCTGGCTTTGTACAAGAGCTCTGCAAGAGACAGCAAACATGTAGTCTCTAAAATGAAACTTCATGAAGCCAACCTAAAGTGGAAGCAAATTGCTTTTTAACCATAAGAGTCATAGACAAACAAATATACAAGCCCTCATTGATACATACATTAAACATGCCCAGATTTGTCAACAGATAACCTTGAAGGGTCTGATGGCATGCACATCCAAGATAAGTCCATCAAATTTATATCAATTAAACTAAGGTCATTCATTATCAAAAAAAAATGTGGTCATCATTAAATTAGTACGGAATAAATTTTCGTCATCTGGGTTTTACACATAAATAAATTCTGTAGTGAAAAAATTAGTGGAGATTTCACTTCCATTCAAGACCAAATGCATCCACAACACTGGTATAAAAGAAATGATTTAATAGTTTATACCCCATGATTTAAACTCCATCACCCAAAATACAATGACCAACATCACTAGAGTCAACACTTTTGTATCCAAGAAAGTATATCAAATAACTAGACATATCTTTCTTACTGCAAAATCATGCAAATTGGGGCACAATTTTTAAGCATGGGCAACATGATTTACAATAAGAGGAACACTCACCTGTTCATCACTTCCTTTCTCAATGAATTCCCCTTTGCTCTGGATGCAAGCCATGTAACCACTAGAACGATTGCTTGCAGCATCATTTTCAGAGGTGGCTTCAATCTTTTGCTGTCCAACACTCTCATCTTGGGTTTCATTAGCAGAAACCATTGACTAATTGAACAGTAGAAATAAAACAAGACTTAATTAGAATGGTAGGTTATAGTTCAATAGTAAATGCTAGAAAGGAAATATGGCAGGAGACGGAGTTCTAAGTATGGAAGCAAGCATACAGATTGTCTTCTCCACACATGCTGCCACAGATTCCTCAGCTCATTTCTCCTTACAGGCTTAACAAGATAATCAGCAGCACCTCTCATCATGCATTTATAAACTGTACTAACTGAGTCCTGAGAAGACATCACTGCATAATGACAAAAATAAAGAAAGAAACCATGTAACTAGTAAGTATTATGTTGGAAAATCAACTAGTGATACACAAGTAAGTTAATCTTTGCTGTATCATACTTATAACAGGGATATTTTTGCAAATCTCATGCTCCATAACAAGTGTGAGAAGAGCAAATCCACTTATTGATGGCAAATCCACTTCTGTCAATATGAGATCTATGTTATGCGGTCTTCCCTTCAGTACCTCCCATGCCTTCAAGCCATCGGGAACAGATGTAACTGCTCAAAAGAAAAAATAAACCATTATCAGTTCCCATCATAGTATGTCCGTAAGCCTTGGAATTGAAGCACAACTCAACATAAGACATTACAGGGACCATCACCAAACAGGATTAAATCATAAAAATACCATGAATCACTCAGTTCCTACCATAGAAAGCAAATACACAAGTAGATGCTCATAAACCAAAAGTCAACAACTTAAACCTGGATAACATGTTTTTGCCTTTTGGGTTGAATTCTGGTATCTGTTGCTCAAGTTGGAATCAATATTAAAAAACAGTTCAGTGATAAAAGGGCACTAAACACATATCAGAACAAGGAAAATGAGAGAATCCATAATTGGTTTGAAAAAGAGTTTGGAAAGCTATTACAATTTTTCTATAACTCTTTTCTTTTTTACTTGTTGTGCTCTTTATTCATTTTATTGCACATATTTTAAGGCCTTAATGGATGATTCAACACTCTTATCTTCAGGAAGACATGAAAACCATTAAAAAATTTAAAAGAAAATCCAGGTTTAACCAAGAACATACTGAAGTTCAATTATAGTCATGAAAATATGAATATGACCGGTGAGACCAAATAAACGGCCAGCTTATATTAAGGAAGTGAACTGTAGAAGTAAGAGAAAACTGAACTCTTCTAGAAAAAGCAGATTTTGATTTTCCTTTCCCAATTCAAACAAGATACGCATCCTAAATTTGAAAACAGAAACCACGACCTAGGCCAAATAACAAAAAGTGAAATTTACAAAGTCACAAATAAGCTGGATAGAAGGCATAAACTTGAAGCTCAAAAGTATCTGCTACTAAAACCACACGGTCCATTTCATTCCCTGATACAGATGAATCCAGGTATTCAAAAACACACATAGTTGAATAAATTTTTTAAAATCAAACATGCAAAAATTATCTATAAGCTTCAAAATCCACCACTTCAAAACTGATGAATTACGACAAACAAGATATAAATAAAGACCAGTGCAATGAAACAATCCGAGCACGAAGAAGAGAAACAAACCTCTGTAACTAGATTTTCTCAAAAGGGCAGTTACAATTTGCCTGGTAGAATCATCAGCCTCAACGAGCAAAACCCTTAAAGCCATCCTCTGTAAGAACCTTTCCCACTTCGCTATCCCCTCGTTACCGTTCATCTCCTTTAACTCTTTATTGTTCAACACAACATCTCCCATTTCTTTAGTTATTATTTTTTATTTTTCCCTTTTTTCCCTCTTTTTGATGAAAATGAGTATGAATGAGCCTCAACTCAATTTCACCCTCTGCTCAAACTTTTCTTCGTAGTAGCATCCAGTCTCCGGTTTTAATGAAAAATATATATATAAAAATATCTAAACTGTTTTGGCGTTTTAGAATTTAGACATCTAACGGCTGTTAAAATATCTTAGCAAAAATATCTAAAAACCAAAATGTGTGGCCTACAAGTGCCACGTCAGCAAGTTTAAAGAAAGACAGATCAAAAGGCAATGGCTTATTGGGAGGCTATTGATGGTGCATATTTAAAGGTCAGCATTGGTTCTAAACATTTTTGCGATATTTTTTATTCGCGGATATTTATTGGCCTCTACTGGGCTCCACTTGAAAGATATTAAATATTAGTTTCAGTACTAGATATTTTCTCGGAGATCTGTCTCGTGGACAGTAGTTTGACACGTGGTTGCCTATTAAGCAATGCTTTCGTTTGTGGCTTTGAAAGTTGTCAATCAAACGCCATCAGTTTTTCAACTCTTCGACGGTGGTTTCCTCGTCTGTGATAAGACTTGTACTCGCTTTATGATTGAACGGGTGTTGTGTGGTTGTGAATTTCTTATTGGCTTGAGGCAAGTCACGGGTCATTTCCGACAATTACTCAATTGCCCTCTTATCCTCCGCTGCTTGGGTTTGGGGAATGAGACATGTGAGAATATGAGAATCTATCCCCAGGAACAAAATACGTAGCATGCACGTGGCACAATAACGCCCACGTTCATACACGAGTCCAGATCCTTGTTTCTCTGTGCTTCTTTTTGCTCCCTCAAAACTTTAAGAAGGGTCCACGTCTACCATCAAGAGCACTAGAATTCTTGTACAAATTCATAGCAAGTAAGCACTCTCGAATTTTGGACTGTTATGCGTAACGAAATAGGTTATATTTATTGAGTTGATGAAATATGTCATGGAATTACAAAAGAAAAACAATCGAGTATTTAATAATTGCCTTGTTAAAATCGACGTGAATTTCAAAAACAGAGCATATGTTACTAATTTTTTTTTAATAACTAAAATATACATAAATTTCAATTATTTTTTCTTTTTAAGAGTAAGGTATTTTTTTTTTAGATCTAAAATCTGAATAGTATAAATTTGATTGAAGTTTAAATAAGTGTGAATATAAATATTTTAAAAAAAATTTTTTAATATCTCAAAATGAGTGATATTTTTTTATAAATAAAAATTATATTAAACATAATTTTTTGACATTTATGTCCTTAGAAGTCAAAATAAGTATAGAGATTAAGTTTTATAATTTAGGAAAGAAGTATATTCAATAAAAATATTTTTTGATATGGTATTTACTTCCATTCAACTCAAAGTCGCAAAGGTTCACTTTTTCTATTCAAATATAAATACTGAAAATCAAACATAAATTAAAAAAATTAAAAAGTCTAAAATTAATAAAATTTCAGACTTCATGTGTTTAACAAACAAGCCCTAAGTTTAATATCTTTTTCTTTTCCGTCTATGCAAATTTACATAAAAGTGAAAATTAAACTAAGTTAATTAAAATCCAATGAATATTATTATTTATACGCATAAAACATAACAAAATTATAAGGTTAAACAAGAATTTTAAAGTTATTATTAATTATGTAGTGATCTATTTCTTAGGATAAAGATTTAATACTAAACTAAGGTGGTGTTTGTTTTTTAACTTAATAACTTAAAGTGACTTAACTTAATTAATTAAGTTAATTAGAGGTGTTTGTTTTTATAACTTAATAGGACTTTTCAGATAATTTTGACTTAATAAAAGAAGCAAATTTTTTTAGCTTTTTGCTGAAAAAAAGAATCTGAATTAAGTCAATTAATTTCTAATGTCAAAAATATCCCTATTTTATAATTTATTTTTCATACATATTCCAAAACTCACCCATAGACGTTTATCCTACATAATCTCATTTTTACATGAGACAACTTCGAGATGAAATAACAAATCAACTATTTCAATCATTTTGTTAGTTTTTTTTCTTATATTATGTACTATTATTGAGAATTAGTGATAAAATTTAAAATTTATGGTATTTTATATATTATAATTCCAAAATCATTATGTATTCACTTGAATATAGTTTTACTTATAAATATTAAAATATTATGGTATTTAGTGTATTATTTATTTGATATTTAAATTTAATAAGGGTACAAATGTAAAAATATATATTTTCAGATTTTTAAGTTTAAAAAACAAACAACTTAATACTTATTTTCAGAGATTCAGACAAAAAAAATAAACACATTATTCAGATTCAGATATTCAGATCTATTCAGAATTCAGACTAATTCAGATCTATTCAGATTTCAGACGGAAAAACAAATGCCACTTAAATCTTTCTTGAGGATTGAATCAATACTTGGGATATATTTTTATTTTTTACTTTTCATTCTTTTGTCTAACAATTATTAAAAACTCAACTTAAAAGACTGAATCTTTGTCTAATATCATAAGTTGCTTTTAAGAAAACAATCTCAAACTTGTTTTTGGAAAAAGAAAAAAAAAATAGAGAAACTTATAAAATAAGTTGATTTAAAAAATTTTTCAAACACTATTCATATAAAAAATAATTAAATAAATTTCTTTTAGCATTTTAACTTAATCACAAATGATGCCTTAAATCTTTAGATTAATGTATTTTCAATAGTTGACATTAAGCCACTTGACTTTCATTGTGAGAGCATAGGTTCAAGTCTCCATCGACTTAAGCTCTTAATTAAGCATAATTGTAGAGTTACTTTATAAAGTCTTTCTCTCTTGCGAAATGCCAGCGGAGTACAGAAAATCCTCGTATGTGAGGATTATTTGTCTGGACAAATACTTCATATAAAATATTATGTACTATTGTAAGTTCTAGTTATATATCTAATTGTAAAATATCAGTATATTTGTCTGCTATAATAGCAATTGTTGTAAGTATCTGATGTAATTCAGTAAACTAGTGTATAATCAGTATAAAAAAAAATATTTGACATTAAATCTCAAATGTGAATTAATTCAAGTATTCATTACAAATGTATCTAAAACCTTTAAAAGTGCATTGATCTTATAGTCCGAAACTTGTTTATAATAGTAATAGTAAGATTGATAGCCATTTTTACATGTGAAGAACCCAACTAATAATAATAGAAACCTTACTTAGAATGAGAAAAAAAAAGGGTGTTGAAATTCGGCACTTTAAAAAACATCATTTCTTTTGTGATATAGCAATTTTCTTTTTTTTTGGTAAAGTGCATATCTACCCCCCATATTACGGCCACTTACTATTGGGATTTGGGAGGGAAAGAGTCCCTCAAAGGGAAGTGGGACTTAGTCGAGAAAAACAACCCTTTTTTTTTTTTACATGAACCAAACAAAATTGAATGATGGACTAAATCAATTGATAAATATAAAAGACAGACAGACCCATACACAGTAGCGTTGTGGAAATTCAATCTAAAACGAGGTAAGTTCAAACGATACGTCATGTAATTAAGGGAGTACTCAGGAATCCGATTGATCCGCGACACATTTAAAATATAATATAATTTTAAAAATTTAGTTGATTACATTCTTTAGAAAAGTAATGATATTAACCCATACAAAGCCCATAATGGCAGTGGAAACACACTATGTAATGTCGATTTAATTAATGAAATAATCAAATAACATGGACACAACTTGGCATTAAATAATCTAATAAAATATATTAATAAACTTAATTGAATCTCTCTCTTAATCATTAAAAAAATTCTATCAACGTCCTTGGAATTATCGCCTTGGCAAATCGCAAATACTCAGATATGGATAAGCCTCAAATTTGAATTGAAATGGAGAATTGACTAAACAATGAAGAAAACAGAAATTTATCACTGTATATGAGAGCTTGAAGAAATGGAGAGAGAGGACTGGATTGATGGAAGGAGTGACTTGGGCTCATGAGAAATTTGAGAATTTTTTACTATTTTTTTTATTACTTAAACGTGAAAAAACTCAAAACATATAAAGCCACAAAGCTTTAATGTATGACGTTTTTGATATTTCTAAATTTTTGAAGGGGATTTTTTGGTTTTTCCTAAATTTAAAAATGTATGTAAAATTTTTAAAAAAGCATATGCTGGGCAAAACATGGTGCCACCAATGGATACTTGGATACAAAATGCTAGGCCATGGATACACGATGCAAGCCCTACCTGCAGCCACGAGTTACATTATTTTATTGAGTAATGAAATTTGACTCCTTCAAATTGCGTCACAAGTTAATGTTTTTTAATTTATATTATTTTTTATAATGACTCTTAATATTCACACAAAAAAAAGTTTATTTTATTTTATTTTAATCTTTCTCTCCCAAATCCCTCTTTTAAGAATAATAATGATAACCATAACTCCGCCACCTATTTTCTTTATCATCAGTCTATCAATTCATCACCTCTACCAATAAATAATGAGTTTCAATTTTGATTTTGTTATATTTTATGGATAAGTGGTGGGTTTTTATTGTTGTTGATGATATTAGTTTTGATTTTGTGTGATATCTTAGAGTTTTATCTTAGTTTCAATTTAGAATTTGACTAAACGTTAATATTTAATTCAAGTGGTGACTCAATTTAAAAAAATGAGAGAGATGAGAGGGAAGAAAAACATTTACTTTTTATTTTTATAATAAGGATAATTCTTAAAATGAAAAAATATTAATTAAGAAGTGGACGCTGGTCTATTTTATTAGCCCGTGTTTTTTTTTTTGTTTTTTGGTTTTGTGCCAATACACCTTCATATAACTCTAGTAGATGATTAAAGATACGGAGGCAAATTCTTATCCTTCCTTGCAACGGTTGTACGACAAACATCTCAATGGCTCATAAAATGAGAATTAACAGTGTTGTAATTTTACTTCACGAATTCTTCGTTATTTATATTTTGTTGTGTTTTTTTAAAGTGAGAGTTGACAAAGTTATGAATTGCTCTATATATGGAATTGAATCGTGTGTTCTAATCTCCATAGAGTTAGGGTAACTTATGTAACGTTTGGGGATTTTTAGTGTCTTTTGTAATGCCTTTTTTTTTTTTTTTTTTATTTAAAATTTTTTTAACAATACATCATCACGCTGAGAGCAAATATGCCCACATAGTTATATTTGCATTAATTTGATTTTTTTTTTCAATTATAAGAATTAACCCATTGAGTAATCACTAAAAGCTGATGTACAATGATTGCAAACTATGGATAAGATTTTTTAAGAAATAAAAAGGAAAAAAATGCAGCATAACTGATTTGTTTTTCACTCTATATGATGTGAATAAGACTATTTTCCTTCTACATGCTTTTAATTCTTCTTTATTCTTTAATTTAGTATACAACACTGTTATCATTTCTTGCTTTTATTTGTTGATAGAAAAGAAAGCCTTGCGAGGGGGAAGAATATGTGGGAAAGAGAGAAATAAGAAAAAGTGTTAAAATAGGCTAAAATAAGAAAGAAATAGACATAGAACGAATATATAGTACTTGTTGGGGCTAAATTTTATTAATTTTCATTTAAAAACAAACCCACATTAACATTAATTTTAACCATAGATTTTGTGGTAAAAAAAAATAAAATAAAAAACCTCCTGATCCTATTCCGATATATTAGGTAGTTTTAAGGGATACAAATTTAAATATAATTTTTAAACATATATTTCTTTTACCATTAGATTAGAAAAGAATAAAAGGGTCAGGATTAAATAAAATGAACTACTATTTCTCTCATCTTTATTGTGCGTTTTCTCTTTTCTCTCTCCTCTATTTTAATGAAATATACAAGCATGTTAAAAATGATTTATATTCAGTGAAAATATCTAGATTTAGCGTCAAAATTATTATCATGAGTTCGAGGACAAGACGAAGGAATTGGAACGCACATGCAACCCATCATTGCAAAGGCATACGAGGGTGTTGGAGGTGACATGGGTGGTGCTATTGATGACGATGTTTCATCAAGTGGTAGAGGTATTGGCCCTGAGATTCAGGAATCAAGCGGCATCTTAATTTTTAGAAAAGATAAAAGAGAAGAAAAAAAAAAAAGAAGAAGAAGAAGAAGAGGAAGAGATCAAGAGAAAGAGAAGGGAGAATCAAACAATTAACAATAAAAGATGGGACTCACAAATTATGGATTTTTTTTATTTAAGAAAGAAAAACCATGTCATCTAACATCTTAATTATTAAATTCGTAAATTGTATTTAATCAAACGGTTAAGATTATGTGTCTAAATTATGTCCGCTGGTTCTAACTTATATAAATAAAGAAACAATTCCAGCCGCTCCTCGAATGTCTGTTTACACAAAATCAACCGGACGTAAAGGGAACCTAATCAAATACATCATAAGAATTATCCATTTACACGTATTTGACGTGCGGCTGTACAGTGGCTTTGATCTGTGTCGGAGATGGCCAGAAATTTTGATTCAAATCCCATTAGGGGTCACGTGTCCTTATCTAAATCGTAGTCCTCTCCCTCTCTCCTCTTTTGTTTTAATTAATTTAATTATTTTAGAAATCTTTCAGTCCCACATCCAAAAAACCAAAAAAAAAAAAATCATTTATTTCCCCATCCCCATTACCAGTGAACCAATCACGCTTGCCGCATCAATGGCTACTCTTTCAACTTCATTCAAGCTTTCAATATCACAGCCAGTACCATCTTCATGTTATCTTTCTTCTTCTTCTTCTTCTTCTTCTTCTTCTTCGGTCTCTCCATTCGTCACTCCAAGAAAATCTCAACTTCCCAAAACGTTGTCGTACAATTCGAGTTTCTTCAGCCCTTTCCAGCATATTACTGTAATGAGACCCACAAAAGTCCGCACTAAGCCTCTGCCGGTTCGAATGTCATGGGACGGTCCACTCTCTTCCGTCAAATTAATCATTCAAGGGAAAAATCTCGAGGTTAGACTTATAAAACGTTGCCGTTTTCTGTTTCCTTTTGTTTATTTTTCTAGTTCTTTTACGCTTGCTTTCTTTTTCTTTTTTTGGCCTACGGCAGCACCAGGATTTTGGTTCGACCGGGGCAAAATGAGAAAAAGACAAACTTAAAGAGGTTATAACATAAATAATGGAAATTTAAGGGCGTCAAAACGTAAATTGCTTATAGATATGAATTATTTCCATTGAAGGCCGTTATATATATATTTTTTTCTGAAATTTCATGTTTTGATAAATATTTTCATTTTTGAAAGGTGTTTTTGGACTAGGGATGAAATGCGTTGTTTCTCTTCTTAATTTAACGTGATAAACAATTAGCCAAAAGAGAGCTTTATTTATTTTTGTCTTTTGAATCAGTATTTTCATTGAATGATTAACTATGAACAGATGAGCCGAATTTGTATGAATGCAGTTAACCGATACAGTTAAAAACCATGTCGAGGGGAAAGTTGGCAAGGCAGTTCTGAAGCATAGTCATCTGGTACGGGAAGTTGATGTTAGGCTGTCTGTGCGCGGTGGAGAGTTTGGCAAAGGCCCTAGGATTCGCAGATGTGAGGTGCCTACCAAAATCTGAACTTCTAACTTTGTTGTTATTTCTATTTGGATTTTTAACTTTTGTGTTGAATCGAATCACTATTTTCTTGGACATCATGTCTTGTACTTTAGGTCACTTTGTTTACAAAGAAGCATGGAGTGGTCCGTGCAGAAGAAGATGCAGAGACGGTGTATGCGAGTATAGATTTAGTATCGTCAATCATTCAAAGGAAGCTGAGGAAGATCAAGGAGAAGGAGTCTGACCATGGTAGACATATGAAGGGGTTCAACAGGCTCAAGGTTAGAGAGCCGGTGACACAGGTTGTGGAGAATGATGCTGATGTACAATCCGAAGAAGAGGATGATAACTTTGCTGATGAGGTAGTCATTAACATTTTTAATTTATCTGACTCCTGTTGGTTTCTTTCACTTTGCAACTCATCAATCATCACTTAAAATACTTTTTCCCCCTTGTCCTATAAGATATGGTAACAGTAAGAAAATTTGCAAAATAAAATAAATAAATAAAGCTTCATGACATCGAGCTTATTCATCAGTACTGTCATCAACGCATTTTTTATATCTAAATGACAATCTTCATTCACTAGTAATGTTATGGAGGTACTTGTCTCTTTATGTTAGGAATTGCGCTGTACGTTAGTTTAAAATGCTTACATTGTTCACCATTTTGGAAATCTCTACCGATGATTTGCATTCGATTAAACAGAAAGAATAAATCAAAACTTATTTTCTGACAAGTTAAGATGAAAGAGATATCTTTGTTTGTTTAAGTCATTTATGTTTCTCTACCAAGCAATTCACACATTTTGATATACTGAATTCGGGTTAATAGCCAAGCATTGAGAGACTTGTAAATTGAAATTTTGGTAGAGTTTACGGTATCCCCATATTCTTTAGCCTATTTTTGTAAGACTATTGATGTCCATCATCAGTGTTCCACACGGGCCCCCGGCCCCGCGCCCCAAAAAAAAAAAATCACCCCAACAACCTCCCCTCACCTTCTCTCTCCTTTTTTGTAGTTTTCTAGTTTTCAGTTAAATGCATTTTCATAGTTTAGTGCTTAAAGGACTGTCAAAAGCATTCCATGAGCTCCATCTAGTATTTTCTGTCTTTCCTTTACACTATTTTAGCTTGCTAATTTCCCTTTCGCCTTTCAAAACCATCCAGAATCTGTTTTCTTCTTGGTCCATATTGTTAATATCCATCAAAATATTGACGATTCTATCAAATTTTGATTTCATCTTTTCTCTTTCTGCTTTTCTTATGCGTGTTGAAAAAAATGTTGGATAATGTCTCTAAACAATATTTTGGAGTTCTTGATAATGACATTGCATATAATTTGCAAATAATTGGAACCATCTTGCCAACATAGTGCTCTCATATTATAGATGATTGTTGAATGAAATTATTCTACCCTTATTTATTTACTTACATTCCCCATCCGTCATGTTTGAGTAATGATTGGTACTCTATGTTTCTTTTTATTTCTCAGCATTATAGGGCCATACCCATATGGGCAACATAAAAGTTCCCTGTGTTATCTGCATGTATGAAGGTCATGTTGTTGCATACATACTCTTGCATTTTTCTCTGATGGGCCCTGATTATTAATCTATCTGTCAGATTGTTCGCACAAAGTTCTTCGAAATGCCTCCTTTGACTGTCTCCGAAGCTATTGAGCAGTTGGAGAATGTTGATCATGACTTCTATGGTTTCCGAAATGAAGAAACTGGTATGAATCTACAGTTTCCCTGTTCATTGTTTCAGTCTAAACTATTTAGTGATTAAATTGCAATGTTTTATGCATTGCTTTAGGTGAGATCAATATTGTGTACAAACGAAAAGCTGGAGGCTATGGTGTTATTATACCAAAAGGAAATGGTAAAGCCAAGAAATTAGAGCCTCTGGAGGTAGAAACAGCTAGTTCATCCTTGCAGAATAATTAGCAGAATTGTGGATCTTTTTATCCGATGGATTAAATCAGCCGTGTTCAGACCAGTGGCAATTGTATAAATGATTACAAAGGTATGATGCAAGCATTATCACAATACAGTTTTTTAGATTAAGATAGCACAAACTTTTGACAAATCTAAACTTGTCTTGGGTGATTAGTTGATATGAGCCATGTATATAAATCTGCCTGCCAAGATGTCATTTATTTAGCCATAGGTAAGCTTATATCATGCGTTCTCGCTTATGAAGGTTTTTCAGGGCTTGATTTTGTGCTTTTTTATATTTGGGTAAAGAAACCTTAAACTGACGGTATAAGAACAGATGACTTGTTGCAGAAAGCCGGGGATTGTTGATATGTGACTTGAGAAATGACTACAGTTTTTTGCGCCCATGGTACTCAATGGCAACCAAGTGATACTAGTTTGCTCCCAGTCCCCCTTCCATTCTAAAAGTGATGTGCTTCACAGAAGTTTAAAGTTTAAACCACGATCGAAAGTTATCTGTTTAACGAACACTTTGAAAAAACCCCGGGAACAGAATTTTCATTTGGATTGCCAATAACTCCATTATGCAACCGAAAGTATGATATAATTACCCAATAAAATACGGAAAATAATCTAAAACTAGAAGCTAATTTCTTGACAAACTAATTCTAGAAAATTAGCTCGAGCACCAACAGCCGCAGATTTAGATTTCACGTTGTTCTGCATCAAATCTTCCCGCTGTAATGGGTTATTATCAAGCGGGAATCAAAGATTCTAAGGTATGACTTCCATCATTTACTAAACACCATTAGTCAGTATGTCTATGTCACGATAATGTACGGCATGAATTTTCAAACAATTTGTCAAAAGAAATTGTCCGAGGTGACGCACCAAATAATAGATGCTGCATGTGCTTTCGTTTACTAACATATTACAAGTGGAATCAAGGTTTCATAAAACGAAATGTGTCACTGACAAAGAACAGTCCTGGCAGCTAAATCATTCTTCACTAGCAAAGCACACCGGATGCCAGAAGGAAGGTAGCACTATAATATATTACCCTTAACGAGATGCCAGGGTGACCATGTCGGTATATTTTCGAAGAGGTTTTCTGATGGCACATGCTACAACAAATCAAGAAAAATAGTTCATGATCTACACTCCCAAATTCTTCATAGGAACTATAATCGATTAGCTACCAGTTGCTCTAAATCACCCAATGGGAACAGTTACAAAGAAGTTTAGCAAAGCTACTGCAGCAAAAGAAGAAAATAGTTGCTGTTTTCTTCCGATATGGTTTATTTGTATTACGAACAACCTTCACTCAGCTCTTTGTAAAATGAGCTGTCACTGCACCTATTTGGAATTCCTATCTTCACCAAGCTGCAGTTCTCATTTTCTGTTGCGTTAGCCAAAGTTATTCAAGATAACCTAGAGTATTTATAAATCTGACGGGGTCACCAAAAAGCTTAAAATGAGCCTTAGAATAAAAATGCTGCAGCCTTGTGCTGCAGTAATACACACCTATCAAAATCATCTAAACTTAAATCGACTAATCTGGTTGTCAATTATGAATAGGATTTTTCTTTATCTTGGTTGAGAATCTCTCCACTGACACACTTAACAACTTGTTAATTGACAGTCCATCCCCTAATGTCTTCCTCTTTGCTTCATATCTGTGCTTAATCCTGTCATCAAGCTTGTAACCAAGAAAGGCGGGAAAAGCCAATAGTTCTCCAACTTCACGACCCATCCCCACTATCAAATACTCCATCTTCTCCTCTACAGACTTGTGATTGTACTGCAGTATCTGAGGATGCTTCTTGCTCATTATATAAATGTCTGCAAAAGATAGCCCATAACCCAAAAACAATCCAATCACCTTTTGCAGGTTTTCACAGCTTGTTCTGGTTGCAGATCCCATTGCTGCTGCCAATTCCCTCGTTCTACATTCATACCCTATCTTGACCAAGAAGCCAAGCTTGAGTGCAATGTTATCAAAGGAGAGGGCCAGAAATAATGGAGCTTTTGTCAAGAACTTGAAGATATCCTCAGAATCCAAACCACATTGCTTGAGAAAGTCCATTCTAGGACGTAATTTCCTCTCCCTGCTAGCACTAATAACAGCTGGGAACACAAGAAAAATCCTGAAAATCTCCTGCTCACTAAGGCCAGCAAAGGACCTCAAGAACTCAATATGTTTCCCTATATGCTCCATGCTATAGCTCAATATTGCAGGAAATTTCCATACAATAGCTGCCATGGAATCAACATCACCCCCACCAAGCTGACTGAGAACCCTAATTTTCGGAATCAACTGGGTATCCAAATCATAATTAAGAATTTTTGGACATCTTACAATTAAATCAGCACCACCAAAGGGTTTCAAGTAAGCAAAAGTTCTTTCAATATCTTCAACAGACTTAAGACATACAGCTTTAATTAAATTAGCATTGTTGAGAACATGAAGAATCTTCTCTTGTGGAACCCCAAGTTGAAGAAGCAGCCTAACCTTTTGATCAAACCCCACCAAGAATTTTGCTTCTGTTGATGTCAAAAGGCGTTCGAGCTTCATTGGCTCAATGTTTCCATACAAATCATTACGCACAAAGCATATGAATCGATCAATTTCCTCAGCAAGTAATACATTTGAGTTTTTGGAAATCAAACGACAAAATGAAATCCCTTTGATTCCAACAGACTGTAGAGAAAGAATGCGGGATCGCATTTTGTCCAAAGGAGTTACTCCGAGAGTTGGGTTCTTCTCCAAAAGTGAATCCAGTTCTTTTTCATTTAGTCCAATTTCTTGAAATAATGTCACTGAAACAAAAACAAACTAACCCAAAAAAATAAATAAACTTGATATCACCAAATATTGCTTGAATGGAAATTGATTGGAAGGTGTTTGACAAATGGCCTCTGAGAGAGAAATTACCTAATTCATTCTCTATAAGAAGATTAGTAGAAAATCTGAAGCATCTGCGTTGGTTGAGAAGACGTTTAGCCAGTGAGGCTCTCAGTTCAATTCTTGATATTTTAGTGAAGTCAGCGAGAGAGAGCGTTCCATGTTCATGGCCATGGCCATACCTAGGAAGAGTTCTAACATCTTTCAAAATGGCCGGTATTGCTTGTGACTGCGAGAGAAAGTCTGCAGATGTTGAAGGAAAATGAGTGACTGCCGCAGCAGCAGCAGCAGCCATTTTTTTCGTCTCAACTCAACTGGATAAAAGCTCAATTGCAATACTACAAACGTTTCTCAACATTTATAATTTAAAATGCGGGGCGGGTTTTGAGTACAGATATTAGGACCCCTCACTAATCTCTTGAAACCCCATTTCTAAATATACCCATGATATTATTTAAAATATCATATTACTTCTATTAACACCTGACCAATATTCACAAACAACCCTATTTGCCTTCGCCTATAATCCCATCTGTATGTCAAATCCCAAACATCACGTGAATAAAACAAATTTGTCTCCATACTCATTTTCTTTTGCAGCTACAACTGTTGAAAAGCAGCTATAGTTGTTGAAATTTGTCAATTACTCAATTTTTTAAATATGAGTTTGATAATTTAGAAAATTCATGACGATAGAGAAGAAAGTTCAACTTACCGTACTGGTAAAAACATTTGGGTAGTATGATAAGTAAACTGAAATTTATTATATTGATTTCTAAATTTAATAACTATATTGCACATTTGTCAATTTGTAAGTTCAACATAAAGTTTTTCAATACAAATTCGTATCAGTTTCTTGAGAAGTAATAATTGTGAGGAGGGTGTTGATAGTGGATCTTAGCCATTATAAAAAAGTTTCATTAATTAAAACATCAAAAAGCTAGCAATATAACTAAAGTGGTATCATAATAAATTAATCATTAATTTTGAGAAACTACTCTCAAGCAATATTACTTATTTTTTGTTGATGTCAAAACAGGGGTACTGGGCTGTAAAAGAATGGAATGGTAACATGATTTGTGCTTTTCTTTTTACACTATCCTTCGGTGTAATGTGAAGAGGGGTTTTAACAGGAGATTAGGGGGGTGCTAATAGCTCTGCTCACCGGTCCGTCCCAGCTATCACTGGGCATTGACTTGGGCCTAATCATAATTAGTTATCAAAAGCCTGCTCGTAAATATCTCCACCCACCCGCCCCCCCTTCTTTTTTAACTCCCTACAATCCGACTTTTATTTGAGAATCTGAACATGTATAAATATAATTTACAGAACATCTAAAATATATGCCAAAGTATTAACTCTAAAATCTGCTCCAGATTTCTACGTCCAAATCTTTTTCGGATAAGAGAAATGAGCCCCATTGGACGTGGAGACTCCCACTGGTCGACTAAAGCAAGTGGCGTTTCCAGCTCATACTTAAAACACCTCATAGTCTTCTGCAAAGTTTTTCTCAAACTTGAACTAGGTACAAGGAATATGTCGCAAGTACACCAAAGTGAGAAGCAATATTCCCTCGTAATATAAAGAATTCTATTCTAGTTTGGAGTCGGGCGGTCCACTGCGAACATTCCATTTACAAAACAAGATATTATTACCATAAGTTTCTTAAACAAAAAATAATAATAATCAAAGGATATGCTTGCAAATGATACAAATTCATCCCTCATTTGATTGATCAGGATGGTTAGAATATGCTAGGGGGATTAGGATTGGTGGAGTGAATTCACTTCCAATCCCGAAATCTTCTCCCAGGTAATAGATTTATTGCACGGAACTTGACTCTTTTCAATTCTGCAGTTTGGAAATGGACTCCTTGAACACTCCGCTATTGATTTCTTGCTTGTGGGCATGCCTTTTCTAAGACTAGCAGATTTGCCTCCCTTTTTACCTTTCTTGGGTGATCTTGAAAGCAGAAGCCTGAAAATAATAATAATAACCAGATGAGCAAGCAACATCAAGAGACTGAGAGAGAAACTGGATGCAGATCAATGGCGCACTTACCTCTTCTTAGGAACTTGATTAGGATATTCAGTTGTCTCTTCAAGAACTTCTTCCACTTCCTCAGCATGGGGACTCTATCCAGGGAAACAAATAGAAACATAAACTTATTAACATCTTTCGATTGATAACAAATCATAGTTCATAGAATGAAACATCTAGGAAGAGAGCATTCTCTGTACAGTCAATAGAGTGGTGCAAGCAAAGAACAAAATGAAAACTAAAGCTCCTCATACAGGACAAGCATAAGTATTGAAGGCACAAATGACTAAATTTAGCAAAGATCTAAATTAATGAGTATTAAAATGTTTGAAGCAGTTTCTACCTACTTGAAAAGAAAATTTATTTCTAGCAGACAAGACAGAAAAGTAGATGCTAAGCAAAGGAACTGGATAGCATTTCCCCTGGGGCATGTTCAGATGTCATGAAGTAAACTAAATACAACTGCCGATAGAAACTACAGGCATTGCAACGGCAGCAAATAGCTCATGCTCCATTTCAATAAAACAGAGACATGGCTATTCAAACATACATGATCTACATGAGGTATTTTGTTCTAACTGTCTTACTCTAACCGGGCACCTCTTTAAAACTTCAAATAGCTAAAAACTACATTAAGGATATATGTATGAAGCAGTCCATCTACAGGAAATTTCATTCGCAATGCATAGGTATGCAAGTCCATAAGAATAAACATCAAGAACAAGAAAAGTTACCCAGAAGCCAATAGTTTAAAAAACCCCAATGAAGTGTCACATGTGCAAAAAAAGTTATCATAAGCTTGAATTCCAGTCACCAGGCATTTAATTTGAAAATGCCATAAAATATCTCTGATTATTGACTAGTCCTGTAAGAAACCACAAATATAAAATCCAATCATAATTTTAGCACTTCAAACAGGACTAAACAGATGCCAAATACTGGACGTGAATTATTAATCAAAAGCAGTTATGTGGCACAAACTCTACCACTGCAAATAAAAACCAACAATATTAAAAGTAGATGAAAGAAAGAAGATATAAATGGGTCCAATAGCTTTTCAAACATTAGAACGTTAATAACTAAGGAGGTAAGAAAATCCCCCTTAAAGTGACATAAGTGATCATATTCTAAAAGCCAAGGCATTGGAGACATTTTGGTACACCAGCCGTGTGTAAGGAAACTTCTAAATTTCACAATAATCATTTTTGACCAATGGCAGATAGCCCATGGAAGTTGATAAAGCTTAGAACTTTAAGTTTCCATGCAACAGCTAAAAATTAGTCACTCAACAATATCAAGCTTGAATTTCTTGAACAGAATTTAACTCACACATAATTACAAACTTAAAAGGAAGTTCTTAATAATTTTCTCTGGTCAAAATAGAATGCATGCTCTTACAGCGGGTGTATTTGACCAATGTTTAATGAGGAAAAATAGCTTTCGGAGGCATGAATTTAAAATGAAAAGTAGCAGACATGAAATTAGCATTTACACTAAGTGAGCAGGCGGACAATGACCAGCAAATCTAAAACAACTCCCTCACACGTTTGAGCATGCGTAAGTAATTGTCACAGTGTGATAACATATAAATTAACCCAAATGATCCAACTGCTATTTACTAAGGCTCAATTTAGTATTATGGTGTTGCACAAGGAAAGCTCTTGGAAAGAAATAATGTTGATAATGTTTAGTAAATATAAAAGAAAGGTAATAATTCTAACAACATAGAAAAATTAACAGAAGTTTTTCATCAAACAACTATGAGCTGAAATCACCTCAACTTCAAAATACAGTTGCAAGTGTATACCAAACATGTTACAACTAGAAAGCAATACCAAATGAGCCTAAATCCATTAAATTCCAAATCAACATAAAAACCAAAAGCACAAATCTTGCCTTGAACATATCTTAAGCATGAGAACATAGGGGATCAATCTACAACACCAGATTTAAATAATAATAATCTAGAATATAAGATTCCAAGCCAACTTAAATCATTCTAAAATTCTGGATAGCAGTATGATATGATCATTGAAACAATACAGTAACATCAAAGGTGTTACTTACATGTTTTGATGAAAAAATGCAGTCCTCTTGGCTGTTAAGCTTAAATTTCTTCTTGGCATCAACATTTGCATCAGCTCCATTTGCTTTCCTCTTCTTTCGCCCAAGTCCAATCATACGCGACTTTCCTTTCTTCTCCCTCACTTTCCACACATTCCGCTTTCTATAGACTAATTTTTCAAACTTCCACTCCGTACAGCTCGTGTCAATAACAGTCACTTCGTTTCTTGAATACCCTAAAAGCTCCTCTCTTTCACCGTCTTCCATTTCCACCACATTATTCACATTCTCTTCTCCGTCTACTTCTTCTTTCAATTTATTCTCTATCTGGGCATTTTCGTCTTTTCTCACACACCCGCCACAACTTTGCTCTTCCTCTATATTACTACTTGTCATTCTTGAAACCAAACAAAATTTAGGGTTTGTTTGTTTCCTGGAAATCTTTTTCCGAGAAAATTTACAACTTTGGTTGTCATTGGATTCACCCATTATGAAGAGGTCTGACAACACATTGTTCATAATACCGAACCATTCTCCTTTATCATCTCCATTTTCATTTTCACCACAAATCTCCTCCGTCGCCGCCTTTCGATTCTGAGTCGACTCGGACGAGCTTGACTTCGACTTAAGATTGCTGTCCTTGTTTTCAAGGAAATGATCGAGTTCGAGGTCGTCGCCGACCGGGAAACCCTTGTTGGACCGAAGCCGGTCCAGCCAGTTCGAACCAGACTTGCCGGTCGAAATTGAACAAATCATTGCTGATGTGGACCAATATTTCCCCAAGATTGTTTGCTCGGGGAATTGAATGGTGCTTTTCGGTTGTTTTGATTCAACTGAACTGCACATACCGCTCTAAGTAGATCGTTCTAAGCTGCATTCGGTTGCGCGATGCGCATGGTTTCTCAATGCCACGTGGAGCACGTTTTAAGCGTTTCTTAGTGCTGTGCAATGCTCGTGTGTTTATTTTAAGATGACACTATGATTTGTTAATCAAAAAACCAGTATATAAAATAAAAATAAACTGTTATACTCCACAATAATACATTACTGTTGGGAAAATTTTGGGAAATTATTAATAGCCCAATCACAATGGTGCCAAATTGGAGAAATCTTACACATTGGTTGATTGATTTATTGATTTTGTTTCAACTCGCGGTGCTTAAATAGTCATTTTGTATGGTTAACACTGAGAGTTAGTTTGGGATGACCCTAGCTAGTGAAATAAACAGTTTCTATCATACGGATAAAATAAATTGTTAATTAAAAAAATAATTTTTTTTAAAAAGTTGAGTGTATATGTTTTGTAAATTTTATTATGAAAGTACTATTTTATTATATGATTACTAAAATATACATAAATTTAAATTACCTTTTACTTGTATATTAAATTTTATTAAAAATAAGACATAGTTGTCTTTTTGTTAAAATCTATATAACCTAAAAGATCATTACAAATAAGGATAAGGATAGACATTAATTGATCATGCCAAAATAAATACTTTTTTGAATCAAATTTGAACGATACATGATTGGTGATATTGTTGATTGGGAAAGAGTGTTGAAGATGAACCTTTGGATTTATTATCTTTCCATGTTGATGAGCGTGCTAACTTAGATCTGAGAAGAAAGCTGAATTTGTTAAGCAATTTCATAAGAAAGTGCGGCAACAAATAGAAAACAAGACTGAGCAATATTTTGCTCTAGCCAATACATATAATAGCCTGGAGTTTGGAATTGGGTGCATATGAAGAATTTTCTAGTTTCTAGCTCAAAGGTGGTGTAAGTTGCTTTCAAGGAGAGAGGGTCCTTTTTAAGTGGCTGCATGGATCAATGACATTGCCTACAAATTAGATCTTTCTTAATGAGTATAATGTGAGTGCTGCTTTTAATGTATATGATCTTTCTCCTTTTGACATACATGATGATTCAAGGATTAATCCTTTTGAGAAGAGGGAGAATGATGAGAGCCAACAAGGAGAAATCATTAAAGATTCAAGTGATCTTTCGCACATTCATAAAAGCTCAACTATAAGAGTTAGAGCAAAGAAGATGCAAGTTTGCTTAAATGAAACTACAATTTAAGGTGTAAGACATGACGTAGTGCACTTGGAGAGAAAACAAAGGTTGGGCTAAAGTTAATGCAAGAAGGGCAATTTCAAAATTGAACTAAAATTGCGTTAGTTAGAGTTAGGTGGTGTTTGTTTTTTAACTTAATAACTTAAAGTGACTTAACTTAATTAATTAAGTTAATTAGAGGTGTTTGTTTTTATAACTTAATAGGACTTTTCAGATAATTTTGACTTAATAAAAGAAGCCAATTTTTTTAGATTTTTGTTGAATAGAAGAATCTGAATTAAGTCAATTAATTTTTAATGTCAAAAATATCCCTATTTTATAATTTATTTTTCATACATATTCCAAAACTCACCCATAGACGTTTATCCTACATAATCTCATCTTTACCTGAGACAACTTCGAGATGAAATAACAAATCAACTATTTCAATCATTTTGTTAGTTTTTTTTTTATATTATGTACTATTATTGAGAATTAGTGATAAAATTTAAAATTTATGATATTTTATATATTATAATTCTAAAATCATTATGTATTCACTTGAATATAGTTTTACTTATAAATATTAAAATATTATGGTATTTAGTGTATTATTTATTTGACATTTAAATTTAATAAGGGTACAAACGTAAAAATATATATTTTCAGATTTTTAAGTTTAAAAAACAAACAACTTAATACTTATTTTCAGAGATTCAGATAAAAAAAACAAACACATTATTCAGATTCAGACATTCAGATCTATTCAGAATTCAGACTAATTCAGATCTATTCAGATTTCAGACGGAAAAACAAACGCCACCTTAATGTGCAAGTTATATACCATTGGAAAGACGATTGAATTCGCTTTCGGGCATTTTACAAAGACGGATTGTAGCTTTCTATAAAACGCTGTAACCAATTCATTGCAACGTATTCAAAGCATCACCAAAAAGTTTTATTAATTTTATTCGGTAAATATTTATTTGTTAACTTATGTGGCAAATAAAAAAGTAGAAAATTATTCTATCTTGCAAAAACTATTCAAATAGAAATAAATTAATATTATTTTAATTAAATAACTATTTTTTAAAGGAAAAATAAATAATAATTAAAATAATTCTCTCTTTCTCTCTCTCTCTCCTTCTCTCTTTTCTCAATAAAAAATAATGAAATATTAATTAAAAAGGAAGAAATCACTCTACAAATTTAAAGAGAGAGAAACATTTATTATTTGAATAATCTTAATTAAAGTATTTTTTGAAATCTTAGATTCTTATGTAACTTTTCAAATAAGTAGTAAAATATTATTTGAACAACCTTTTGGTGATGTTCTCAGTTTTCAAGTCATAAGAACTAGAATCTAGTTTGGGAATATCAACCTTATTTATGGCCTCTTTTATTGTGTTTTAAATTTATTAATGCTTTATTTAAATCTAGTATTAATGTTGGTTAATTGATCAAATCATTTGAAGGGATAATTTTGACTAAACTTATGATTAAAAGGTTGTTCTATTGTTTTTAATTGTACTTTAGTATCTTGGATTTTTATTATCCTATAAAAATTCAGCTACCATGGTTTGGGAAAACTTTTTATTAAGATTATTATTATTATTTGAATTAAAATATGATTTTTTTATTCTTTTCAAGACTAGTGAACTTATTAAGAATTGTGCTCTTGTAACATTCTAAATATTCTCACTTATCTTCTCATCTAAATCTTGAGTGTGGCTATATCATTCTTTAAGGCTTTGTTTGGTTAAGCTCATTGAATAGAGATTTTGAGAGTAGAGCTTTGCACAAAAAGTTGCTGGATGTTTGGTTGTCAATTAAAAAAGCTCTTTTAAACCATTATGCTATTTGGTTCTGCATAAGCAAAAGTGCTTTTAAGTTATTAAATTTAAAAAGGATATACAAAAGAACTAACCTCAGAATCATACAACTTTTTACAAAATGCACCTAAGCTATCAATTCATATGAAAATTACATATTTGTTTAGTGTTCAAATTCAACAAACCAAGCTTTAGGGCTTGTATAAATAATGGTATTTTGAAATTAATAAAATTATGTTAGGAAGAAAGTTATTTTGATTCTACCTCTTTTGGAAAAAGAGACAAAATAGCTGTTAAGAGCCTAAAAGCTCTATTTCTTTTTAACCAAACACTACTAAAAAGCCATACTAAGCGCACACTAATATCTTTGGTTCGCATTTTCTTAAATATTATGTCAATGCTTGTTTAACTTAAAATTTCTTTAGAATTATCCTCGACAATTAAAAATTTAAAATTGAGCATGGGTCTCAAAGTTTCACAATAGGGTTTGCCAATCACCTAAGTAGAACTTAATTATTCCAATTATTTGATTATAAAAAATTATTATTTAAATAGTAACGATTATGTTGAGAAAAGAAGCTGTAAAAGTGCCAAATTGGAATTTGATTATTTGCAACTCCAAAAAGCCAAAGAGCAAATGCATGGTGGAGTTTTATCATTATTATTATTAATAGTGGACGACTATAAAAGATAGTGGAAAGAGGTTGCTAGAGTTACGTTACAGTGGTTAAGCTGTTTTAGAAGGTCCAAAGTCATGATGATGATAAGTATGACTAATCTTATCAATGTTGGAAATTTTTTTATAATAATTCAAACTACGGAATAACTTTTAACCATATTAATATTTGATGAATTATAAGATGAGAGTTATAAAAGATGGATAATATTCTGTCATTCATTTCTATCATTTTATAACTTACAATATCATTACAATGACATTCTTATGTTTAATTTATTGATAGTTATTGGTGGATAAATTTGGTTAAGCCAATTTAAGACTATCATGTGGACTAAAGGCCAGAACATAGAAGGAATAACACGTGTCCTCAATTAGAATAATCTTCTTCACCTTATTCTTCAATAAAGGAGACTAAGGGAATATTGTTGATGGTTAATTTTGGGCCAACTATCGATGGAGATGTGTTAATGATGAAAAGGATATGTGAAGAAAGCATCAAGTAGGCAGGATCCTTAGGCTTTAAAAGGGTTCCTAGGCTTTATAGAGGATCTCATGAAAAAAATGTGGTCCAAAAACTAATAGTAGGATACAAAAGGAAAAGAGCAAAGTTAGGAACACTGATGCCTACTTAAGATGCCCTATGCTTCATAAGCCGCTTCTCCATTTTCTAAGGTTAACCTTCTTTACTTAATCACCAGGTCCCTAAAAAATATGATTAGATATTTGATAGGAAGCTCAAAAGTTGTCCACTATCTCTGAATGAGAGACCCATGAATCTTCGCTTAGGCCTTAAACTTATCCAAACATTCTCGTCATTACCGTATAGAATAGTGGTCCTTAAGGGACAAACAAGCATAACCTCGTCAAAAAGCTCAAAGATGCTTGACTTTCCTTTTAAATGTCAGAAAGGCTAAAACCTAATACACAGAGGAGGACTGTGTTAAGTGCTAGAAAGTGTGTATTTATAATGGAGAAAATCATCATTTTACACTTCAAGTTTCACTAACATTCCTACTTTTATGTCTTTAAGTCCATTGTGATTTAATTATATATTTTTTATTTTAATTAATTATTTTATGTATTTTAGGGGACATCATGGTTATTTCACAATGAACGAGAGATCAGATAGAAAAACAGATAGCAATTTTGAACTCAGGACAGTTGAAAACCTTAGGAGGAGCATAAAAAGATAAATGATATTGTTCACATATACGGTACTATTTATGACACTGTTCACTTATACTGTACGATGACGTGGTAGTATTTAATTGGACGAATGATGTGGTGTTGACTGATGAAGTGTCGCGATCTTATTGGACTAAAATGCTGATATGGCGTTGACTGGTGACGTGGTAGTATATTAGTGGATTGAAAAAATGTGTGTACGGTACATGCATATACACGGAATGACAGCCCTGATGATGTGTTCCATCCAATAAGAACTTGCAACGTGGTGCAATTATGAGCGTCCAAATTGTTTTAATCCAATGGCCATGATTTACTCATTGTATCTATAAAAAGGGGGCTCCCCCTCTAATTTGACACCCCTGAATCTATTTTTGAGCTCCATTTTTTGTAATTCCATCTCCATCTTGTATTTTCTACATATTTTAATAAAATTTCTATTTTACCCCTAGTTCAATTATGAGTATCTAATTTTTTTCAAGCTTAGGTTGAAGGTGAAGTCTAAACATGCTCTATGGGCTTAATTTGGTAAATTTACTTTTTCTTCCCCTCTAATTTATATGGATGTTTTGACTTTTCGTAGACAGATAGTAATAATCTTGTCTAGATATCGGCTGGTATTACCGTTTCCCTAGGCAATGTTATTACTATTTGGCACGGGAAGCACTTAGCACCATATCTATTAGAGTGTGGTTCATGAGGAGTGAAAAATTCCCCTTCATGATTTAATTGGTACTAATAATGAATGTTAAGCCGATAGTGCATGTTCAGTATAGATCCGGAGATCCAAACACTTCATTTTAATAGTTTATTTCCACCGCTTTAATTTAAATTAATAGGTAGCCTACATCATTTTCATTATAAATCCAATCACCCACTTAGAAAATTTATTCTACAAGCAATTAAAATCTACCTCTTCGTGTGATCAACACTCGTCACCGTTGATCTATTCTACAATAGATTTGTGCCCTTGCGAGTTTAATAAAATTTGCACAACAGACTACACATTTCTTGTGTAAATAAACACCTTAAAGAAGAGTAATTGTTATAAAGTTTCCCTAAAAGGATCCTCTATAAAACGATAGTCGCTATAAGGATTCGCCAAAAGGATTCTTTCTAAAAAGATCCTAAGGATCCTTATGAAATACTAGCTATGCAAACCAAGAGGGGAGGTGAATTGGTTTCTAAAAATTATGCAGTGATTGAATAAAGAAAATTAAATAACAATAATTTTAATGATAAACAAAATTAAAGAGAGAAGGGAAGAGAGAATCAAACACAGAGATTTTTATGTGGTTTGGCCAAACCTTAACTATGTCTATACCTCTAAGCTCGTTTTGTTTAATGATTCCACTAACCAAACCTCCAAGGTTTCAATAACTCTTACAATTGATTTCATAGGTGTCAATTAACCTTTACAACAAGAGATAATCCCAAACCTCTTATCCTAAGTGTTTCTTATACTTACAATCACTCAATTATGATATTGAAATTAAGTTTACAAAGAAATTTCCCTGACACAATGTATGTGGTTACAAATGCAAGCTCAATGTTAATTGTTGAATCTCTTTGAATTTGAATATAATTGAGTCTTTTATAGTTGGAGCTAAAAAATAGTTATTATTGACTATTTGCACATAATCAGATCGCTGTTAGTTATTGTTAGATTGCTGTTAGTGTCTAGAGACCTTCGGAAAGTTGTTGGCTTACCATTTTCTTATAAACGATCTTTCATTAGCATTTGGAGATTGAGCTTCAATTCTGTGCAATACGGTTAGCCATTTTCCTATTAACGGTTAGCCGATTTCATCCAGAATTTATGAAATCTTGTCTGAAGGTAATCAATTAGTCGTTTTGTGAGTTAACATGAATCCATTTATTTTCATTCAAATGTATGATTTTCAAATTCTTCACCGTGATCACTTCTAATATAAGAAATTGTGTAACCTTTCTCATTTTAAACCCTTTTACAAAAGATTTTAAAAGCATCAAAGGCATCATCCTTATTTTTTAAGAATGATACCTATGTGTATCTAGAATAATCATCCATAATGATAATGCATAATATTTATTACTTAAACTAGTATATCTAGAAGGTCTAAATAAATATATATGAAGAAGTTGAAGTGGTTTTGAAGTTGAAATATGGTTTTTGTTTTTAAAAGAAATTTTTATTTGTTTTCCAAATTGACAAACTTCACAAATTTCATCTTTTTGAAAACCAATTTTTGAAAGATCTTTAACTAAATCATTTTTGAAAATTTTTAAAATTAAATTCATGCTTGCTTATCTTAGTCTTCTATGTCATTACTAAACATAATCATGCAATGTGGAAAAATGCTTATCATGAGTAGATGCATAATCTATATCAATGGTGTATACATTAACACATCTATTTCCAACAAACAAAACTTTGCCATCAATTGCATTCTCAATAACACATTTTGTTTAATCAAAGACAATTTTATAGCCCTTATCATACGATTGACTAATACTAAGCAAATTATGTTTCAAATTTTCAACTAAGCACACATTTTCAATAAACGTATAAGAATTTTTACCGACATTACCAATACCAATAACATTTTCTTTTGAATTATCTCTAAAGGATACATCTCTACCATTTTTTGTGAAACTCGAAAGCCAAGAGTAATTTCCTATCATATGTCTCGAGCATCTGCTGTCTAAATACCATTTATTCCTTTTTCCTTCTTTGATTCCTACAGAAAAGATCTCAAGTTTTAAGTACCCAAAATTTTTTTAGGTCTTTAAGTGTTAGTAACGGTTCCTTTTAGAATTTAAATAGTTTTAATTCCAAGATTTGCATTTTTCTTAATCAGACATGTATAACTTAAGCGACCATTTCTATTACAATAATGACAAACAATTTTATGATCACTAATAGAAGTAGCCTTAACAAAATAGTTCTTATAGTATTTTTATTTTAAATTAGGCTTATATCCAAGTCCTCCTTTATCAAAGACACGTTTTTGAGAGCTGAACAATTTTTCTAAATTCTTTTGACCATTTGTAAATTTCAACATAATGTCATTAAGTTCATTATTCTTTTTCTTAAGCATTTCATTTTCATTTTTAAAGTTATAAACAAGTAAACTTTCATGCTCAAATGCAATGCTTTCTTTACAAGAAACAATATCATCATATAGCTTTTTATTCTCTAATTCTAAAATTTTAACCTTTGCATTTAACGATTCATTCTCACTTGAAAGTTTTTCATTTTTCTTTTTAAAAGAAACATATTTCATTCCAATCTTCTTCAAATCATTATACAATTCTTTTAAAGCTTTATACAGCTCATTATAGGAAGTGAGATCACTTACCTCATCATGTTCATTGCATGATTCTTCTCCAATTGCCATAAATGCTAGGTTTGACACTTAATGTGATTCTTCCTCATTTGAGGTCTCCTTGTTGCTATCATCCTAAGTTGCTGCTATAGTTTTCTTCTTTAGTTTGTTGAGAAGAGGACACTTCGATCTTATATAGCCAGCCTTCTTGTATTCAAAACATGTGATTGCTTTATTCTTTTCCTTTTGATTCTTAAAGTTTCTAAAGTTTCTTCGCTCATTGGAATTCTTGAAGAACTTCTAGTATTTTCTCTCTATGATTGCCATATCTTCATCTTCCAAATCACTTTCTTCATCACTTTCAGGTTTTAAGGATTTAAGAGCAATGCTATTCTTCTTCTTGTCTTCATCACCTCTTTCTAATATCAAATCTTCTTTATAAGAAATAAGTGAGCAAATTAAATCATCAATAGTTAAAGTATTTAAATCATTGGCTTCCTTAATGGTAGTATTCTTATGTCTTCATTCTTTTGGTAAAGACATAATGATTTTTTTTACCTTCTCGGTATTTAAAAAGATTTTTCCGAGAGCTTAGAGATTGTTCATAATATCCATAAATCTAGTAGACATAGAATGCACACTCTCATTTCGTTCCATCTCGAATAACTTATATTGTCTAATGTATCTATTGATTTTAGACTCTTTAACTTGATTAATACTTATATAATCTACTTTAAGTTTCTTCCAAATCTCATATGCATTAGAACAACCTGAGATTCTATGGAATTCTTTCTTATCTAAGGTATAAAACAAGGCATTCATGGCTCAATATATTTTAAGAGAGTTTCTTCTTTTCTGCCTCAATATATTCACATGAAGGTTTTGGAATATCTTCCATTTCTTCATTTTTAATAGTAGGCATAAATGGATCATGATAAACAATTTCCCAAATTTCATAATCTAAAGCTTAAAGGTAAATTCTATCCTAGTTTTTCAATATGGATAATCATTCCCATCAAAGAATAATAGTCTAGTAGTGGACTGACCTTCTCTAAAGCTAGAATCATTTTGGGTTACTATGGATTTTTTACTCTAAATGGTTAAGTCCTAAAAAGAGAACTTTGTTATGGTACCAAATGAAATATTAGTTATGCAACCCAAGAGGAGGGTAAATTGGGTATCTAAAATTTGTGCAGTGATTGAATAAACAAAATTAAATAACAATAGTTTTAATGATAAAATAAACAAAATTAAATAACGATAGTTTTAATGATAAACAAAATTAAAGAGAGAAGGGAAGAGAGAATCAAACACAGAAATTTTTACGTGTTTTAGGCCTACGTCTACGCCTCCATACTCGTTGGGCTTGAAGATTCTACCAACTAAGCCTCCAAGGCTTCAAGAACTCTTACAATTGACTTCACAAAAGTCAATTAGCCTTTACAATAAAAGATAATCTCATGCCTCTTATCCCAAGCGTTTTCTACACTTACAATCACTCAACTATGATATTGAAATTAAGTTTACAAATGAAAGCCCAAAGTGTAATTTGATAAAAGAATACAAATTTAAGCACAAGAGAGGTTGAATACTCAATAGCAAGCTCAATGATAATTGTTGAATCTCTTTCAATTTGAATACGATTGAGCCTTTTATAGTTAGAGCTGAAAAATAACCGTTATTAACTTTCTACACACAATCGAATCGTAGTTAGTTGCTGTCACCATTTTGACTTGAGTAAATGACTATTATGCCATAAATTCAAATTTTCAAATCATCATTTTCTTGATATCATATTACTGTTAGTGTCTAGAGACCTTCGAAAAGTTGTTGGCTTATCATTTTTTTATAAATGGTTTGTTGTTAGCATTTAGAGACTGAGCTTTTAATTATGTACGATGTTGGTTAGTGTTGAGTACTAGAAAGTGTATTTTTATAATGGAGAAAATCATCATTTTACATTCTAAGTTTCACTAACATCCCTATCTTTATGTCTTTAAGTCCCTTGTAATTTAATTATGTATGTTTTATTTTAATTAAGTATTTTATGTATTTTATGGGATATCAAGGTCATTTCACAATAAACGAGAGATCAGATGAAAAAACGGACAACACTTTTGAGCTCAAGACAGTCGAAAACCTTAGGAGGAGCATAAAAAGAAAAATGGCACTGTTCACATATACTATCACTCTTTTTCACGCATACGATGACGGTTGATATATATGATGGCAATCGCACGCGACCTTTATTCAAATGTACTTGTATGATGACGTGGCACCGCATTTATGCGATGACGTGGCTGCATTTGATTGGACGAATGATGCGGCATTGACCGCTTATGTGGCATTGACTGATGATGTGGCGTTGACTGATGACGTGTCACGATCTTATTGAACCAAAAATGTGTACCGGTGACGTGACAGAATGTTAGTGGACCGAAAAAACGTGTGTACGGTACATGCATATACACAGAATAACAGCCCTGATGATGTGTTCCATCCAATAGGAACTTGCCACGTGGCGCAATCCTGAGCGTCCAAATTGTTTTGATTCGATGGCCATGATTTACTCAGTGTATCTATAAAAAGGGGGCTCCCCCCCCTAATTCGACACGCCTGAATCCATTTTTGGACTCCATTTTCTGTAATTCCATCTCCATCTTGTATTTTCTACGTATTTTAATAAAATTTCCATTTTACCCTAATTCAAATATGAGTGGCTAATTTCCTTTCAAGCTTGGGTTGAAGGTGAAGTCTCAACATGCTCCATGGGCTTAATTTGGTAAATTTACTTTTTCTTCCCCTTTAATTTATGTGGTTGTTTTGACTTTTCGTAGACAGATAGTAATAATCTTATCTGGATATCGGCTGGAATAACCGCCTCCCTAGGTAAGGTTATTACTATTTGGCACGGGAAGCCCTTAGCACCATATCTATTAGAGTGTGGTTCATGATGAGTGGAAGTTCCCCCTTTATGATTTAATTGGTACTAATAATGAATGTTAAGCCGATAGTGCATGTTGAGACAGATCCGGAGATCCAAGCATTTCATCCAAATAGTTTATTCCTACAGCTTTAATTTAAATTAATATATTGCATACTTCATTGTCATTATAAATCCAATCATCCACTTAGAAAATTAATTCTACAAGCAATTAAAATCGACCTCCTCGTGGGATCGACACTCGTCACCATTAATCTATTCTACAATAGATTCGTGCACTTGCGAGTTCAATAAAATTTGCACAACAAGTTTTTGGCGCCGTTGCCGGAGAGGTAAGTTATTTTAATTTGTAGAATTTTTTTTTTCTTTATTTAATTTTTTTTAGTTGTTTCATTGTAATATTTTTTTATTTTATTATTATTAAAAAAAAAGAGAAAAAAAAAATGAATTAACATTTTGAAGTAGGTATTATTTTCTTTTATTTTCTTCTCTTCTTTAAATTTTTGTAATTTAATTTTCATGTTATTTTTTTTTATTTTGTGAAATCGGTAAGTTCAACCGCCTCTTAATTTATTTTAATTTGTTTCACGTATTTTCTTTTCTATATATAACACTTGAGGGTTTTTCATAACAAATTGTAACAACGTGATAAGGTTAGTATTGTAATTTCTCCCTCTTATTTATCTTTATTAATTTTGTTATCATTTTTTTATTTGCATGCATGGTCGTATGTTACAATTACCTAATCTTGAGCCAATAGACTTTGAATTAGAAAAAACACTTCGCACACACAAACACTTTGAAATTAAAAATAAATTTGAAATGGATTTGCAACCAGCACCACAAGAGAGGCCATTTAAGGACTACTTTAGTCCTTTAGCTAACTTGAGCATATCATGCATACGATATCCAAATGTAGCTGCTAGGAGTTTTGAATTAAAACCTAGTGTGCTAAATTGTCTCCAAATATTCTATGGCCTAGAAAATGAAGATCCATATAATCATCTGAATGATTTCCATGCTATTTTTCAAACTTTTAAATATGAGAATTTTTCAGATGATGATGTTAAACTTAGATTATTTCCATTTTCTTTAAAGGATAGAGCTCGTTCATGGTTCAATACATTGTCTGCTAATAGCATTACATCATGGGAACAAATGGTAACAAAATTTTTGAATAAATATTTCCCAGTACATAAAACCAATGCTATTCACAGGGAAATTTCAGAGTTTACCCAAAGAGAAGACGAGCAATTTTTCGAAGCATGGGAGCGATTCAATGGGCTACTCCTAAAGTGTCCACATCATGGGTACGAAAAATGGCACCAATGCCAATAATTTTTGGAGGGATTATTGCCGAATGTGCAAGAATGGCTAATGGCAACAAGTGGAGGAGAGCTAATGTCAAAAAGTGCATCAGAGATTTGGGATTTCTTCCAGCGACAAGCGGATAATTCCCAACAACGGAGTCGTTCACTCAGGAGTACTAGAAGAGTTAAGGGAGTAAATGAGGTTCACATTGGTGGGACAAGTTCAGAAATTAAAGAAGTCAAAGACATAGTTGAAGGTCTTTCCCGACAAATAGCATCGTTAACAGCTGCTAAATTAACAGAACCACATGACCAGGACTCATACCCAGATCAAGCCAATGCCATAGGTGTAATGAGCAAGCCATCAAACTACAACCCCTACTCCAACACGTACAATCCCGGATGGAGAGACCACCCCAATTTTTCATGGTCTCAAGGATTCCAATAGAATGGACCAGCAGCTCCAGCTCCACCAGTGCAACCAATTCCTCAAAATCCTCAAGCTTCTCAACCACCATTTAGACCATACAATCAGAACCCAAATCATTCTCAGCCTAGACCATGGGAGGATGCATTCCAGAATTTCAAGAATCTTATTCACTCCAAAATCGAGCAACAAAACCACACCATTGATGAACTGCGAAATGAGATGAGAGCGGGTTTCAACTCACAAACCCAATCAATTTCAAACCTTGAAAAAATGGTGGGACAACTTACTTCTTCAGTTCAGACCTTGGCAATGACTGTTGAGAAAGGCAAATTCCCAAGTCAACTAGTGCCTAATCCTAAAGCTAAAGGAGTGCATGAAGCAAGTACCAGTTCACCTCAGCAGCATGAAGAGGTCAAAGCCGTCATGACCTTAAGAAAAGGAAAAGAAGTCGACAACAAAGTGGAGATGCCGGTAACAAAAACAACTCAAATTGTACCGGTAAATGAAAAAGAAGAAACCAACCCACGAGAATACGTTCCAAAAGCTCCATTTCTCCAGAGGTTAGCTAAAGCAAAGAAGGGAAAATCTACAAGTGAGATTTTTGAAATCTTTAAACAGGTAAGTGTTAACATCCCTTTGCTTGATGCTATAAAATAAGTGCCATCTTATGCCAAGTTTCTTAAAGACCTCTGTACTAAAAAGCGAAACATTCATGTTCAAAAGAATGCTTTTTTAACAGAAAACGTGAGCTCTATACTCCAACACAAAATTCCTCTAAAATACAAAGATCCAGGCTCCCCTACTATCTCATGTAGTATAGGGAACCACACAATTGAGAATGCTTTGTTGGACTTAGGAGCTAGTGTAAATCTGTTGCCTTACTCAGTATTTGTGAAACTTGGACTGGGAGAATTACACCCAACTCCAGTGGTGTTACAACTTACAGATCGGTCCATGAAAAAATCTCGTGGTATTATGGAGGACGTGCTTATACAGGTAGATAAGTTTTATTTTCCTGTTGATTTCATTGTAATTGACACTCAACCAGTCTAGGATTCAAGGAAGTAGATCCCCATTATCCTAGGACGACCTTTCTTGGCAACTGCCGATGCTCACATTCAATGCAGGACTGGAAATATGCAGTTGTCTTTTGGCAATATGACGATGGAACTAAATATCTTCAACATTGTCAAACAACCTCCCAATTCAGATGATGAAATTGTTGATGTGGATTTAATTGAAGAATTAGTTGATAATACTTTTCTTTCAAATCTTAGTGATGACCCTTTACAAACATGTTTAACTCACTTTGGTTTGGATTTTGATATTGACAGATCAATAGATGAGGTTAACGCCCTACTTGATTCAGCACCATCCATGGACATTAACAAATAGAAGTCAAGAGTGGAACAACTAGTACCATCAGAGAAGAAACTGAGTCCATCATCAGAATCACCACCAGAACTTGAGCATCGTGCATACTGGGCCATTAAGAAATTCAACTTTGACATGCAGCAAGCTAGCTCAGAAAGAAAATTACAGCTGGCAGAACTTGAAGAAAGTCGTAATGATGCATACAAAAATACCAAGATTTACAAACAACGAATGAAAGTCTTTCATGACAAGCAAATTATGAAACAATCTTTCACACCAGGTCAAAAAGTACTTTTATTCAATTCTCGCTTGGGCCTATTCTCAGGTAAGTTACACTCTCGATGGACTGGTCCCTTTATAGTCCACACTGATTTTTCATATGGAGCAATTAAAATTAAGGATCCAAAGAACGGTGTAATTTTTAAAGTTAATGGTCAAAAATTGAAGCCATATCTAGAGTATCAATCACGTGAAAAAAGTCACTGAAATAAATTTGAGTGACCCACAAAATTGATTAAGTCTTTGTTTTTTATTTTTATTTTTTAAAATAATTTAACTTTTTGCTTTCACTTTATTGATTGAATTGTTTGACTTTTATTTACGCGTTATTATGCTTAAGTTTTGAATTATTGTATTTTCTTTTCATTGTACACCATGACAACCTCGATGAGAAAATATCTTTTAAAACGTCTTGGAGAACTTTTACGAGTGAAATTTCACTTGAGACGCATGATACAAAGTTGTAAATCACATCCAATTTGGGATCAAAGACCACCAACATTTGTGTCTTATGTTGAGGATTTGGAAAATCAACTCAGAGGAATAAAAGATGGGATATATAACTTCCAATTAGAGCTTGAGGTTAACTCAATACGAGGACGAATGTAAGTTCATTTTTCTTTTTATTATGTGTTTTCTTATTTTATTCACTTTCATGTTTGATTCGATTTTACAGATTTGATTTTCTTTATTTAGTGTGTTTTGATTTATTTTCCTGTATAAGTGGCGGATAACGGTACTCCGTGACCATCAAAGTCGGTTACTTTAGTTTCCTATAATAACTAATATTCTGAGAAGAAGGTATGGACAAAAACGCGATTCTAGCAAAGCTTCACAAGCGATTTCCTTCACTTCCGCAGAATGCCCTCCTTACAATCTATAAAGCTCGGTCCGAACGCATGCGATTGCTTATGAGAAATAACATCCCTGCTGACATCCGTTGGTTAATCGAGGCTAAAGTACGTTTAGCAGTGTGCCAGGATGAAATGCGATAAAAATCCTTGTTCTTTCTGAATGATGTCTGATAACAGAGAAGATAAGATTCAATTCATTAGGGATGGCTTGAATAAAGAGTCATTGGATGATATCCTTTTGTCTCTTGAAACGCATCCCAGTGGATACGTACAAAGAGCAATTCTCCAGTTATGGCCATTATTTCAGAAAGAACGTGTCCGATATAGTCTTGGGAATCTGACTATAAACGACCCTGTTTGCCAGTTTATAAGAAAACTGGATGGGAAGCCTATCCTCGACCCATAGAGGGCGTTCAAGTCGTTTCTGGACGTAAAACCAGAGGAAGATGTGAGCCACAATCACAACTACCTGTAAATATCCTTTTACTGTTGTTTTATTTTACTGTTGTTCTATTTCACTGTTGTTTTATCAATTGCATTATTGTCTTTAATAATTGAGTGCTTTTTCTTTTACTATTTCCTTTTTCACTCTCGAGCCATGTGCTTTACGCGTTAATTGACATAGACATGCTACCTCCTATACAGCTGTAAATCATTGTCACCAAGATCCTTGATATATGATCATTTTCTTTTAGACTCACAAATTATTTTTGAGAAGCATCCCAATGGCAGCTACTCCCAATAAACAATTCAAGAACATTTGTGTGTTCTCTGGATTTAACTATGGCAAACATAAAGAGTTTGTTGAGACAGCCATCGATCTTGGTCAACGCATAGCAGAAAGAAATTTGCATCTGGTTTATGGAGGAGGTGACCGAGGGTTATCAAAACTAGTCTCAGAAGTCGCTTTTATCTCGGAGGAGCCAAGTGTTAGGCATCATCCCAAGAAGCCTCAAACCGTTGGCCTGTATGTCTGACTCACCAACTGGAGAAGAGTTAGTTGTCTCAGGTATGCAAGAAAGAATAACTGAAATACTAAATCATGCTGATGCTTTTATTTTCCTACCAGGAGATCTTGCAACTCTAGAGGCACTAATCACATTAGCATCTTGGGCCCATTTGAACATTCATCAGAAACCCATCGGTTTGTTAAATGTCAATAACTTTTATGATGGCTTCATCGCATTTCTTAACCATGCAATAAAAAATCATTTCATCCCTTTCACAGCGAAAAAAATCTTTATTTGTGCTCATACTGCTAACGAGTTAATTGATCTGTTATAAGCTTATAGACCAGAGCCAGATCCCAAGACCCTTGTGTTGGAATGACCAACTAATGATGGTAACAGTAGCCGTAGTAAGAAGTGCAAATTAGATTTAACTCTCCGCTTGTAAATATTTTCTTCTTTGATCCAGCACTCAGGTGATGTCTTCTAAACCCTATTCTCTTTCAAACATTGAGGACAATGTTCCGTTCAGGTTGGGGGGAGGGAATAGTTGACAATTGTGGAATATCTCAATCTTGGTGTAGTTTTTACTATTTTTTATTGTAGAAACTAACTGTGGCTAAATTTTTGAGTCGAAGATGGCTGAATATGGAGTGTAGTAACTCTAAAAACACATTTTCTTTTTATAAAAAAAAAAAAGCATTTTGTGTGATCTTTTCATAATTAGATGACATGATAACTTTCAAATTTTAGTATTTGTATTATCTTTGGTCTTTAGTTATGTTACACCATATTTGTTACTCTACATGTTGATGTTGGAGACAAATATAAGTTGCTTGAAAGAATGCACATGTCATAATAATTTCCAAGTGAGTTTTTGAGCCTGTCATTTTTCTTGGAGAGTAACCCCTTTTTACCCATTCTTCATTCAGCTTAGCAGTTTACTGCTTTATACATTATCTCTAATTTAAAAAAAAAAATCCTAAAGTGTGTGCTGCCACATCTGAAGGTCCATCTAACTAGTAGATATGAAAAATTATTTAGAACCCTAAAAGATGACAGAAAGGCCATCTTTGGTCCGTTTGAGCCTTTCTAGCCAACTCTATTAATATGTATCCATAGTTAACCCCCTTTGAGCCTTAAAATAAATAAATAAATAAATAAACATAATAATAATAATATATAAAAATAAGGACTTTTTCTTTGGCAACCTATTATCTTGTCCCACTCCAATGTGGAGTATCACCTTATATTTTGTATTTCTCACCACCCATTTATGTTTGAAAATAGAGATAATTTTGCATTTACAAAAAAAAAAAGTGCTATAAAAAACAAAGAGAAAAAGAAAAAAAAATGTATATAAATAAATAAATAAAATAAAGAAAAAAAAATCAAGTGAAAAGCACATCACAATCTCCAAAGTTCTCTATTTTTCAAACATATATTTTGTTTTTCCTATTATCATTTCTTTGTTAGCCATGTCCCTAACCTACGTTACGTCCTAATAAAAGTCCTTCTTGATTTTAGGGAACTATAATCTGAAATAGAAACTAGTTATATGGGTTGAAAAGATGTGGTAGTGCATAGTTTAAAAAAAATGTGCATAGTTAAAAAAAAAAAAAAAAGAGGATGATGAATGTATTGGTTTGATTAGCATTTTTTGAATTAAAATCGTACTACTTCTGAGCTGAGGGCATATTTCTATCACCTTGGTGAGAGTGTGTAATATTACTTCTTTATTATTTTAACTCAATTTATCATTCACTGGAGTGATTATTTTTGGGTTTAATTTCTATGTGAGCGTATTACTACTACCAGTGAGATTTTGGGGTTTGCATGTCATTCTTAAAAGTGACTTGATTACTGAAGTTGTGACAAAGTTTTCTAAACTAATTCATGTGGAGAGTTGATGTGGGAATGATATTTCTTTAGACTGTAGATAATGCTTATACTTTTATTTGATTGTTATCATTAGTCTGATTGAATAAATACCACAGTAAAAAAAAAAAATTGACTTTTGTTTTCGCTTAATTTGCTAGGGACTAGCAACAAGCTGGTTGGGGGGTGTGTTGAGTACTAGAAAGTGTATTTTTATAATGGAGAAAATCATCATTTTACACTCTAAGTTTCACTAACATCTCTATCTTTATGTCTTTAAGTCCCTTGTAATTTAATTATGTATGTTTTATTTTAATTAAGTATTTTATGTATTTTATGGGATATCATGGTCATTTCACAATAAACGAGAGATCAGATGAAAAAACGGACAGCACTTTTGAGCTCAGGACAGTCGAAAACCTTAGGAGGAGCATAAAAAGAAAAATGGCACTGTTCACATATACGGTACTGTTCACGCATACGGTACGGTTGATATATATGGTACTGTACACGGCACTGTTCAAATGTACTGTATGATGACGTGGCACTGTACGATGACGTGGCTGCATTTGATTGGACGAATGATGCGGCATTGACCGCTTATGTGGCATTGACTGATGATGTGGCGTTGACTGATGACGTGTCACGATCTTATTGAACCAAAAATGTTGACCGGTGACGTGGCAGAATGTTAGTGGACCGAAAAAACGTGTGTACGGTACATGCATATACATAGAATAACAGCCCTGATGATGTGTTCTATCCAATAGGAACTTGCCACGTGGCGCAATCATGAGCGTCCAAATTGTTTTGATTCGATGGCCATGATTTACTCAGTGTATCTATAAAAAAGGGGCTCCCCCCCCTACTTCGACACGCCTGAATCCATTTTTGGACTCCATTTTCTGTAATTCCATCTCCATCTTGTATTTTCTACGTATTTTAATAAAATTCCCATTTTACCCTTAGTTCAAATATGAGTGGCTAATTTCCTTTCAAGCTTGGGTTGAAGGTGAAGTCTCAACATGTTCCATGGGCTTAATTTGGTAAATTTACTTTTTCTTCCCCTTTAATTTATGTGGTTGTTTTGACTTTTCGTAGACAGATAGTAATAATCTTGTCTGGATATCGGTTGGAATAACCGCCTCCCTAGGTAAGGTTATTACTATTTGGCACGGGAAGCCCTTAGCACCATATCTATTAGAGTGTGGTTCATGATGAGTGGAAGTTCCCCCTTTATGATTTAATTGGTACTAATAATGAATGTTAAGCCGATAGTGCATGTTGAGACAGATCCGGAGATCCAAGCATTTCATCCAAATAGTTTATTCCTACAGCTTTAATTTAAATTAATATATTGCCTACTTCATTGTCATTATAAATTCAATCATCCACTTAGAAAATTAGTTCTACAAGCAATTAAAATCGACCTCCTCGTGGGATCGACACTCGTCACCATTAATCTATTCTACAATAGATTCGTGCACTTGCGAGTTCAATAAAATTTGCACAACAGTTAGCCATTTTCCTATTAACGGTTAGCTGATTTCATCTAGAATTGATGAAATCTTGTCTCAAGGTAATTGGTTAGCCATTTTCTGAGTTAACAGGAATTCGTATATTTCCATAAAGCTATTGTTTGCTCAAATTATTATAAGGCTTAAGTATTTTGATCTAATTAAAGATTTCTTCAAACTTGATCAATTTTAAAACATGTTTTTTATCATTAAAATCATTATTATGGAAACATACATGTTAACACCTTACTGGAAGGGTAATTGCTATTAACACCTTATTGGAAGGGTAATTGCTATGAGAGTTTTTTAGAAAGATCTTTTTTAAAAAAAGATCTTAAGGATCCTCCCTAGGGAGTTGACTATCCTCCCTCAAGAACCTCAAATCACGACCCTTCCTTAGGAACCCTAAATCAAAGTCCTCTTTTAAAAACCTTAAATCACCTTTAGAAACCCCAAATTTGTCCTAATGGTTATTGTACGGGCTTAGGACCACAAGGGAACAAAGGCATTAACTCTTGTCAGAGTGCCCTTGTACACTTGACACTTCTGTCAAGCTTAAAATACCAATAGAAACTTACCACATAGAAAGGAACCACACCTTATCCTTACACAATCCTAGGGACCAACATGAGCCTACATTATAGAAATGGATGACAATGCCTTATTCTTAAACGATTTGAGGGACCAACAGCTTGCCACGTGAAAAGAGACCACAGGCTTTCTTGGTATCCTCAGAAAAAGCAATGCTACAGGCTCTTAAAGGATGTCCTCATCATATTCAAATAAAATAAGAATTTACCAATGTTCTCTTATATAAGGAGGGCCACCACCAATGTGATTCTGCCATGTATCTTAAGGGACATAATGATACCCTTAGTAGTTCTATTATATAAACCAAGCTTGAACCCTAAGAAAGGGTTCATTCTCTTTTGATTTGTCTTTCTATCTTCTTCTGATTGCTTATTCTTTGAAAGAATGAAGGACTGTTACCTCTTTTACTTCTCCAAAAGCTCTTCACCTCTTCCATTCTTAGAGCTTTCATAACTCAACACCACACTACACAAGTCTCTATCTCTACTATTTATCTTTCCATAAAGAAATTATCTTCTTCACTCTTTATCTTGATCCTCATCTTTCTAAGAGGCAACCATTACTTCTAAGTTCCTCCATGGTCAACATAACACAACTAATCTTTATTATGTTCTACACACAAGGATACTCAAACTACCTCAGGATGAAGATAGAGCTTCTAAAGAGCGTAACAAGAAGAACACTAGGAAGACTCTTTTTATATTCCTTATCATTTGTAATGTAAAGAATTCGTTGGAATATTATATTTACCATAGTGTATGGGTTGTTGAGCTACTCTTTGTAAACACAAGTCATAGGCCGAACTATATAAATCTTGTGTATCCTTTATATTTACAGTAATGTATATTTTATACTTGTTAGAGAGCACTCCAAGAGTTCGCTGACCTCACCAGGGAGTCTTCATAGCTTCGTAGAGGACCCTATCAGTCTTTTAGACTTTGTGGGCTACTTGAGCTTTACAGAGTCCCTCTTGGCTCCTTTAAACACTCAGTTTCCTAATTGATCTAGGCCACCATGTTACAGTCCTTCATCAATAAACAAATTCTTATGTCCTTTAGTTTGCACCACTAAGATAAGCAAAAAAAAAAAAAGGCTAAAACAATAGTTAATGTTGGTGGTTATGATTTAAGTTTAAGTTATATAAAAGAGATGAATTTGAAAGAATTTTTTTTAATATATACATACTCTCAAGCTATATATTCTAGAGATATATTATATTATTTTATACTCTTCCAAGGTTATTTTATTTGGGCTGCACCCTTTCAAAACCAAGCCATTATATCCCAGAGGATAAATAGCTATATGACCTATTTCGCACTGAGATAATGTCTTGGAGGGCAAAATCTCTCCTTAAGGAGAGTGTTATATGCAATCCCTTGGCTTTTAGCAAATTGTAAGAGATAAATTTAGCATCCACAATTTCAAATTTTCCAACACTCAATTATTTCTCCATGGATGTGATTGTGTTATTTACTTTTGAAACACGTCATGAAATGTGATTGAATAGCTTATCTCTCTCAAATAACCAGAGCTATGTTAGCACAGTTGTAGATAGCCAGAGTTATATAGTTTAATTATAAGTTGTAAGAGCTATGTGTAAATTAGAGGTGGCAAACATGGGTTACGACATGATTATATGATAAGGATATGATATGAGTTTTTCGCATTTGTGTTGACAAATATTGACACAATTAATAAATTGGTTGAAATGACACGATATGATAAATAATGCTGTCACATTCGTGTTAGCAGTGGCGGTGCCACTTAGGAGCTAGCAGGGGCTACCCCTGCTAGCTTTTAACAAAAAAATTAAATTCATTTTATTTTTTAGTGCATTTATAATAAAGTCCATGATAAATTTTTAAAATAACTAAAAGACCAATATTTTAATACAACATTTAAAAATAAAAAAAACTCAAAATCAAATCAATAATCACCATCGTTCTTTTGTCAAAAAAATCTCCGTTGGCTACCATCAACCGGTCGACTGTTGTCTATCTCCGTCCAACTCCCATGATATCACATCTTTTTATTTTCATGCCATAAACATTGTAACCTGTAGCTCGCACGCGCACCACCGCATCTTTGGTTTTGTACCTTTCATTAATTTGTTTACACATAGTGCCTAGAAAAACTTTAACTTTTTGTTATTCAATATGTTTACATGGAATGCTTAGATATCATACTATTAAGCAGAAAAAGAACATACACAAGATTAATTTTAATTAGGCTTAATTGATATATCCATAAGATGACATAGATTGATTTTGAGTTGTTACTTTAAAATTAGGGATTAATTGATAATTAGATAATTATTAGTTAAATAGTAGTGGATTCTAAAACTTTGGTAACCTTTGTCTTAATGAATTTTCCTTTGTTTTAATTGTTTTCTTAGTTTAATTGGTTTTATTTCTCTTAAAACTTAATTTGGTCAACTAGGTTAGGATTAATATTAATTTTAAATTTAAATTAGACTTTTCAATTTATAGCAATCCCTTTGGGTTTGACCTTGTTATCACTATTTTATTTTTATATTCGTACGCTTGCGAGTATATTAAAATTTTACACAACATTAATTTAAAAAGATATTAATTAACCATTAAATTAATAATTTTTTAATTTGTAGGGAGTATTTAGAATTAAATGAACACACATTTAATAAATTAAAAGTTCATTTTATTTTCACTACTAAAAAAATATGTATTCATGACATATGTTTTATGAAATCTATCGTTATATCTTGAAAATATAATGAAAGCATGATACTTTCGTGATATATAATGGTTGTGTCATTATTTTATGATATAATTGAGACTGATGCAGATGTGAAATCATTTTGTCATAATTTTCCATATAGGTCATGGGTCATTCTATAATGCCATGATTTTGATCATGACATCAATACCACAATTAAGTATATATTATGTAAATGAAATATAAGATATGTAAATTTACCATAAAACTTGTAAATTAGCATTAATTATGAAACAAAATACAAATTTAGTAAATGAAACATAAAATTTATAAATAGAAGATAAAACAAGTAAATTAACATAAGAGTGATAAATTGCTAATTACTAATAAACAAAACAAAAACTTATAGATATAATACAAAACTTGTAGATTAATATTAAGTGTAAAATAAAACATAAATTGTAGAAATGGAACATAAGACTTATAAATGGGAGGTAAAATATGTAAATCAACATAAAAGTGGTAAATTGATATATTCTTAGTCAATAAAACAAAAACTTAAAGATATAACATAAAACTTGCATATCAACATTAAAAATAAAATAAAACATAAATGATGTAATCAGAATATAATGCTTATAAATAAAAGGTAAAAAGAAGTAAATGAATGTAGAATTGGGAAATTGATATATCATTAATAAATAAAACAAAAACTTATCAATATAACATAAAACTTATAAATAAACCTTAAGAGTAAACTAAAATATAAATTAATTAAATAAAACATAAGACCTGTAAATATAATGTAACACAAGTAAATTAACATAAGAGTAGTAAAATGATGTATTATTAATAAATAAAATATAAACATACACTTGAAACTTGTAAATCAACATTAAGTATAAAATAAAACATAAATGATGTAAATAGAATAGAGAGCTTATAAATAAAAGGTAAAAATAAGTAAATTAACATAGCATTAGTAAATTGATATATCATTAGTAAATAAAACAAAAACTTATCAATATAACATAAAACTTATAAATAAACCTTAAGAGTAAAATAAAATATAAATTACTTAAATAAAACATAAGACCTGTAAATATAATGTAACACAAGTAAATTAACATAAGAGTGGTAAAATGATGTATTATTAATAAATAAAATATAAACTTACACTTAAAACTTGTAAATCAACATTAAGTATAAAATAAAACATAAATTAAATAAATGAAATATAAGACTTGTAAATAGAATGTAAAACAAGTAAATTAACATAAAAATGACAAAATGATGTATTATTAGGAAATAAAACATAAACTTAAAGATATAACATAAAACTTGTAAATAAATATTAAGTGTAAAATAATATATAAATTATATACACGAAATAGAAGACTTGTAAATGAGATGTAAAACAAGTAAATATTCTAAGAGCTATTGAAAAGAATAAAAAACTTACAAATGTAAACTAAAAACTCATTATAATAATGATTACCTTATTCATATATTTACTGGTTTTATTTTTAAATTGAACAATGATAATTTTAAGTTTATAAAATACATGTGATGAAATGTGTAAAATTTTATTAAGGATAAAATTTATTGTTAAAATCAAATTTAAAAAAAAAAAATTCATATTTTTGAAAATTATTTGTATGATAAGTGATTTTTTTTTTCATCCTTCAAAACCTTCTGGATAGCAATCTCAAATGATCTTTCAGTATAAATTAAAAATAAAGTTTGAAACTACATAACATATGTAAAATCCTAAAAATTATATCTATTTTTTTTTATATATTTTGTATATGACTAGTAATAAAAGATTGTCTTTTCATTTTGTTTTGGCTTGATCCACATTAAGAAAAATAATTTTGCTTAATTAACCTATATAGTAAACAGATACTATAATTGAAAATGAATAATAAAAGTTTATAAATGTCCTATCATGAATGTAGAATTTATGGTTAAACCAATTTAATAAAATTTATTCTAATTGTTTTCGATATAAATTTTTTACTTTCAACTGATGAGTAATTTTTTTCTTTGCTTAAATAAATAAATTATTTTTTAAATTAAAGTTTAATAATAATTTACAAGTTTTATGTTATTTTTATAAATATTTATTTTATTTGTAATTTTAAAATACCAATTTACTAGTCTTATATTGATTTACTTGTTTTACTACTCATTTACTAATCTTATATATAATTTACGAAATTCATATTTATCATGACATTGATGCAGTAATTTTAATTATGACATTATAGAATTTTTCTTCTTTATTTATTTTTTAATTTCTAAAATAAATTTAATTATAAAAATATCACCTTTAAACTGCGTCATCTTAGTAATTAATATTTTTCATTAGATATGAAATATTTTTTGGTTACTAGTAATACATGAAACTCTGTCGTTTCATGATTATACATCTAAGGTACATTTGACACACTATATTATATTATGCCATATTGTATAATTTTAATATAGGTGTATTGTATTATACTATATTGCATAAATACTATATTATAATAGTGTTGTATAATATTTGATGCCATACTATATTGTATTAATTTTAGTTATATTATTTTTGGTGCAATTCTGTACTGTATTAATTTTTTTGGTGATTAATTTAAATTATATATTTAGAAAATAATATTTATTGGTACTTGGAAGAATACTAAACATAGAAATTTTAGAAATTTAACATTATTTTTTAGTATAAATGTTAAAAAATCATAATTCTTTATAAAGATCAAAGCTTATAACTGTAAATTTTCGGCAATATGACATTCATTTTTTTTAACATTTTTCAAATACGTGACCTGTCAAATAAAGATAAAATCAAATCATTCAATTGAATAGGCTCTAAATAATATCATAACATAAATAAATAATTTTCATAATGGATAAAAAATATATAAAAATAATTTTAAACATGTTATTTAAGAAATGTAAACAAATAAAGTTATTTTGAAAAAAAAATAAAGTTTAAAATAAGTGTGGAAATTATTTTTTAACTTTTACATCATTTACCACACAATGATAATGAGACCATCCAATTAGTTATGGATACACTACTACTTCAATAGCAAACCAATCTGAATTAGAGGACCGCCATAAGAAAATTATACTGGTTTTCAAAACGTAAAAGCCTCCCGAAGCATCTCCAGCATTAGTTCTTAGTCTGCTTGCCTGAAAAAGCTGTTGATTTTATCTCTTTCATCATCCTGCCATAATCAAACAAATACATCAAGCATCCCTTCTTCAACTTGTGCAACTGATATAGCCAGGCCTCTTGCAGCCTCTCAAGGACATTCCCCGAATTGACATCTTCCCAAAGGCTATCCTCGCAAGCATCTTTCAAGTGTGTAATGTCATACTTGTTGGCTGCCCCTAGCAAAGCGAACTTGTGCTTTCAGAAATCATTTTGTAACAATCGATAAATTCCTAATAACATCTATAATCAATTAGCAGAGGTGAGATATCAAAAAAACTTCTCCAACAATCCTTAGCTTGTTTAAAGTTTTGCATCTGCATTATACTATGAACGTCAATTGAAGTGTTGAATATTAAAGCCAAGCAGGCAATAAACCAAAAAAAATAATGCTATGTGAATATGACTACACAGAAATCCTTGGGGGATATTTCAATCAATCATGGCATCATTTTAATTGTCTAATGCGCCAAACATGACCATTATTATATTCTTTATAGAGGGTATGGGTATCCAGTGTATTATTTATTGTTAATAATGCATCACCAATAAGCTTGGGAAATCTATTTTGCTTTGGTACTAAAATTTTATTCATTTATATTGAGCTTAATGCCATTCTTCTATAGCTTTCCTTAGAACCTAACATGCAAAGACAAGTTTGCTTATTGGTATTGGTAAGTGGCTGCGTAAGAGATAAAAGTGGCCACACACATATGGATTAGGCGCAACGCCTTTAAAAATTTCTTGTGAAAATATGCAAAATCACAACAAAACAGCCATGTTTTATGAAATCTTCAAAGCAACACATATCAATAGCCACTATTTCATGACTTAGTGTTTTGTGCACTAGCTCTTCAAGTAGCAAAACAGGTGATTAATCACTTTTCGTGAAAATATGCAGAATAATGACTTATTTTTAAGTCAAAGTGAAGGTGGAGAGCAAATGAAAATGATATTTGCACGAGTCAAACCTCAAATTCAAAACACACCATTTTATTTAAGCCAAAAAACGCACCGTTTGACGTCAAAGTTATTTTCCCTTTCCTTCATCGATCGAGGTTTTCCACTTTCCTTCATCAACCGAGGTTTTCCCTGAATTACCCACAAATCACAGCCATCGCTCATACCTAGCCACCGCCAGCCATCACACGACAGCTACAGCCACTCACAAAGCGGCAGTCAACTCGAACCATAAAGCACAATATCCCATCATGTGACAGTCTCAGCCACTCACAAAGCGGCGGCCAACTCGAACCACAAAGCACAATATCCCATCATGTGACAGCCACAGCCACTCACACCACACAGCCATCACGCAATAGCCAACAACCATAACCAACGTGATACTTCTGTATATTAGGTAAGCTTCGATCTTGGCTGATTTATGTTTTGGATGATTTAAGGAACAATTAGTTTAGAGTTATCAAATTGCATCAATTGTAGTAATATCTGTTGATTGAGTCTGTGTTTGTGTGTGTGATAGACTGTTTGTCCTGATTGTGTTTGTGTTTATGCGTGACAGTCAATTTCTCTGCTTAGTGATGAACTATTATGTGTGTAACAGGATGATTGAGTTTGTATTTGCCTTTGGACCAAATCCATATCAAACAGAAAAAGTTTTTCTAATCACCTTTTCAATATGTTGAAAATAAAGAGCAGTTCATATAGAATCAGAGATATTAGATATAGAGCTTATGGTTAGGAGGAATATTTATCAGTGTAATAGAGAAGCTAGCTACGTTTTCTAGTTTCGATTAGCATTATAAATCATGCTTGCTTGCTCCATATTTTTCAAATGCATAAGGATTGCGTCTTAGTACTATCAAATGTAAATCCATGTTTTTTTGCCTTTTTCTAATGCAAAAATAATAGTATAGCTGAAAGGATGATCATATAAACAAGTGGAAGCCCCGACTAAGAGACGAAACAAAAATAGCAGCAATGAAATTACATAAATAAACACCAGAATCATCTAAGAAAATTTTTTCCAACATCTGAACACAAAAAATGTTCATATTGTAGGTTGAGTGAAAACTGAGCAAACTGTATTATCATGCCCTGCCGATGCAAAGATTTGCATCTTTGTACAAATATCTTAGACCTGAAAAGTGTTATAACATCAAAAGATTACAACCAATTTTTAATGCTAAATTTAGCAAAACTACACACTCGGTTCAGCGAGCAACAAATTACACCCATAATAAAAATATTATAAAATGATAATAAAATTTATACCTAGTAAACAAAATCATGAGCCCCCGTAAGCAATACGTCAATGGTGGGATAAAGACCCAAGTAGTAAACACCACTTAGATAGCCATGATAAGGCCGGATAACCTATAAAGCAGATTAAAAATTTGAACACTAAAATCACTTGCATATGGCTTAAAAACTTTAATTTAGGAGTATTTGAAGTTCTACCCTTATTTTGTTCAAGATCCCAGCATTTAACTTGTTTATCATCACCGGCAACGAACATATAAGTATGTTTGTTGCTAACAGCAAGACCTGCAAATGAAATAAAAAAAATCATGACCTCAGAATTTTGTTCATAATTCAAAAAGTATTAGTTAAAAGCAATTTCTGACGGGTGACCTCGTAATTGTTCAATATGTCCGATTAAGTCAGCTTTAGTGTTCCTTTTGCTACATCCCATATCTGGTCAAGAAAACAAATATATAAATGGAAACAGTCAAGCTGGATATCCTAAGATCAAGTTAAAACAATTTGCAGTTTTTCGTTTTTCATATAACAAAGGCCTTTTCTCAAGCCACGCATGTACAAGAGAGAGGGTGAAATACAGATGTGAGTTGCACGATACACTGCTATAAGTTTAAAATGATCATTGCCGATTTTCATGTTGTAATATATTATTATTCTCATGCCAATTGAACTTATTTTCTTGAAGGGCTGTTGCCTTAAAACTTTATTCCCATCTGTTAGTGTTTGACCTGGGCAATTTTTTTTTGTTTTGGGTTTTGATGCTTTGTTTGAGTTGTTGCAGAGTGATCTGTGTTTTAATGCTCTTTTTTTTTTTGCAATTTCAGTAGTGTATTAATCACAATGTTGGCTAAGGTAAAAATAGAACTCAACACTGTTAGAAAAGAGCGAGATATCCCAAAGTCTGCATAAGAAGAGCAGTTGAAATCCTTAAAGCTGCAGGTTTTCGAGCACAAGGACAAGTGTTGTATGCTTCCTTATGTTATGGGTGTTAATGTGTAAGTGTACACAATAAGTAATATAATGATGAGTATTCAAGATCGTCTCCATAAAGATTACTGTTATCAAATTTGCTATAGCAATTGTAATGGTACAATTTTGCTTTAATTGGAAATAAAACAAACAATAAAACTAATAAACTACTTACTAAAATGCAATAAATAAAATGCAGTAAAGAAAATTCTCACATCACACTTTAGGATGAAACTAATGGGAATGAAGTAATTGAGTGATTAAACTCCCTTAATGGTTTTGACTACAAATTTTTAGTTTGGTTACTACAACATCTGGTGCAACACTGGGCAAAATCCTTAAGTATCTACGGTTGCTACTTATTGGATATCTTATATCTTCATGCAACTCAACAGTGACCAATTGTTATGCTGACATAAGATATTGCATTACACGCTTAAGTTTTAATTACCCTACAAGGTGAATCCTTATGTCTAGTTCATAATTAGTTTTAAATTAAGCCTGGCCCTTTTGGAATCAACTTAAACTCAACTCAGGAAACCCAATTTAAATCTGAGTATTATTCTAATATGTTCCACTAAGACAGGCATTTTTGAGGATCTCTTTTAAATAATATCACTAAATAGATGGTCAGCCAAAGTAGTGAATTAAAATGAGTATTATCAAAATAAAGTGCTTCTTCAAACATGCAGTAACACATAAAATCAGTCAATTAACCATCAAGATTGCTTTTCACTCAACAACAAATAAATTTAGCTCATAACTTGTGAAAGAAAAATAAATAGAAGAAATTCAGCCATTAAATACATCTCCCTGATTAAAAAGTAAACAAGAAAGAAATAAAAGAATAAAAAGGACTAATTTTTTTGTTAATCTCTGCAATTTCTCCTCTAATGCAGCCTAAATCTTGCTCTTGAGTTTTATTTTTCTCTTGTTTCTTTGCAGTTTTTTTCTTGGGGTTGATAGCTCCATTTTTCCTTGTATGCGTGCTTATTTTATAGTTGCAAATTAAGGCAACCAAAAGTCTAAGGTGCATATCTTCCAAATTTGGAAACTCCAAATCGCAATCTTCTAAGTATCTTGTGCGAAATCTTCTCTGTCAATGCTTCAGGATTATTATAGAAACGGTTGTTGTAAAAATGCTACATCATCTACACTGTTCCAAACTTGCTTCAATTCATTTATTGCCAAGTTCTATCCTTATTTTCACAAGGCTATCACAACATCATTCCTTCTTTGAAAATTGAGCTTTCGATTACCTATAATTAAGCATATGATCTAAGCATATAAATTATTCTAAAACAACACAATTTATTAAAAATAAATTAGAGTGGATATTTATGCAAAATATAACTAAAATGCCATAAAAATATGTCATTTATTCTCTAAGTAATTTTGATTTAAGTCTAAAAGTGTCATGATAACTCTCATTTCATAAAGTTATCAACAGGGTGGATAGTTTGGAGAAGCAAATAGACGAAGAGTATAACTTTGACCTTGCCTTCAGTTATAACCGCATCATATCTGTTCTCAAGAAGGAATGTCCTGAATTAGACATGAGTAAACTAAAAGAGGTTGTGAATAAATATATGGAGGAGTAGGATCAGTGTGCTAAATGTCATGAGGAGCCTTTTGAGGATATTGATACGGCTACCTCGTTAATTGTTGTTAAAATCACACCCTCTGTAGAGCAAGCAAACCTTCCCCCCTAGGATTGATAAGTGATAACTTATACAAAGTTATAAGTTTCTCATTTGTTTATATACCTTTATTAATAAAATTTATTTTTCTATCCATCTTGTGCTCGTAGTAATCTCATGAACCTTTTATGGTTTTATCATAAGAAGGCTTCTGAGCTTTTAAAAAATTTTCTCACGTAGCTCGATGCCTAGTTGTTAAGCAAGCCTGCTAAGGCAAACTTTTGAGTGGTGCCTCGTCTCAAGTAGTCTTTGAGACTTTTAAGTTTTTGGTTTGCCTTAGATTTTCAACGAAACCACTTATTTGCTCAACTTTATTTGTTAAGCTAACTTACGCAAACTTTTGACTATTGTTTGGCCTCGAGGAGGGCTTTGAGACTTCTAAATCTTTTATTTGCGTTAGAAAATATTTGATAAACTTATGCCTGCTCGTCTTTGCTTGACCGAGCAAGCTCTAGCAAACTTTGACTTTTCTCTCGCCTTGAGCAGGGCTTTGAGACTTTTAAGTCTTTTGTTTACCTTAGCAAATATTTGATAAACTTATGCCTGCTCGTCTTTGCTTGACCGAGCAAGCTCTAGCAAACTTTAACTTTTCTCTCGCCTCGAGCAGGGCTTTGAGACTTTTAAGTCTTTTGTTTACCTTAGCAAATATTTGATAAACTTATGCATGTTCATCTTCGCTTGACCAAGCAGGTTCTGGCAAACTTTGAATTTTATCTCACCTCAAGTAGGGCTTTGAGACTTCTATGTTTTTTGATTGCCATAGAAAATATTTGATAAGCTTATGCTTGCTCTTGCTTAACCGAGCAGCTTCTCGCAAACTTTGACTTTTGTCTCACCTCGAGTAAAGCTTTGAGACTTCTAAGTCTTTTGTTTGCCTTGAAAATATTTGATAAACTAATTAAACTTAATTGAACTCTTATCATTCAGTACCTCAACAATTATAGTAAGCTATTCATAAGCATAAAATAACCACCATTACATCAAACATAACAGTTAAATAAAACTTTGGTAATTAATTCATTACAGAGAACTCTTACTGGAAATATTTTTTTAAATGCTCAACATTCATGACCGTTTAACTTCACGACCATCTGCATATGCAAGCTTGTATACTCCTGGTTCGGTCACTCACGCAATTTTATACAGGCCCTCCTAGTTGGGACTGAAGATGCCTTGGCTATAATCCTTCATGCTCTGATTAACCTTCCTCAGCACCCAATCTCCACTTCTAAATTGCCACATCTAAACATTCTAATTATAATATTAAACTATCCTTTGTTGATACTCAGTTGCTTTCCTCGAAGCTATTTCTCTCTTTTCCTTCAACAGATCTAAGTCCAAACACATTTGGTTATTGTTCTGCCCTTCGTTGAAATATTTTGTTCAATGCGTGCTTATCCCAATCACCACAGAGACCACAACTTCATGGCTAAAAGCTCAAGGCAATTAGGGTTTCTCTAGTAGCGGTTTTATAAGTCGTTCTAAAGGCCCATAATACACTAAGCAACTCATTGACCCAAGCCTCATTTTTTTTCCCTAGTCTAGTTTTTAAAAACTTTTTTATGATCTTGTTTACATTCTCTACTTGTCCATTTGCCTGTGGATGCGCTGGTGAACAGAACCTTAGCTCGACTCTTAAATTCTGATCAAACTCTTTAAACTTATGGTTGTCAAATTACCTTCCATTGTTTGTTATAAGCATGTAAGAAATCTAATATCTGTATATAATGTTTCTCCAGATAAGTCCAGTCACTCTATAACCACGTAAGAGATCCCATATCTACATAAAATGTTTCTCCAGATGAGTCTAGTCATTTTATTTTCTGTGATATGGCTCAGAGCTTTGACCTCAACCCATTTTGTGAAATAATCTATAGCTACAATAGTATTTATAGCCGCCCTTCTCTCTTTGGGTAAAGGCCCTATCAGATCAATCCCCCACTGTGCAAAAGGCCACAATGAGGACATTGCTTTGAGCTTTTTTGGTGGCTGGGTTAGAAAATTCCCAAAATTCTGGCAAGTTTTACAACTCTTTATTTTTGCTTATACATCCCCATCATGGTTGGCAAAAAATATCCCTGCCTTAGTGCTTTAAACGCTAAGGTTTTTGCTCTAGAGTAGTTACAATAGATTTCCTCATAGATTTCTTGTAACACAGTCTGCCTCATTTTCATCCAAACACCGTAAGAGGGACAATGTGTATCCTCGTCGGTAACATATCCTATACCAATAAGCATCTGGCTATTTAACATCTAAATTTTCTTGCTTGTTTTTTGTTTGCTGGCAAACGCCCAACTCGAATGTATGAGATTTACAGTGAAATCCGAAACTCATTGCAAATATGTAACAGATACATTGATCAGATAGAGTTGTTGATATCATGTACAACAAAGAATCCAAATTGTAAATTTTGACTTTGTGAAGGATGTAAGAACTTTCAATGGACAGAAGACAGTGACCCCAACGAAGAGAAAATTAACATGTTAGTAGAGGAGGTCAGCAAGTTGGCATTGGAGATCAAGTGTTTGTTCATTAAATTTGAATATTTAATAAACAACTTGAGCATATGTAAGAATGTGAACTATAGAGGCAATTGTTTGATGATGAATTTTGAAGGAGACAAACACCAAGATATGATTATATGAAAATACTTGTGATTGTTGTAATATGGTTTCTATTCAAGTGTTGTTTTTAAGTTATTTCAATTTATACTATGTACCAGGAAAAGACTTGTAGACATATGTAATAACATTTTACTTCGAAATATAAGTTTCTAAGTTATTTTACTTCATTGAGTTAGAAATTATATTCAAATTGTTGCTTTAATGTTGGAACAATGTTGCAGCACCTAAATATAATCTCATCAAGCCTTAAACCTAAAAGATACAAATAACTAAATAATAACATAAATATAAACTGTTTTTATAGATGTTAATTAGATATATTCAACAATTAAATATTTAGTTTGGATTCAAACAATGAAAAAAACAATATAATACATCAAAACACAAGCTAAATTTGTTAAATCATTAAGACAACTTTAATAGGCTTCGGTCATGTGCTTGGTTCATTAGTTGAAAACTCTCTTCAATTGGCATCCTTGAACTCCTGTTGTGGTAATTTTTTGAAGTTTACATGATGAACTCCTTTATAATTTATCAATGATTGATAGTGATAGAGAAAAAAGGTATGTTGTGGGAGTGGCTGTTGTGCTAACTAGTGTACAAAAAAAAAAAAGAATAAACACAAATTATCAAACAGATAAAAATGAGAAAACACAAACAAGAGGTAGAAGTAAACACTAAATGGAAATGACAAATAAAAAAATTACCAAAACCATATTACTCTCTTATGTTGGGATTGTAGTAGCCATCTAAGAAGATAAATCGTTTACTTTTGAGTCCTACAAAAGCAATCGAGATACATTTAAAATATTTATTAAATTAATTTAAATTATTTTGATGTAATAGAATTACATCTATAGGCATACTCAATGAAGCATTGTTTGACTTTTATTTTGGCTTTGTAAATTGCTTTTGCTTTCTTTGACAAGTTGGATGATTTTTACGATGAATTATCCTATATTATTTCGGTACAACTTCCCCCCCACTAACGACAATTGTATCATCACTGTCACAATGAATATTCAGAGATACATCCTTCATTATTTTCTTGATCCAAGCCAAAATAATTTTATAACTTTTTTCATTTTTTTTAAAGTTACATCAGCAACATCATAAAATGCGTGAACTCTTCTTTATATTGCTGATGTTCAATACTCGAACTCCTCACATCATAATTGACTTTTGTTCTACTATAGCATCTCTGCACATGTTTCCTTCATTCTAATATGATATACTTCTCAGGAAGTCATTTTATACATTAATGTGACAACATTGCAATGGCGTGTTTGCAAATAATCCCTTTGCATTCAAACATTTAACACATACAACAAATTTCACCTTTGTTTTTTCAAAAAATAACTTTAAATGTCTTTTCTTTACTTTTTCCATCATTTTCAATAACTTCATATTCTGATCTACCACAATTGAAAACATCACATTACATTTTATCCATTAGCTGCGGTTAAAATTCTTGAAACTTGAAAATTTAATGTACTTCTTCAACTTGCTTTTCTATTGCAAAACTAGTACAACATGGCATCTGTTGCTTGAAACACCTAACATCTGCTTGCCACTCTTTCTTAATTTTACTTTCTATTGCTTTCCTATAATTTTCCATAAATTGTTTCAAAATTGTTTTTGGGTTATATCATATTTCTCCATAAATTGTTTCAAAATTGTTTTTGAGTTAATATAACAATCAAAGAAAGCATTTATACTCGCACTACGTTGAGTGATTGACATTCCAACTCAAAAAATAGTTTTAACAAAACATGTAATCCAATTATATCTTTCTTCTTATAAACCATTTAACCATTAATTATTACCAAAGATTATATTTCTTTAACATGTTATGCCAAGCTTCTTCAAATTCAATAGGAATCTATGAATCATAAACAACAGAATGTCATAAAACTCTAATTTCATGATATTCTACATAACTTTCTAACTTCTCAGGCACTTTCTTCAGTATATGCCATAAACACCATTAATGCATAGTATTTAGTAGAATAATCTTAATTGCATTTTTCATCACTTTGTCTTGACCTATGATGATTCCAATGGGAGGAGAGTCGAATATATATGATAGTCATGTGTTAAATAATCATGTAAATGTCTTCATGTTCTCATGCGAAATCAACCCACATCTTAATAAAATAGAATAATTGTGATGATTAACTCCCATAAAAGAAGCAATTGGCATGTCATACTTGTTTGTAAGGTATGTGACGACAAATATAACAACATCTCCAAAGTCTTTATAGGCTGCCCTGCTCCTTAGATCTGCCCAAAATACATTTTTTAACCTACCCTCATCATTTAAGTCAAGACTGAAGAAAAACTCATCATTTTATGCTTGCATTTTCTTAAAATGATTTTGAATTACACCAACATCTCCTTTTCCGAGCCTTAATTACCTGGCTTTATGATGCATACTAGGAATCCTTTATCATATTTAGATTAGCTTCCTCATTATTTAAGGCTTAGGATTTTTGTTTTCCTTTCTAATTTAGAATTTGTTTTCTTTTTACTTCATAATTTAGGATAAATACTACTAATATAAATAGCCTTCTCTTATAGCCCTTAGAGGCAGATTCGAGTTCAACAATATTTTCAGATTTTAAATCTCTGTGTGAATATTTGAGTTTAGTTAATCCTCGGTATTTTGTGGAATCAATGAGTTTTAAATTCGTAGTATTCTTTTAAATCAACGTGAATTTAGTTTGTTATTTTATTTCGGTATTCTCTAGAATCAACAGAATATTTTTTAACATTAAACTTCCATTACATCAATTTGAAGTCAGAGCCAAAGCCTCGTTCTTAACTGTCCTTAACACCTATTCTTTATTTTTTCTCCCCTAAAACCATTTACCTTATAAAAAAATCAGAAAAAAAATCAACAACTTGAAGGCTGTGGCAGTAGCCACCATCCACATTGGCTGGCATTCTTTCTCATTGCTTTTCTGACAATCAACCACCACCATCATGGTCAGAGGAAGCAGACCATCAAGACCCAACCTTAAATGCTGCCATTCTACCACTGAAATCATTGAAATCTACCAAATTCGTGCGACACCGCCGTTGACCGTTCACTAGTTTCTGTCGCTATTTAACCACCACCACCATCATCAATGCACTCATCTCTACGAGCTCAACTTTTCACCATTTCCCACCGCCGATTGATGAACCAATTACTGGAGTCAAAGCTAACACCAAACCACCACCTTTATCTCAACTTTCCAAGAAAATCACATTTTTTTTTACAAATCACCACCACCATCATACTCATTAACCTAAAATCTTTTAGATTCACCCATCCTTGCTTGATTTTTGATCGTCGTCACTAGAAACTTAAATTTTTACTTAATTACAGTTTTGTCTAAGATTTTACTCAATTTTCAGTTTAACGCTCAGCCTTTTTTTTTTTTAAACAAATTGGGAAAAAATGCTTCCAACAAAAGCCCATGGGTATGCCCCTCATACAGAAATTTACTATCAGGATAATGTTCTAATATTTAAAGTTATAGTTAGCATGGTAATCAAGATTGATATGTTAGTTACACAAATGGAAAAATTATTCACCGAACATCATCGTGCACCAGAACGTGAAGACAAATCAGGTGACAACTTAGCTAACCTATTCTTTAAGCATTGACATAGAACTAAGTATACCGACTATGGAAGATAGGAACCTAGATTGATAAATGACATTGCTGAATTCCAAAGAAGTGGTCAACCAAAAGAACTATTAGAGTAAATTAATGTCATTGAGGAAGTCTTTGAATACAAAGAGGTTCCTAATAATAAACTAGCCTCACTTGCAACAACTCGGTTCTATGAAAGTGCAATAGCTTAGTGGCAGCAAACAATGCTCGCAAGGATGGGGCAAGGCAAAAAGAAGATTGACTCTTGGGAAAAGCTAAAGAAGCACTTACGTGGAGCATTTTTGCCTCACAATTATACGAAATAGTTATACCAACAACTATATAATTTTAGGCAAGTTAATTGATTAGTAGATAATTACACCATAAATTTTCATTGGTTGGTAGCACATAATGACTTGACAAGGACAAAAGAACAATAGGTTTCCTGCTCTATTGGAGGCATATGATTGTAGTTTTAAGATCAGTTGAATTTACTTGATTCATATTCTGTCTCAAAAACAAACAAACCAACTTTGCAGTTAGAGAAATAATTTAGTTAGTGTACTAGTGACTCAAACTTTCATGGTTTTCAAAGTGTTGTTCGTGATAATTCCAACCCGATTTCCCAATTCTGTAATTTCACTCCTCCAAATCCTTCAAATAAAACTAGTAAATTTAGTGAAAATGGTCAAAACAGCAAAACCCAATTGTTGGGCTCGGGATTAAACTATTTTAATTGCGGAGAAAGTGGGCATCAAATGATAGAGTGTAAGAAAGGAGGAAAGTATGACAAAGGCTTATTTGTAGGCATTAAGAAAGTGAAGACTACCAGGAGGAAGAAATTAAAGAGTTCCCTAAAGAGCCAACTTTTAATAGTAGTGGTAGTGAATGATCTATTGAAGAACACGGTGATAATAGGTCAATGTTGATCGTAAATTACACATTCTTCACTTTTTAAGGTGAAGACAAGTGGTCACAACAAAATATTGTTTAGACTACTTGAACAATTAGGAGAAAAGTATGTCGTATGATCATAGACTAAGGCAGTTGCGAGAATGTTATTTTAGAGGAAGTTGTAACGAAACTAAATTTAAAGATAGAACCTTATTAAACTCTATACAAGCTCACATGGTTGAAGAAAGAAAATCAAGTAATAGTATCAAAATGTTGCTTGGTCTCTTTATTCATTGGATTTATTTATAAAGACAAAATTTAGTGTGATGTTGTGGCTATGGATCCTTGTTATCTATTACTGGGTAGACCTTGGCTGTATGATTGAAACATAGTGTATGTTGGGAAAAGAAACACCTACCGCTTTATGTTTAAAGACACTAAGATCGTTCTCTTACCTAATAAAGAGCTTACTCTTAAACAAGATTTGCGTAATTATTTGTTAGGTAAAAAGTAATTTATAGATGTTATAACAAAGACGAAGAGGATTTATATTTTATTAAGAAAAGATAGCTAGAGTAATTCGAAGATTTCTGAAGCTGTGACACCTATAAGGGAGAAAAGTCCAAATTTGTTCCCTAATTAGCTACCACAAGGTTTACCACCTCTTAGGGATATACAACGCCAAATTGATTTAGTATTAGGTTCTACATTGCCAAATCAACCTCATTATTGTATGAGTCCTATAGAACATGAGGAATTGAGACACCAAATGGAAGAGTTATTAGAAAAAAGATTTAGTGATGAAAGTTTGAATCCCTGTATAGTTATTACTTTGTTAACTCCAAAGAAAGATAGTTCATAAAGGAAGTGTATAGATATTTGAGCTATCAATAAAATTACAATTTGATATCTTTTTTCTATCCCTCGATTAAATGACTTATTGGATCAGTTCAATAGGGCAATATATTTTACGAATCTTCATTTAAATAGTGGCTATCATCAAATTCGAATACAGCTTGGAGTTTAATGGAAAATAGCCTTTAAAACTCGTGAAAGGTTATACGAGTGGTTACTAATGCTGTTTTACATATCTAATGCTCCAAGTACTTTCATGTGAGTTATGAAGCAAGTTCTTTGCCCTTTCATTAGAAAGTTTGTGATTGTTTACTTTAATGATATACTAATATATAGTACCTACCACGAACTGCATTTGAAACATTTGAAGGAAGTACTTTTAACTTTAAGAGCAACAAGTTTATACACTACAGTAAACAAGTGTATTTTCTTGGCAGGGAAAGATTGTTTTTAAGATAGATGGCGTCAAACGATAGTATATCTATTGATCAATCAAAAGTGGTTTTATCTACCATTAGAAGTTTCAATGGATTGTCATTTTTTTACGGATGATTCATTCCTCATTTTAGTATTATTATGGTGCTAATAACTTTATAAAATGAGAGTTATTAATAACGTTTTTGGACTTAAATCAAGATTAATAAGAGAGTAATTGACATGTTTTTATGGCATTTAGTTAAATTTTACATAATCATCTATTTTAGTTTATTCTCAATAAATTATGTTGTTTTAGAATAAATTGTGTGCTTAGATCATGTGGTTAATTATAGGCAACTAGAAGTGCAATTTTCAAGGAATAAATGCTTGATAATGACTTATAAAAGGAAGGAAAATTTGACTACATAAAAGTGGAAACAAGTTTAGAATTATGTAGATGTTGTGACCGTTGCTGTAGCAATCCTAAAGCAATAAAAGAGAAAATTTATTGCCAATCTAAAAAAAAAAAAATACGCAATCTGAAATTTCCAAATCTGGAAGATACGTGCCTTAAACGTCCAATTGCCCTAATTTTCAATTATAAAAGAAGTACACACACAAGCGAGAGAAAAGAGTTGTTATCTAGAAGAAATAACCAAGAGAGAAAAAGAAAACAAAAAAGAACAAAAAAATTACAAGGCTGAACCAAAAGATTGCAGGAAAGAGGAAAAAGAAAGCAAGAATCTAGAAGGGCTGTTGTGCAAATTTTATTGAACTCGCAAGTGCACGAATCTATTGTAAAATAGATCAATGGTGACGAGTGTCGATCCCACGAGGAGGTGGATTTTAGTTGCTTGTAGAATTAATTTTCTTAATGGGTGATTGGATTTATAATGACAATTATGTAGGCAATGTATTAATTTGAATTAAAGCTATTGGAATAAACTATTAAAATAAAATGCTTGGATCTCCGGATCTGTCTCAACATGTACCATCGGCTTAATATTCATTATTAGTACCAATTAAATCATGAAGGGAGAACTTTCACTCATCATAAACCACACTTTAATAGATATGGTGCTAAGGGCTTCCCGTGCCAAATAGTAATAACCTTGCCTAGGGAGGCGGTTATACCAGCCGATATCCAGACAAGATTATTACTATCTGTCTACGAAAAGTCAAAACAACCACATAAATTAAAGGGGAAGGAAAAGTAAATTTACCAAATTAAGCCCATGGAGCATGTTAAGACTTGACCTTCAACCCAAGCTTGAAAAGAAATTAGTCACTCATAATTTAACTAGGGGTAAAATAGGAATTTTATTAAAATACGTAGAAAATACAAGATGGAGATGGAATTACAGAAAATGGAGCTCAAAAATAGATTCAGGGGTGTCAAATTAGGGGGGGAGCCCCTTTTTTATAGATACACTGAGTAAATCATGGCCATCGGATTAAATCAATTTGGACGCTCATGATTGCGCCACGTGGCAAGTTCCTATTGGATAGAACACATCATCAGGGCTGTTATTCTGTGTATATGCATGTACCGTACACACGTTTTTTTCCGTCCACTAACATTCTACCACGTCACCGGTCAACATTTTTGATCCAATAAGCTCGTAACACGTCATCAGTCAACGCCACATCATCAGTCAATGCCACATAAGCGGTCAATGCCACATCATTCATCCAATCAAATACCGCCACTTCATCGTATAGTGCCACGTCATCGCATGCGATGCCACGTCAAAGATACTTTGCATAAGTGAACAAAGGCAATGAGCAGTGTGTGTACAAGATCGTGTATATATCAACCGTACCGTATGTGTGAAAAGTACCGTATATGTGAACAGTACCATTTTTCTTTTTATGCTCCTCTTAAGGTTTTCGACTGTCCTGAGTTCAAAAGTGTTGTCCGTTTTTTCATCTGATCTCTCGTTTATTGTGAAATGGCCATGATATCTCCTAAAATACATAAAATACTTAATTAAATTACAAGGGACTTAAAAACATAAAAATAGGGATGTTAGTGAGACTTGGAGTGTAAAATGATGATTTTCTCCATTATAAATACACATTTTCTAGTACTCAACAAGGACCACTCGCTTTTATCTTTTTATTCAACTTGTTTCCTTTGATTTGTGATGATGTATATGATGGTTAAAACTATTTTTGTTCCTGTTTTGTCACAAATCATGAACTAATTTTATTTGTGGTTGAGAGATAAACAAGCTTGATGGTTAATTGACTGAATTTTATGTGTTGATGCATGATTGCTATAGTATTTTATTTTGATAATATTTATTTTGATTCACTATTTCGGCTGACCATCAATTTAGTGATACTAGTTGAGAGAGAGACTTAAAAAAACTTGTTTTAGTGGAACATATCAGCACAATACTTGGTTTTAGATTAAGTTTCCCAAGTTGGGTTAACTTAATCACCTTGTAGGGTATTAAGAACTTTGATCACATAATGTTATATTTTGTGTTGGCATAACAACTGTCATTGTTAGGTTACATATAGATATAAGAATTTGAACAAGCGACAGCCGATGATGTATTAGAGTTCTACCTAGTGCTGTAGTAATTCCTGTAGCAATGGTACTGTAACAGAAAAATAGTCAATGCAATTAAGTGAGTTAATTCGCTCAACTACATTCTTCCTAGTGGTTATATTCTTGTGTGAGATGTGAAAATTTATTTTTATTGCATTTCAATTTTTGTTATTTTGATTACTTAGTTTAATTAGTTGACAAAAGAATTAAATTTAATTGAATTTGCACCATATTAATTGTTGTAGCAATTCTGATAACATCAATTCATGTGGAGACGATACTCAAATAATCATCATTATATTACTTGTTATGTACACTTGCGCACTGACACCTATTTTATAAGAGATTAAACTCAGATCACAACAAGTTTTTAGTGTCATTGTCGGGGATTGTTTGTTTATTATGAATACCAAAATCAATTTTTGTGGTGTTAATTTAAGTTATTATTTAATTATTTTTCTGTGTTGACAGAGTGTTTAAGTAACTATTGTATGCGCAAAGATAAACAGATTAAATTTCGCTTTGATCCAAAAATTGAAAGAACTATTAGGAGATTAAAAAGAGAGCAAAGAAATTCAAAAGTTGTTGTAGCAATGGATGACTTATAAGATGTGGGAGATTTGAACAACCGAAGAGAATTGCAACCATTGAATCCACAAGGAGGTCAAAATGGATAGCATGTTTATGAGCAACCAAGAAACAATATCGTTCATATGGTAGATGACAAAGATAGAGCCATTCGAGACTATATTTTGTTGACTTTTTAAGTCATATATCCAGGCATAATTAAACTTGAAGTCCAAGCAGATAACTTTAAGTTAAAACTAATAATGTTTCAAATGTTACAAACCATAGGTCAGTTCAATAGACTGCCATCAGAAGATTCTTACCTTTATCTCAAATTATTTTTGGAGATAAGTGATGCCTTTAAGGGGCAAAGCAAGGGCATGGCTGAATTCGTTACCACCAGACTATCAAAACATGGAATGACTTGGCTGATAAGTCTTTGATAAAGTATTTCTCATCCACTAAGAATGCAAAATTAAGAAATAAGATCACATCTTTCCATTAATTGGAAGATGAGAGTTTGTATAATGCATAGGAAATGTTTAAAGAGTTATTACGATGATGTCCTTATCATGGTATTCATTGCTACATACAGCTAGAAACCCTTTATAATGGTCTCAGACTAAACACAAGATTAATGGTGGATGCTTCAGCAAATAGAGCCTTGCTATCCAAATCCTACAATGAAGCTTATGAGATTTTGGAGAGAATTGCCAACAACAATTATCAGTGGCAATCGACTAGGCAAACTGCAGCAAGAGGTGCAGTTGGAGTGCACAATGTGGATGAACTAATAGCCTTATTAACACAAATAACTTCATTGATAAATATGGTGAAAGCTCTAACCACTACTCTAGTAATAATTAACCAAGTTGCTGAAGTGTCATATGTCTATTGCAAAGAGGGACATTTATTTGATAATTGCCCTGAGAATTCAATCTTAGTAAATTATGTGGGAAATTTCAGCAAACAGGGCTATAACAACCTATATCCAAACACCTACAACCCAAGGAAAAGGTAGCAACCAAATTTCTCATATGGTAATTAGAACCAGCATACTGTAACAACCAGTGGACAAAATAGACATGTTCAACCACCTGGATTTCACCAGCAAAATCAAGGTTAAAGAAACACCAGTAATGACCAGATCAGCTCCTTGGAAGCCCTACTAAAGCAGTATATTGTGAAGAATGAAACAGTTTTTCAAAGCCAAGATGTGTCATTAAGAAACTTAGAGAATTAGTTGGACAACTTGCTTCAGCACTTAGCAATAGACCTCAGGGAAGTCTACCCAACAATACAAAGGATCCAAGAAGAAAAGGAAAAAAATAATGCAAGGTGATCAATCTGAAGTCTGGAAAGGATATATGCATTTCAATAGGCATGCCAAAGAAGAGAAGTGAGCCTCTTCAAACTCAAGAAAAATTTTAGAATTAAAAAGAGTCTATTCCTTTCACTAATCAACATATGGGTCAGAGCAGCAGAGTTGCAGCACTTGTAGCGATAGATAATTTACCACATGTTATGAGGTTTACTACAGAATCAACTGGAGCAGAACAAAGCAAAGCAAGTGAAAAATAATATGTACAATATACTATAGCACAGTAATTTAGATATCCACCACTATTCTAGCAAAGATTTCAAAGACGAGAGCAAGACAAACAGTTCAACAAATTTCTAGAGGTATTGAAACAGTTTCATATCAATATACAATTTGTAAAAGCTCTAGAACAAATACCTAATTATGTAAAATTCTTGAAAGACATTTTAGAAAGAAAAATGATGCTAGGGGAATTCGAAACTGTTGCTCTAATACAAGAATGCAACCATATGCTTTAAAGCAAAATACCTAAAACATTAAAAAATCCATGAAGCTTCACAATTCATTATTCCATAGGAAATAAATACAGTGGAAATGCACTTTATGATTTGGGGGCTAACATCAATCTTATACGGTTATCAATATTTAAGAAATTGGGAGTTAGTGAGTGTAAGCCGACAACTGTAACTCTACAACTTGTGGACAGATCTCATGCTTATCCAGAAGGGATGATTGAAGATGTGTTGGTGAAGGTGGATAAATTCATTTTTCCAATGGATTCCATTGTGCTGGACTTTGAGGTAGAGAAAGAGGTATCAATCATCTTAGGAAGACCTTTCTTTTTCAAAGGAAAAAATCTTATTGATGTGTAAAAAGGAGAATTGACAATGAGGGTTAATAACTAACAAGTTACCTTTAACGTGTTAGATGCAATGAAGAGTTCCGATGAGATTGAGGATTGTAATTTTATTAATGTTGTGGATCTTGTTGAAGCTGAACAGGTAGATAGCTGCTGCAGTAACATGCCATTTAATGCTGAAACATTTGATGATGGAGATGCTAACTCAGTCGACATAGCATGGCTAGGAGATAAGCAACCATTCAAAACAAATAGACATTTTTAATCTTTAGATTTATCAAATAGGAAAGTAAAACCTCTTGTACCAATATTAGAATTAATATTCTTGCCCCCATATTTAAAATATGCATATCTTGGTGACAATAACACATTGCCAGAAATTATTTCATCTTTTTTGGATGTAGGTCAGGAGAAAAGCTTAGTAGAAATGCTCAAGAAACATAAGAAGGCAATTGGCTAGACTATAATAGATATTAAATAGATCAGCCCATCTGTTTGCATGCACAAGATTCTATTGGAAGATTACTACAGTAACTTAGTAGAGCAACAAAGAAGGTTGAATCCAATAATAAAGAAAGTTGTGAAGAATGAGATTATCAAATAGTTGGATGTTGGAATCATATACCTCATATCAAATAGCTCATGGGTGAACCCAGTGCAATGTGTACCAAAGAAAGGAAGAGTGATTATTGTAGCAAATGAGAAGAATTAACTCATACCCACAAGAACAGTCACGGGTTAAAGAGTTTGCATGGATTATAAGAAGCAAAACAAGGCTATAAGAAATGATCATTTTCCATTACCTTTCATAGATCAGATACTAGACAGACTTGTAGGAAAAGAATAATATTGCTTTTTAGACAGGTATTCAGGATACAATTAGATTGTTATAGCACCAGAGGATCAGGAGAAGACAACATTTACTTATTCTTATGACACATTTACATTTAAGAAGATATCATTTTGCTTGTGTAATGCTCCTGCAACATTTCAGAGGTGCATGATGGCAATTTTCTCAGATATGGTAGAACATACACTTGAAATATTCATGGATGAACTTTCAATCTTTAGAGAATCATACAAGAATTACTTACATAATTTGGAAAACGTGCTTAAAAGAGGCGAAAAGACAAATATAGTTTTTAATTGGGAAACGTGTCATTTCATAATGCAAGAAGAGATAGTTTTAGGCCATTAAGTCTCAAGAAAGGGTATTAAAATGGATCAGGTAAAAGTAGAGGTCATTGACAAACTCCCACCACCTACCTCAATTAAAGGAATAAGGAGTTTTTTGGGCCATGCATGCTTCTTTAGAAGATTCATTAAGGCTTCCTCAAAGATAGAAAAGTTGTTTTGCATGTTACTTGAGCATGACAGACCATTTAAATTTAATGACAACTATCTAAAGGCTTTTGAGGAATGAAAAAGAGCCTTTATTACAACACCCATTGTTGTAACGCCAGATTAGAGAATCCCTTTTGAGTTAATGTGCGATGCTAGTGACCACTTTGTTGGAGCAGTGTTAAGGCAAAGGAAGAATAAGATCTTTCACTCAATTTATTATGCTAGCAAGACATTGGCAGATGCTCAACTCAACTATACAACCACGGAGAAAGAGTTGCTAGCTGTTGTGTTTGCATTCGATAAATTTAGAGCATATTTAGTTAGCACCAAGATGACTATATATACAGACCATTCGACAATAAAATATTTGATCTCCAAGTAAGATGCCAAGCTGAGACTGATAAGATGGATTCTTTTATTGCAAGAGTTTGATTTGGAAATAAATAATAGAAAAAAGATTGAAAATCAAGTAGTAGATTATTTAATCGAGATTAGAGGCAGATGCATACACCCAAACTAAGCAAGCCATCACAGAAACCTTTCTTGATGAGCAGCTATTGATATTTCAGCCTACACAAATACTGCAGCAGTCAGGGTTCCCATAGTATGCAGACTTCACTAATTATTTAGTGAGTGGACTGTTGCCACCTGACCTTAACCCACTAGCAAAAAAAAAGTTCCTCTATGATGTTAGAAACTATCAATGGGATAATCTTTACTTATACAAGATGTGTTCAGATTAGATCATTCAAAAATGCGTGCCTAATAAAGAAATTCCAAACATATTATAGGCATGTCATGCTGCAGCATACGGAGGTCATTTTGGAGGCCACAAAACAGCAACAAAGGTGTTACAAGTAGGTTATTACTAATCTTCTATCTTTAAGAATGCTTATGAATTTGTTAAATGTTATGACATGTGTCAAAGAATGTGTTAAATGTTGGTAGCCTTACCAACAAATGATGCCAAAGCAGTGGTGAAATTCCTTCAAGGGAATATTTCTGAAGGTTTGGAATGCCTAGAGTCATCATTAGTGATGAAGGCACTCATTTTTACAATATGATATTTATGCAGCATTGGCTAAATATAGAATCAAACATAAGATTTCCACAGCATACCATCCTCAATCAAATGGTTAGGCAGAAATGTCCACTCGAGAAATAAAAAAGATTTTAGAAAAAATAGTGAACTCTACTAGAAAGAATTGGTTCTTAAGATTACATGATGCTTTATGGGTCTATCGTACAATCTACAAGAAACCACTTCGTATGTCTCCATATATAATTGTCTATGGCAAAGCTTGTCACTTTCCATTAAAGCTGAAGCATAAGGCATATTGGGTACTAAAACAACTTAATATAAAAATGCATGCTGCAGCAAAGCATAAAAAGCTTCAACTATGTGAATTAAAAAAGTTAAGGTTGTTTTCCTATGAAAATGCAAGGATTTATAAGGGAAAACAGAACAATGGCACAAAAAACTCATTCAGCAAAGGAATTTAATTCTAGGCCAGCAAGTTTTGCTTTACAATTCAATATTGAAGCTTTTTCCAAGGGTGTTTAAATCAAGGTGGTCAGGTCCTTTTAGACTTATCAAAGCCTATCCTCATGGTACCATAGATCTTAAAGATGAGAAAACTGGTTAGGAGTTTATGGTAAATGGGCAATGAGTTAAACATTATATTGATGATGATATGCATGATTTAAGAGAGAATTTATTCCTTAAAGATCCAATTTAAGCAAATAAGGGAAGGTCAGACTGAAAGACTATAATTCAAACGCTAATTGGGAGGTAACCCAATGAAGAAAGTGTACTATAGATCTTAAAGATGAGAAAACTGGTCAGGAGTTTATGGTAAATGGACAATGAGTTAAACATTATATTGATGATGATATGCATGATTTAAGAGAGAATTTATTCCTCAAAGATCCAATTTAAGCAAATAAAGGAAGGTCAGACTGAAAGACTATAATTCAAACGCTAATTGGGAGGTAACCCAATGAGGAAAGTGTTGTGAATTTTTATTTTTGCTTTTGTTATTTTTATTGTTATTATTTGGTTGTTTTATTTATGTATGTTATTCTCATCAATGTCATTTTGATATATTTGATTTTTTTGGCTTTTGTATTTGCACTAATTAAAAATAAAAGAGAAAAGAAGAAGCAGTATATGAGGTAGGGAATTGTTACAGCATAGACTCAGCATGATGCAAAGCAAGTGACTATTAACAACGGAAGGGGTTATATTGAATTGCTATAACATTGGAACTAACATTGAAAATTTTATCGTTGCAATCAGCCTTCACACGATTTTGCAGCCAAGAAATATTTTCAATTTTTACTAATGGGTGGACTGACATGCTGATGTCAGCAAAAGATAAATAGCGATAAGGGAAATATCAAATCCCTATATAATCGTGACATATGCCCTTTTCTTTTTCATTTAAGAGTGAATTTTAAATTTTAAATTATTGCTGAGATTATCTTTAGATTTACTTTCCTCTCTTTACTCTTAATGAACTATAAATTAAGGATTTTGTTTCCTCCAATTTTATTTTCACTACAACTCTCTACTTTTGCTTAAAACTCTCGACAACATTACTTTAAAACTTTGCTCAATCTTTTTTTTGAGAGATAGAAATTTTCATGCGTTGCTGGAACAATAGTAAAGATCAAGTCTCTCGCCATGAGATTGAAGGCCCCCTCCCATTTCTACAGTTATAGGGTTGAGGATAAGTTTGAAGAGCTTATTGAATCACACAAACTTCTAGAGGAAAAGAGATTTATATTCCCAAACCAACCAATAGGCGTGATAAGAACTATACACACTACTGCAGCACAACGAGGATGGTTGCGATATTATGTTCTCACCCCTAAGATCCTATCGTTCCAGTTGTTAAGGAATTCTATGCCAATATATTACAGCAAGAACAATGAAACATCTTTTTTAGGAACGTGCAGGTACCTCTGGACTTTCGTGTTATCAATGTGTTTTATGATTTACCCGCTTCTATCGAATGTGAATATATTGCATTTGCTGAGAACATGACCAATAAAAAGTGATGGGAGGTCTTTAGGATAGTAGCTATACAGGGCAGTGAGTGGGCTAATGAGCAAAGGGATAGTGATTAATAGAATTGATCTGAAACCCATAGCAAAGGTGTAGGTAAAATTTTCAAACTCTTGATTAATACCCACAACACACACTACCATAGTGTCTCAAGATAGATTAGTCCTTCTTTATGCCATTCTCAAAGGGTTAACTATAGACGTAAGGAAAATAATTGAGAAAGAAATTCGAGAATGTGCCATCTAAAAACAAAAATCAACAGCCCTGTTATTTTTGTCCTTAATCAATGGCATATGTGGGGCTTTGGGAGTAAATTTTAACTAAATTATGAGAGAGTCAAGAATGAGGGGGCCATGACGTGAGATCAATGGAAGGAGTTGCTGGAGAAGAAAATTCTAAAGAAGAATCGCATGAGAAGAATAAAACAGATGAAGAACAAGAATAAGGCTACGATGGATAGGCACAAGAGGAGGAAAATAAAGATGAAAAAGAATAAGAAGAAATGGAAGAAGAACCGCACTACTAGTTAGCAAAAGCAAGAAAAAAGTGGCTACGGAAGAGGAATAAGAAATTGAAAGGGAAGAAAATATAGATGAAGCTATCGAGGAAGCCATCAGTAGAGTAACTACAATAAAGAAAGCCCGCAAAAGTTTGCATGAAATTATAGCCACTATTACTGCTGAGGAATTAGAAGCAGGATCTACAGCACCTGTCCCTTAGTCCACTTCAGCGAAAACACCAACTTCCAGGGGGTCCAGCAAGTGAAAAGGGGCATAATCGTTTAGAGGTGTTGCAGCACCAAAAGAGCTAGGCCAAAAGAAGCAATGATAAAATCAGCCCATATTAAGTGAACTTGCTAAAACCTCTCCTATCAATCTAACATCCAGCAAGAAGCAGAAGCAAGCAACTGCTGCTTCAATGAGTTCACTTAAAGAGCATTTGAGGAGTAGTTCTAAAAAGAAGTGATCTATTCTAGTAACTGCTGCAGCAACAAAACTAACAATATAGGAGTTCTTCTGTCAAACATAATTTTTAACGTTTTTTCAGAACTTGCTATTTTATTTTTATTTATTTTTTTATTTTTCTTGCTTATGACTTTTTATTTCTATACTTACATGTTTAGATTGTTTGCATTTACATGATTTTGTGTGCACATGAGGACACAACACCTCTCAAGTTTGGGGGCGTTATGTGACACTATGATCTGTTTTTGTTTGTATGTGTTTTGTTTAGGAGTATGAATGTGTGTGTGAAGTTCTGTTATCAGAAATTTATGTAGAAATTGAAATACCTAATAAGGATAAATTAAGTGTTAAGTTTTATGATTGTTAAGTGGGAATAGTTTAAATATGAAGGCTGAATTTTTGTTTAGACACATAAGCTTTGATTGAGTTTTATGAGGATGCTGTAGTAGAGCCATGTTTGTTAAGAGGTTAGAAAATATTTCAAGTTTGGGGGAGAATTTTTATGAAACTGTACTTGTTATGAAATAAATTTTGTTTTAATGGTTTAAGTTGCTGAGTAATCAGGGATGAGTATGCACCCTATAGATAGTCTTGAATCCAAAGGCAACAAAGGCTATGAGCATTGTTGTAGCAACAAGTGGAAAAAAAATTCAGTTTCCTTAGTCCCCTGTCTAGGATATTGAGTAACCAGGTGTGTTCATAAGCCTCATGTTCAGCCTTGAGTCAAATGTGTCTTTATATAAGATTATGTTGTGAGTATTGCTGCAGCAACTTTAAATTGTGCATTGCTTAAGTAATTGGGTGTCATCACCACAAGTAATAGACATTTACATGAAAAAATCAATGATACATTGAAGAGAATTTTAATTAAGTGAAAAAAAATTCTATTGCTGTAGCACAGTTGGAAATTGTTGTAACTTATACCCTTGTACATTAATGAATATATTCTCTCCTTGTGTATGGTGTAATATCTATGCAATGCTGTAGTATCTCTGGATTTGGTCAAAGTGGCACACACAGACACTTTAGATAGAATGAGGCCTAAGTCTAAACTTAAACTGCGGTGGCAATCTTGCATGATTAAGGGTATGATTTGGGGTTGGAAAATCCTTGCAAAATTTGATGACAGAGCTAAGTTATGTGTTGCATGATTGTATGATTAAGTGTTAGTGTTATTGTCATTACTTGAGGACAAGTAATGGTTTAAGTTTTGGGGTATGATAATTTTATGAAATGAGAGTTATCAATAGTATTTTTGGACTAAAATGAAGATTACTTAAAGAGTAATTGACATGTTTTTATAGCATTTTAGTTAAATTTTGCATAATCATCTATTTTATTTTATTCTCAATAAATTATGTTGTTTTAGAATAAATTGTGTTCTTAGATCATGTGCTTAATTGTAGGCAACTGGAAGTGCAATTTTCAAGGAATGAATGCTTAGCAATGGGCTTGTAAAAGGAAGGAAAAATTAGCTACAGAAAAGTGGAAACAAGTTTAGAATTGTATAGGTGCTATAGTTGTTGCTGTAGCAATCCTGAAACAATAAAAGAGAAAATTTCGTGCAAATCTCAGAAAAAATATACAATCTGCATTTCCAAATCTGGAAGATACGCATTCTAGGCGTTCAGTTGCCCTAGTTTTCAATTATAAAAGAAGCACTCATGCAAGGGAGAAAAAAAAAAAAGAGCCGTTAACTACAAGAAATACCAAGAGAGAAAAAAAACACAAAAGAATAGAAAAATTCTAGGGCTTAACCAAAAGATTGTAGGTGAAGAGAAGAAGAAAGCAAGAATCTAGAAGGGTCACTCGCTTCTATCTTTTTATTTAACTTCTTTTCTTTGATTTGTGATGATGTATATAATGATAAACTATTTTTGTTTCTATTTTGTCATAAATCATGAACTAATTTTATTTGTGGTTGAGTAATAAACAAGCTTGATGGTTAACTAACTAAATTTTATGTGTTGTTGCATGATTGCTATAACATTTTATTTTGATAATATTTATTTTAATTCACTATTTCAGTTGACCATCCATTTAGTAATGCTAGTTAAGAGAGAGCCTTAAAAATGCCTGTTTTAGTGGAACATATCATAATAATACTTGGTTTTAGATTAGGTTTCCCAAGTTAGGTTAACTCAATTTGAATAAAGTTGTACTTAATCTAAAACTAGTGATGAACTAGACATAGGGATTCTCTTTGAGGGTATTAGGAACCTTGATCGCATAATGTTATATCTTGTGTTGGCATAACAACTAGTCATTGTTAGGTTGCATATAGATATAAGAATTCCTGCAGGCAACAGCTAAGAATGCATTAGAATTTTGCCTAGTGTTATAGTAATTGTTACAGCAACGGTACTGTAATAGAAAAACAGTCAATGCCATTAAGCGAGTTAATTCAACCAACCACATTATTTCTAGTTGTTATATTCTTGTGTGAAACGTGACAATTTATTTTTATTGCATTTCATTTCTTGTTATTTTGATTACTCAGTTTAATTAGTTGACAAAAGAGGTAAATTTAATTGAATTTGCACCATATTAATTGTTGTAGCAATTCTAATGGCATCAATCTCTGTGGAGACGATACTCGAATACTCATCATTTTTTGGTTCAGTCCTGGAATTTTTTTGTCCTTTTTGTTTCTTTTTTTCTCTTAGTTGTTTCTTGCGGTTAACGACTCTTTTCTCTTACCTGCGTGTATGTTTTTTTTATAATTAAAAGTTAGGACAACTGAACGTCTAGGGCGTGTATCTTTCAGATTTGGAAATTGTAGATCGCGTATGTTTTTCTAAGATTTGCACGAAATTTTCTCTTTTGTTACTCAGAATTGATACAACAATTGGTGCTACAGCAACGACTACAGTATCTGCACAATTCTAAACTTATTTTCACTTTTCTATAACCAAATTTTCTTCCTTTTGCAAGCCCATTACCCAACATTCCTTCCTTCAAAATTGCACTTCCAGTTGCCTATAATTAAGCACATCTAAGCATACAATTTATTCTAAAACAACATAATTTGTTGAGAATAAACTAAAATAGATGATTATACAAAATTTAACTAAAATGTCATAAAGACGTGTCAATTACTCTCTAAGTAATCTTAATTTAAGTCTAAAAATGCTATTGATAACTCTCATTTCATAGAGTTATCAAGTGGCAATCATGAATTGCATGAAAGGAGGACAATTCTCTTGGATAGAAAAAGTTACTAAGGCATTTGAGATTATCAAAGAGAAGTTGATTACTAACCCAATACTTGCCTTACCAAACTTTTCTCTCACTTTTAAGGTGCATTATGATGATTCAAAGTAGGAATTGAAGCTGTTCTTAGCCAGTAGAGTAAGCCTATGGCTTATTTCAGTGAGAAGTTGAATAGAGCAAAGACACGTTACAACACTTATGACATGAAGTTTTATGCAACGGTTTAGGCATTAAAACATTGGCAACACTATGTGATTTATAGGGACTTTATTTTATACACTGATCATGCCGCGAAAAATCTCAATAGTTAAGACAAGTTTTCTCACTGATAAAATAGGTGGACAACATTTCTTCAGCAGTTTACTTTTGTAGTAAAGCATACTTCTGACAAATCCAACAGGGTAGCAGATGCACTTAGTCGATGATATTTCTTATTGACACAAATACATAATCAAGTTCTTGGATTTGGCATGTTTCAAGAGTTATATACTACTGACCATTTTTTTACTCTTTTATTAGAAAACGTTGTTGCAGGGTTCCACTCAGACTATCTTTTACATTACAGATTCCTTTTCAATAATAATCAGTTATGTGTTCCTGACTCAAGTTCAAGACTGAAAATCATTGTAGCGTTACATAACAAAGGGCACATAAGTCATGACAAAACTCTGGCTTATCACATTTGATCAAGTTTCTAAGGGCACTGCAACTATAAGGTGTGATGTCTATCATTATGTCGAGACTTATTGTATTTGTTAGGTTTCCAAGGGCACTGCAACTAATGCTGGATTATTTATGCAATTACCAATTCCAATACAACCTTGGACTGACATTAACATGGATTTTGTTTTGGGATTACCACACACTCAGAGGGGTATGAATTGAATATTTGTTGTTGTAGATTGATTCTAAAAAATGGCTCACTTTATTGCATGCAAAAAGGCTACAGATGCCTTGCCTGTTGCTCATCTATTCTTCAAGAAAGTTTATAGATTGCATGGCTTACCAAGTTCTATAGTATCTAATCTAGATACACAATTTCTTAACCATTTTTAAAAAACATTATGGGAGTTAACTAATAGAGAGTACAACAAGTTTTCTACTAGGAAAATCGAAGCTTCCTAGTCATATCCGCACCGCAGATGTATTCAATATCAAGCATCTTATTCCTTACAGAGGTGATCATGATAAAGATGCTATTATTGACAATCTGAATTCAAGGGCGAATTCTCTCTAACTTAGGGGAGAATAATGCAAACGCGGAATCCTTACCATATTTGGATTAGCTTCCTTATTATCTAAGGTTTAGGACTTTTGTTTTCCTTTCTAATTTAGAATTTTATTTTCCTTTTACTTCATGATTTAAGGTAATTACTATTACTATAAATATCCCTCTCTTGTAGCCTTCAGAGGCATATTCGAGTTTAATAATATGTTCGATTTTCAAATCTTTGTGTAAATATTTGAGTTTAGTTAATCCTTAGTATTATGTGGAATTAATGAATCTTAACTCTAAATTCATGACATCATTTTGAATCAACATGAATTTAGTTTATTTTTTTATTCCGATATTCTCTAGAATCAACAAAATATTTTTTAACATTAAACTTCCGCTATATCACTTTGTCAACATGATTTTGAGTATCTATTTCTAATAATGAGACATATTCAAAGCCCACCAACCTCAACAACAATAGACTTAAGACTTTGAGCCATTTTAGTTCCTATTTCTTCATTTATTTCAAGTTACTTTTTTACATGACGACTAATGGTATAATTGCATCCATAATACCTACTCTTTCTCGGACTCATGGTATAGTTGTATTTAAGGTACGAATTTTTAATTACCCATTTTTCACTAACAAAATTCAAACATCCTCCAATTTTAGTATTACATCCAATTCTTTGGTTAAGTTAAAGCCATAAAACATGATTAGATTTGCTTTTTGACTTGTCATTTTGCCCTCAAGTAAATGTCACATATCTCATACTTCCATTATCTTTTTTCTTACAAGATCTCTGTATTACTAGAAACCCCTTTTGTAGGCCATAAGCTTTGTAATTTTTAAACATTTCATCATGACTATTAAAGCACATCCCAACCTTAGGCTTAGCAACTTTTTCCACCAATTCCTCATTATTTTCTTCAAAATTAACCTCCTGTAAATTCTGTAATTCCTCCATTTCATCAACCTCATCCACTTGTCAAATTGTCCATTACTACTACATATTAAAATAATTCAAAATATTATTAATTAATTATTCCAAATTCATTAAATTTAGAAACAATAATATAGAAACAAATGCTCAAGATTCAAAATGAAACAACTCAAGATTTAAAGAAAAGCATCGCAGTAGAAGACTGATATATACAAACAAATGTTGAATTTATTAGGCTCTACTTATTAATCAAGATTCAAAATAAAATAAAGAAACAAATGCTCAGTTTATTACCTATTATATTAACTTAATTTAACAACAACGGCAATAAATATCACTTCACAAAATGAAACAACAAATTCAAGCTTTAAAAATAAGCTTTAAAAATAATCTATTGCCAAAGAAATTGAAAAGACAGTACCTTATCTTAGTTAAATCCTATCGCCCAAAAGGAAGATAACAGTTTAAGGGGTTATATAGTTGGGAAACAAGTATGGGAAGGGAAAACAGGCTTTCGATATAGCGTTCAAATTAAAATAATGCTCAAAACAACATTGTTTTTTGAAAGCTTCAAAGTTTAACTCGAGTTAAGCATCAACGTTATTCACTGGCCTACCACTTTTGTATTTTAATTAAAAAATTTTCTTGAAAAAGCATAAGAAAGTGAATGATTATGCACCGTCATTTATACGACAAGCACCTTAGATCCATACTGATATTTATCTAAAGTTATGTGCGTTATCTGAGTTACTTTTAATTTAGTCAACAATAGAGAAGACATCAGACAAAGAAGATCGAAGACTAAAAAAAGTTGAAAAAAAAATACATCGCTGAAGATATCTAGCTCACACGCAAAGATTACACCACGGTTTGAAAGCAACATGAAAACTTAGATAACTATTGACGGCTTAAACATAGGTACTCACACCTTAAACAACACCTACTTCATATTAATAATTGATTGGAAAATAACAAACAAAATATGAAAATTATTAATTCTATTCCTAATTCAACATAAATTATTGGAAAAAAATCACCACCAATCAATTCAAACAAGCCCTAATATATAAGTCAAATCCACATTCAAAAATCAAAAATAAATTGCGAATAAAACTTGTAGCTTGAAGATTCAGGGAAGAATAGGAACAACAGCGGTGGAGCAGTGTTGTCACGTAGTGTAGTGGTTGATGGGTTGTGGTGCTAGACGCCAGAGTGGTGGTGGTCCTGGTGGACCTAGGGTGTCTCATGGCAAAGCAAGCTGATGCCTGGCGTGGTGGTGATGGAGCAAAGCCGGCTAGCCGTTATTGCTGGTGGAGAGATCGACAATGATCAATGAAGCAAACGAGTTCTGTGAATTTTTTTCTTTTTCTAGATGGTAATAAACCTGCATAAACCCAATACTCCCACGGGTCTAGTTTATGTTGGTGTTGTTGTTAGGACTGAGTAAAATCGGGTTCGGATCAACCCGATCGAGTTTCAGGTTGATTGAATTGGATAAAAATTCATCCAAACGTATAACCCGACTTGATAATTTAGATCAGATTGGATTGGCTCAAAAAATTGAGTTGAGCTCAGTTCGGATCGGATTCAGATTAGTTATTATTCGAATTAGATTTTGGTTGATTCAAATTAATCAAGTCAATTTAGGTTAATTCGGGTTAATCGAGTCAATCACCATTTCTTATTTTGGAATCTTATTTGAACCACTATCTAGAAACTTGGATTCATCACCATTATTTTGATGGTGCGTTTACTTTCCGAATTAGGGAATTGGATTCCGGAATCGGAATAAGTGATGGCGTTTACTTCGCAAAAATGAAGCAGAAATCGGAATCGAAATCGTGGGGCCCACCATTATTTGGGAATGAGGAATGAGAGATTAATTCCCATGGGAGAGGTGGGAATTAATCTTTCATTCCTTGGAATTCCCATTTTGCCCTTCCCCAAAATTAAAAATACCCACTTTGCTCTCATTTGTAATTAATTAATATATTATTATAATTAATTAATTAATATATTATAATTAATTAATATATTGATACATTATTAATAATAATTATCAATAATTATAGTTTTTGAATAAATAATCACAATAATAAATATATTATTATTATTATTATTAATATAACATTATTATAGTGAATTAATTAATATATTATAATTAATTAATATATTGATACATTATTAACAATAATTATCAATAATTATAATTTTTGAATAAATAATCACAATAATTAATATATTATTATAATTAATATAATATTATTATAGTTAATTAATTAATATAATTATTATAACTAATTAATTTATTGATACATTATTAACAATAATTATCAATAATTATAATTTTTGAATAAATAATCACAATAATTAATATATTATTATTATAATTAATTAATTTACTATTATAATAATTATTCATATAATTATTATAATTAATTCATATATTATCATCAATTAAGTCATATAATTATTACTATTAATTAATATATAAATATATTATTAACAATAATATATTAATAATTAGAGTTTTTGGTTAAATAATCTCAATAATTAATATATTACTATTATTATAATTAATTCATTTATTATTAATAATAAATAATTAATATAACAATTACTATTAATTAGTATCTTAATACATTATTAATAATAATATGTTAATAATTGTAGTTTTTGAATAAATAATCACAATAATTAATATGTTATCATTATTATAATTAATTAATTTACTATTTTAATAATTATTATAATTAATTCATATATTATCATCAAGTAATTCATATAATTATTACTATTAATTAATATATAAATATATTATTAACAATAATATATTAATAATTATAGTTTTTGATTAAATAATCACAATAATTAAATATTACTATTATTATAATTAATTAATTTATTATTAATAATAAATAATTAATATAACAATTACTATTAATTATTATATTAATACATTATTAATAATAATATGTTAATAATTGTAGTTTTTGAATAAATAATCACAATAATTAATATGTTATTATAATAATTAATAATAAAATTATTATAATTAATTAGTATATTATTATAATTAATTAATTAATTTTACAATTAATTAATATATCAATATATTATTGATAATAATTACTAATAATAATAATTTTTTAATAAATAATCAGTATAATTAAAATATAAAATAATGATTATGACAATAATTCATTAAATACTTTTTAGTAATTTGTTATAATCTAATTCATTCTGATTCTGATTCCAAGACACAGTAAACACATCAATGGCAATCCAGCTCATTCTGATTTCGATTCCTACAATTCAAGTAAACAATTTATTCTAATTCTCATTTCCTATTCCTATTTCAGTCCATTCCGATTTCAACTCATTTCAATTCCAGTTTAATAAATGCAGCGTAAGTGAATTTTTCAAAACTTGGAAATAAAGGAGAGTCTCATTGCCCCCTTATTTATTTATTTATTCAATTTTAATAAAATAAGAATAAAAATGGAAAATGAGCTTGAGGTGGAGATTTTCTAACCACCATGAAAGCTGAGACCACCCAGCCGTTTCAACCCTAACTTCATTTCACATCTTGTTCGAAATTTTCTTTCTCTCGTACCCTATCAAAGTCGGCAGTTGACATAGATTTCAAGGAAAGAAGAAAGCCCGTATCTGGTAATTAAAAATCTCCTCTTCTTTATTCATTTAATTTTACATATATATATGTACAAATTCTATATTTGCACTCAATCTTGCTTTTTTTTTTCTCTCCTTAAAAATACTCGGTAATCAAAACCTAGATTTGAACTCAGTCTCATTTCTTTATGATCTATTAGTTTGAAACCCTAGTTGATTGAGTTGATTCAGTTGCTTATTTGTGTTAATTTAATTGATTTTGTGTAATTTTCAGCATGTCTATTGTCATTCTTGCTAGATTCTTAAATGAAAGTGAATATTATAGTTAGAATATTAACTTTTAAAATAGAAAGAAAATTTAATTGCAATTTTGTTAATACATAGCCAGACTTTAGATTGACATCTCCACTTTGGTCTGAATTAATTTGGGCTATCAAATTGGATTGATCAGAGCCAATTTCGATTTAATTTGAGTGTTAATTTTGGTCTCAAGTGTATTTTGAACTACTAGACTAACAATTAGCAATTTTTTAGCAAGCTGCTTTGCAATTAGCGCAGCTATGTTTATTGTCTTTGGTCAGTATCATTAGAAGCATAAAAAACTTTTGGTAGAATCTATGTGGGTTTCATTTGTTTCATTGTGTTGCTATAGTGTGCTGCTTGAGTTGGTGCCTTTTGTGACCTTGGTGGTCTTGAGGGCCTTGCCCATTTTCTTGATGCATTTGTTGTATTTTTTTGGCAAATTTGAATTCATGATTGGGAATTTATATCTTGAATGAATGTAAATTATAAAAGGACTAAAAGAAATTTTGAGGTGTTAGTGTGAAAAAGTTCCAAAATTTCTTCTATCCAACATAGTGAGATGACCCTAAACATTTGCTTGGATGGTCAGAGATTAAGATACAATATGTTGCTTGTACTAGAGTACAAAGAGTAAGAAACTTTTAACAATTTGCCTCGTACTTTCTTTTTGGTTCAAGTAATATTCTTCATTATGGGCTAGATTTGTTTATCTCTCATTTAGTTATAGTATATTATATTTTCAGTTCTTTTCATCCTTCTCCACTCTGCCTGCTACCTTCTCCCTTTTTATTGTTCATTGTCGTCATTAAATCATAGCTTAATTATATTCTATGTGAGTGCTGGTTTATTGGATAATTCTTCTCTTTTACACTCTTATATGGAATCGTACCTTTTAGCTGTACTTAAATCATTATATGGCTGTAGGAGACAATTTAGTGGACTTTTTAATAAGTTCCAGTATTTTATTTTGCTTTAATTATTCTTTTCCTGAATCTTTTGGTGCAGAGCATATACTTTTTTTGTGCTAGTGAGAAATATCCATTGGAGGATAACTATTCAAGGTACATAGCAGAGTATTGGCAGTATCTTTGTTTATGGGATAGATTGTCCTTTCTCAAAGTAAATAATGAGATAGACTGTCTTGTTTCACTTATTTCTCTTATGTTTTCATCAGTAAAAGTTTGTCAGAATCTTGTTTTATGTTTAATCTTGCTTTTGATGTGAATTAATAATAGATTTTAATCAGAAGTTGAGCAAGTTGGCAAATATGATTTTCGGTTATAAATTTATGAATCACAATTTGATTTCTAAGTTGGTTTCATCAACAAATTTGAGCAGTCAAGATTCATTTAATCATATCTTGACTTAGAGAGCACCATAAAATTCATTAGACTCTTGGTTCACAGTGCTTTCCACTGATATGCAGCTTGCTTATTGATTATAGATGAATTAACGCCAGTTAATTCACGACTTTTGACCTTGTGCAAAATTCCTGACAGCTGTGACTTTTGCTGACTAAATCTTGAATATCTTCAAGAAGAGAAGTCTGAATTTGATTCGTTCAAGTTCTTTAGAAACTAAAAAAATTTATCTTTTCAGTCCTATTTAATACATAATTTAATTATTTTTGAGACAGTACAGTTAATTCAAACAAATTGTGTTAGTCTTGGATTTTGCTTTCTCCTTTGATTAACTCTTCTAATTGTTCCCTTTCTATTTCATTGTCAATTTTCAAGCATGATATTTCTCTAAACACTTTTGTGTCATCGCTTGATAATCATTGTTGTCTCTAGAAAATTAAATTAAATGAAACAAAAGAAAAAGATTTTTTTTCTTGGGTAGATGTATTCTTATTTGTTTATTCACTTTCTTGTGCTTTATTTAGTTAGTCATCCAGTCGACCAATGGATCTATTTAGATATATAAGCCAATTACCGTTTAAAGTCAAGCACACGTCACTGAGATGTACAGTCTGACATTAAGAATTCTTTAAATTCTCATTATAAATCAACACATATCTAGTTTATTTGCTTTATTACAGTTTGTACTTTATCCCAATTTCAGTTTTACAAATGTAGCATTCATGTCAGTCAATAAATTCCCTTGTAATACTTTAGGAAAATTCTTATGTTCTGTTATCTTGATAGTGTATTCATTGTAATTTTGATGTCAAGGGAAGATTGTCCGGTGATCCATGCCTCTTAAGAATAGATGGTTATTTATGGTTGTTGACTAGAATTTTTATTTAGTGAAAAGGCTTTAAATATATGGGTTTGTCCATTGTATTGTATTTTTTTGATCTCATAAAATGTACTTGCGATGATGATACAACTTTTGACAATTTTTTTTTTTTGGCTAAAACTTTTGACATTTATTAAATCGTTCAGATTACTGTGTTGAGTAGTTGTTGCTTTGTGCGCGTGTTGCTAGCTAATCATTTTTTGTAATTTTGTGTTTGATTTTTCTAGGTTGATTGAGTTGCTGGACATAATTCCAGATGTTGATGCTGTTGATTGATTGTTAGCTAGACCCTGATTCAAGGAACATGATTTGCTTCATTAATTTCTATTTTTCCACTTTTTGGATTGTTCAGTTAAGTAGTTTTAACTGCTAATAGTATATATGTTATTGGATATTTGGATCTTAACGTTTATTGTCAATTATGAATGTGCTAAGGTGCTACAATTGTTGCGCAATTTCAGTTCTTTTTAGCCAATTATAGGTATATCTAACTTAATATATGTATATATTAGAAATGTTTCAATTTAAAATTTTAAAATGCAGAAAAATTTAGAAAAACGAATAAATCGTGCGGTTTAAATGCTTTAAGTCTCTTAAATTTCATGGTTTTAAAGTTTTTCTGAATTTTTTCTATGCTTTGAAATTTCGGACAAGAAAACTACTATATATGTGTATGTGTGTATATGTTATATCAACATAAAATTAATTCTGCCAAAATTAATATAATAATAATAAAATTGGCACCAAAGATGAATTTATTTCTTCAAAATTAAATAATAATATTAAAATTAATTCAATTTTTGCCATTTTTTTAAAAAAATTAATTACCACAAAATAATTTTAAAAATCCTATCAAATTAAAAATTTATTAATTTAAAATAATTTAATATTTATTTAATTATTAATTTTTTATTTATACGATAGATGATAGTCATGTGTGGACAATATCATAAAAAATATTTATCATATATCTATGATAAATTCGTGATGAATGGTACATTCTAAAATTCATAAATTCTTGATGAATAGTATATCATAAAATTCAAGACGTAAATAAACGGTCAAATATCTTGACGTAGGATTCAATGAGTGTTGGTAATAGTCATTGAATGGGGTGCATGATGACAGAAAAGGTATTTGTTTAGTAGTGTTTATCGATCTAATCAACTAATTAATCTACTAAAGACACATTAAATAAATAAAAAAATAAATACATTGTACTTAATTATCTGTAAGGCTGAGACTGACACAACTGTTTTGGAGCCTATTTCGCCTAAGGGAGCACTTAAATCATTAACAACACTTCATAATTTTTTATTACAATTTGAGAATTTAAACCTAAAACTTCTACATATAATAAGAAAAATTAAGGATGATGTCAAACTAGATTTGAATTTCCAAAAACAACTAGCTACAACAAACTTATATTTTATTACAATGTCATAGTAACTTATATGTATAATTATTCTTGTAATTTCAGTAAATTATTGATTTATTGTATGAATAGGACTAATTTTTTAAAAAAGTATTGTCTTATTAATTTATTGAAATTATTAACTTAACCATTTGAGACAAATTGAGGCCGTAAAAGATTATTCTATAGCATAGAAAGCAACGACCAGCAAGATAAGCATAGTGATTTGATCTTTTGATCACTCATTTTTGTAAAAACCATTTGGGGGTGCTTCCGCCTTAACACAAAAGATTGGATTGCTTAATCACGAGTCTAGGGCTTTGTTTAAGGTGTTGTATTTTAAAATTACAGCTGCTGTGAAAAAAAATTGTAAGTATAATATAAAAGTTAATAATACATAATAATTATAGTTTTTAAAAAATATTTTTGACAAAATTAATAAACATATAATAAATTTTTCATTATATAAATGTAAAATCAAATTAATTAATTTTTAAAAATATAACAACTATTGTTTACCAAATATTTTAATACTGTAATTTTTAAAATACAGTTATCTAATTTTAAATAAGACCCAATATATTGTGTTATGAACCCAGTATACTGTGTTATGAAGTTATTAATTTATTAAATATTAAATTATAAAAATTTTACTGTAACTCCCAAGTGTGATCCAACACCCATGTGGTTAACCGCAAAATTGCTCCATTTGTAAGTAATTTATTTTTATTTTGTCGACCACCTGTTTATCGATTTGGCAGGCACACATATTATTTATAAAAATCAGAAGAGTTGAAGTTTTGGCACCATAACCCCTTCGAAAGAAAATGAAGAAAGTTTGTTTGGCTGGAAGAAATCTCAGAGAAAATGTTTCTGCTGAAATTCTAGAACTTTGATTAATGAATCAATCATTACAATTGTGTATTTATACATGCTTAACAATTTGTAACTAACTAGTGAGGTAATTACAATTCGATATATTTATACATTGTGTGTTAACAACAATCTAATCAATTAGAGCTGTGAGTTGAGCTGACATTTTTCTTAACAACCTATGATGACCTAGCATTATTGCTCAATATAAGCTTGAGCTTGTTTTTCTTCTTCTCTGTAATTTCTGAGTAATGAACTACTCTAACACCCTTCATCAGTCTTATAAAACTTATATTTTATTAAATTATTATTTAAGAAAAATACAAATAAAATTCCCACCTATACTTTCTCTCTTCAATTTTTTTTTTGTTTTAAAGGAAATCTCTTTAATTTATTTTATTAGCACAAGTATTTTTTTTTTCCAGTTTTTTGCTCATCTCTGTTCTCTTTTTCATCATAGATGAACAATTGTTCATGGTGATGCGACCCCCTTCCGCAGCCGGATTCATAGATTGACTGGAGAAGAACATCTATTTGTAATTGTATTTGAACTTTCTGAGAAATGTTTCGATTGCTAATGCCCGCAAGCAATTTGTATAATAATTTATTTGCGTTTTATAGGTACATATCTGTTTCCTTGATTTTTTTTCATAAATGTTATCACAAATATACTTATTCACTATTTATATGACCGATAAATAGAAACCAAATTACAAAAAGAAAAAGATTTTTTTTCAGGGAAGAAGGTTGTTTTCCACATTATATAGAGTATTATTAGAAAAGGAATTTTAAGAGAATTTGTGGGGTGCCAATAATTAGCCTCAACAATTTGTAAATGAAACATCAAACTGCAAGCAAGTGCCTTATATTTATCATAAGTGCTTTATATTTATCTCATTTGTTGAGATATGCTATTGTCATATATATTTGGAAGCTAGCTAAAAAATAGCAAACTAAATACAAAAATATTTTTGTTAATTAACAAAACAAAATGTAAAATTAGTGATCTTATTCTTTGGATTGCGAGTTTGAATGGTGAGGAAGGAAGACGAGTGATAAGTGATAATTAAGGAAGGCAGAATTCTTCAAATCTCAATCGATATTCCAAATAAAATTTTATTTTAATTTATTATTCAGTCAGATTTAAAACATTTGAAAACCCCGACCAAGATTCTAAATATGTTGAAATCTAGATGTTTAGAAATGTATAATAAGTTGATTTAATAAATTATATATATTTGATATATCAGTCATAAACATATAACATGTTAGTTATAGCATATGAAAAAAAATTTATATCATACGGAATAATTTAGACTACCAATAAGGATTTCATATTCTGAACGAAATAAAATTGAAATGTATTTTTATCCCAATTTACTATTTGCGACTGAATCAAAATAGACAAATTTCGGCATATCGTGTCTTATTGCCAACCCCAGTGATAACGAACATTTTTAGAAGTTTTCATGCGGCTCTGCTAAATAAAAATTTTATTCAATAATACAAAATAATAGAGTCAACTTGTTCTGAAGTCTGAACCACCGCCTCCCTTCATAAACAAATTCGCATAATTTGGCCAGGCAAAGAAATTATTCTCCACTCTCCAGTCTCCACCACTGATTGGCCCCTCCAAGAAACTCACTAACAACATCATCAGTATCAACTTATTCACACGAAATCAGTCCTATAAAACTCTTCCCAATCCCCAGCGACCACTAGTGTCCTTATCAAGATTTATGTACTTCTCTCCCCTTTGTTCCTTCTCTTTTAGTTTACCGCCACCCAATTCTATTCTCTGTCATATCTTTATCCCTAGGTTTTTCTTTGGCCTCTTAATATATTGAGAGAAAAAAAAAAAGAAAAAAGAAAAAGACATATCTTCTTTCTTATCTTCCTCTCCGTAACCTTCAACTTTAAGCCTCTTTCTTTTGGGCTATGTTTTAGTTAAAACCCCATGCAGATGTAGGAGAAACTTGTATGGAGATGATACTGTATCTGGGTGCTGTATGGGTAGCATTTTTACTGGGGTTATTGATTGGATGGCTGTGGAAGCCGAAATGGGCTATCTTAAGAACTAAGAGACACAAATTGTATGAATCGGAATCATCAACACCAATCCAGCGTCTGCAAATTGAGAAACCAAAACAACCCCCTGTATCATCCACTGAATTTGATAATTCCTGGTACTTTTAATTTGTTTCCTGCATAGTTACTGTTTTATTTATTCTACTTGTTCTAATCCTGTTTCATCGGCCTTGACTCTTCTTACTGTATTATCACTACTTGGTTCAAATTGTGATGGAGGATAATTATTTTGATAAACTTAGGGATTTACTATGATCATCATGAAAACTGACTATTGATTTTGAGACCCTTTCTTTAGAACCTGATTTTTTTTTCTTTGTTTTTTTTTTTTTAATTGAGGAGTGTGCATTAGAACCTGTAATCCCTTATGCAAAATAGGGCCAATCAATTGCCTATAATATGCGTTAGTATTTTCCTTCATAATTAGGGATAATTGCTTACCAATGGATTGTACTTGTCTAGTACATGGGAGCTTAATCATGGACAGTCTAATGTGGTGACTGAGGAGGATTTAAAATATCTATGGCGGCTTGTTGAGATGAAAGATGGAGGTCCTACATGGATAAAAATGATGGATCGTTCTACTGAAACTATGAGCTACCAAGCATGGCGGAGAGATCCGAAGGTAGGGTGGCTATACTTATATTGCATTCATGGCTTTTCTTTTAATGGAACAATCAACTTGTAATTGAATGATAAATCTCATATGTGACATGCGGTCTTCATAAGTCAGCCATGTGAGATCTGGGATTATTATTTATTATTTTTTGGCCATTTTCTCGGATTGGTCTCTGATTGAAGGATTTTTTTTTCCCCTGACTTTTAGACTGGCCCTCCTCAGTATCGTACTGGCACTGTATATGAGGATGTCACGCCGGAATTGGTAAGGGACTTCTTCTGGGATGATGTGTTCAGATCGAAGTGGGATGACATGCTTGCATATTCTACAACATTAGAAGAGTGTCCCACTACAGGAACTATGGTAGTGCAGTGGATACGTAAGGTGAGACTTCCTAAACTCATTTAGCATATAACTTTCATGGTTGCATAGTCTTATCTTTTTAAATGCTTTGCCTTGCAGTTTCCCTTTTTTTGTAGTGACAGGGAATACATAATAGGACGTCGAATATGGAAAGCAGGAACAGATTATTATTGTGTGACAAAGGTATGAAGGACAAGGCAAACTTATCCTTAACTTTTGTTAATTAGATAACGATACTGACTGCAGCAATTTGTGTGCGGTTATGTAGACTTGTTACACTTATTTGTAAGGAACTAAGGTTTTGGCTTAGGATAATTTATGCAGACTGTTTTGTGAGTTTAGCTATGCATGGTAATGATGAGAATGGAAAAAGCCATTGCTGCTGTATTAGAGTAGGGTGGTTGAGTATTGGCACTAGATCAAAATTGTTCCAGAAAATGCTGGGCAACTGATAATTACTATGTTGTTTGAGACAGAGAGGCTGTGTGGATGTTAGAACTAGATTGAACTCCTTAAAACTAGTGAGAGATCCAACCCCATTTGTTGGATATGAAATAACAGATGGTTTGTGCACCTTGAATTTAAAGAACGATTTTAATCACCTGATGATTACAATTGGAAGAAACTTGATAAGAAAGAGGAAGCATGAAGGATAAAGATATCTGGCAGAATTGCAGCTCGATCTCTTCCTAGGATTTTTCATTGTGTTGGCAATCGTTTATTTTATAACCGTTTAATTATTAGAGTTCCAAGTGCGATGACTTTCTGTTTCTATTGCAGGGAGTTCCATGTAATTCTGTTCCACGGCGTGACAAACCAAGACGCGTTGACCTGTGCTACTCAAGTTGGTGCATTCGACCAGGTAAATTGTCTCATTTTTTCTTCTAACCCATTAATTTGATTAATTATTTTAGACTTAACTTTAAATGGCCAATGGTCTGAATGCATAGAGCACCTGAAATATTTGATGTCTTTGTAAAGAGAGGATATATTTTGTGGACTCTTCTTAGAGGCAGGCCTCTTACCTTTTAGGCAACCATTGCTCGGTGTCAATAATAGTATTAAGTGTAATCTATTCTTGAATTTTTTAAATAGAGTCAATTGCTAACGCCTTCTTTATACTTAATACAGTGGAGTCAAGAAGAGGTAATGGCCAGCTGACTGCTTGTGAGGTGATATTCTTCCACCATGAAGATATGGGTATACCACGAGAAATTGCAAAGCTTGGCATAAGGCAGGGGATGTGGGGTGCTGTCAAGAAGATCGAGCCTGGATTACGTGTGTACCAAAAACAAAGAGCATCTGGAGCACCACTCTCTCAACCTGCTTTTATGGCCCAAGTCAACACCAAGGTAGATCCAAGCTGCTTGAGAACTTTGGAAGGTGTTGAAGATTTGTCAAAAACTGAAGTGGCAGCTATGTCTGACAAACCATTGGATGGGAACATACCAAAGCTTATAATTCTAGGTGGGGCTATCGTCCTTGCTTGCACCCTTAACGGTGGACTCTTGCCTAAGGCATTTATTTTTGGTGTAGCCAGAAGGTTTGGGAATATGGGAAAGAAATTATAATTGAGTGCTCTAGAATTTGTCTAATGTCACAAATTTAGTGGCTGAGCAAACTAGTTTCCCTGTTATTTTACACTTATCTTTAATCTTTACGCATTAGCTTTTAGAAGAACGAGAAATTATGTATTGTATTTAATTGATACTCATTTACACAGCAGATTTGCTAAGATTTATATATTTCCTCTTTCATATGTCTACTTTTCTCATGTTTGGGTAACCTGCTTCATTCTGGAATGAATACTTTTCATAGCATCATTTATGACGGATAAAATTTCTTTTACTGACTAGTCCTTGATTTATAATATCTGCACTATGGATTCATCATGAAATCTTTTCATAACTGTATAATCAAGAATTGCATTATACATATTTATCTGAACAGACAGATGGATGTCTAGTATTAGCGATTAATGAGCTACCAAGGTTTCGAAACAGTGTAAACCATCAAACTGTGGCGCCAGCTTTGGTAGTTGAAAGGTTTTCACATCCTTGTTTGGTTTTGCCAGCACAGTTGCTATTGATCCCGGAGCAAATCCTTTAAATTCCTGCATGTAAATGATTTAGATTCATCATGCAAATTAAAGACTTCAATTTACATTCACAAGGAATTATTAGTCTTACCTGAGCGCTGGAATGACTTCTGTCGAGGAGATAAATACCAAATGCAGCAGCAAATGCTGGCACTGTTGCATATATAGTACCCATAGCCATTGCTCTGTATGGGGGAGCTTCTTGAATATTTAGAATGGGAATTGGCTGAGGTCAAATAACTAGAGAGGGAAAAACTTAAGCAAAGCAATGAATCTGGGATCACTTGGTGCCGAAGACAAGTAGAGAGCAACACCAAACGACGAGAGGAAAGCCTAATATTTGAATCTGGGTAAAGAAAACAAATAAAAAATTGACTTTTTTTTTATAATTTTAATGTTTTAGATGTCATAATTTTTTAGCCATCTAAGCCACTGACACTGCCACGTAAGAGAGAGAAAAAAAATTAAAAAAGCTCGAACGGGCCCAATCAAACAATCAAAAAGGGTAAAACTCAGTCAAAGTGGGATAAGCTCGGAAGGAAATAGCACAGTGCGTCGTCAAAGAAAGCATGTTGATGGTAAAATAAAAGGAACTCAAGAAATTAAACCTTTTTCTAAGTAGCGGAATAATTAAGTATTGGATCACTTTAGCAGTTCAAAAGAAATCACGAATAAAAATCTTTCTCTGATCACAGTATATAGATGTCCTTTTTAATGAATTATTTAAAGTTATTGCTTTACAAATCAAGAAGAACAGAAGAAACAACAGCGTCTCTTTACTTTTTATTCTCTGCGTTGTTTTTGTTTTTTAGAATTGGCAACCTCTTTTTAAAAACTAACATGGAGAAGTTGATTTTAAATTAACTTCCTTCAACTCTCTATAACTATATATGGTAACTGCTTACCATGTGCGGCTTGGGTTGGGTAGGGTCAACCCATCATGAGCAACTCACCCATCTAACATCTCCCACTTGCACATGATGGGACGACATAAAAATAGCAAAGCAATAAAAGAAGAAACTATGAACAATCACATATCACCAATCATACAAGCAAATACACCGTGTGACCATGAATATATCCAAAAACCCATTCAAGGTACCAAAAAAGATATATCAATTATTGGCCCCGGAAAAAGGCGTCTCAATTGCAATCTTATACAAAAGAATTTCAACATATGTTCATTGTATCCCAAATTTAATTTACTTTAATATTTAAGCATGATAAATCCCTTCGGTATGCCAAAATTGCACAATTTTTTATGTATTTACAATTGTAATATTTCAAAGATATTATACAATTGGTCTACCAGTGAATTACATAAAAAAAAAAAATTAAATCTTCTCATCACACTCATGTCCATCAATCCAAAATAGTCACTTTTTCAGTCATGTTTCATAAACCAAATCATGTCAAGGTCATAAATAATACGTTAAAGTAGCATACAACAATCTGAGATCTCAGAAACATAGTTGATAATGATAGGGATACTAACATTGACCTATAGAAAATCATATAGAACTTACACAATGAGGAAGAAGGGAGATTCTCTCATTTTCCATTTTGGTCACAAAGCACGCGTGGTATGATATATGTATTACAGTGAATATTCCATTTTAAGGCGTATGTCTCATTAATCTAATTCACTGTACAAATCTTAGTTCAGTCGCTATTTTACAGTACCTGACCTGAGTTCTTAAAATAAACGCTCTCCTCTAGAGCCAAAATAAGATCTTATATTTGGCTTCAATCAGATTTCTATGATGGTGGGGTATATCATAGTTGGTCTACGAAAAACATCATGTAAGACATCATCGTAATTTTAATTAAGGCGACAAGACTTATAGAATAATTCTTTTTATTTAGCTCTCAAGCAAACACATTGTTTTATTGTTTTACTTGTCTCATCTCAGCTTGCTCTTAGAGCATTTGAGGAAACCGTTTGTGTAAAAAACCAATCTTGACCTAACAATATACTCTCATATGTGTGTAATTATGCCTTTTATAGAATAAATTGAAATAAAAGACACCCTTACTTTTCAAAACAACTCATGTAATAAAGGTGCTTACAACAAATAAATACATCTTAACAATGTAAAATTACAATCTACGCAACCTTAATGATTTAGCATAAGATGTGAATATATCCCTATTTACAGCTTTGGTAAGTGGATAAGCTATCATGTTATGCATAGATATATATTGTATAGCTACTTTTTTTTTTTGCCAAAATGTCTTTTATAAAATTGTATCTAGTGACAATGTGTTTCGACTTACTATGGTATTTGACATCCTTAGAGAAAGAGATAGCAACCTTACTATCACAGAAGACAATTATTGAACTAGCATTACTAATATTAATTTCTTAGTTCTCCATAAATCTCTTAAGCCATATAGCTTCTTACACTGCTGCAGAACATGCAATATACTTGGCTTCCATCATCGATAAAGCCGTGCATGTTTGCTTCTTGCTACTATAAACAAATAGATTTTTGTTAAAATGGATAACCGATCACCTTTAAGTAAGATTTCATCAATTATGGATGAAATTGGCTAACCATTAGTAGAAAATGACTAACCAACATCGTACAGAATTGAAGTTGAGTTTTAAGATGCTAACGCCAGATCGTTTATAAAAAAATGGTAAGCTGACAACTTCTTGCAGGTTTGGACACTAACGGCAATCTGACATCAAGAAGACAGTGATTCGACAATTTGAAATTATGGCACAAGGGTTACTCAGTTAAAATGATGGTCCGTCTTATGCTTAACGGTGATCCGATTATGTGCAAAAAGTTAACAACGGCTAATTTTTCTTCTTCAACTATAAAAGGCTTAATCACATTTAAATTCAAAAAGATTCAACAATTATTATTGAGCTAGTTATTGAGTAAATTTGTATTCTTTTATCAAATCACATTTTAAGCTTTTATTTGTAAACATATACATCGCGTAAGGGAAATTCTTTTGTAAATTTTATTTTTGACTGATTATAAGTGTGAGAAACACTTGGGTTAAGAGATTTGGGATAATCTCTTGTTGTAAAGGTTGATTAACACTTGTGAAGTCAATTGTAAAAGTTCTTAAAGCCTTGGAGGCTTGGATAGTGGGATCTTCATGCCTGATGAGCTTGATTGCATGGATGCAGACGAGGTTGGCCGAACTATGTAAAAATCTTTGTATTTGAATCTCTCTTCCCTTATCCCTTTACGTTTTAATTAGTTTATTTATTATTGTTTTGAATTTATTTAAGATTTGCATTAATTTTTATTCAAGCATTGCATAATTTTTAAAAACCGAATTCACCATTCTCTTGAGTTGCATAGCTAGTATTTCAGAATGCATATTCCGAGGTTGATTTGCGTTCATCCAAATCGCCAACCCAGTTAGCATCTAAATATCCAACAAGTCACAAACCACCTTCTTGATAGCATAAAGAATAATTTGCAGTGCCTCTAAGATATGCTAAAACCCTCTTAACAGTACTCCAATGCTTCTGACTAGGATTAAATTGGTATATACTCACCAGTCTTATAGCATAACTAATACAAGGCTTTGTACACATCATGGCATTCATGAGACTTCCAATAGCATTTTTGTAAAGAACTTTAGCCATTATTTCCTTTTCTTGAGGAGTCTTGAGGCACATATCGAGACTAAGAAATTATCTTTTGGCTATTGGGGTTTCTTTTATCTTGTAATTAGCCATGTTGAACCGTTCAAGGATCTTCTTAATGTAAAGTTCTTGTGACAGTGCTAAAAGTTGAATGGTCCTTGAAAATTTTAACTCTAAAAATATAAGTTGCTTCGCCCATATCTTTCATGTCAAAATTTGAGTATAGCTAATCTTTAACAATTTTGACAAACTCTTTGCCGTTTGCAGCTAACAGTATATCGTCTACATACAAATATAATATCGCAAAATCATCTTTAGATTTTTTAATATACACACAATGGTCTTCCTCAACCATCCTAAAGCCATATAAAACTACAGCTTAATAGAATTTAAGATTCCATTATCTAGAGAATTGTTTAAGGCCATAAATAAATCTTTGAGCTTGCTTACCTTGCGCTTTTGGCCTTTAAAAACAAAACCTTGTAGCTGTTGCATATAAATTTATTCCTTTAGTTTTTCATTGAGAAATGCAGTTTTTACATCCATCTAATGTAACTCAAGGTCTAGATGTGCAACTATAGACAAGATCAGTCATGTAGAAGTAAAACTTACTATAGGAGAAAAAGTCTCTTTATAGTCTACTCCCTCTTTTTAGGTATAGCTTTTAACAACTAATTTTGCTTTGTATCTCTTGATTTTTCCATCTGCCTTACGTTTTATTCGAAGAACCCATTTGCTTTCGATAGCTTTACGGTTAAGCGAAAGATCAACCAAGTCCCAGACTTAATTGACTTTCATATACTTCATCTTTTCTTCCACTGCTTTCATTTACAAATCTCTAGCAGACGATGTGAGAGCCTCATTAAAAGTATTTGGCTCTTCACTATCATGTGAAGCAATCATAAAAGCTTCTTCCTCAATCTAAAAACGACAAGGAGAAATTGGCTTATGACTACTTTTTCGAGTTGATTTCCTAATTGGAATCAAAGTGTCTAGTGTTTTACTTATACTTAGAGTAGTAATCCCTGAATGACCCATACTAGTATCAACACCGATGTTAAAAGTGATATCTTGTTTAGATTTTCCAATTCATAAAATTGAAAATTCTTATTAACTTCTCCAATGCTAGAGAATTCATTTTCCAAAAAATTGACATCTCATGATTTCTGTTCAGTCATAGTTTCACTTTCATGTTCACTAATGAACACATAACCTTTGGAGTGTTCTAAGTATCTAATAAATATACATTTTTTTACTCCTAACTCTTAATTTCCCAAATTTATGAGTAGGGTTATGAACATAAACTATAGACCCTCATGATTACATATGAGACAAGTTAAGTTTGCTATTCATCCATAATTCGTGAGTAGAACTAATTGATTTTAAAAGAACTCAATTAAGTACATAGGCAATAGTTAACAAAGCATCTCTCTAATAAGATATTGTAAAATTTGATTATGCCATCATTTACTTCCAACAAAGTTCTATTCCTTCTTTCTGCTATATCATTTTGTTGTGGAGTTCCAAGAATAGTCAGCTGTCTATCTATTCCTTTCTCATCACATAATTTCTTAAACTATTCAGAAAGGTATTTCCGTCCTTGGTCAATCCTCAGGACTTTAACATTACTATCTAGTTGATTTTTTTACCATATTTGGATATAATCTAACGTAGTCTGATATTTCAATTTATGAGAAATCAAGTAGACATGACTAAAATGTAAACCATCATACAATGAATGTGATAAAATATGAGGCTCCATGTTTAGCCTTCATATTCATTGGACCACAGATGTCAACTAGACAATTTTCACATATAAGCAATTCAAGTTTGGTGAGTAAGCCTAATATGCCCTCTCTTACAAGTCTATACATTCTTTCTTACCCTATGTGACCCTTTATGTGATCTAATCTAGCATGCCAAGTAATTGTATCTATCTTGTTATTACTAGAAGAAGTAACATACAAAAAACAATTACAGTAGAACCTTTAAATATGAATACTCTAGATAAGAATAACCTCTTCATAGTAATAAAAAATTCTGGTCCCCATTTGGGACCAGTTATAATTAGGAATAAACTCTATATTGTAATAAATTATATTTTTTATAGGTCTCGTCCTAATAAACTTACCTCCACATAGTAATAATATTTCAAAAATATATACCATGTTACATTAAACAATTAAGATGGAACAAAATATATTTCTAAAGTTGCTTGTGACAATGATTTTTTCTTTAAAGTTGCAACCACATCTTTCAAGTTGCGTGTATGTATTAATTGGTCAGCATAGGCATCTTCTTGTTGAAGCCGAAATATTTCTAGCTTCTCAAGTATGTTTGTAGCTTCCTAGTATGAAACTTTTTGTATATTTGTACTGTCATCATCAAGATTATCCCCTTTCTCTTCTTGTCTAATTGCATCGATAATTTCTTCTTTAATTAAAGTTACCTGACTTATTGTTCACTTGGATGATTGACGAAGATATTAATATCTATTTGATTAGTGTAGTGAAGTTGTTGAATATTATCACTCAATTCTGAAATGACTTTTTAATTTTCCCCATCTACTTCATTTGTAACTTCCATTTCATCGACATTAGGGGTTTTAATTTTGCAATGCATAAAACAATTAGCAATTGTTTGTGGCTTCATATCAATTGACCATGCAACCACGGTATTTACAATTCCATCAAGAAGACTTATCTTTGCTGGTTCCAAGACACGATCTTATATTCGTTTCAAAAGTAGGCAAGTAAAGCGTTGATGATAATAACCTTTAAAATTTCTAATGATGCCTGCATCAAATGGTTGGATTTTAGAAGTGTTATTTGGTGGTAGGAACATAATAGTTGTGTGATTAAGTGGGGAAGATGCTCTTTTTTACCATGTGTAGTACAATTATCAATGATAAGCAAGACATTTCTATCCAAATGACCATCAAACCACTTAATCCATTCTATAACAAAAAAAAAAAAATACCATCTATGCATTTGAATTTGCTCGATACTTGCAATTAAGATTATCACGGTTAACATTCTTAAAGCATCTTGGATTAAAAAACTTACCGATGATCCACAGTGGAAGTTTGTCAGAGCCATCGCCATTGCAACGAATAACAGTTGTAACCCTCTCTTTATTTTGCTTTCGACCCTCTAACTACTTTGTTGCAAGAGAGTTAACAGCTTGCATTTGATAGAATAAATTAGTTTCATCCATATTATAGATGTCCTTCCAAGCCCATTTGTCTAATTCCTCTTTTATTGGTGGCAAACTGGCCTCAATTACCTCCATATCAACTAAACCACTCTCCTCAAAATGATAGAAGGAATGAATTGCATGTCATTGCTTGAACTTTTCCAACCATCCATTTGAAAATTCAAATGAGGTAGCTTTAGAATGGAGTTGCCTTAGAAACATATTTCTCTTCATTTTCAGCAACTCACCACTTATATTGACATGCTCTTGATCGCTTACAAACCATTCATAAGGGGTAGACTCCGTTGCTAGGTACTTTAAACTCTTTGAACATTTTTCATTTGGGTTAAAAAGTACTTCTTCTTTAAGGAAATTGGTTGATCATTTGAGTGTTTTTTATATTACTGCTTGCGATACCATAAGACCATGAGTTTCTTCTAACCACTTCACAAGATCTTTTTGCTTCTAATTTGAGTTTGATTCTTTTACTTTGCATAATTCAACACGAATATTTTTTATTAAATGGGTTCGTTTATTATCTTTTGGTGGCATGGTTGATTTGCTATTAGAAGAAGAAAATGTATGGCTTTCGGTGGCATGTGTTTTTATCATACAATATGTTATATATATAGAGAGAGAGAGAGAGAATAGAAATTGAGATAATTAATAAGTGTAAAGAGAATTTAAAATTTAGGATTTTAAGATGAATTTACATATTCCAATAATATATTGATATGTGGATTATTTTTTTGAAACTATATATCTTTTTTATTAATATTTATCCATTGAATTTGGCTCACTTATTAATTTATTAATACATGACATAATTTACCTCTATTTTACTTGCATTAGGGATAATTAAGCAAAGATAATAATTTTTGTATTATGTCTTTATTGAGTTATAACCTCTTTATAAAATTAAATTTATCCAATCCCAACATTATGACTATATAGAGGTTTTACTGCATTATTATAACTTGAACCATCAAGTATTGTATCTAGTATAATAAAACTATTAACCAAATGCCCAGTTCCAATAAGGACTGAATTTAAAAAAATCTCCAAACAAACACCACGAAATTCTAAATCATATCTTTATTCAAGAAAAACAGGACATAAACAAAGTTTTATTGAATCTCTGGTACATATAAGACATCGCATAATAAAAGACTATGACCACCACACAAAGTCAATTTGCAAGTGACTATTCCTTTTGCTTCAACTTTAAAGTTATTGTCCATGTATATCCATCCAGTTCCTTGAATAATTTGACTATACTTTACAAAGCATTTCGTTCGTAAGCTATAAGGTCTGTTGCTCCTAAGTCTATAGTCCACACAGGACAAGAATTAGTTAGGAGTACAAAACTTGTAACTAAAGCATAATTTAATAACGTGAAGTTGGGTCTCACCTTTTTAAGCTTAATGCATTCACAAGAAAAATGACCCAGCTTGCTATAGTTGTAGCATTTCATCTTAGTTTTGTCTATTTTCTTGCCAGCACAGTTACCTCTTGAGCGCTTCTTAGCATTTGGCTTATTTTGATTAGGATAAGATCTTTTACCCTTCTTTAAGGATGTACTAAATTTTACAGTGCTAATTATTATAATTGTCACCATTTAGCTTCTCACCCTTGTTCAACTCAACCACAACATTCTTAGACGCAGATGCCATCTCAAATTTCTTTTAACATAGAAATAATTCAAAATACAATCAATAAAGACATATAATAATTACACACAAACAATTAATTTTTCCATAAACGTTCACCAAAAAACATGATGAACTAATATCGAGAATGAAATCAAAAGGTCATCGAAGCTTTCAATGATCATCCAATTCCCTTTATCATATTCATCATTAATTCGATTTTAATGCTTAAAATTATCAATTTTAATTATTGGATTCACTAAATTCAATTTGTTTAGAACTCCCACTCAATAAAACAATTCATGAGATACCATAGAAGAGTATATAGAGTCGAGCAACATCTTATGTAGAAATTCATTAATAAAAATATAACAATTTATTGTTCCACCAACATAATGAAAAACAACATCTAAATCAACAAATGAAATAATCAAACATGGTCAAACTAATATATAGAATTTTCTACATTTCTTAAAATATTCTTTGTTGCTCGTGACTCTTTTATCCAATTTATATTTAAGTATGTTTCCATATAAAAACAATTGTTCCTTCTTAATGATTTTGTTTATGGTTTTCTCATATCATAATTTCTATACTCTATCAAGATGACTAGCTATCTACTATTCCGAAGGTATGTGTGAATGCTAAGTACTGAGGTTCGCCTTATTTTTTAAACAAGATAGTGCTCCTCCATTAGCTCAATTTTACACCTTAGTAAATAATATTTGTTCGAGGGATTCTCAATCTCCTCTAACATGCTAGCCTTAAAGACAAGCATATTATCATCATCAGGTCAAGAATTTATAAGGACCCATTAATAGTAATCCTAGTTTGTGTACCTAGTATCCACTTTTCTGTACCTCAAGCGGATAAAAACCCCATATATGTCTTCTATGTTCATACATATAGAACAGTTAGGGTCCATCTTATAATTCTTCATTTTCTTCATAAGTTCTTCATAAGATAAGTCATTATTAATCTCAATTAGATCAATAGATGAAACCCAAGCTCTATTTGTCATTAACCCCTCTTTCTTAGTCCATAACTTTCTAACATGACGCATCTAAGACAAAAGACATAATGTTCATATTATGATTGTTAACAAACAACTAAACACAAGATACAATTAAATTCCAACTAATTTCCATGAAAAAAAAAATATTTTTGAGCTCCCATTAGAGCAAAATATTTATTAATATATAATGCTTATCCATGAGACCATATATATTTGATTTGAAATTTTATTTCAAACAACAAAAAAATAACTAGAAATTCTAATTTTATGTTAAAAATTAAATATAAAGTAAATTTTGGATCAAACGGTGCAAATGGCACCCAAATCGGAGTCATGGATAGCAAGATACATGAAAAACATTAATTTGGAAACAAAACCCCATGCAAAGGTAGGCGCGTGCAATTCATGTGCACTACAGTTTTGATACAATATGTGCTATAGTGCGCTACAATGTCATGAGCACAGTCGGAGAGTGAGATTCAAGAAGCCATACCTTTTTTCTAAGCAACAGAATAATTAAGTGTTGGATCACGTTAATAGTCGGAAAGAAATCATAAGTGGAAATCCTTTTCTGATCACAATATAGATGCCCTTTTTAATGAATTGTTCAAAGTTATTTCTTCAGAAATCAAAAAAAACAGAAGAAACAACAACGTTCTTTTACTTTTTATTCTCTGCACTGTTTTTATTTTTTGGAATTGGCAACCTATTTTAAAAAACTAACATGGGGAAGTTGATTTTAAATCAACTTCCTTCAACTCTTTATAATCGTACATGGTAACTGCTTACCATGTGCGGGTTGGGTCGGGTTAGCTCATCATGGGTGACCCACTCATCCAACACATGTGATGCACCACATGGAAAAAATCAGAACCATTTTTAGCCATTGATGGTGGATATTAGATTAGGGTAAAATCTAAATCTCCCCTGCCATAGGACTTAACATCTATTAAATAATAGTTTTGATTGGTGTTAACTCAGGATTAATAAACTAATAGTTCAATAAATTTATTAGATAACGAATTCTTTAAAAAAATCTTATTTTTCTCTAAGACTCTATTAAATACATAAATTAATATTAACTAATTTGAAAGTAAATACATATGATAAGTCTATGATTTTTTTTTTTTTAGGTATTGGCATAATGCTTTACCCATTTGATTTGTCAATTTTACTTTTTACATACTTGTCAAATGAGAAATCATTGTTTTATACTATGCACCATGTTAAGAGAAATAATAGAGATATCAGCTTAATATATTACCTATAAAAAGTCTCCTTTAATGAGTTATCATGTAATCGTGATCCAGTCATATAACTCAGCAAAATGATTATCAAGTGACTAATTCTCTCAACAAAATCAAATCGTAATCGTGTAATATAGTTTAATAGAATTACTAAATTCTTTAATTTTACCATCTGCATACTTTGTTAAATTTTTTTTATGAACGTGATATTATCTTTACAAATTAATAGTTTATTAATTTATTAGTAATTAGTAATTCATTGATATATTAGTATTTGCTAAATTAATAAATTTTACATGGAGCGAAAACTATTAATTGATCGATATTCTATTTAAATGGCCAATTAGACACTATTCAAAGATCTACTTTTTCTAGAAAATAACTTTAGCCAATTTCTCATTTTCTCTACATTTTTTCGTAGTTTTAGCTATTCAGATTGATTTAAGTGTTTGAAGTTCCTTTTCAGATACCAAAACTTGTTCTGCTCGACTTGCCTTCAAGTTCAATCCTTCCTTTTCAGATACCAAAACTTGTTCTGCTCGACTTGCCTTCAAGTTCAATCCAAGGGTGATATCAGCATAGAAGGTAAGAACACTTTCAAAATTTAATAAACAAAGAGCCAAAGAGACTTAGTGAATACAAGCCAGTTAGTTTGTGCAATATTATTTATGAGATCATATTCTAGTTCATTGCAAATCAGCTAAAATTCATGCTAGAGCACCTTATTTCCCCCAGACCAATCTGTCTTTGTTCCTTAAGACTCGTGGCTGATAACATCAAAATAGTTATAAGTGCTTCATAAACTCAGAAGCAAAAGACAAAGTGAGGAAGTGTTGGTTGCTCTAAAACTTGATATAAGTAAAGCCTAAGACAGAATTGAATATATGTTTTGTGGAAGGCATTATACGCAAGTTGGAGTTTTCAAATAATATTCAATAGGTCTTATAATAGGATGCATTACATCATCTGCATTCTTCTTCTTGATTAATGATGGAGTTGGAGGTTTACTTGAGCCCCAACGATGGTTAAGATAAGAATGTCCTCTTTCCTCTTATTTATTTCTTAATTGTGCAGATCAATCTGAAAATAATAAGTTAATTTATGGTAGTAAATTTAGTTTTAATGGCCCTATAGTTTGCCACCTATTTTTTTGCTGATGACAGATTGGTGTTTATTGTGTAAATTTTATTGAACTCGCAAGCGTATGAATCTATTGTAGAATATATCAATGTTGATGAGTGTCGATCCCACGAATAGGTGAATTTTAATTACATGTAGAATTAATTTTCTGAGTTGGTGGTTGGATTTATAATCAAAATGACATATTCTATCTATTAATTTAAATTAAAGCGGCGGGACAAACTATTAAAATGAAATGCTTGGGTCTCCAGATCTGTACTCAACATGCATTATTAGCTTAACATTTATTATCAGTACCAATTAAATTATGAAGGGGAATTTTTCACTCCTCATGAACCACACTCTAATAGATATGGTACTAAGTGCTTTCCGTGCCAAATAGTAATAACCTTGCCTAGTGAGACGGTAATACCAACCGATATCTAGACAAGCTTATTACTATTTATCTACGAAAATTCAAAGCAACCACATTAATTAGAGGGGAAGAAAAAGTAAATTTACCAAATTAAGCCTATGGAGCATGTTGATACTTCACCTTTAACCCAAGCTTGAAAGAAAATTAGCTACTCATAATTAAACAGGGGTAAAATGAGAATTTTATTAAAATACATAGAAAATACAAGATAAAGATGGAATTATAGAAAATGGAGCTAAAAAATGAATTTAGGGGTGTCAAATTAGGGGGGATGAGCCCCCTTTTTACAGATACAATGAGTAAATTATGACCATCGGATTAAAATAATTTGGACGCTCAGGATTGCGCCATGTGGCAAGTTCTTATTGGATGGAACATATCATCAGGGCTGTCATTCCATGTATATGCATGTACCGTACGCACCTTTTTTTGGGTCCACTGATATACTGCCACGTCGCCGGTCAACGCCACATAAGCATTTTAGTCCAATAGGATCATGACACGTCATCAGTCAATGCCATATTATCTGTCAATGCCACATCATTCATCCAATCAAATGCTGCCACGTCATCGTACAGTATAGGTGAACAATGCTGTATATGTAAACAGTGCATTTATCTTTTTATGTTCCTCCTAAGGTTTTCGACTGTCCTGAGTTCAAAATTGTTGTCTGTTTTTCTATCTGATCTCTCGTTTATTGTAAAATGACCATAATGTCCCTTAAAATACATAAAATAATTAATTAAAATAAAACATATATAATTAAATCACAAGTGACTTTAAAGACATAAAAGTAGGAATGTCAGTGAGACTTGAAGTGTAAAATGATGATTTTCTCCATTATAAATACACACTTTCTAACACTCAACAGTGTTCTTCCCAAAGAAGCAATTGTTAATGTAACCAACTTAAGATATTTGATATCTATAGTAATGATTCTAGGCATGTCATTACTTTTGAAAAATCATCATTACTTTTTTAGTTCAAACACTCCAAGGAACATCAGAGAGTCGATTAAATGCATCTTAAACCTTGATTTAGAGCATGTTTGGGATTGCTTTATATTATAAAAAAAGTGGTTATTTGACAATCTAACACCCCCAAAAAATGTTTGGTTAACATTTTAAGAATCAGATTATTTAGAAATCTACTTTCTTAAAAATAGAGTAAATAACTATCAAGCAAAAAGTTTCTACAAACATGAAAAGTGACTAGAACTAACTTCTAAGAGTCGGATTATTTCAAAGTTTGATTATTTAGGATAAAATATCTAAAATGTTCTTTTAAATTATTTTAATTCTAAAATTACCCCGCTCATAGTTTTTTAACCAAAATAGATTGCAAATTTCTTTCTTAACCAGAAATTATTAAATTTTTCTCATCACGATTGATTGATGCTAACAATCTGTAATGATCATTTTGCCTTTAGCTAAATTAGAATTTCTCTCATTACGATTGATTGACACTGACAAACTAACTCCAGTGGTCATTCTGCCCCTTGCTAAATCGACTCGACTTCGACTAGCCGAACACAAAGGTAATTTTTAAATTCTTTAGTTTGATTTGTGTTTTTTCCTAGGATTTTTATTCTTGTGGATGATTTTGTTCTAGGTTTTGCGTGTTATAGATTATATGAAGAGTTTAGCTTAATCATGCTTAGATTTAAAATAGTTCTAGTTTCTTGTACTTCAGGAAATTAATTATACTATGTAAAAACCAATCTATTTCCACACTCACATAGGTGAACCTTCATCAAGTGTGTCATGTAGTTTTGACACACTACCATACGCAAAATGTGGCCTATGAAGTTCATTAAAAGTTCAATTGCTCAGCCTAAATTACTACAATAAGAACTATCTCGCCATAGAGAGGACTCATAAATGAAGAAAATCTTTATTGAATAAAAATAAGATTACATAATATCAATAGTTCTATAAGACAACAAGTAACATGTTTTTACCATTATAAACCTACCTTATAGGATCTCCAATCACATAGGTAGGGTTATTATCACTTTTATCTTCTAATTTAGATAATAATTTCATGCCCCTCAATGTGATCTCTAACAAACTCTTATTTAGTGGTTTTGTCAGAGGATTGATCAAATTCAACTCTGATATTACAAATCTAGGGTCAAAACATTTTATTCCAATAGCTACTTAGCAATACTATATCTCGTTTGATGTACTTATTCTTCCCGTTATATATTTTATTCTTAGCTCTTACAATAGTTGCTTGGCAATCACAATGAATTGGCACAACAATAAGATGGTGAGCAAAAAAGGGAAGATTTGCTAAGAGATTTTGAAACCACTCAGCCTTAGAACATGTTTTTTTTTTAAAAAAAAAAAAGTAATTAGCTCGAACTCTATGATAGAACAAGTTGTACACATCTACTTGGATGATTTCCAAAATACTACACCTCCACCAGGGGTGAAAATATAACCACTAGTGGAGCTCATTTGATTCAGAGATCTCATTTGCATCACTATACCCTTCAAGTAATGGTGGAGATCTACTATATTTAAACTCACAATCAATGGTGCCTCTCAAATATCTTAATAGTCTGGCTACTATAGTCCAGTGATCCTCTTTTGGATTTTGAGTAAAGCTACTTAATTTGCATGCAACATATGCAGTGTCAAGTCTTGTACTATTTATCAAGTACATTAGGCTACTAAATATTTGGCTATATCTCACTTAATCAACACTATGTCTACCATTCTTCTATAAGCAAGTATTATCATCATATGGAGTGGACACCGTTTTGCAATCATAATACCCAACTCTCTTCAGTAGCTTTTTTACATAGTGTTATTGAGATAACATAAGGCCATCATAAGTCTTTATGATTTTGATGCCTAAAATCATGTTTGCCTCTCCTATATCTTTTATATCAAAATTAGAGGCCATCATTTCCTTTGTCTCATTAATAGTTCCAATATTGGAACTTAGAATACGCATGTCATCAATATAAAGACATATGATGACAAAAGGATTAGTGTCAATAGATTTAAAATAGATACATTTATTTAAATCATTAATTACATATATATTGGACAATAATACTTGATTAAATTTCTCATACCATTGTTTCGATGCTTGTTTTAAACTATATGGAGGCTAACCAACTTGTATACCTTATGCTTAAAACTTGAAACTACATGGTCTTCAAGTTGATCTATATAGACCTCCTCATCCAAGTCTCCATCGAGAAAGGCAGTTTTAACATCCATTTGATGCACGTGTAGATTAAAAATTGTTGTAAGAGCAATCAAAACTCTAAAAGATGCAATTTAAGCTACAAACATCTATATCTTTCTTTTGTGTGAACCTTTTGGCCACTAATCTTACTTTATATTTATCAGTAGATCTATTAGCTTTTAATTTCCTTTTGAAAATCCACTTGCACCCAAGAAGTTTTGTACTTCAAGGTAAGTTAACTAACTCCCATGCATGATCACTCATGATGGAATATAGTTTATTGTTGACAATTTCTTTCTATAATGGTGTATCTCGAGAAGTCATAGCTTCTATGAAGGTTTAAGGATTATTCTCAATAAGAAAGATATATAAATCATCACCAAAATTAATGGCTTTTCTCATCATTATGCTTCTTCTTGGTTCTACATTTGAACTTTCTGAAGAATCAATTGTTGACTCAGAATAGAGTAGTTGTTTCTCGATGTTAGTCTTTTTAGGAAAAGCAAATTTAAAGAACTAGCATTCTTGGACTTAATGATAGTATTAGCCTTAAATGAGATACCTTCAACTTGCAGTACCAAAGACTTATAAGTAGCACTGTTTTGGGCATATGTTATAAACATACATTTGATAGTTTTTAGTCCCAACCTCATTCTTTTAGGATCCAATTTAAAAACTCTAGCATGACACCTTCACACTTAGGGCATGATAAATTAAGCTTATAGTATCTCCATAATTTATAAGGTGTCTTATATATTTTCTTATAAAGTATTCTGTTTTAAATATAACCAATAGATAACTTAACTTCCTCCCACAAGTTCAGTGGTGTCTTATAACTTATTATCATGGCATTCACCATATTCTTCAAAATTCTATTTTTCTTTTTAGCTACACCATTAGATTCAGGTGAATAGGGAGATGTTACTTCATGAATGATATCATAATTCTCATAATAAGCATTTAACATACTTGAATTATATTCACCTCTTCTATTAGTTCTTAATATTTTAATTTTTCTTATTAAATTGATTTCAACTTCACTTTTATAGATTAAGAACTTTTCACTTATTTTATTTTTATTCCTCCATAAATATATTTTGCATAACTTGAGAAATCATTAATAAAGGTAATATAATAGCATTTGCCTCCTTTGGTCTTGATCTATTTCAAATCACCAAGGTAGTTATGAATTAAATTGATAAGTTCAGTTTCCCTATGTTGAACTTGTTTACATGTCTTCTTGTGGATTTAGGTTCCACACATGCCTCACATTTATCATTAAACAAGCTTAAATTAGATAATAAATCAAGTTCTTTAATTTTCTTAACATAAGAAAAATTCACATGATCAAGTCTCCCATGCCAAAAATTAATAGAGTGAATAATATAAGTAGAAGAAGAAGCCTTTTTATTCATTATGATATTAAATATATTGAGTTTGAAGAGTTCTCAAGAAAAATACCATTTCCTAACAAATATCCCATTTTTTTTTCATTATAATTTTATCATCCTTGAAGGACACTTTAGCCCCAACTATGCCAAGCATATAAACAGACACCAAATTGTATCTGATTAGAGGAACATGGAATACATTACTTAGTGAGAGGTTTTTCCCATATGTAAGCTTGAGAAGAATTTTACCCTTGCCTAGGTAAATGACTTTTTCTCCTTCCCTCACTGAAGTATAGTCAAAGAAATAGTTTTTATTGTTATATATATGTATTGTTGTGCTAGAATCAATCTCTCAATCCTTGCTTCCATCCACCATGTTCACCTAAGAGACAACTACAACAATAATGATGCCATCTTCTTCTCTTTCGACCACATTGGCTTTAGGAGGTTTTTGTTGTCTCCCATTCTCTAAGCTTTATGCCTACATTGATTAGCATAATGTATGATTTTTCCATAAATAAAACAATGATCTTTCTTCCTAGCAATGGACCTTTTGGGGTTGTTAGGGTATTTATTATTAGGAGTGTTCTACTTTTTATTAAGTTGAGAGCGTACTTTATTAAATTTGCATTGGAATGAAATTTCTTGCTTATCAAACGCATCTCTAATTCTTTTCTTCTCCTAAATCCCAATATGTATAATTACATTTTCAAGACTCACTCGTTTCTACTTATGCTTTAAGGTTTTAATATAATCTTTCCATGATTCTGGAAGTTTCTCAAGTAAACAACCAATTGCAAATCATTCAGGAAGAAATATTTCCTTTTTTTAAGATTGTTAACCACTATGTAATATTTATGGATTTGGTCATACCACGGATTTGGTCAGACATAGATTTACCATCCACCATCCTAAAATACAAAAAATTACCAATATGATATTATTGAGTCCCAACATCTTCAACCGTATATTTTTTTTTCTTAAGTAGTGCCCATATCTGTAATGCATGCTTATACGGATAATAAACATCATAGAGTGAACAAGCAATAGTATTCAATATTGTGTGCCTGTAGACCTTATTACCAATATTCCAATTCTGAAGTTTCTTTTCATAATCTTCAATGCCTTATTCTAGTGGTGATAACTGTAGATAGTCAACAAGGTTATGAACATCCAGTATGTCGAAGACCTTTTCTTGCTAATGTTTGAAATTTTTTCTATTGAACAATCTTGGAGGAATTTGGCAAGTTTTTTTTCAACAATGATAATGGAAGCAACTGAGGGAAGATTGGCAGTGAGAACAACAAGTGCAGGGGTTGCAAGAGCAACATGTCTAATAGCTGATGAAAATAGATCTTGTAAAGGAATATCACTCGTACTTGGTCTTAAGATTGTTGGAATTTTAAGACATAAAACATCAAATCTCTTGCCAATGTTTGAAATTTTCTTTGTTGAACAATTCAAATTTTAGAGCTATTTGGCAAGTTTTTTCCAATGATGATAGCAAAAGCAACTGCGGGAAGATCAGCAGCGAAAGCAGCAAATAGTCTTAAGATTGTTGGAATTTACAGTCAATGCGTGCGACAGCATTGTCCTTTAGACCAAACTTCATGCCTTAAGATGCAATATCTCGATGCAAGGAGGACAAACAAAGATGGCATTGTGCTTTAGACCAAATTCCGTGCCTCAAGATGCAATATCTTAGTGCAAGAAGGATAGACAAAGGTGGTTTGATCTTCAAAATATAATGATAGGCAAAGGTTGTTTGATCTTTAGAATATAATGATAGACAAAGGTGGTTTGATCTTCATAATATAATGACTCGTATCTCTTTGCAAGAAGTACAGACAAAGGTATAGTCTAATATATACGGCTCTTTAAATAGGGCTCGGTTTGATGCATGTGGGCTTCCTCTTTATGAGTTTATTATCATACTATATTAAGTTTCTATATATAAATCAATTTATGCTCTCTTGTCTAAGCAATGTGGGATATTGGTAATTTAAAATACCACCCAATTTCTAACATCACTTGTGTCTTTCTCTTTGGAGCATAGCTTTTCACATATAGTTATAAGTATTTCCCCTCTCAAAGTTGTATTATACTTTTCTTTTGCCACTCCTGGGACATGCACTCACCTTTCATCGTCTAATCCTCTCCATTAATTACTTATTTTTGTCATTTTCTTCAAATTAACATCTATTGCATTAATTAATTGCGACATTAATTTTTTTTTTAAAAAAAGAAAATGGGATATATACTAGTTAGTGATGATTGAAATAATATTCCTAGCTATCATCACTTTCTTTGTCTTTGCAGACTTTGTCCGCAGGTTTAGTGGTCGCTGATGACTTGAAATATACTCTACAATTCTTTTGTTGACACACACACACAACTTAATTAATTAAACTAAGGTAACATTTATATTTTAAATTGAAGTAGGAATCCTCAAGAGTAGGAATCTTGGAATTGGAAGTATAAAGTGAGAGTGGGAGTGGGAGTGGGAGTGGGTTGTTTACTTACATTGGAATGAAAGTATGGGATTAAAATTAGAATCTAATTTAGGTGTTTACATTATCTTAAATTGGGAGTAAATGGTTTTAAATTATAGTTTTAGCCTTATTGAAAGAAGTATAGTTTTTAATTAACAAATTAATAAAAAATATATTTGAAAAATAATATATTTATTTTATTATATTTATAAATTAATAATAATTAATAATATTATTAATTATGTAAATCATAATTTTTTATTAATTTTAATTTTAATTATGTAAATAGAAAATTATTGATAAGAGCAACATAAATGAAACATTATTATTAATAATATAGCACAAAATTAATATTTTCTTATAATGAAATATTTATTATTATTAATTACTAGTATTAAATAAATATAATACTATTATTTTAAATAAATATAATAATATAATATTTTTAAATAAAAATAGTATATATTAATATTATTAATTATTTATTAATATAATAATATTATTTTTAAGTAATTTTAACTTAGAATCAATGTATATTATTATTTTTAATAAATGTAATTTAAAAAATAATCTAATAATATTATTTAAATAAATATGATATTATTTGTTTTATTTTATTAAATATAATATAAATATAATAAGGGTATAAAAGAAAGAGGGGGAGTGGATTCCTAAAAATCTCACTCCCCACTCTATAAACTTGCAAGTGAATACTGGAATAAGATAAATCAACACTCTTCATTCCCACTCCAATAAATAAACATAATATAAATTGTTTATGGAATAAAAAATCATCACTTAATTTTTGCAATTCGTTTATTTGGAAACTGAATTTATTATGCTTTGTATGCAAATTTGTCTCCAATAGCTATCTTCGGTTTATAAAATATGCAGAAAAAGATGCAAATTTGTCTCTAATAGCTATGTTCGGTTTATAAAATATACAGAAAAAGATATTTTGGGAAGAAACAGTTCATATGAATTGTTTAAAATATTTGAATAACCTCTTGACTATTTCACTTGTTACTGTTATGCAAGAAGCTTCTGAGTAAACCTAGGCCTAATCTTCCGTTTTCTTCCCCTTCTCAAAAGGAAGCCAACGAGAAAATTACCGCATTCAATTAATTGAAATTTTGAGCTAAATTCAATTCACTCGCGCATAAATTCAGGTTCGTTTTCTTTTCTTTACCAAATTACTCGCCTTATTTGATGACGCTTCAAGGAAGATTGTTTTGCATGATTTAATTATTTGTTTGTTTGTTTCATTTTTTTTTTATCATTTTGTCAGTCTAGTTAATAGCTTTGACTAGTAAAATGGCCTGTTCGTAAATATGCTTGAAACTACTTGACGAGGTCATATTTGAGTGTCCATTATGATTAAGCCCACTGGGCTAGATGACTTGTTCTGGTGGGTATTGGAGCTGCTTGCCATACATGATCCATCTGGATCATCTCTGAAAATTAGAACTTAAATTAAAACATTGGAATTCAGTAATTAGTTTTTGGCTCCTAGTTAGCACTGGCCGGGTCTATTAATGAAGCTAGTTTGGAATTTTTTCCCCCTTTATTAGGATCTCGAACTCGCTTTCAATATGATATTGACATATGTAGGAAATTCTTGAAGCAAGCAGATTTCACTTGGAAGGTATTTATTGATTCAGAGTTAGAGGGAAAATTAAATAGAATGTTTCTAAATACAACAACTACTAGTGACTATGCTTGAGCACCATTTGAGAGTACTGAAACATCTACCACCAATCCTATTCTTGTTGAAGATAAAGTACTATTAATTGTAAAGAGTCTGTTCCCATTGAAGCTATTAAAGAAAGAATAAGGAAAAAGAGCGACTATAGAAGGGAGGAAAGTGGGAGGAGCTATAAAGCTGTCAAGGCAAATTGATCGTCTTGTTGATGTTGTGGAGATGAAAGTCGACGCTCAAGAAGAAGATCGTGTTAGTAGTATTCCTGAAGGTTGAGAGATTGAGAAATAACTTTGATTACAATAGCTGTTTAAATATAGGTCTATATAAAGATTAAATTTTTGCATTTTTCACTTAATTTATTAAATTTTTTGAATTAAAAATAAACATTAATCAATTTAATAACATATGTTATAATTTGTGTATATTACGGCCTGTATATAATAATTTTTTAGTTGAAAAATATTAAAATTAATTTTATTGCAAAATAAAATAGTTAACGAAAATGATTTAAATATGTAATAGAGAAAATAGAAGATACTATAAAAAAATAACCTGTAAATAAAAAATATTTAATTAATAATATTCTAAATAAATTACCAAAAAGAAAAAAAGTACATCTTTGTCATTGCACATAAATATTACATTTTTTATTTTCACTTACTAGACATGTGTAGTAGATTATTTGAGAAGTGATAGTGAAACAGTTTTCATTTACCAGAGACCTTGCTAAGTTATTTGTAAAGTTGATTTTTTGAAATCAATGCAGAAGTTGATTCCTTCGGAAGCAAAATTAATCCCAAATATATCCATTGTCTCTTATCATGAGCAATATCCGAGCCTTCCTTCAATGCTAGACAAGAACAAAAAATTCTTTTTCAACACATTAAAGGACAAGATTCTACACAAGATTAAAGATTGGAAAGCTAAGGGTATTCAGAATTCAATTTTATCCGCTTAGTTCGTATGATCTGTAAAAATTCAATATATAGATTGGTGGATTGGATTTGATTAAAAATTTAAAAATCCACAATCAGTGAATTAAATATAGATTTACTTCTATAAATCTATAAAAATCCGTGAATCCGCCAAAAAAATAAAAATTATTTATTTAATTTAAAAAAAACTTGTAAACGTAGCATTAATACTTACTAATAAATAAATACATAAATAAATAAATAAGTTAAATATAATTACCTTAACACTATATTATATCTTATCTGATAATAATATATAATAAAATATAATTGAATAAACAAATATAACTTCCTAAAAAGTTAATTCTCATATATTGATCTAAACAAATGAGATTTTTCTTTTTGGTGTGTTATATTTTGAAACTTTGAATGTATTTTCTAGCTTATTTTAAACAATTAATTTATTTAAATCTTATTCAATTTTGAATTTGATCAGTAGTAAAATCATTTTTATATTAATTTTTTTATTTAATTAATTCCTGGTTTGGAAAAAATTGAAAATCTTTAGTCCGTAAACCAATTCGTAAAATAGTAAATTAGATTTTGATTAGGTCAAATCCGCATCTGATTGGCAGATATATGAATTAGATTTGGATTAAATTTCACCAATTCGTAGATTACATTGGATTGGATTGAAAATTTATAATCTACATAATCGTGGATTGGATATGGATTGATGTTCAATCCATAAAATTTGATTTGCAAACACCCTTATAGAAAGCTAAAGTCTTCTCAAGCAGAGAGATATTGATCAAAGCTATTTCTCAAGCTATCCCCACATATGCTGTGAGTGTATTCAAACTTCCTCTTAGCTTTTGTGATGAATTGCAAAAAGTTGGATGAAGAGCAAGAAATCGAAGAAATTCTATTTAAATTAAAATTTATTATATTTAGGAAAATTTTAATTAATTTATATTCTAGCTTAACGTGTTGCCTATTTAGAGTTTTATTGTTTAAATATTACTTACTTGAGTTGCATTTTTAATTTAGCTATGAGTCTTTTTAAAGTATGTTCTCTAGTCAAATAAGGATAAATTATTGTTAGGATAAATAAGTGTGTTTGACTTTCATGAGGAGGCGTTGGTTATTTGTTATTGATTATTTCATGGAATAAAATAACAGTTATGTCGAAACGTTAGTATAAGATAAATCGAGTCTCAGGGTGTCATTAAGGCAAAGATTGTTGGCTTTGTCGAACACCCTTAAAACCATGGAGAGATGAAGTTAAATGGTTGAATGTCTATTTTCTGAGCACTAATTGGTTTTTAGAGGAATTTGTAACCTTTACTTTAAAACTCTACAGTTAAACATGCTAATGGTGGGTGACCTACTGGGAAGTTACAATAAGAATCATGCTCTGTTGGGGCGTGGCCTACTAACATCAATTCAATGATAGGTGATCTACTGGAAAGTTGCAATAAGCACCTCAATCCAACATATCATGCTTTGTTGGGGTGTGACTTGCTAGAAAGTTTCAATAAGCACCTCGATCTAACATATCATGATTTGAAAGATTATAAACAAGAAGTGAATAAGCTATGGAAATTGACTAGATCTATTCCAGCATAAAGACCATAACGCCATTGGTGCTTTCCAACTTGTCCATCCATATATAAATCTATCTTAACAAAAGCTGAGTTCGAGGGATGGGTGGTTTTCTGTTGGTCAGTTTGGTTAGTCAGGACTAATCTAATTCACAATCGTTTTCGAGGAACGGGCCTCGAGAAGTTGTTGCTAGAGCTGAGAATTTAGTGAGTGCATTTAGTTCTGGGTACTCTGCAAAGTGGAATGAACAGGGAGCATTAAGCCAAATAAACCAAGCCTCCCCTGGCAAAGTCCTCCTCCATCATGGCATAGAGTAAGCCATCAGTATTAAAGATGACTATACTGGCATTAAAGTATTAATTCGAAATCCAGAGGAAGAAGTTTTGGCAACATATCTATTTACAAGATGATTTTTCTGGAGATGTGGAGATTGTGGAAGTTGTTACTGTGCAAAAAGAAAAATTAATTATGTTGTTCACTTCATTAAAAAAAAAAAAAAAATTGCAAGCAGACGTGAATGAGGTAGTTAATCTCCAAAATTCAAGAAGTCTTATCCTCCTCTAAAAACCCTTTCAAAGTAATCTTTGCTCCATGACGTTGTAATGGAAAAATTCTCAAGTACTCTTAGAGCATTGTTATTTATTTATTTATTATTATGCTTATGAATCATTCAATCATAATAATATGTATACACATATAATAAATAATGAATGAAATAAAAATAACAGTCTAAAAACATTAAAGACTTTCTCCTTATACCTGCATTAAATTAATGAAAATTCAGCTTTCATTAAAAAAAAATTAAACCATTTTTCCCCTATTATTTGATTATAACTCGCAATTCTCACTTGAATCTTCATTATGATGCTGAATGATAATTTTTTTTTTTTCATTTACGAGCAGTATTTTATTCTATAATATATTAAAATACGATATCAAAGTTTATTTTCCTTATATCTTAAATTCTTCCTTTATTTTAATAGCTTAAAAGTCCCTCGTTAAAAACTTTTTCTTCATTTAATATGGATAATGATGACAATTTTATAAATTGTGTTGGCAAAATTCAACGTCTTCTGTTTGAGCCAAAAAGTTGGCATGAGGTGACAAATAACGTTCATTGCATCCAACATTGTTGATGCTCTTTGACCATTATACCCCAAAGAAAAAAGGCTCCAGTTATTTGAATCTTTCCCTGTTTGACTTGACATGGTTAGGATTTTGAACTTGAAAATTTTATCAAATTACTAATTAACCAAATAGTCTAATTACAAGGACAAAGACGGTAACAACGATTGTTTTCGTTTGCAATAAGCAATATACAAAAGAATCATACAATTGAATTAATAATTCCTTGAGAAACTCAACCTGCACTTCAAAATCGAATAATTGTTCCCAATCAATTACATAGAAAAATTCAGTACCGAACGATGGTCTCGAAACAGTTTACCCCATCGAACTCCAGCGCAAACCTCGGCAGCTTCCTCGGATTCTGTTTCTGCTGCTTTATCTTGTTAACGTCATTCGCCGGCGGTGGCGGTGACGTTGACGTTGACCTGCTACTGTCTTGGTTCTTCTTCTTAATACGATCACTAACGTTGTTGTTGTTGTCGTCGTCCTTTGGCTTCGAGAACTTGAGTTTCTGGCCGTACGATTCGGCGCACAAGGCGTCGAACGAGCTGAAAATCGACATCATCGTCGCTGATTAACTTTCGATGGGAGAAACTGAATGAATTGCTTTGTAATTGATTTTGAACTTCAGTTTGTTGTCTTTATAGATTTTCAAAATCCGAACCCGATGACGATAAGATTTCCTAAGAGGGGAAGGTATTTATACTGCAAATCATAACCCATATGGGAGGGAACCATCTGGAAGGGCGGTGTGTTTGCGGAAACGAACTGGAAGGGGCTGCGGAGTACGTGTCATGTTAGTATTCGATTCGATTTGACGTGGTGGCAGGTCAATTTGGATGGACCGGGAGGACTCTGTCAACGCGTTTCTTTGACTAAAGAATTAGAAATTCGCAATGGTACATGTGGACGTAGTTGAATTACCAATATGAATTAGCAAAAGTCCCACTTGTGAATTTTCTTTTTTTTTTCGATAAAGCCAATTGTGATATTTAGGTAAGAGTTTTAGCCGCCAGCAGCACAGAAGGAAGATGGGTTTGCTGCGCCGTTTTGGCATTTTGGTTTTCAAAATCAAAAAACGGATTAAAAATAAATTCAGGGTAATATAAAGTTTATAAACAATCCCAAAAAGTTGATTCTTATCCGTTGCCTCTCAGTCACCCGTCAAAATTTTTCACACCATTTCTCTCCTGCCCAAAAAAATCTTAAAAAAATAAAAGCAATATTTGCTCATAGCTTCTCTCCTTTAATGTCTTTCGATCTCTTGAGGTTCTCCCTCATGCACACCTATCGCTGAAATGACAGATTTGGAAAACAATTACAAGGCCGACGATTTGGAAGAGTTAAATGACAACGAATAATTGATATTGTAACCCGAACTGAATTTGAATCTTTAGCAAACTAATTTTTTAACTCATTTACGTTGAATTCTCAAAATCGAATGGGTTGTAATTTGAATTAAAACTCATATAAACCTGAAACTCTCACTTCTAATTCTACTTGAAAAAAAAAGTTAGGGATTAATCCTTCTATAATGCGTTAACGATGTAGTTTTTGTAGATTAAAGTCATAAATAATTTTATCTGTAAATTTTTTACGGAGTTAACATGGTAATGGGACGTTGATAACTTTATAAACTTCAGGTAAATAACTATAAAGAAAAAAAAAAGTAGTGTATTTTTTATAATTGTAAAATATTAAACGATCGGTGAATATTTGTCAACAAAAAAAAAAGCGTAAACATAAAATTATTTATTTTTTATTTTCCAATTGCTACAACGTGATAGTCGGCCAACACGACCGAAAGAAATGGGGTACTTGTCATCATGTTATTGGGACAGAAGCCAAATTTTCTAGAGAGAAAACGGCGGGCCCTAGACACAGTCCGCGTCTAGGTGGGGGATGAAGTTTGGCCTACTTGCTCTGCTTTTTCACTGGAATCATCCATTCTATGTCCATGTTTATCCGATCAAAAATGATCGTTTTTGGTGTTTATCCTACTTACTTTCTAAAGAATTTTAATGAATTTCATGTGGTTCCTCTCACGTTTTTTTTTTTTTATATAGTAATATACAATCAGAATTTTATTACGACTTTTATTTATAATTCTACTTTTGGCACAATCTGAATTTTCTACCCTAACTTAATATCAAAAAAATATCTATTCAACCTCAATTTATAGAGAGATAATTTTATCAATTGGGTAGGGGAACCCATACATTCAAGGTGCACTCGAACTCATGTACTCAAGGTCCCTGTATCTTTTTGATTTGACATACGCAATCAATAATTTGTCCTCATCCTTCTTGAACGAAAACCATTGGTGTTGCCGGGAGCCCAAAAGTGAAGGGTAAATAGGGTTCGAGAGTGCCACGATGTCCATAGGGTTTCCAAAAATTTTAGGGTTATTAAATAAACGAAGGGATTATTTGAATCTATTAACATAACCACTAAGGCTAATTTGTAATAAAAAAATTTATTACTAAAATGCTCACATTTAAAATTACCATTATAAACAGCACTATATATATATAATTGCTTGTTTACTCTCATCTTCTTATTCAACGTCATTTTTTTCAATTTACTCATTTTATTAAATTTATTTTTCCTCATCTATGATTTTGTTAATGGAACAAAGATTTATCGTTGGTAAAATTCTTCTTGACGTCGACCTATAGTTTCTCTCTTTCCAACTTTGAATTGGACAATGAACTCGCTCCCTAATTTGCTGCAGTCTATGTATGAAAAAAAAAAAATCTAGGCAGGAACGGTTAATTTCTTGATTTTTTTTAATTAAGTATAAATGCATATGTTAATATATTATCAGTTTTTTTTTTAATTTTAAAGGTATTTTTCCAAATGCATGAAGATTAGGGGGGGAAAACTAAAAGTAAACCATAAAATTGAAGGATTTGGACCTGAAACTGTTATTGAAGGATGTGGGCATGAAACTATGATGGATAATAGTCTATAAATAAAGAAGAAAGGAATAAGAGATGGAATAAATAATGAAAAAGCTGTAAAAGGAAAGGATAAAAGAAATAATTATAATTAAGCTTGGTAAGGGCATTTTAGGTATTAAAATGGGTTTATGTAGTAAAATTTTATATTTTGGATTTTAACAATGAACTTATTGAATAAATGAATTTCGTGAGTATTTTAATGGGTTCAAATAGTCTATCATTAAATAAAATATGAAAAATTAGTATAAAAAATTTATATTGACACATATACAATTAATGTTTAAACTTTAAATATTAAATAATAAAATAATTTAAGAGTTCCTTGTGATGGCGCACTAATCTTTGATAGCCTAGTATTTTAATGCTTAGAAATTTTGCGTCGGTGGGGCTCTTTAGCCTTATAATTATTTTCCTCCATAAATTTTATATATATATATATATATATATATATATATATATATATATATAGTATCGACATTAAATAATAGTGTTAGTAATTCTTTTTTTTTTTTTTTATGATTGGTTTGATAGTAATTTATTATTTAAATTTGACTCAGAAAATTTTCCTCGGACTCTACCTCTGGCAGTTGCATAGAACTAGATACAACAAATATTTTTATTTAAATATTAATGACGGCAACACAAGGTACAGAACAATCTATCAGATTCATGAATTGTTTATTCCTATTCCTGTATTTTTAGTGCTAATAAATGGCGAGGCAAATGACATGAACAAAAGAAGTCTCTTTAATGCGTTGAAGCTGAAAAATTCAAACGAAGTGGGAATAACTGAAACAGAGAAAAAGATTAATTGGGCAAGCAGGAATCAGTGGCTTTGTGATGTAGGATCCTTAATCTAACATTAAACTTAATTATATGTTATGAATTATTATATAAGATTAAGTTTAATTAAAAGTGATATATTAAGATTTTTAGTAATTTAGGCTTTAATGTATAGAGGTAGGCCTTTAATATATATAGACTTAAGGCTAATTTTTATTTCTATGATGGTTTGAAATATAAATAACTAATGATAATAGGAAAAATTATTAATATAAATTATTATAATCCTCAAGTCATAGGTAACATTCTATTTTCTTCTAACATCTTATAATCAGAGAGAAGGTAGTAAAAAGTTTAAAGTATTTTCTTGGATAACAAGCTGATCTGGAGGGCTAATCACAAGACTGTAGAGAGTAATTACTCATTAATTAAGGATTATGGATTCAAATATGTTTTCACATATTTAACAGTTTGACATGATTTAAAAGTAATTTTTAATTCTTAAGTATAAAAGTGTTTTGTTATAGTATAGCTCGGTGAGTTTGAGGTCGCTCCACAGAGAAAAGACTTAATTTGTTTATTTTATTTATCTAAAAATGAAAATAAAACTTGAATGTATGCAACTTAATTTAAGTGGAACTATGAAATTAAATTAGTTATGGTTATGGATCCACTCTTAGTAGTCAATAGAATTTAACAAATTCTTTTTGCCATTTTTATTTAGATTTATTGTCCAAAAGATTAATTGTATAAATTCATATTATTTTCCCATTAATTTTATTATGGATTAAGTATTTATTGTGCTAAAATTTAATTTGTCTACAATAAATCAAAATACCATTTTACCATACCTTATATTAAGATATTAAGAATATATTGTGCTAAACTCCATTATTTGTCTACAATAAATCAAAATTTCAAAATGTAAAATATGTATAAAATTAAATAGAAAATCATTTAATTTATACAATTAAAAATAGAATTTGATTAAATTATATTTATTTTCTAAGAATTTAACCTTACCCTTACTAGTATTATTTAACTAAGCATAATTGAAATAAATATAATTATTAAAATTAAATCACTCATAATTAAAAAGAATAAAAACAATTAAAATTGAAAATAAAATTAAATTTATATATAAAAATAATTATGCAAAACATTAAAACACACCTGAAAAATAAGAGTACAAGTAGATTGAGAGAAATTGAGAAGAAGAGAGATGTCCAAAAACATAAAAATAAGGCTCTATTTATATAAAAATAAATTCATAATCTAATATTTTGTGGTCCATTATAAGCTTGATGCATGCGCTCCATACAACCATTAAATTAATATCCAATGACTAATCAAACTTTAAAAGTCAACATTACACATGGCATCATATAAAGCGTCTGATTCAATCAAAGAACGGTTGAGATTTGGGGGGTTAATGAATAGATTGGGTTGACCCAAATGCAAAAGTTAGGATCCTCCAACTTGCTTCACTAATCATTGCCACGTGACACGATTGTGGGCATTAAATTATGAATGGTTGAGATTTAGTCAAAATTGTTATTCATCCAATGCATGTATATCTATTGTAAGCTCATTTTATCATCCAATCAATGCTTGGTCAACAGAAAAAGTCAACTTTCCTTATAAAAACTCAATTTTAAGCTGATCTTGATTCATCTTAAGATTTTTGAATTTTCGAAATCTAAATTTGACATCCGTTCATTTGTTTAGAGTCTCAAATTGTATGAAATTATTATTTTTACTTAATAAACACACAACAATAGGTAAAATCAAATATTTAAAAAAATAATTAAAAATTCACAATATGTTACATAATTAAAAACATAAATTATAATATAAGCACAAAATGATAGTTTTACCCTTTGATGAACATACACCTTTTAAGTCTAATCATAGTTGATTCTTGTTGATACAATATGAATGTTCTTAAATTTTAGATAATGGTTTTCACAAAAAAATTATTGTTCTAACATGTCAATCTAAGAGAGATGGTGGCTTTAGATTTTAGTGTTTCACCCAAACTTTGTTGGCAAAATAGGGGTGGAGGCTGCTTCATTTCCAAAGCTCTATTGTCTATCTTTCCTAAAGCTAAACAGTATAAGACACAATAGTCACTTCTTGAGTGCAAGCATGGACTAAAATCCTTCTTTCGTTTGGTGAAATATTTTGTTGGGCACGAAGTTGTAGAGAAAGGATATTAGATGGAGGAAATGGGGAAAAAGCTTTGATTAATGGCATAAGTGGAGAAGGGCAGCAGAAGTGGATTGATAGGGTATAAAATATTAGATGTCATTTTAGTACCGAATTAAGCGAATACGATTAAGTTATGTTTTAATTAAAGCATGATTGGATCTTGTTTTAATTAAAGCATGATTGGATCTTGTTTTAATCTAAACAACTCAATGAGATTTTAATAATGCTTTAAAAGTAAGATTAGATGATTTTTTAATCTAAATGACTTTATAGGAGACATTTTGATAGATAATTCCAAATGAATATAAAAGAGAACATTTTATTGAATAATTGAAGTTGAAGTTATGAAAACAATAACAAAACTTCTCTATTTATGATAAAGTAAATTTATTTCTCCAAGTTAACTTAAAAATGACAAACTAAAACATAATTATAAAAGAAAAAAAAGACTGACACACATGTTATAATGGACTCTAATTAAAAACAGAAAAAATCAAAATATCTAAAATAATAAAATACTAAAAATCTTAAGATATCATCCGACATCACCTAATATGTTTAGCCCTATTTGCCCACAATCTTTCCTACTCCTAGTGAGTTCAAATATCAAAAGTGTTGTTAGATATACAGTAGAAGCAGGTTATATGTCGAATTAATTCATCAGCTTTTTTCGGAAATTGATGTCCAGCAAATTCTCATTCCCAAAGTTAGCCAATGAAGAAGATCAGGTCTCCTGATATTTTCTGGAAGGGAGTTCATTTCAATGTAAAGAGTGCACAGCTTTGGCATTTTAGCTAGCATTATGACTTGTAAAAACCTTGTAATGAATCGAATATATCGCATTTTGTGAGGTATGACCATCCCCAAAATTAAGATTTTTCTATGGAGAGCTCTCTCTGATTGCTACCAAATGCTGAAAGAATTGCAAGATTCTACCAACTAATATGTGCCAATAATGTTGTAAGAAAAGCGGAGGATGTGTTCGTGCTAATTTTTGGGTGAAAAATATGTAATGTATGTTGGAAAATCTCTAATTTTGCTGAGTTGATTAAGGGTTTTCAGAAGATCTAGTATCTGGGACTTTTTGCACTATAGTGTCTCAGCATTAACTAAAACAGAGATTGAACATACAAGTGGCTGTTTTGACGTGGGCATTTTGGGGTGCTAAGAATGAAGTTTTGTTTCAAATAAACAAGTCAGGTTGGTTAAAACTGAATGCGGATGCTGCAATATGTAAACAATAGAATTTGGATAGGCTAGAAGATGCTGCATCTAGTGAAAAGCCGTAAGCCATCAATTTTCGGCATTCAATCTGCCAACTAGGTTTAACTGATGCCTCTCATGATTGAATCAGATGTTCAAAATGTGGTTAATACGGTGCATGGCAAAGCAAGCAGCCTCAAAGAAATTTTCTGGGTGTTATCTGAGATCCAAGATGAGACCAAAGATTTGAATCTTCTTAATATTCATTTTAGGCCAATAGCCTGCAATGCATTTGTCATCATTTAGCCTAAGTTGCTTTGAAGTTTTAAGGTTCGAATCCTCCTCTAGGCATCTTCTCTCTTCCTCCTCTTAAATTTTCAAGAATTCATTGACACGTATAATTAATAATGAAATTAAATTTTACGTTATAATCTTATTTTTTAACTCATAGTAACCCAAATTTTTTTCTTTAATTATTACGATTTTCTCTCTCTTCACAAATAAATTAGAATTTTAATTATAGCGATTGTAAAGAATTCAGAACTATAGCTATAAAACCCCAAAAAGCAATCAAACAACAACTTGCCTATGGCTACGGTCCTTGCTTTTTTGGATCTTTTCGGCTTCTAGCTTTCTTGCACATATGCATCTTCCAAGCAATAAAAAGGGGTATCTCAAAATTGGATTAAAGCTACTGCCAAAGCAATGACGAAATTCTAGGAAAAAAACTTGATGTCCCTCTTTCTCATCCTACATGGATGGAATGATTTTTCTTACGGTCAAAAACCGTCCACATGTTGTGTTTGCTTGACTTTTGTGGTTTTCTTCCAGAGTGTAGGAGCTCATTTTCCCGATATTGTGTTTGCTTGACTTTTGTGGTTTTCTTTCAAAGTGTAGGAGCTCATTTTCCTGTTCACCGCTGTACTGTTTGTGGAGTTGCAACTCTTTTTCTTTTTTTTCAAATTCTGAGTTCGCAGCAAAGCATTCCAAATGTGCCAATCAAGCTTGTTTGTTTTGTTGCTTTTCTGGGTTTGCAACTACTGTTTTGAATTCTTTAAAATTGCAATAATTAAAATTCTAGTTTTGTGAAGGGGGAGAAAATCACAATAATTAAAAAAAAAATTTGAGCTACCATGAGTTAAAAAAATTAAGAATACAACATTAGATTTAATTTGAGCCCTTCAATTTTATTAAATTACTCGTCAATGAAGCCTTGAAAACCTAAGAAGACTAAGAGAAAAAATACCTCAAATCATCTTTTTTGACCTTTGATGTTTTCATGTTAATAACTTGCTTGCCTTTTAGAAGAAAAAAATCATACACACACATATTAGCTCTTATGTGTGTTCGCCTTTCATGTGAATTTGATATAAATGAATTGTACTCCCTGAATCCTCATTTCCCAACTACCGGTACGCAATTTCTAGCTGCCATTTTGCATGCTGAAATTGACACCTTTTACTGGATGTTAATGTTTTGGCAATCAACCAAACATAGTAACAGGCAGGCTTGCAGTTTTCTACCACAGTACCATAGTCACGTAAATATTACCTGCTTGGTTTTACAGTTCAATTTAGGGCCCGCCTATTTGGTTCTCAATTTAGGAGGTAGTGAAGTGGCGTGATTTTCAACCCAAACCGAAGCAAATTTTTAACTCAAAATCTCAAACCGTCCCCAACTGAACTTAATTCGATCTGGGATTAAAGATTCGGATACAATATTAGAGATGGCAACGAATGAATGTTGATGGTGCATATTGAAGTAGATGATGGAGAATGACAAGATGAATTTTATTTACACAGAGCGTACTATAGTTTGCATGAAATAAGTTTCAATTTCCAGTTAGTAAAAACAGTTTTCCAGGCGAGTGTTCCAATATCATCCACTCCAGACAAACGAGGCAAAGACAAGAATACTGCAAAATTTACATTTTATCAAGCATTTTCATTATCAGAAGCTGCGGACTTACCTATATTAAGAATTGAGGAAAACGGCTGACAATTTGTGGAGCTACATATAAGGGGATAGCAATTTTAATTATGAGGCAGAAGTGAATATCTGTATCCATGGTAGGAGAAACTGACTGCCATTGGCAAAATTAACTTGACTCTCTTCCTAAATCTAAAGGAAGTTTAAAGGGAACAATTATTGCTGATACAATGTCATTAGTTGACTAATAAAACATCTTTGCAAATTGTTTAAACACGAAAGCCACCACTAGTAGTTATGCAAGATGTAAACTAAAATAACCAACAGCCTAAGCATCAAGTTATCTCAATTATCAGCAAGACAAAACCTACACAGAAGACTTGTCAATAGGAAGCTTTCAGGATTCTGCATATAAACTAAATGTCAAAAAAGATGCAATGCAAAATCTTCAAAGTAGCAGCAAAAATGCATAATCTCTAAAAGGTAGAACACTTGGCAAAGCAGAAGACATGTTCAAGATCCACAAGGGGAAAAAAAAATCTGAGCCAGCAAAAAAATCAAGAGACTTTTGGTTTCTGTGTTAAAAATTGGACCACCGTCACCCCCACAAGGCAGTGAGGATGACATAGTAGGACAAGTTATGAGAACTTTCCTGCTTATCACTTAACACAGACAGCATTTGCAAACAAGAAATCAATCAATCATAACCAGTTGATTAATTACGATTGCAATCAGTATGAAGTAAATAAGAATAGAGAATGATAATATTCTTTTTGTGATTAGAAACTTACTGTGGAAGTACACCACAAGAAATAGAACTAAAACAAAAACAAAAACTGAGCTATACCACTCAGACGCGTCCTACATTCCAATAAAACAAAAACAGAAAAAAAGAAGAAGAGAACAAATTCTGACTCAACTGAATGCGATATTTAATCAAACAAACTGAATCCCATGTCCTCATCACTTTCTTCCTTTGGTTCTTCCTGTTCATAAACAAAATCCAACAAATTCAACATCTAGTTTTCTGAAAAATATTAAATTAATTCACAATAAAGAAAAAAATCTTAAAAAAGTACCTTTTTCTCCTCAGCGGCAGGGGCGGCAGCTGCCGCACCACCAGCAGGGGCGGCGGCGGCAGCAACGGGTGCACCACCACCACCACCGGAGCCAACATTCAAGATGAGATCATCCAAGCTTTTCTTTTCAGCCAACTTTGCAAAAAGGCTTGGCCAGTAAGACTCTATTTGCACATTCGCTGCCTGAACCAAAGCCGCGATCTTCTCGGCCTATTTGATGGTTATTATACAAGTGAAAAACCAATAAAAATCTTTTGAACAAAATAAATCTGAAGAGGACTCTAAAAGATAAAAAGGCAAATTTACAGTGATTTTGATTCCATCGTCGTGGAGAATCAGAGTGGCGAGGGTGCAAGCTTGCTCTCCGGCCATTATTGCAGTTGATGATTGTAAAATCTGCACGCTTTGATAAACAAACAAACAAAGCAAATCATATTAAATGAGTAAAAAATTATGTTCCAAGAAAAAATCATTTTCCAAGATGCAGATCTTCGTATCAGAGAGAGGGAATACAGAAAGAGAACAAATACCTAAGAGAGGCTGCCTTCGGCTTGTGCTGCTGCGTTTGAGAAACTCTTCGCTAGGAAATGCGAAGGGCTTTTATAATTGCGGATGGAGCTAGGGTTTTTGAATAGTCGAAGTCTCGTGAGCAGCTGGATTTGAACCAAGGAAAGGCCCAATATAAATTTGGGTCCATTTTTGAAGGCCTAGATTTGCCCGATTATGCGAATTGTTGATCTTGATCAATTTATTTTATTGCGGAATATTCGATAAAATAACTTCTTCTTTTTTTAATTAAATTGGCCAACTGGGTTTGAGTGTCCGACTACTTTAACCCGCATCCCAACAACTAATTTGGTAATATTATAGTTTGGGCTACTTTGTTAATATTGAATTTCTTAAAATAATAATTATTGAATGAAACCATTTACTCACTACATATAAATCTGTTCTAATTACTTGCTAAACCGTAATATTATATAAATTATTGCCTCAAATGCAGAAAAAAAAAAAAAAGATTTTACCATACCAACTCATCTTAATGCCTAATATACCCTTGTCAAACTCGATTTTCAGAATTCTCTCTCCTTCTCTACTCTTTCTTTCCCAACTCTTTCAGCAGTTTTTTCTCCTTCTCTACAGCCCTTTTCTAAATTTCTTTTTCCCTTATATTCGGTAAGGACATGTACACAAACACAAATACTTCATCGATTCTAGTCGTTTTTTCTTTAATTTTCCATATACGTTAAACACACTGTCAAATAATGAACCACGTTTATAAACATGCTAAACAACAGAACTTAAGCAATTAACGATTGTCCATTTTAGCATGGCTGTTTTATTTTCATATTAAGGGAGCTTGACCAAGGAAGGAGACGGCATTTTTTGCTCGAATTCATAAAAGCTTGACTGGGAAAACTTCTTGGTCAAATCGAAGGGGAGCTGCTAACCTAAACATTTTACAACTTTGTTGGATCTTTTTCGACTAAACGGTGTGGCGAAGAAAAATTCAAAGAAAAATGAGCGTATATAAAATAGATTTACAGATAGTTTCAAGACAAGAATGCGATAAAAATTTTTCATTTGAGTATATGCTTTGTCTATAACAGTAATTTACAGTAGGGACATTTTACTACTATAATTTTTATTAAAACAATGAGTTTTTTTTTTTTGAGTAATTTAATAAGTTTTAAATAGTCTCACCCATTGTTATCAGCTGTGTTATAGAAATGATCAGTTATAAAGAAAATCAGTTAAATATTTAGTAATTTTTTTAAAGTATTGTGACTTTTAAAAGCAATCGTATTTGTTTAGTAAGGGCTTGTTTATGATTGATTTTGGGAGACTTAAAAGTGATTTAAAAAATTTAAAAGCTAATTTTAGTGTTTGGTAAAAAAAAAATCAAAATCACTTTTATCAAAATCAGCTCCTCCTACAACTGATTTTGAATAGTAGGGAATGAGTAGTTTTTAGATTTTAATTTTGAGAATTAATTTTATCCTTTAATACAATTCCATAAATATCTTTAAAATTATTACCTAAACCCAAAATTATCTTTATTTAAATTGGAAACAAAATCAATATTTTAATAAATTTTTATTATAATTCATCAAGATAAATCTATTAAGATCAATTTATTGGTCAAATTATTATTAAATATGTTTCACTATATCATAACTTTAATTATCAATTTTTTTAAGACAAAAAAAATCAATATATCATAAATTTTATTTTCAGTTAAAATTATTATAATAAACAGTTAAAACGATTGTATGTAAATGTTTTTATATGTATTAATAAATTTTATCCTACATTATGTATATTTTAGTCATTTATTTCTCTCAGCAGTTTAACAGTAAAATTTATCAAACGTTCATAACTGCTTTTAAAACCTACAGTACTTCTGAAAACAAAATTTACCAAACACTTAACCGATTCTCTTTGCATCTGATTATTTTTACAGCACAACTAACAGAAATTATTTTAAAAGTTACAGCATTCCCAAACTAACCCTAAATCTTACTGTTAACTATTTTGAGAATGTAATTGACTAAATTAGACAATAATGTTGAGTAAAAATTATTTAAACATATTATAAACATGTATATAAAATATTTTTTTTATTGTGTATATATAAAATAATTGATAACTAAAATAAGTATTTTATATTATTAATTTTATTTTTCATTTAGTTATCTCAATATAAGTGGTAATAATAATAATCTCTTTAAAATTAATGATTTTGTTTTGTAACTAATAGGGATAATTTTTATATTTTTATAGTATCTATATAAAATTATATTAAGTATAACAATAATTCTCGAAATTAGATTTTGAAAAACCATTCTTTCCCTACTTTTCAAAATCTTCTATAAAATGGGATAATTTTACCAAGGGTAATTTCTTAAAAAAATTATCAAATATCAAAATTATCTTTTAAATTTTCAAAATCACTCTTGAGCCTCACCAAAATAATCTCAATCAGGCTCCTAATATTTTCATATAATAAAAAAATTAACTAAATATGATAATTTGAGAGAGTTCAAGATATAGACCACAATAATTTTATTCTTCTTTCTAAAATGTCAGTTTCCTCTATCGGCACAAATTTTCAACTGATTATCATGCTTGTAAAAGAATTAGTGATTAAGGACAATCTGATACAATTATATGAATAAGCTTCTTATTAGTATTATGATATACGTTTTTCAGTTTCTAAGTAAAATCCGCATAACACTTAAATTACTATAATTGTCTTGATTATTATTGTCAAAATTATTATGTAAAAAGTCATATTTGTAAACTATTATCAACTTTTATTTTACAATAATTATTCATGCTAAGTCAACATTATTTCGAACAGCAATAAATATTTTTCATTACTTATTAATTTATTAGATAATAAATTTTATAATTGATAAATTGAATATTCTAGTATCCAACGAATTTTATAATTAATAAGGTTAACATACAAGGGGATGGAGAGAGAAATGTTGAATAGTTTATTGAAATTATAGTCCTTAAAAGAAATTATTATTACTTAGGGATATTTTAGTATATACAATGGGTGTAGAAAACAATTTGGTGGGTTCAAATTCAATAAATAGCCCCACCCTTTTCTGATATTATAAACACTATGAAAGCTCAAATGAAAAAAGCCCTGCTCCAAATCTTGATGGCCAACGGGTTGAGAGGCATATGACATGACAGGAATATGTTTTGATAGGGCACACGACACGATATACACACGGACTAAATTGAATTTAGAATTTTAAGCCTGCAAATTTTAAAAGTACAACACGTGAAAAATCAAAATAAAAAATAAATTTAAAATTTTATGATTTTACATATAACTTCAAATCGAATATTTAATATATTTCATTAACACAAATTTTTTAAATTCTTTTAACTCTTAGTTTGCAAAAAAATAAACTCTAATTGATTTATATTTATAATTTATTAAATGAATAATTGATATCGTAATTTTATAAATATGCATTTAGTTACTATGATCTATGATTGCATAAATTCAAGTTAATAATTAAGTAAACCCTAAAAAAAATTTATTATGATTGTGGAAAACCCAAAGAAGAAGAAGAATAACAGTAATAACAATCATAATCATAAACATCGTCATCATCAAAGAAATGCGTCCGACCATTGATCTTGAAAATTCCTCCAATAAAATTAAATATTTAAAGTCTCAGCAAATTTAAAAAGATAGGCACTACCAAGCCATAAAAGCAAATAACTAGTCTCAGGTTTTCGCTAAAACATTTCCAAGTAAAAATTGTCCACTCAAATATCGATGGTAATTGCCCTCAAACTCATCTAAGCAAACCAGGCTATGCAAAGTTTGGACATCAGTTATAAGAATCAGCCACTTCCAGAATGCACCTGAAAACATAAATTAACCTTATATTAGATACTAAAACAACTGAGCTGATATTAATCACTAAAAAGTTGCATACAAAATTGGGTTCTTTTGTCCATATTTTGGGGTTTCCCTTTGACTGGTCGTTATCATGCTACATGTTAGACAATGCAGAGACATCATTGTTACGAAAACAAAATGATTGCCGCAATATCATATAGAAGATATTTGCGGCAGGAGATAACATGCAAACTTGTCTTCATCCTTCAACGAGCAAAGTAAATAACATAACTAAACACAGGATAAACACTGAACTTTTTTCCTCCTTTCCTTCCTAATAGCTCTAACATCTGGCAGTTGAACTTACAATATCAATCAGAACCTTAATAACTTACAAGCACAAGCAAAGAGGATCCCCATGGGCTCTGGTCCAACATACGTATCCTTCATAATTAGTATAGTCATCAGTTGGAAACCATGGTTTTCCTCACTAAAAACCATGGTAATAGAAAGGAAACTTCCCATTTATAATTAATTCTCATAAACTCTAGGCTAACACCTATATGACAATTAAGAGTGATGTAAGTCCATCTAAATCCAGATAAAAACACCTCTAAAATTTTTCAGGACAGTTCTAGACATAACATACATAATATGATAGCACATATAGGGCTTGCTATAATCACCCTTGTTTTTAATGTCATTCCTCTTCACATTGAAATGCCAAATTTACAGGCAATCTTATTTCGGGTTGGATATTTCTTTATTTCATGTGGTTAGAATGTAATGCATCTGAATTTCTCTTCACACACATATAAGCACTAGTCCATCACTCAAACCAGAAGTTTATTTGCCTTACAGGATGATACCACCAACTGTCGTATACAAAAACAAGCATAACTTGAAAAAATCATTGAAAACAGAAGTTCATTAGCCTTCAGTGTGCCATCGACTGCAACCACTCACAAACACAAATACAAAGCACGAGTTTTATCATCATTTAAAACAGAAGGAAACTTGCCTTATCTGGTGATACTGAACGCGACCTTGATCTTGCTCTGCAAATTTTAAAATTTAATACTCAAATTAAAAAAGAAAAAAGATGATCCAGAAAAGAGGAAAAGTACAGAAATCACTGACTGTATTACCTGGACAGCTTGACAGGAGATGCAGACCTAGACCTTGACACTGATCTGGAAGCAGAACGCTCTAATGATTTACTGCAAACGGTAATAAAGAGACTATTAGAATCCAAAAGAAGCCCTTTCAGGCACAATACTCTTAATTAAAAAAAAAGTCACAATATTCATAACAAAGAAAAAAAGGAGAACGAGTAATACCTTCTATTTCTTCGCACAATTCTGCTTCTGCTTCGGCTTCTACTTCGGCTTCTACTGCGGCTTCTCGATGGACTGCGATCATATCTTTTCACCTATCCAGTTGATGAACAAACACACAAAGTCAGACTTATCAAAGAGGACCTCCAGTACCAGCAGTAAATATTTTATAGATTCTTGATCCCCAAATAAAGCATTGCGCAGGACATTTTAACCACAAGATCCAGTACAATAGTGAGGTAGGAATTTCCAAGTTATATTGCTATCAAGAAATTGCAACCATTTGCATACATTGTGATACAATAAGCTTACAGTTCCCCCACATGTGGGCAGGAAGAGGAAGGCGGAGTATCTACCAAGTTAAATCTATACTTCATAGGGTATATAGACACTTAGACAGCACTATAATTAACTGTTCCAATGCCGAAGATAAAAATGATGGATAGAAAGGTACCGTTATGCGCCCTCTTGCCCAAGGATTTCTAAATTCAGTGTCATCAAGTTTCCGAATCTGAATAAAAGAGGAATACATCATTTGTTGAACTGCAATAGTAATGAGAGGCAGAGGCAGAAACAGAGAAATATTAAAAAAAGGAAGAGCTTATTTTTGAAAAGCTTACTGCATATTTCATGTCTTCAGGATTAGTATAATCAACGACACCATAAGTCCCTGAATACACACACAGAAAATTCAAAGTCAATAATATCATAGCAGGAGACTGCCAACCTAAAAGAAAATAAAGACAGGTCATAATGCATGAGTTTGATCAGAAATGCACTAAAAACAAAGAACAAAAAGTTATTGTCAATTGATTTCTAGTATTTGGCTGCTTTTCAACTTAGGCATTTCAGACGTGCTTGTCAAAAAATAAAAATCATTTATTACCAACTGATTCCCAGGATGCATGGTAATATGCTTTAGACCTCAAATACAAGAAACAAAGAAATTGCTAAAATGGATATAAAAGGCATACCCTCACTGTCACGGGAAACTTCAGCAAAACAAACATCACCTGCTTTTCGCATATGATCCTGAAATCAATTTCAAAATAAGGTCAGCGGTATAGCAGGAATAAGAGAACCTATGCATTATTTGGCATCGATAAAACAGCTTATGCATTGTTGTAAGCATTAACACATCAAACCTTTAAATCCTGCCAGGAAGCTGAAGAAGGAAGCCCACGGACAATAACTGTACACCAAAAAAAGAAAATGTTCAATAAAATACTTGGAGCATCTAAAACTGAACAAAACTAAAATATAAAACAAAAACAGACAAAACATTTCACTACAGCATTGTCCGTTATATTCTATATTCTTCTATCTGGACACACCTCGATATTCAGAGTGGCGTGAGACACCAAAACGACCAGCACCACCACCACCACCACCACCACCACCACCATAGCCACCACGACGATCACTTGATGATGGACCTCTACCACTACCACCATGGGCGAGCTCAACCTGCAGTAGTGATCATGTGAACCAAATCACAAGAAATAAAAGACCAAATCTGCATGGAAATGGTTAAAATCTCTCATTACCCTTAAACGACAACCGTCAAAGTTATAACCATCACGACCTCTGATTGCATCTTCGGCATCACGAGCATTCTCAAACTACCAAACAAACAAAAAATTTAGTCAAACACCATTCTAATGTTGTCTGGCCATAGCCAACAATAAAAATAATTAAACAAACAAAAAGTGAGAAACATACCTCAACAAAACAATAACATGGTGGGCGAGGGGGAATTTTTAATTCAATATCCAATATACGGCCATACTAAAAACAATGAAAAGAATATATTGTTAGCAGACAAACCAGAAAAGAATATTTAATATCTATGATGCAGGTATACATCTACTTACAACCATGTTAAATGTACCCACCAAAATTAGAGTCCAAAGTTTTCACCAAAGAAATAAGCATTGCAAAATGATGCAAAATGGTCTAGAAAAATAACGAAGTTAAAGAACAATCAACCTAACAGCAAAGAAAACTGTGAACTAACAGGTCTTTTCAAGTTCAAATCCCATAAAGGACAGCCATGTAATTTTCAACAATTGCCCATTAGACTGCACAAACAATGAGACTAATGACTGCAGCCCTGTTAAGTTACATTGATGACTTCCAAAGTTCAATATATACATAAAGGAGTGTATTGACTAGTCACTCAAAACCATCAACCCTTACATAAGAACCAATATAGAAATCCACAGAAACTTTAAACACAGACCTTGTAAAAGAGATCCTCAACTTCATATTCTCTTATATCAGAGGGCAGGTTGCCAACATAGATTGTACGAGAAAAGCGACCACTCATTTCTGACAGTAAGGACTAGAAAATTTCACTGCATTAAGGAAACAGAACGACATAAATAGTGAAACAAAACTACTCAATTTCGAAAACAATGTAAGCCAATCCACTTTGATATTCAATTATCATCAGCATGTACTCTAACGATGATAAAAATATGACAAAACCAAAACTATGAAGCAAACCAAGTGAGCAATCCTCCATGTGAGCGGTGCTCCACAAGCTCCATTGCTCATTTGCTCCAGGATGCTCCAAAGCTATAATAAAATTGAAATTTAATTTGGTCTCCTCATCCTCCCATGAATTTTTGCAGATGTATAGATCTCCAGAGAGTGAGCAAGAATCTCCAATAATAAATTAAAAAACACAAAAGTCCACCCTGATTCTCCCACTCCCTCTCTATATCCCTATGTATGATTGCAAAGCTCATATTTGTCCAAGCGCTTGAAATCTATCATAAAGAAAGCATTTGTCATGAAATCAGGTAAGATAAACATGTATTTATGCATTTACCTCACTCACTTCTCTTCTCAAAAGAACCAAAGGAAAAACAAAAGAAGGGCATAATATATTCCCCAGCTCTCTCTCTCTCTCTCTCTGATCAGACATCAAAACCCTGTAATAAATTCATCCCCAAGCTAATATCTTTACTCGTATATCTCCAATTCAAAATTTTCAAACTTAGATACATTAAGAATCCATGGAAGATTCTTTGTTATTAATCTATTTACAGTTCAATTGTCTAAGGTATAGTTAACACAAATTCTGACAAATGTTGTCTAAAAGATGACAATTGAGCAAATATCAGTCTAGAAACACCACCCTGATTAAGTGTATGTTTGGGGACTGATATGCTTCTACTTAACTTTGAATGTTTATGTATAAGTGTAAAATGACCACACATAACAGTAGTGTCATCACAAGTGCAAAAGATGTACACAAGCAAAACCCTAATTCTTCTCTATGCATCACTGAAGTTCGCAACTCCATGCCGTGGGCTCAATTCATAAAGCCATCTCCCACATCGCACCAACAATTCAATTGTTCCTTATGCATAAACAATTTGAAGAAATTGCAAATACTGGATAATCTGACACTAATTACCATCTTAATTACGAAACTTAATCAATATCAACCGACATAATAACAGTGTACCAAAGATTTATGAGCAGGAGAAGCGTCGCTGAACCACCGCGTCACGACCCTCCGGTCCGTACCCAAAACGACCGCTGCTTCCGACGGAGAGCTCCAGAGAGAAACGAGAGCACCTAGGGTTTGTACTTTTGAAGAGAGAACTAACCTCGACAACGGCAGAAGATTTTAGAGGAGATAAATCCATCCGTTTATTTGGACGGCTAGGATTCTTTGTTCTATTCTTAATTCCAAAAGTACCGCCGTCCGTAAGCGATGATTTATTTATTTCTTGTACGGGGTGATTTTTTTATTGCAGTAACTTTATTTCTTTTTTTTAATCTTTGGTCTTTTTCAATTTTTTTTTTTCATTTGAATTGACAACATTTTTTTATTTATAATGTTCTGATTTTTACGATAATAAATTTATTGGGATAATTTTAAATCAAATTTATTAAATTGCAGTCTAAATTTCTTTACCCTAAATCTACTCGATTCCCATTAGTGGCTGAGTGATCTACCTCAACCTAATTTTTGAAACTAGAGAACCCATGCCCTCAAAGATAGATTTTGAGAATATAGACTCGCCAATGTACTGAATTGATAACCTCATTAACTTTGCAAATTCCTATTTCTTATCTCGTGGATCGTGGTAGCTGTAGGTTATGAGTTGAGCATTTTTATTTAAATTGAAATCCGATCGGCTTGAACCGAATTGAATGCTTCAGTTGGTCTACCCTTAATTTTTAAATCAATTAAAAAAATATATTTATTTATCTAATTTGGGAAGTATCTAGATGTGCATGAAAATAATATGAATGATATTAAGCTAAAGGGAGCAAAATAGTAATAAGCAAGCAAATGAGAGAATAATTACTAGAACTTTTTCACAGGCTCTTATTTCAATTCTATCTCTAAATATTTGATAATTGTAAAATTCTTATCCTCAATGTGATCCTTAATTATTGGTCCAATGAGCTCAATATCCTAGTTCTCATTATTTTTATTTTCTTTATCACGAGATCGTTTACATATGTTTAACACATTAAGGGCATGTTTTGTTCTTATATTAGAAACCCTCATTACATTACGTTTATGCACATCCATGTTTGGCAATTACAATTGCTACAAGAGCATTGTATTAATGGCCAAAAGCTAATGTGGCAGTTGCCACATTAGCTAAACTCGATTCACCCTTAGGTTTAGCTAATGCACCAACTGTTGCATTAGCTCGCCTCTTTTTTTTTTTTTTTTACTTTTTTAATAATAATACATAAATATAAATTTTTAATATAATATAATATTAATTTTATTTTTTATTTTTGCATCTTAATTATTAATATAAATTAATAAATTTATAATTAATATAACTAATTATAAATATTTAAATAATATTAATTTAAAATTAATAATATAAAATAATAATACAATTTAAATTTTTAATATAATATACAATATTAGTGTAATATAATATATAGTCGGGTTTAGCTATTGTAGCAATTGCAGCATTAGCTTGCCTCTTTTTTTTTTTTGCTTTTGCTTTTTTAATAATAATAAATAAATATAACTTTTTAATATAATATAATATTAATTTTTATTTTTTATTTTTACATCGTAATTATTAATATAAATTAATAAATTTATAGTTCAATATAGCTAATAATAAATATTTAACTATAAATAAAATTGAATAATATTAATTTAAAATTAATAATAATATAAAATATTAATACAATTTAAATATATTAATATAATATAAAATATTAATGTAATATAATATATAATTTAAATTAACAACAAAAAAATTAATACAATACAGTGTAGCACCAAACATTGTACAATATTATTATAATACAGTGGTAATGCAATACAATATAATATAATACACCAATATTAAAATAGTATAATACAACATAATACAATATAGTGTTCAAACGCACCTTAAGTTCCATTGTCATGTTGTTGAAAGACAAATTCATTACTTTATTACTGCAACTAATCAAAGTGTTAATGGTGACTATATATAGTTGACCTAATATGACTGAAATCTACTTGTATTCATCAACAATTGGTTTAGTTTCTAACACAATAAAATTTATTGAATATATAAATTTATCAACTTGGACTAATTCATTTTTAATTATCTAATTCGGTATGTTAATCGACCTATCGGCAAGTAAAAAAGTGATAGAGGTTGGTTTTCATTTACCGAGATTAAATTGCCGGTATATTGAATAAGCAAATTAGATAGTAACACTAAGATCAAGTATAGTATGTTCAGTTTTATGATATTCAATAATGGAAGAAATAGTTGGACACTTAAGATCATTGTATTTCAAAGCATTATTAGTGAGTGGTAGTGTTGTTAGGGTATAACAAACTGAAAACCTTCCTAATAACATAAACAACTAGTATGTAGTAAGTAAGGATTAATCTTATAAATACTATGCTCGTTTTATTTTATTATCAACTATGAAACAAAGACTTAAAATAAAATAATAATAATAATTAAAAATATAAATTAATCTAACTAAAGAAAGTGCCAACTATAAATAAAAGGGATTTTATTAATTTTTAACTAAATGGCAAGAGATAAAGAAACTAAAACTATTAAAATAACAATTTAATAGTAACTCTAATTAAAGCACAAAGAAATAATAATAATAAAAATTATGTTCAAAAAATCATTCGCCACCATAATTAAAGCACAAAGAAATAATAATAATAAAAATTATGTTCAAAAAATCATTCGCCACCACCAAACACGCATGTAATCGATATATCAATTTTATCATCAATTTCTATTGAAACAATTAACCATAAACAACAATAAGCTCTATTAATATCTATTTTTCCTTAATATGTCGTTAGCTAAAATCAGTTATTCACCTAATCTCTAACCACTAAATAATTTAAAATAAGATCTTTAAATTTAAGATAATGGAAGCATTAAATATAGAAAGATATTAGGTTGATTAAGGGAATAAACACCCAAGTTTAGATTATTTAATTTAGGTTATTTTTAAAAATACAATCACCGATTGTAATTTGCTATTAATGAATGCAATATTAAGACAATTATGGAGTAGGATTTTAATTTCGATATTAAAGCAATTAATTTGCTGCCCTCAATAGCCAGGCACGTGCAATTGTCAAATTCAATTCTTTATTTTCCAGTGCATGTCCACCGATTGCTTGCTTGCTTGCTACCTCAATTGATTGAATGCATCATCATCTTTGTTGCGTACGGAAATTGTCTTCAATTTTGGTCTTGATATGCTTGTTGGCCGCGGGTTTCATTAATTCTTGACTTTATTTTCTCTTGTCTTTCAATTGATTTTCAATTTAATCTTTATTGCCTCTCAAATTAAACTTCTTCATACCTTTTTTTATCCATAATCTCTAATTAATTCTCTATTTAGTATAATAATATAATTAAAAATTAAAATTAAAAGTAACTAGCACAAATTAAGAATAAAATCTACAATAATAAATATAAAAGTTAAAATAAAAATTAATATAATAAAATATAATTTAAGAAGATAACTAAATTAAAAATTAACTAAATGTAATTTAATAAAATAACTAAATTAAAAATTAATTAAAATAATGAGAATATTTAGAACCAAAACAAGAAGATGGAAAAATTAATAGTAAAATCTAGAGAAAATATGCACTTATCAAATTCCTCCGTACTTAACCTTTGCTTGTATTTAAGCAAACCTAAAACAATAAAGACAAAACAAAAAGAAAACTTAAACTAGTCTACTTTCGTAAGAAATCATGATTGCATTTAACATATGCAACAAACCTTTAAACCTCTAGGCGCACCCTAGTGGCAAGTTATAGTCTCGTAAGAGCTTTAGCGATGATACCTACAAACATATATTTTTTTTAAAATGGCATAAAAAGAACAAAAGACTTTAAATAAAACATAAAACTAGCCTCAAAGATTGATTAAGTTATATAGCTTAAAGAAAATTTAAAATATTGTTAAAGTTCTAACTTTAATTTAATAGTCAATCCCATCTCTCTTTTGATTCTTGTTGGGTGTGTGAATTAATTCAATCAAAATTAATTCCTAAAATCTTCAATATCAATAGCCTTTGCCTTAAAAAAAGAAAAAAAAAGTAGGTCAAACTAATTTTTTCATCTTGGTCTTCAAATTTTTTTTCTCATAAGCATTTATGTGCATTTTATTTTTACTAGATGCACTTAATTGATTTTGATTTTTTTTTTCTCTTTATAAATATTCATAGTCAGAAGCTTTGACTCTACCCTTTAAGGTAGCATTCTTGTCATGGTAAATTATCTTCTATATACTAGTGGTATATAGGCCTAAATTATTTAATGATAGCTTTACTCTTAAGTGTTATAGGTAACTATTTCTTATTATAGTGTCTATGTATACTACACTATAGAACGAAGATAACAATCAAGACAAACAACCATTTACTCAATTTAAAATTTTCAACTAAGGCTGCATTAATCTCAAATTTTAAGTCAAAATTCTGAAAGAATTGACATTAGTACTTATATTTTTTTTAAAGAATCTCAATCAAGTGGAAATTAGCATAAGAATCAAGTATTAGCTAAGACAATAATCAACTCTTTGTAAAAACCATATTCATTGTCAATCAAGTTTTTATCATTAGCTTCTATTCAAGACAAACAAAGTTTTTTTGTTTTTTTTTTGAAAAAGAAACACTTAATTCTTATCATTGGGGAAATAAGATGAGGCACATAAATAGAAACAAACTAAATTAAACATAGAGTGGATAGAGTAAATAAGAATGAGAGAGATAAAGATCAAATCTATTAGGGTGTGCTCTCAAAATCTCTTTTTCAGCCATTAGGTTGCCTTCAAATAAGCGCTTGGTTTATTGTCCTCAGCCTGGTGTGACTCTTATGTGTTACTCATCAATGTACGTGGGTTCATAAAGTGAAACTTCCTTTACATTAAGTGTCTAAAAGTTTTCATTGCAAGGCTTCAACTTATGACCATTCACCTTGAACTCTTTACTTACTTTTAAGCTCCTAATCTCAACTACACCATGATGAAAAAAATTAGTAACAATAAAAGGCTTAACCCATTAAGAACATAACTTACCTGGAAACAACTTAAGGTGAGAATGGAATAGCAAAACTTTCAGTCTAACTTTAAAGTTCTTTATCAAAATATGCTTATCATGAAAAGCCTTTGTCTTTTCCTTGCAGAGTCACGAATCCTCATAGGCTTCATTATGAATTTCCTCTAATTTTTGCAATTAGAGCTTATTGTGTTTGTTGGCAGCATCCAACTCCATGTTACATTGTTTCATAGCCCATCATGCTTTATGTTCAAGTTCTATGAGAAGATGACAAGGCTTACCATATACCAACATCTAAGGTGACATACCAATGGGCATCTTATATGCGGTTCTGTAAGCCTAAAGTGCATCATCAAGTTATAGGCTTTAGACCTTTCTGTTAGGATTAATTATATTTTCAAGGATTGATTTCACTTCTATATTAAATACCTCAGCTTATCTACTAGTTTATGAATAGTAAGATGTAAAGACCTTGTGAATGATATTATACTTCTGAAAAAGGGCTTTTACTGACCTGTTTCAAAAGTGAGTACCTTTATCACTGATAATGACATTTAATGTTTCAAACCTTACAAAGATATTACACTTTATAAAATCTACAACAACCCTAGAATAGTCAGTTTGAGTAGCTTTGCTTCCACTTATTTCGAAGCATAATTAATAGTAATAACAATATAGAGATTACTAAAAGATGAAAGAAATAGCCTATGAAATCGATGCCCCAAACTATAAAAATCTCAACCAAAAGAATGAGAGATTGTGCCATTTGATTTTTAGGTCCCAAATTACTTATTCTTTGACAATGATCACATGAATTGCCAAAGCGATATGCATCCTCAAACGACAACAGCTAATAGAAACCGCTCACAAGTACTTTAAGAGCTATTCTTTTTGGTTTAAAATGTCTTCCACAAGCTAAAGTACAATGCTTGTGCATTACTCTTGATCAAAGTAATGCTTCCACAGGCAGGGCTTATCTAATACATAGTACTTTGCATTACTCTTGATCTTGGCCTTTTGTGCAAGGTCAACTTCTTCGTTACTGTCCTTGTAATCAAGTAATTTACAATATTTGCATACTACGGAGTAACAATATCTTAATGTAGCAATTGATCACTTAGAAAGTTCTCATGCATTGGAAGTGCATTTTCATGATGGATAAGACAAATCAAATGGAAGTGTATCTATCGAATAAGGCATTGCTTGGCATCCTTTTTAGTGAGCAAGTTTCTAAGAGCTCATGGTTAGAGTAAACGATTACCTTAGATCTAATCAAATAAGAGTGAAATTTCTCCAAAGCAACGATAATTGTTTTGAGTTCTTTCTTGATCGTGGAATAGTTAAGTTCTGCATTATTCAGTGTGCGGGAAGCATAGTAGATGATGTAAGGAAGGTTGCCTATGTGCTAACCCAACACTGCTCTAATGGCATAGTCATTGGTATTGCACATGATCTCAAATGGTAAATCCTAATTTGATGGTTGAATTATAAAAGTAGATGTTAAAACCTCTTTTAATTTCCCAAAGGCTATCTTATACTTTTCATTGAAGTCAAAAGTCACATTGTTTTGAAGAAAGTTGCAAAGGAGTAATGCTATCTTGGAGAAGTTCTTGATAAATCTATGATAGAAACTTACATGACCAAGAAAGGAATGAACCCTCCTCACATTAGTGGGAGGTGGTAAAGAGCGAATGAGATCTATCTTAAATTTATCAACTTCAATCCTTCTTTAAGAAATAACATGTTGTAACACAATATCTTGATTAATTATAAAATGTCATTTTTCCTAATTAAGCACAAGGTTAGTGTCAATACATTGTTTAAGTACAAGTGTAAGGTTATTTAAATATCTATTAAAACGATCACTATAAACCATAAAATCATCTATAAATACCTTAATGATGTTCTCTACGTAATAAAAAAAAAACTTAACATACACCTTTGAAATATGGTAGAAGCATTGCAAAGGCCAAATGACATGCTCCTATGACTAAATGTGCTAAAATGACAAGTGAAGGTTGTTTTGTCTTAGTATTTCAAGTTGGTAACGATTTGATTATAACCTAAATAACCATAAGGAAAATAATAATGAGAGAACCTTTTGAGCATTTGATTAATGAAAGGCAAAAGAAATTGATTCTTGCAAGTGGTTGCATTGAGTTTGCGATAGTCAATTCAAATTCTCCGTCTGGTTTGAACTCTAGTTAGCACAAGATCATTTTCTTCATTTTTGACCAAGGTGTACCTGACTTTTTAGGAACTACTTGTATATGACTCACCCATTTGGTATTATAAATGAGAAATATAATCCCTATGTTAAAGAGCTTCAGTATCTTATTTACTACGACTTCCATCATTGGTGAATTGAGGTGGCGTTGTGCATCTCTAGTCGGTTTAAATCTCTTCTTTAGTAAAATATGATGCATACACATAAAAAGACTAATGCCTTTAATGTTTTGCAATGGTCTAGTGAATTGCTGTCTTGTGACCCCCAAGCACCCTAGTAAGCTTTTCTTGTTGAACATTAGTGAGAGTTTTAGCAATGATAACTGGAAGTGTTTCATTCTCACCCAAGTAAATATATTTAAAGTGCTCTTGGAGCGATTTAAGTTCTAAGGTAGGTGCCTGCACAATCGAAGGTAATTGGATAAAGGCAATTCATAATAAGAAACATCATACCTATTTATGCATAATAGGGCTGACTCATCTAAGATCGCTACAACTTACTCCACTTCATCATTCAACTTCATTAAACTTACTTGTTCTTTAGATTTTTGCATACAATAACTTTAAAACTGTTGTTACTGGGTAACTCAAAGAATTCCTGCACCAAAGTCTTAATATCATCTATGGCAAAAACATAATATAAATCACAAAAATACTTTATCGCCTCAAAGATATTGAAGTGAATCTTTTGACTATCGAATTCCATCGTGAGGGTCCCATCATGAACATTGATCTTGGTTTTGGTTGTCTTAAAGAATAGTTGCCCAGAACAATAGGCATGTGATTGGGAGATGTTAGCTTCCATTTCCAGGATATAGAAATTAACCTGAAAGACCAATTCATTGACCTGCACAAGAACATTTCCATAACCCCCTTGGGCTAAGCCTTAGATATATTAACCGATTGAATAATTATACCAATTTTATACCAGTTTCTTCCATTAGACCTAAATTTAAGGAGTTATAAATTGAATACGACATAACATTAATTGAAGCATCTAAATCTAGAATACATCTTTCAAACCTAGTATTGTTGATAGTTCACGGAATAGTGAAAGTGCCTGGATCCTTGCACTGAAGAACACTACTAGAAAAAAAAGACTTTTATGACGGTTGTTACCTGTCATATGCTCTATGGCATGACAGTTGAGTGACTATCATTGATTCCAGTGTCAAAAAATAAGATGACTATTTTATATGTCATGTTGTGCACAATATATTATCTATCATGATTATATCATTTTTATTTTGATGAAAAATTTTCACACATGATTAATATCTGTCATAAGCACTTTCTATTCATGACTATTGTCCGTCATATAAACATGACTTATTTAATTAGAATAATAAAATATTTAATTATTTTAATTAGATATTAATTCCTTAAAATTATTTTTATTAAACTTGGCAGAAATAATTGAAATTTCTTTAAGATATATTTTGGTGGTAAATAAAATAATATTTAATTATTTGGGGAATTATTGTTTTGGTTATAATTTTTTGCTGGAATTGAAATATATTCTTTAAATCATTATATAAATAGAAATACAACAACAACAACAACAACAACAATAATTCTCAAATCCATTCACAAGTTTCATAGATTATAGTTTAGTTATGCAATAAAATAACTACAACAATTATAGTTAAATTAATACTTTATTAATTCTTAATTTGCATCATAACACATTGCAATTACAATTCTTAAATAAACAATCTTGAGCCAGCGATTTGAATCAACCAACAACACCACCTAAAACCAGCAACAAAGCTTGTGTCAACCATATGAACAAACCAGCAACATAATTAGTTGATTCGAACACCTCGAATTACATCAGCACAATAATAACAATTTTAAATCAAACCCAAGGACAGATCGACCTGGCATCAAATGCCATAAAACCAAACATAGTCTAATACTACCATCAAATACAAATAAACATATGCAACAAAACTCAATATAAGTAAGTTGATGTTCAATGTTATGGATATTATGTTACACATTACAAAGACCCAATCCATAATAACAATAGATGATCAATTTATAGCATGTTATGAGTGTATCTTTCCAACTATATATAGTTTAAAAAGTTAAAGAACCCTATATTTTACCTGTATTAGAAACAAAATCATAAATAGTTCAATAGTTGAAATAAAACCCCATTTATCATGCTATAAAGAGATTAAACTTAACACATTAATTAAATATCTTAGTACAATCAAAGTAAAGCTTAAGTTCCGAGTTAATATTGCCAAGATCTAAGCATTAATGTCACAAAACGAAAATCTAACCAAAAACAGAAAGTTTTCTGCACTATAATTGTTGTGCAAATTTTATTGAACTCGCAAGTGTACGAATCTATTGTATAATAGATCAATGGTGATGAGTGTCGATCCCACGAGGAGGTGGATTTTAATTGCTTGTAGAATTAATTTTCTTAGTTGGTGATTGGATTTATAATGACAATTATGTAGGCAATGTATTAATTTGAATTAAAGCTATTGGAATAAACTATTAAAATAAAATGCTTGGATCTCCGGATCTGTCTCAACATGTACCATCGGCTTAATATTCATTATTAGTACCAATTAAATCATGAAGGGGGAACTTTCACTCATCATGAACCACACTCTAATAGATATGGTGCTAAGGGCTTCCTGTGCCAAATAGTAATTGAAATTCTATTTAGGCTACCCAAGAGGGGGGGTGAATTGGGTTTTAAAAACTAAGCCAATAAAAATGAACAATATTAAAACTAATGTCTTAATCAAAATCAAAAGCAATAAATTCAACAATGCTCAAATTAAAAAGGATAAGGGAAGAGAAATCAAACACTTGAATTTTTACGTGGTTCGGCCAACCGTGCCTACGTCCACGCCTCCAAGCACACCGGGCTTGAGGATTCCACTATGCAAGCTTCCAAGGCTTCAAACACTTGCACTTGACTTCCAAGGTGTCAATGAACCTTTACAATAAGAGATTAAACCCAATCTCTCAACCCAAGTGTTTCCCAACACTTACAATCACTCAATGAAAGAGATTTAATAACAAATAATCTCTCACACACTCCAAATGATTACAATTGAAATTTTAATGTGTGAGGAATGAAATGAAACACAATCAAGCTCAAAGAAGATTGTTTCTCAAGAGTAAGCTCAAATATCAAATGTTGGATCACTCTTGTTTGAATTTGATTGAGCCTTTTATAGTTGGAGCTGAAAACTAGCCGTTATTGACTTTCTCGAGAATAATCGGATCGCCGTTTGTCTCTATCGGTTAGCCGTTTTGAATTTCCAAATAGCCGTTATCCTTTGACTTCAAATAAACGGTTTGCCGTTAACTTTATCGGATCACCGCTTCTTTCCAAGAACCCGCAAAATGAACTCGGCTCTCCGTTTTGATAAACGGTTTAAGACTAGAGAACTTCTACTCACCGAAAGTTATCGGTTAGCCGTTTTAAATAAACGGTTCAAGACTAGAGAACTTCTACTCACCGGAAGTTATCGGTCACCGCTTTTTAAATAAACGGTTCAAGGCTAAAACATTTTTACTCACCGGAATTTTTCGGTTAGCCGTTTTAATTAACGGTTCACCGTTAATTTCCGAAGCCGTGACACAAAAACTTTGCTAACCGTTTCGTTTAATTTGTCGGTTCAAGGCTAAAACATTTTTTACTTACTCGAATGTATCGGTTAGCCGTTTTAAATAAACGGTTCACCGTTATTTTCCGAGAACATGTGAAATGTTCATCATCAAATTATCGGTTCACCGCTTTCCAAAGAAACGGTTCACCGTTAATTTCCAGTTTCATCATTTTTGAACTTAAAACAAGTGTATTGCTTTTAGAAAATTCTTTTTAATAGCCCCAACATTTTAATCATGAACATATAATTTTTGTTATCATCAAAATCATTATTATAAGATTAACAATCTCCCCCTTTTTGATGATGACAAATTTTATATGTGAAGGACAAAAAAATATTTGTTTTAACTCCCCCTGAAAATAAGCTCCCTTGAAAATTAAACAAAATTTTTGTTAACTTCCTTTTTGAAATATAACTGAAAACTATTCTCCCCCTTCAAAGATCAAAAAGAAAAAAAAGGAAAACAAAACGTACCACGTTTTGACAAGTAAAAATTTAACAAAGATCTCCCTCCGTATTTTAATCATTCCCAAAAATATACACCAAACAAATCAAAAATAGGATACAACCATTTGAACCAAGCAATAAGATCAAGATCAAAATGAGAAAACAAGCATCCATATATAATAAAAGCATCCGATAAAGATACATAAATAATGCATAACACATGGAATGTTTGTGCGAAATATGTTCGAAACACTAAAAAGCTATTGCGGAGGAGGAGGAGGAGGAGTAGTAGTAGAGGAGGAAGGAGGAATGGCGAGAGCGAAAAAATGCGTTCTTTGCCCATCCAAGATGTCTGCTGCTTCTTTGAAGGCTGGAAGGATGCAAACCGATCTCGAAGGCTGCTTCTTTATATTTCGAGAAAGTGTGCGAATATCGCTTACGAGCCGCCAAGAAGATGATCGATGCAGAGATGGAGCGGTGGTAGATGGTCGAGCGCTCTCCGTCTCATGTGCCTCGGGACCGATTTCTGGGAGGCTGAGAGGCGATCCGCGACGAGAGGCGGAGGACGAGCGCCGAGTCGAAAGTCGCAAAACATCGTAGGTAAAGATGTCGTTGAGAACCGGCATCTTCCGAGCTACGGGTGTCTTGGTTTTTTGCATTAGGCGTTTTTATCCAATCCCGACTCCTTCGAGAAAAACCAATCGCCGAAATAGCCTTTTTCCCAATCTTCTTGGTCTCAACATACACTGAGTCTCGAAGAGGTACGCGAAAGTGTCGCAAAAGCTTAGAGATAATGTTACCGCACGGAAGTAGCCTATGTGTAACAAACAGGGTATTCAACATATACGCGCAAAATAATATACCCAAGGTTAATACGGCGTCACTAAGAAGACTATCAAGAATCCCGACATCCAACCTAGTAACCTCATCCGAGTGTCCCTTCCTGGGGTAACAATATCTTTGCAAAATGGTGTGTAGAATCCGAACCTCGGCGGTAAAAGTTGGGCTCTAAATGGAAGGGTGCATATCTCATTAGTGAGATCACGACGTCTACAAATGTTCCTAACCCCTCGAATATGGTTAAAATCGGCAAAGGATAATTCCTTCCTCGAAGTGTATATATTATGTCCAAAAGTAGTGGCGGTCTAAAATGGTGTTTAAATCAAAAACATCAAAATCAATAGGAACACCCCCAACACCTGTAACTATTCGATCTACTCTTTTTGCCGACAATTCCATGTTCGAATAAAAAACACGAACTAGGTTAGGATAAATCCTCTTGTCTAAGTCTAATGCCGACTCCCATGGCAACAACATCTGCTTAACACTTTTTCCACAAACAACCAACTCCTCAAAATCATCTAAATCCACAAAGTAAGAGTCGATTACCTTACGACCCATGAATCGGGTTTCAAATCGTTTTACCAAATGAGTCATGTTGGAAAATGGATTCTCCGAACTCGGTTGTCTCTCTGGAGGTATGGGGTTGCTCCTCGGGACCCTTTCCTCTTCCCCGCCATTAGAGGATTCGGCCATTAATGGAGCTTTGAGAATGTGGGATTTTGTCAAAAAGATGAAAATGAAGCAAAATCGACCAATAAAGTGAATGAAAAAGAGTAGAAAGGTTTCGGAGGCTCAATTTGGTAGAAATTGTCAACAAATGAGTCAAAAATCGAAAATTTGTTCGGTTCGCTTAGGGTTTCAATTTGGGATTTCGGGATTTGGGCAGAAATTTTATGATTTGAATGGTTAAAACCGGTCTAAAGATGATAAGGAATGTTTCTATAATCGTGTTTTGGCAAGAAATAGCAAGAGAAACCAGAAATTTTAGAGAGAGAGAGCTTAGGGTTTCTTGGTAAGAGAAAACGGTGAGAGGTAACCTGGAAACGAAGAAGAAGAATGCACTCAGCTTTTATATCCCACGAAAACGGTGAGCCGTTTTAAAAATATCGGTTTACCGATAAGCGTCCGAGAGCTAGAAAAATTAATCGGTTAACCGTTAGTATTAAACTGCGCTAATATCCAAAAAATTTTAGTGTTTAAATTAAACGGTGACCGTTTGAACCATAAACGATAATCCGTTTTCTTGACTTTGATTTCGCACAAGTTTTATTCTACGGCCAACATTCAATACATTTCTAAATCATTTAATTGATCAAAATGTCTTGTAAGGCCATATAATGCATGAATACACAATTTTAAACACATCCAAAAACAATCATCATACTATAGAAAGGCAAGAATCATTATGAGACATTTATCATTCCAAGCTCATGCCTAATCTTTGAAAAATGATCTTCGCTAAGAGGTTTAGTAAAGATATCAGCAAGTTGTTTTTCCGTAGAGATAAAATGTAATGAAATATCTCCCTTTTGAACATGATCTCTTAAAAATGATTTCTTATCTCTATATCTTTGTCTAGAATGTTGAATGGGATTAACTTTGAAAGGTTTATGGCACTTGTGTTGTCACACATGATAGGTATATGATCAAGATTAATACCAAAGTCTCTAAGGGTTTGTTTCATCCAAAGTGATTGCGCACAACAACTACCTACGCATATACTCGGCCTCGGTGGTTGAAAGAAAGAACCGAGTTTTGTTTCTTACTAAACCACGAGACAAGAGAGTGACTCTGCAGAAAAAACAAGTTCCACTAGTACTCTTCCTATCAATCTTATACCCAAAGAAAATCGGCATCCGAATAACAAATCAAGTCTAAATGAGTTTCCCTGGATACCAAAGGCCAAGATCTACTGTTCCTTTCAAATATCGAAAAATTCTTTTGACGACAAAAGCAAGTGAGATTCTTTAGGACATGATTGAAATCTTGCACACAAACATACACCGAATACAATATCGGCCCATCTGGCGTTAAATAAAGTAAGGATTCGATCATACGTCGATATCTTTGACATCAACATCTTTACCTTTTTCATCTTTGTCGCTTAATTGTTGAGCTCGTTCGAGTACTTTTAATCTTGCCATCTTCAAGTCCGAATCGCTTTATTAAATCTTTCAAATATTTGGCTTGATTGATGAAGATTCCTTCTTCGTTTTGTCTTATTTGTAGTCAGGAAGTACTTCATTCTCCCATCATACTCATCTCGAATTCTTTGCTCATACAAGATGAAAAATCCTTACAAAGAAACTCATTAGTAGAACCAAAAATGATATCATCAACATAGATTTGAACAATAAGTATATCTTGATTCTTATGCTTGATAAAAAGTGTAGTATCCGCTTTACCCATTGAAAAGCCATTTTCCAAAAGAAATTTACTAAGTCTATCATACCAAGCTCTAGGTGCTTGTTTTAATCCATACAATGCTTTTGACAACTTGTAAACATGATTTGGAAATTTTTCATTTTCAAAACCAGGGGTTGTTTCACATACACTTCTTCCATAATGTAACCATTTAAAAATGCACTTTTGACATCCATTTGATACAAAATAAAATTCTTATAACATGCAAATGCTAAAAGCATTCTAATAGATTCTAATCTTGCTACGGGTGCAAAAGTTTCATCAAAATCGATTCCTTCTTCGATTGTAACCTTGAGCCACTAACCTAGCTTTATTCCTTACAACCACACCCGATTAATCCATTTTATTCCTAAATACCCATTTAGTGCCTATAATGGATTGATGTTCTGTTTAGAACTAATTCCCATACATTGTTTCTCTCAAATTGATTTAACTCTCTTTGCGTTGCCATAATCCAAGATTCATCGTTTTCCCGATCCGAAAGGATTTTGGTTCAATTTGAGATATAAATGCGTTATGTGCACATGTGTTTCTAAGTGATGATCTAGTAGTTATACCTCGTGAAGGTTCTCCTAAAATCAAGTCTTTAGGGTGAGAAGATACATACCTCCACTCCTCGGGGAGTGTTTGAGAGTTACCTTCATTTTGCTCCACATTGTTTTGCTCTTCATGTTTTTCTCTTGATTCTCGCTAGATGAAGAATCTTGTTTAGCATTCAAGTTTCTCCTTGTGGTACTTCTTCATCTCGCATCATTAAAAACTTTCTCCATCGGGAAGGGTTAGATTCATCAAACATAACATGCATGGATTCTTCAACAACCAAGGTTCTTTTATTGTACAATCTATAAGCTTTGCTAGTAATTGAATATCCAAGAAAAATACCAACATCCGATTTTGGATCATATTTACCAAGATTGTCTTTAATATTCAATATAAAACATTTGCATCCAAAACCTCAAATAACCAATGTTGGGTTTTCTATCTTTCCAAAGCTCATAGGAAGTTTTATTAAGAAGTGGTCTAATTAAAACACGGTTTAAAACATAGCATGCGTATTTACGGCTTCGCCCAAAAATATTTTGGTAATGCATTCTCATTTAACATGGTCCTAGCCATTTCTTGAATAGACTATTCTTTCTCTCAACAACTCCATTTTGTTGAGGAGTCCTGGTGATGAAAATTGATGTATAATACCGAAATCATTACAAAACTTTCAAATGCATGATTTTCAAATTCTCCACCATGATCACTTCTAATGCAAGTAATGAAATAGCCTTTTTCATTTTGAACCTTTTTACAAAAGACTTTAAATGCATCAAATGCATCATCCTTATTAATAAGAATAATACCCATGTATACCTTGAATAATCATCCACAATTACAAATGCATAATATTTTCCATTTAAACTAGCATGTCTAGAAGGTCCAAATAAATCCAAGTGAAGAAGTTGAAGTGGTTTTGAAGTAGAAATATGATTTTTGTTTTTGAAAGAAGTTTTGATTTGTTTTCCAAATCGACATGCTTCACAAATTTTATCTTTTTCAAAACCAATTTTCGGAAGACCTTTAACTAAATCATTTTTGAAATCTTTGAAATTAGATCCATGCTTGCATGTCCTAGTCTTCTATGCCATAACCAACTATCATTATGCAATGCGGAGAAACATTTATCAAGAGTAGATGCACAATCTATATCAATGGTATAAACATTAACACACCTCTTTCCAACAAAAACAATTTTACCATCACTTGCATTTTCAATAACACAATTTGTTTTATCAAAAATAACTTTATAACCTTTGTCACACAATTGACTTATACTAAGCAAGTTATGTTTTAGATTTTCAACTAAACATACATTCTCAATGAGAGTTGAGGGAAATTTACCGACATTGCCAATACCAATTATTTTTCCTTTTGAATTATCTCCAAAAGATACATCCCCTCTATTTTCGATTTTGGTAAAGCTTGAGAACCATGAATAGTCACCGGTCATATGTCTCGAGCATCCGCTGTCCAAATACCACTTATTTCTCTTTCCCTTCTTCTTTTTGATTCCCCGCAGAGAATATCTTAAGTTTTAGGTACCCAAAACTTTTTGGGTCATGAGTGTTAGTAATGGTTCCTTTTGGAACCCAAATAAATTTAACTCCGTAATAAGTATTTCTCTTAATAGGACATCGATTTTTCATGTGACCATCTCTATTGCAATAATGACAAACAATTTTATGATTATTAGTGGTAGTAGCCTTAACAAAGTAGCTTTTGTAGTATTTTTGTTTCAAATTAGGTTTATAACCAATCCCTCCTTTATCAAACACACATTTTTGGGCACCTAGTAATTTTTCTAAGTTCTTTTGCCCATTTGTGAATTTTGAAACAATCTCATTTAGTTCATTGCTTCTTCTTTTTAAGTTCTTCATTTTCTTTGATTAAGTTATCAACATGTAATTTTTCATGTTCATATGAAGTACTTTGTTTACCTTTTAAAGATGCAATTCTATCATGCAATCTTTCATTATCTAATTCTAGTTCTTTAATCTTATCATTTAACACATCATTGCATTTTTGCATAAAGATCCTTTTCATTTGAAAGTTCTAATATGTTCTTCTTAAGACATGCATTTTTCTTTCCAATTTTCATCATATCACTATGCAACTCATTAAAAGCATCATATAATTCATTATAGGATGGAAGATCACTTACCTCATCAAGCTCATCTTCTCCTATTGCCATAAGTGCCAAGTTTGATATTTCTTGTGATTGTTCATCCTCACTTGACTCTTCATCGCTATCATCCCATGTTGCCAACATAGCTTTCTTGAATTTGTTGAGAAGGGGACATTCCGATTTTATATGACCCGAAACTTTGCGTTATTCATAGCATATGATTGCTTCCTTCTTCTCCTTTTGATTCTTTAAAGTTTCAACTTTCTTCGATCACCGGTTTTCTTGAAGAACTTCCCGAATTTTCTAGCTATCATGGCCATTTCTTCATCTTCAAGTTCGCTTCTCCTCATCACTTTCAGATTTTGATGCTTTCAAAGCAATGCTTTTCTTCTTCTTATCTTCATCTCCTTTCTCTACCGCTAAATCTTCTTCATAAGAGATAAGTGAGCCAATTAAATCATCAATAGACAAAATGTTTAAATCTTTGGCTTCCTCAATAGCGCTTCTCTTAGGTCTCCATTCTTTTGGTAATGACCTAATGATTTTCTTTACCCTCTCGCTTATTTGAAAAGGTTTTACCAAGTGCCCACAGTGTTTACAATGTCCTAAATCTAGTATACATAGAGTAGACACTTTCATTTTGTTCCATTTGAAACAATTCATATTGCCTAGTGTATCTACTTATTTTAGATTCTTTGACTTGGTTTGTTCCTTCATAACAACTTCAAGTTTCTTCCAAATTTCATAAGCATTAGAACAACTTGAGACTCTATGAAATTCTTTCTTATCTAAGGCAAAAATAAGGCATTCATAGCTTTTAGAATTGGTGAAGCTTTTCTCTTTTCGAAATCATTCAATTCACGTGAAGGTTTAGGAATATCTTCTCCTTCTTCATTTTTAGTTATCGGCATGAATGGACCATCACATACAACTTCCTATATTTCGTAATCTAAAGCTTGCAAGTAAATTCTCATCCTAGTTTTCCAATAAGGATAATCATTACCATCAAAGAATGGTGGCCTAGTGGTAGATTGTCCTTCCCTATAGCTAGAATCCTATTGGGTTGCCATGGATCGTTTACTCTAGACGATTAAGTCCTAACAAGAGAACCTCTTGCTCGATACCAATTGAAATTTATTTAGGCTACCCAAGAGGGGGTGAATTGGGTTTTAAAACTAAGCCAATAAAAATGCACAATATTAAAACTAATTTCTTAATCAAATCAAAAGCAATAAATTCAACAATGCTCAAATTAAAAAGGATAAGGGAAGAGAAATCAAACACTTGAATTTTTACGTGGTTCGCCAACCGTGCCTTTGCGTCCACGCCTCCAAGCACACCGGGCTTGAGGATTCCACTATGCAAGCCTCCAAGGCTTCAAACACTTACACTTGACTTCCAAGGTGTCAATGAACCTTTGACAATAAGAGATTAAACCCAATCTCTCAACCCAAGTGTTTCCCAACACTTACAATCACTCAATGAAAGAGATTTAATAACAAATAATCTCTCACACACTCCAAATGATTACAATTGAAATTTTAATGTGTGAGGGAATGAAATGAAACACAATTGAAGCTCAAAGAAGATTGTTTCTCATAGTAAGCTCAAATATCAAATGTTGGATCACTCTTGTTTGAATTTGATTGAGCCTTTTTATAGTTGGAGCTGAAAACTAGCCGTTATTGACTTTCTGAGAATAATCGGATCGCCGTTTGTCTCTATCGGTTAGCCGTTTTGAATTTCCAAATAGCCGTTATCCTTTGACTTCAAATAAACGGTTTGCGTTAACTTTATCGGATCACCGTTTCTTTCCAAGAACCTGCAAAATGCAGAACCTCGGCTCTCCGTTTTTGATAAACGGTTCAAGACTAGAGAACTTCTACCACCTGGAAGTTATCGGTTAGCCGTTTTAAATAAACGGTTCAAGACTAGAGAAATTCTACTCACCGGAAGTTATCGGTCACCCGTTTAAATAAACGGTTCAAAATTAAAACATTTTTACTCACCGGAATTTTTCGGTTAGCCGTTTTAATTAATGGTTCACCGTTAATTTTCGTAAGTTGTGACACAAAAACTTTGCTAACCGTTTGGGCTAATCGGTTCAAGGCTAAAACATTTTTTACTTACTTGAATGTATCGGTTAGCGTTTTAAATAAACGGTTCACCGTTATTTTCGAGAACATGTGAAATGTTCATCATCAGAAATTATCGGTTCACCGTTTTCCGATAAATCCGCTTCACCGTTAATTTCGATTTCATCATTTTTGAACTTAAAACAAGTGTATTGCTTTTAGAAAATTCTTTTTAATAGCCCCAACACTTTAATCATGAACATATAATTTTTGTTATCATCAAAATCATTATTATAAGATTAACAGTAATAACCTTGCCTAGGGAGGCGTTTATTCCAACCGATATCCAGACAAGATTATTACTATTTGTCTACGAAAAGTCAAAACAACCACATAAATTAAAGGGGAAGGAAAAGTAAATTTACCAAATTAAGCCCATGGAGCATGTTGAGACTTCACCTTCAACCCAAGCTTGAAAGGAAATTAGCCACTCATAATTTAACTAGGGGTAAAATGGAAATTTTATTAAAATACGTAGAAAATACAAGATGGAGATGGAATTAGAGAAAATAAAGTCCAAAAATGGATTCAGGGGTGTCAAATTAGGGGGGGGAAGCCCCCTTTTTATAGATACACTGAGTAAATCATGGCCATCGGATTAAAACAATTTGGACGCTTAGGATTGCGCCACGTGGCAAGTTCCTATTGGATGGAACACATCATCAGGGCTGTTATTCTGTGTATATGCATGTACCGTACACACGTTTTTTCGGTCCACTAACATTCTGCCACGTCACCGGTCAACATTTTTAGTCCAATAAGATCGTGACACGTCATCAGTTAACGCCACATCATCAGTCAATGCCATATAAGCGGTCAATGCCACATCATTCGTCCAATCAAATGCCGCCACGTCATCGTATAGTGACACGCCATCGCATGAAATGCGATGAATGAAAGGCCTCAAAGTCATGTGAATAAAGATCGCGATGTCTGATCAGTATATATCAACCGTATCATATATGTGAATAGTACAATTTTTCTTTTTATGCTCCTCCTAAGGTTTTCGACTGTCCTGAGTTCAAAAGTGCTGTCCGTTTTTTCATCTGATCTCTCGTTTATTATGAAATGACCATAATATCCCCTAAAATACATAAAATACTTAATTAAAATAAAACATACATAATTAAATTACAACGGACTTAAAGACATAAAGATAAGGATGTTAGTGAGGCTTGGAGTGTAAAATGATGATTTTCTCCATTATAAAAACACACTTTCTAGTACTCAACACACTCCCCAACCAGCTTGTTGCTAGTCCCTAGCAAATTAAGCGAAAACAAAAGTCAAATTTTTTTTTTATTCAATCAGACTAAAGATAACAATCAAATAAAAGTATAAGCATTATTTACAGTCTAAAGAAATGTCATTCCCACATCAACTCTCCACATGAATCAGTTTAGAAAACTTTGTCACAACTTCAGTAATCTGGTCACTTTTAAGAATGACATGCAAACCCCAAAATCTCACTGGTAGTAGTAATACGCTCACAAATAAATGAAACAAAAAAATAATCACTCCAGTGAATGGTAAATTGAGTGAAAATAATAAAGAAGTAATATCACACACTCTCACCAAGGTGATAGAAATATGCCCTCAGCTTAGAAATAGTACGATTTTAATTCAAAAATGCTAATCAAACCAATATATTCATCATTCTTTTTTTTTTTAATATGCACTACCACATCTTTTCAACCCATATAACAAGTTTCTATTTCAGATTATAGTTCTCTAAAATCAAGAAGGACTTTTATTAGGACGTAACGTAGGCTAGGGACATGGCTAACAAAGAAAGGATAATAGGAAAAACAAAATATATGTTTGAAAAATAGAGAACTTTGGAGTTTGTTAGGTGCTTTTCACTTGAATTCTTTTTTTCTTTATTTTCTTTATTTATTTATTTATATATAGATTTTTTTTATTTTTCTCTTTTTTTTTTATATATATAGCACCTTTTTTTTTGTGAATACAAAAGTATCTCTATTTTTAAACATAAATGGGTGATAGGAAATACAAATTATAAGGTGATACTCCACATTGGAGTGGGACAAGATAATAGGTTGCCAGAGAAAAAGTCTTTATTTTTATTTTATTATTATTATTATTTTTTTTAAGGCTTAAAGGGGTTAACTATGGATACATATTAATAGGGTTGGCTAGAAAGGCTCAAACGGACCAAAGATAGCCTTTCTGTCATCTTTTAGGGTTCTAAATAATCTTCCATATCTACTAGTTAGATGGACCTTCAGATGTGGCAACACACACTTTATTTTATTTTATTTTTTATTATTATTTTTTTTTACAGAAATTTGGAGATAATGTATAAAGCAATAAACTGCTAAGCTGAATGAAAAATAGGCAAAAAGGGGTTACTCTCCAAGAAAAATAACAGGCTCAAAAACTCATTTGGAAATTATTATGACATGTGCATTCTTTCAAGCAACTTATAGTTGTCTCCAACATCAACATGTAGAGTAGTAAACATGGTGTAACATAACTAAAGACCAAAGATAATACAAATACTAAAATTTGAAAGTTATCATGTCATCTAATTATGAAAAGATCACACACAAAATGATGTTTTTTTTTTTTAATAAGAAGATACGTTTCTAGAGTCACAACACTCCATATTCAGCCATCTTCGACTCAAAAATTTAGCCACAGTTAGTTTTAAAAATTAGCCACTACACCAAGATTGAGATATTCCACAATTGTCAATTATTCCCTCCCCCCAACCTGAATGGAACATTGTCCTCAATGTTTGAAAGAAAATAGGGTTTAGAAGACATCACCTGAGTGCTGTATCACAGAAGAAAATATTTACAAGCGGAGAGTTAAATCTAATTTGCACTTCTTACTACTACGCCATTTCTGTTACCATCATTAGTTGGCCATTCCAACACAAGGGTCTTGGGATCTGCTCAAGTCTATAAAACATAACGGATCAAGTAACTCGTTAGCGATATGAGCACAAATAAATATTTTTTCACTTGAAAAGGGATGAAGTGGTTTTTATTGCATGGTTAAGAAATGCGATGAAGCCATCATAAAAGTTATTGACATTTAACAAACCGATAGGTTTTTGATGAATGTTGAGATGGGCCCAATCTTGCTAATGTGATTAGTGCCTCAGAGTTGCAAGATCTCCGGTAGGAAAATAAAAGCATCAGCATGATTTAGCATTTCAGTTATTCTTTCTTGCATACCTGAGACAACTAACTCTTCTACAGTTGGTGAGTCAGACATATAGGCCAACGGTTTGAGGCTTCTTGGGATGATGCCTAACACTTGGCTCCCTCTGAGATAAACAGCTTCTGAGACTAGTTTTGATAAACCTTGGTCACCTCCTCCATAAACCAGATGCAAATTTCTTTCTGCTATGCATTGACCAAGATCGATGGCTGCCTCAACGAACTCTTTATGTTTGCCATAGTTAAATCCAGAGAGCACACAAATGTTCTTGAATTGTTTATTGGGAGTAGCTGCCATTGGGATGCTTCTCAAAAACAATTTGTGAGTCTAAAAGAAAATGATCATATATCAAGGATCTTGGTGACAATGATTTACAGCTGTATAGGAGGTAGCATGTCTATGTCAATTAACGCGTAAAGCACATGGCTCGAGATTCAAAAAGGAAATAGTCAAAGAAAAAGCACTCAATTATTAAAGACAATAATGCAATTGATAAAACAACAGTGAAATAAAACAACAGTAAAATAAAACAATAGTAAAAGGATATTTACAGGTAGTTGTGATTGTGGCTCACATCTTCCCCTGGTTTTACGTCCAGAAACGGCTTGAACGCCCTCTATGGGTCGAGGATAGGCTTCCCATCCAGTTTTCTTATAAACAGGCAAACAAGGTCGTTTATAGTCAGATTCCCAAGACTATATCGTACCTGCTCTTTCTGAAATAATGACCATAACTGGAGAATTGCTCTTTGTACGTATCCACTAGGATGCGTTTCAAGAGACAAAAGGACATAATCCAATGACTCTTTATTCAAGCCATTCCTAATGAATTGAATCTTATCTTCCCTGTTATCAGACATCATTCCGATAGAATAAGGATTTTTATCGCATTTCATCCTGGCACACTTATGACAATCAACATGAAGTTTTTCAGCTCTTCGTTTTCTCGAGTAATTTTCTTTACCACAACCAGGCATGTATGCAATCAATTTAGGAGGCAACTCACCGGCCAATCATACTTTGGCTTCGATTAACCAACGGATGTCAGTAGGGATGTTATTTCTCATAAGCAATCGCATGCGTTCGGACCGAGCTTTATAGATCGTAAGGAGGGCATTCTGAGGAAGTGAAGGAAATCGCTTGTGAAGCTAGGATCTGTCTAATTGAGGCATACATGATTAGAAGTGATAAAAGAAAACTGAATGATTAAATAAACACAATTTCACATAAATTTAAATCACCGAAAAGAAGAAATAAATAAGAAAAAGTCTCAATTCAAGTTTGACGGATCACTCAAATCGATTTCGTTGTCATTTTCATGTGGTTGGTACTCTAGATATGACTTTAATCTTTGACCATTAACCTTAAAAGTTATACCGTTCTTTGGATCCTTAATTTCAATTGCTCCATATGAAAAAACAGTGTGGACTATAAAGGGACCAGTCCATCGATAGCGTAACTTACCTGGGAATAGGCGCAAGCGAGAATTTAATAAAAGTACTTTCTGAACTGGTGTGAAAGATTTTCTCATAATTTGCTTGTCATAAAAAACTTTCATTCGCTGTTTGTAAATCTTGGCATTTTTGTATGCATCATTACGACTTTCTTCAAGTTTTGCCAGCTGTAATTTTCTTTTTGAGCTAGCTTGCTGCATGTGAAAGTTGAATTTCTTGATGGCCCAATATGCACGATTCTCAAGTTCTGGTGGTGATTCTGATGATAGACTCAGTTTCTTCTCTGATGGTGTTAGTTGTTCCACTCTTGACTTCCATTTGTTAATGTCCATGGATGGTGCTGAATCAAGTAGGGCGTTAACCTTATCTATTAATCTGTCAATATCAAAATTCAAACCAAAGTGAGTTAAACATGTTTGTAAAGGGTCATCACTAAGTTTTGAAAGAAAAGTATTATTAATTAATTCTTCGATTAAATCCACATCAACAATTTCATCATCTGCATTGGGAGGTTGTTTGGCGATGTTGAAGATATTTAGCTCCATAGTCATATTGCCAAAGGACAACTGTATATTTTCAGTCCCGCATTGAATGTGAGCATCGGCAGTTGCCAGAAAGGTCGTCCTAAGATAATGGGGATCTGTTTTCTTGAATCCTGGACTAGTTGAGTGTCAATTACAGTGAAATCAACAGGAAAATAAAACTTATCTACCTCTATAAGCACGTCCTCCACAATAGCACGAGGTTTTTTCATGGACCGATCTGCAAGCTGTAACACCACTGGAGTTGGGTGTAATTCTCCCAGTCCAAGTTTCACAAATACTGAGTAAGGCAACAGATTTACACTAGCTCCTAAGTCCAACAAAGCATTCTCAATTGTGTGGTTCCCTATACTACATGAGATAGTGGGAGAGCCTGGGTCTTTGTATTTTAGAGGAAGTTTTTGTTGGAGTATAGAGCTCACGTTTTCTGTTAAAAATGCCTTCTTTTGAACATGAATGTTTCTCTTTTTAGTACAAAGGTCTTTAAGAAACTTGGCATAAGATGGCACTTGTTTTATAGCATCAAGCAAAGGGATGTTAACACTTACTTGTTTAAAGATTTCAAAAATCTCACTTGTAGATTTTCCCTTCTTTGCTTTAGCTAGCCTCTGGGGAAATAGAGCTTTTGGAACGTAATCTCGTGGGTTGGTTTCTTCTTTCTCCTCTGATGATGAGTCTTCTTCATTTACCGATATAATTTGAGTTGTTTTTGTTACCGGCATCTCCACTTTGTTGTCGACTTCTTTTCCTTTTCGCAAGGTCATGACGGCTTTGACCTCTCCATGCTGCTGAGGTGAACTGGTGCTTATTTTATGTACTCCTTTAGGATTAGGCACTGGTTGACTTGGGAATTTTCCTTTTTCAACAGTCATTGCTAAGGTTTGAACTAAAGACGGAAGTTGTCCCACCATTTTTTCAAGGTTTGAAATTAATTGGGTTTGTGAGTTGAAACCCGCTCTCATCTCATTTCGTAGTTCATCAGTGGTACGGTTTTGTTGCTCGATTTTGGAGTGAATAAGATTCTTGAAATTCTGAAATGCATCCTCCCATGGTCTAGGCTGAGAATGGTTTGGGTTCTGATTGTATGGTCTAAATGGTGGTTGAGAGGCTTGAGGATTTTGAGGAATTGGTTGCACTGGTGGAGCTGGAGCTGGAGCTGCTGATCCATTCTGTTGGAATCCTTAAGACCATGAAAAATTGGGGTGGTCTCTCCATCCAAGATTATATGTGTTGTAGTAAGGGTTGTAGTTTGATGGCTTTATCATTACATCTATGGCATTGGCTTGATCTGGGTATGAGTCCTGGTCATATGGTTCCGTTAATTTAGCAGCGGTTAACGATGCTATTTGTCGGGAAAGACCTTCAACTATCTCTTTGACTTCTTTAATTTCTGAACTTGACTCGCCAATGTGAACCTCATTCACTCCCTTAACTCTTCTAGTACTCCTGAGTGAACGACTCCGTTGTTGGGAATTATCCGCTTGTCGCTGGAAGAAATCCCAAATCTTTGATGCACTTTTTGACATTAGCTCTCCTCCACTTGTTGCCATTAGCCATTCTTGCACATTCGGCAATAATCCCTCCAAAAAGTATTGGCATTGGTGCCATTTCTCGTACCCATGATGTGGACACTTTAGAAGTAGCCCATTGAATCGCTCCCATGCTTCGAAAAACTGTTCGTCTTCTCTTTGGGTAAACTCTGAAATTTCCCTGCGAATAGCATTGGTTTTATGTACTGGAAAATATTTATTCAAAAATTTTGTTACCATTTGTTCCCATGATGTAATGCTATTAGTAGGCAATGTATTGAACCATGAACGAGCTCTATCCTTTAAAGAAAATGGGAATAATCTAAGTTTAACATCATCATCTGAAAAATTCTCATATTTAAAAGTTTGACAAATAGCATGGAAATCATTCAGATGATTATATGGATCTTCATTTTCTAGGCCATAGAATGTTGGGAGACAATTTAGCACACTAGGTTTTAATTCAAAACTCCTAGCAGCTACATTTGAGTATCTTATGCATGATGTGCTCAAGTTAGCTAAGTGACTGAAGTAGTCCTTAAATGTTCTTTCTTGTGGTGCTGGTTGCAAATCCATTTCAAATTTATTTTTAATTGTAACGTGCTTGTGTGTGCGAAGTGTTTTTTCTAATTCAAAGTCTATAGGCTCAAGATTAGGTAATTGTGACCTACGACCATGTATGCAAATAAAAAAATGATAACAAAATTAATAAAGATAAATAAGAGGGAGAAATTACAATACTAACTTTATCACGCTGTTACAATTTGTTATGAAAACAACTCAAGTGCTATATATAGAAAAGAAAATACGTGAAACAAATTAAAATAAATTACGAGGCGGTTGAACCTGCCGATTTCACAAAAAAAAAATAACATGAAAATTAAATTACAGAAATTTAAAGAAGCGAAGAAAAAAAAATAATACCTATTTCAAAATGTAAATTCATTTTTTTTCTTTTTTTTTAATAATAATAAAAAAAATTACAAGGAATCAACTAAAAAAAATTAAATAAAGAGAAAAAAAAATTCTACGAATTAAAATGACTTACCTCCCCGGCAACGGCGCCAAAAACTTATTGTGCAAATTTTATTGAACTCGCAAGTGCACGAATCTATTGTAGAATAGATCAATGGTGACGAGTGTCGATCCCACGAGGAGGTGGATTTTAATTGCTTGTAGAATTAATTTTCTTAGTGGGTGATTGGATTTATAATGACAATTATATAGGCAATGTATTAATTTGAATTAAAGCTATTGGAATAAATTATTAAAATAAAATGCTTAGATCTCCGGATCTGTCTCAACATGTACCATCCGTTTAATATTCATTATTAGTACCAATTAAATCATGAAGGGGGAACTTTCACTCATCATGAACCACACTCTAATAGATATGGTGCTACGGGCTTCCCGTGCCAAATAGTAATAACCTTGCCTAGGGAGGCGGTTATTCCAACCGATATCCAGACAAGATTATTACTATCTGTCTACGCAAAGTCAAAACAACCACATAAATTAAAGGGGAAGGAAAAGTAAATTTACCAAATTAAGCCCATGGAGCATGTTGAGACTTCACCTTCAACTCAAGCTTGAAAGGAAATTAGCCACTCATAATTTAACTAGGGGTAAAATAGAAATTTTATTAAAATACGTAGAAAATACAAGATGGAGATGGAATTAGAGAAAATAAAGTCCAAAAATGGATTCAGGGCTGTCAAATTAGGGGGGGAAGCCCCCTTTTTATAGATACACTGAGTAAAACATTGGCCATCAGATTAAAACAATTTGGACGCTTAGGATTGCGCCACGTGATAAGTTCCTATTGGATGGAACACATCATCAGAGCTGTTATTCTGTGTATATGCATGTACCATACACACGTTTTTTCGGTCCACTAACATTCTGCCACGTCACCGGTCAACATTTTTAGTCCAATAAGATCGTGACACGTCATCAGTCAACGCCACATCATCAGTCAATGCCATATAAGCGGTCAATGCCACATCATTCGTCCAATCAAATGCCGCCACATCATCGTATAGTGCCACGCCATCGTGATGCATGTTGAATGCGATCACAAAGTGAGCGAAGTACAGATCTGTGTCGATCGTATATATCAACCGTCATCAGTATATGTGAAGAGTACCATTTTTCTTTTTATGCTCCTCCTGGGTTTTATTGTCCTGAGTTCAAAAGTGCTGTCCGTTTTTTCATCTGATCTCTCGTTTATTGTGAAATGACCATGATATCCCCTAAAATACATAAAATACTTAATTAAAATAAAACATACATAATTAAATTACAAGGGACTTAAAGACATAAAGATAGGGATGTTAGTGAGGCTTGGAGTGTAAAATGATGATTTTCTCTATTATAAAAATACACTTTCTAGTATTCAACAATAATCACTCTAAAACCAAATTCAATCTTTACTCAGCAAAGATTACTAAAATAGGGAAATAATTATAAAAACTTAAAGCCTAAGAGATAGTCATAGTAAACAAAAAGTTGATCATCATGCATCATAATTCCCCTATTATAATGATAATGTATTAAAATATATCCATCAAATTGAGTACTAAGAAATATTGAAAAATGATGAATGTTTAAAGTGTAAAATTCCTGAAATGCCATCATAGACTAATAATGACTGGAATTCATGCAATGGCAACTAGGATGGTTTGGATAAAAGCTTCATGCCCTATTGAATCCAACAGTGGTGATTGTGTGCTCGGACGTGCGGCCACGACATCGAATTAAGTTTTGACAGTAGTGAAATTTTAATGGTTGATCGACAATGATTTGGCTATTTTTTGTGATGATTTTTGGTCGGGTTTTGAAGAGAGTGTCATAGGGGACAAAACCCAGATGAAGGCTGTTGAGTGCTAGAAAGTGTGTATTTATAATGGAGAAAATCGTCATTTTATACTCTAAGTCTCAATAACATTTATACTTTTATGTCTTTAAGTCCCTTGTGATTTAATTATGTATGTTTTGTTTTAATTAAGTATTTTATGTATTCTAAGGGACATCATGGTCATTTCACAATGAACGAGAGATCAGATAGCAAATCGGACAGCAATTTTGAATTCAAGACAGTCGAAAATCTTAGGAGGAGCCTAAAAAGATAAATGGTATTATTCACATATACGGTACTATATATGACACTATTCACCTATACTGTACGATGACGTGGCAATATTTGATTGGACGAATGATATGGCGTTGACCAGTGACGTGGTAGTATATTAGTGGACCAAAAAAACGTGTGTACGGTACATGTATATACATGGAATGACGGCCATGATAATGCATTCCATCCAATAAGAACTTGCCACGTGGCGCAATTATGAGCGTCCAAATTGTTTTAATTTGATGGCCATGATTTATTCATTGTATCTATAAAAAGGGGGCTGTCCCTTCTTAATTTGACACCCTTGAATCCATTTTTGAGCTCTATTTTCTGTAATTCCATCTCTATCTTGTATTTTCTACGTATTTTAATAAAATTCTCATTTTACCCCTAGTTCAATTATGAGTAGCTAGTTTTTTTTCAAGCTTGGATTGAAGGTGAAGTCTCAACATGCTCTATGGGCTTAATTTCGTAAATTTACTTTTTTTCCCCTCTAATTTATGTGGATGTTTTGACTTTTCGTAGACAGATAGTAATAATATTGTCTAGATATCAACTAGTATTACCGTCTCCCTAGGCAAGATTATTACTATTTGGCATGAGAAATACTTAGCACCATATCTATTAGAGTGAGGTTCATGAGGAGTGGAAAATCTCCCTTTATGATTTAATTGGCAATAATAAAGAATGTTAAGCCGATAGTACATGTTGAGTATAGATCTGGAAATCAAAGCACTTTATTTTAATAGTTTATTCCCGCCACTCTAATTTAAATCATAAGATAACATACGTCATTTTCATTATAAATCCAACCACCAACTCAAAAAATTAATTTTACAAGCAATTAAAATCCACCTCCTCGTGAGATTGACACTCGTCATCATTGATTTATTCTACAATAGATTCGTGCGCTTGCGAGTTCAACAAAATTTGCACATCAAGTTTTTGGCACCGTTGCCGGGGATGTAAGTTATTTTAATTTGTAGAACAAATTTTCAATTTATTTATTTATTTATTTTTTTAGTTGTTTTCTTGTAATTTTTTTTATTATTAAAAAAAAAGAAAAAAAAGTGAATCTGCATTTTGAGGTTGGTATTTTTCTTTCTTTAAATTTTTATAATTTAATTTTCATGTTATTTTATTTTATTTTTTAATTTAGCAGGTTCAACCGCTTATTAATTTATTTTAATTTGTTTCACGTATTTTTTTATATGTAGCACTTGAGTTTGTTTTCATAGAAAGATTGTAACAGCGTGATAACGTTAGTATCATAATTTCTCCTTCTTTTTTATTTTGATTAATTTTGTTATTATTTTCTTTCTTTGGATGCATGGTCGTAGGTCACAGTTACTTAATCTTGAGCCTACAGACTTTGAATTAGAAAAAACACTTCGCACAAACAAACACATTGCAATTAAAAATAAAATTGGGATGGATTTGCAACCAGTACCACAAGAGAGGCTATTTAAGGATTACTTCAGTCCTTTAGCTAACTTGAGCACATTATGCATACGATACTCAAAAGTTTTGAATTAAAACTTAGTGTGCTAAATTGTCCCCAACATTCTGTGGCCTAGAAAATGAAGATCCATATAATCATCTAAATGATTTCTATGCTATTTGTCAAACTTTTAAATATAAAAATTTTTCATATGATGATGTTAAACTTAGATTATTCCCATTTTCTTTAAAGGATAGAGCTCGTTCATGGTTTAATGAATTGCCTACTAATAGCATTACATCATGGGAACAAATGGTAACAAAATTTTTGAATAAATATTTCCCAGTACATAAAACCAATGCTATCGCTGGAAAATTTCAGAGTTTACCAAAAGAGACGACGAGTAATTTTTCGAAGCATGGGAGCGATTTAATGGGCTACTCCTAAAGTGCCCACATCATGGGTACGAGAAATGACATTAATGCCAATACTTTTTGGAGGGATTATTGCCTCATGTGCAAGAATGGTTAATGGCAACAAGTGGAGGAGAGCTAATGTCAAAAAGTGAATTAGAGATTTGAGATTTCTTCCAGCGACAAGCGGATAATTCCCAACAACGGAGTCGTTCATTCAGGAATACTAGAAGAGTTAAGTGAGTGAATGAGGTTCACATTGGCGAGTTAAGTTCAGAAATTAAAAAAGCCAAAGAGATAGTTGAAGGTCTTTCCCGAAAAATAGCATTATTAACAGCTACTAAATTGACAGCGCCACATGATCAGGACTCATACCCAGATCAAGCCAATGCCATAAGTGTAATGAAAAAGCCATCAAATTACAACCCTTACTCCAACACATACAATCTTGGCTGGAGAGACCATCCTAATTTTTCATAGTCTCAAGGATTCCAATAGAATGGACTAGCAATTCCAGCTCCAACCCCTCAAATGCAACAAATTCCTTAAAATCCTTAAGTTTCTCAGCCACCATTTAGACCATACAATCAGAATCCAAATTATTCTCAACCAAGACCATGGGAGGATGCATTTCAGAATTTCAAGAATCTTACTCACTCCACAATCGAGCAACAAAACTGCACCATTAATGAACTGCAAAATGAGATGAAAGCGAGTTTCAACTCGCAAACCCAATCAATTTTAAACCTCGAAAAAATAGTAGGATAACTTGCCTCTTTAGTTCAAACCTTGGCGATGATTGTTGAGAAAGGTAAATTTCCAAGTCAACCAGTGCCTAATCCTAAAGGAGTGCATGAAGTAAGTAGTAGTTCACCTCAGCAGCATAGAGAGGTCAAAGCCTTCATCCTTGTAAAAAAGAAAAGAAGTCGACAACAAAGTAGAGATATCAGTGACAAAAACAACTTAAATTGTACCTGTAAATGCAGAAGACTCATCATCAGAGGAGAAAGAAGAAACCAACCCACGAGAATATGTTCCCAAAGGTTAGCTAAAGCAAAGAAGGGAAAATCCACAAGTGAGTTTTTTGAAATCTTTAAATAGGTAAGTGTTAACATCCTTTTGCTTGATGCTATAAAACAAGTGACATCTTATGCCAAATTTCTTAAAGACCTTTGCACTAAAAAGAGAAACATTCATGATCAGAAGAAGGCCTTTTTAACAAAAAACGTGAATTTTATACTCCAACACAAAATTTCTCTAAAATACAAAGAGTTAAGCTCCATCACTATCTCATGTAGTATAGAAAACCACATAATTGAGAATGCTTTGTTGGACTTAGGAGCAAGTGTAAATCTGTTGCCTTACTTAGTATTTGTGAAACTTGGACTGGAAGAATTACACCCAACTCCAGTGGTATTACAGCTTGCAGATCGGTCTATGAAAAAATCTCGTGGTATTGTGGAGGACGTGCTTATACAGGTAGATAAGTTTTATTTTCCTGTTGATTTCATTGTAATTGACACTCAACTAGTCCAGGATTCAAGGAAGCACATTCCCATTATCCTAGGACGACTTTTCTTGGCAACTGCCAATGCTCATATTCAATGCAGGATTAGAAATATGCAGTTGTCCTTTGGCAATATGACGATGGAACTAAATATCTTCAACATTGCCAAACAACCTCACAATGCAGATGATGGAATTGTTGATATGGATTTAATAGAAGAATTAGTTGATAATACTTTTCTTTCAAACGTTAGTGATGACCCTTTACAAACATGTTTAACTCATTTTGGTTTGGATTTTGATATTGACAGATCAGTAGATGAGGTTAACGCCTTATTTGATTCAACACCATCCATAGACACTAACAAATGGAAGTCAAGAGTAGAACAACTAGCATTATCAGAGAATAAACTGAGTCCATCATCAGAATCAGCATTAAAACTCAAACTCAAACCATTACCCGACACTTTGGAATATGCATTTTTGGGAGAAGAAAGCACTCTACCAGTAATCATTTCATCATCCTTAAATGACGAACAAAAAGGTAAGTTGTTGGAAGTTTTAAAAATGCACAAAGAAGCATTAGGATGGACCATAGCCGACATAAAAGGTATAAACCCAATGGATTGTATACATTACATTCACCTTAATGAAAATGTTAAACCTACCAGGGAAATGTAACGTCGGTTGAACCTTAACATGAAAGAAGTTGTTAGAATTGAAGTCCTTAAACTGTTATATGCAAGTATCATTTACCCCATTTCTGATAGTTCATGGGTGAGTCCTGTGCAAGTTATCCTTAAAAAGTCAAGAGTCACAGTAGTTACCAATGCTGAAAATGAATTAATACCCACTAGAGTACTACAGGATGACACGTATGCATTGATTATAGAAAGTTGAATTATGTCACACGTAAAGACTATTTTCCTTTACCATTTATTGATCAAATACTTGATAGGTTAGCAGGTCATGAATTATATTACTTTCTAGATGGCTACTCAGGATATAATCAAATTCCCATAGCACCAAAAGATCAAGAGAAAATAACTTTCACTAGCCCTTTTGACACTTTTGCATATAGGAGGATGCCATTTGGATTGCGTAATGCACCTGCAACATTTCAACGATGCATGTTAAGCATTTTTCGATATGGTTGAACGATTCCTTGAAGTCTTTATGGATGATTTTTCTAGTTTTGGTGATTTATTTGATTAATGTTTACATCATCTAACACTAGTTCTGTAGAGATGCATAGAGAAGAATTTGGTCTTAAAATGAGAAAAGTGCCATTTTATGGTAAAACAAGGTATTGTTCTTGGTCACATCATTTCGAGCAAAGGTATTGAGGTTGATAAGGCCAAGGTGGATCTCATTTCCAATCTTCATCTACCTAAAACTGTAAGAGAAGTAAGATCTTTCCTTCGGCATGTAGGTTTTTATAGACGTTTCATTAAAGATTTTAGCAAAGTTTCTAGACCCTTATGCAATTTACTTGCTAAGAATGTACCTTTTATCTTTGATGATTCATGTCTTGTGGCTTTTGAAAAACTAAAGCAGTTGTTGACATCATCACTCATCATTTAGCCCCTAAACTAGAACTTAGCTTTTGAGCTCATGTGTGATGCATCTGATTATATAGTAAGAGTAGTATTAGGACAAAGAGTTGATGGAATTTCCCATATAATTTACTATGCTAGTATGACATTGAATGATGCACAGTTAAACTATTCAACCACTAAAAAAGAAATGCTAACAGTAATGTTTGCATTAGAGAAATTTCGATCTTATCTCATTAGTTGTAAAATAATTATTTTCACAGATCATGTTGCTCTTAAATATCTTCTCACAAAGAAAGATACAAAAGCTAGACTAATTTGTTAGGTGTTACTTTTGTAGGAATTTGACTTTGAAATCAAGGATAAAAAAGGCACAGAAAATGTTGTGGCAGACCATCTCTCTTATCTAAAGTTTACAATTACATAACCATTACCATTGAATGAATAATTTCCAGATGAACAATTAATGAGTATAGAAGTATTATCATGGTATGTTGATATAGTTAACTATCTTGTTACATGTAAACTTTCAGAGCATTGGACTAAGTAGGACAAGGCCAAATTTTTTGCAGAAATAAAGAATTTCTTCTAGGATGACCCTTATTTGTTCAAGTATTGTGTAGATCAAATTGTCAGACGATGTGCTATAGAAAGTGAATTTTAAAATATCCTTTCATTCTGCCATGAACAAGCTTGTGGAGGCCATTTTAGTGCTAACAAACTAGCTACTAAAATTTTACAATGTGGTTTATATTGGCTAGCTATTTTTCGAGATGCTTGTATTTTTTGCTCTTCATATGATAGGTGTCAATGAATAAGGAGTATTACGTGAAGAACTTGATGCCACTAAACCTAATTTTAGTGGTTGAGATTTTTGATGTATGGGGTATCGACTTCATGAGACCCTTTCCCCCTTCTTTTGGACACCAATACATATTAGTCGCTATCGTCTACGTATCAAAATGGGTAGAAACAGTTCCATATAGAACCATTGATCATAAGGTGGTGATCGGATATTTGAAAAGCAATATTGTTTCATGCTTTGGATTCCCTCGAGCAATAATCAATAATGGTGGAGTCCACTTTTATAACAAATCATTAAAAGCTCTTTTGACAAAGTATTCCATTACTCATAAAGTGTCGACCGCATATCATCCGCAAACTAGTGGCCAAGTTGAGATCTCCAATCGAGAAATAAAGCACATAGTAGAAAAGACTTTGAGACCAGGCAGAAAAGATTGGTTATTAAGACTGGATGATGCATTATGAGCATATAGAATTGTTTGCAAGACCTCGATTGGGATGTCACCCTATAGACTAGTATATGGAAAAGCTTGTCACCTACTTGTGGAACTCGAGCATCGTGCATATTGGACCATCCAGAAATTCAACTTTGACATGCAGCAAGCTAGCTTAGAAAGAAGATTACAGATGGCAGAACTTGAAGAAATTCATAATGATGCATATGAAAATGCCAAGATTTACAAGCAGTGAATGAAAGTCTTTCATGACAAGCAAATTATGAGAAAATCTTTCATCTTAGGTCAGAAAGTGTTTTTATTCAATTCTCGCTTGTACTTATTCCCAGGTAGGTTACTCTCTCGATGGACTGGTCCCTTTATAGTCCACACTATTTTTCCACATAGAGTAATTGAAATTAAGGATCCAAAGAACGGTGTAACTTTTAAAGTTAATGGTCAAAGATTAAAGCCATATATAGAGTGCTAATTACATGAAAAAGATACCGAAATCGATTTGAGTTACCCGCCAAACTTGAACTGAGACTTTTTCTTATTTCTTTTTTTTAGTGATTTAAATTTTTGTCAAAGTGTGTTTATTTAATCATTCAATTTTCTTTTATCATTTCTAACATGTGTGCCTCAACTAGACAGATCCTCTTGAACCTTTTCAGACAACTTTAACGTGTATAATCTCATCTGAAAAGCTAGATACAATTTTATAAAACACATAGTATTTGGGAGCTCTAACCTCCAGAGTTGGTATCCTATGTTAAAGATCTAGAAAGACAACTCAAAGAAATTGAGGGAGGTATCAACAACACCCAAATAGAGCTTGAGGTAAATTCAATAAGAGGACGATTGTGAAATTATTATTTTTTTCTTTTCTTTTCTTTTCTTCTTTTTGTTCTTTAGTTTGTTATCCGAGTTAAGTGGCAGATAACGGTACTCTGTAACAATTAAAGTCGGTTACTTCAATTTCCCATAATAACTGATATTCTGAGAAGAAGGTATGGACAGAAACACGATTCTAGGAAAGCTTCGCAAACAATTTCCTTCACTTCCTCAGAATGCCATCCTTACAATCTATAAAGCTCGGTCCGAACGCATGCGATTGCTTATGAGAAATAACGTCTATACTGACATCCGTTGGTTAATCGAGACCAAAGTACGTTTGGCATGTGAGTTGCCTCTTAAATTTATTGCATCCTAAATTTATTGCATACATGCCTGGTTGTGGTAAAGGGAATTACTCAAGAAAAAAAAGAGCTCAAAGACTTCATGTTGATTGTCATAAGTGTGCAAGAATGAAATGTGATAAAAATCCTTGTTCTTTAGGAATGATGTCTGATAACAGGGAAGATAAGATTCAATTAATTAGGTATGGCTTAAATAAAGAGTCAATAAATAATGTCCTTTTGTCTCTTGAAACGCATCCCAGTGGATACGTACAAAGAGCAATTCTCCAGTTATAGCCATTGTTTCAAAAAGAGTATGTACGATATAATCTCGGGAATCTGACTATAAACAACCCTGTTTGCTAGTTTATAAGAAAACTAGATGGGAAGCCTATCCTCGACCCATAGAGGGCGTTCAAGCCGTTTCTGGATGTAAAACCAGAGGAAGATGTGAGCCACAATCACAACTACCTGTAAATATCCTTTTACTATTATTTTACTGTTGTTTTATTTCACTGTTGTTTCATTAATTACATTCTTGTCTTTAATAATTGTTTGCTTTTTCTTTTTACTATTTTTTTTACTCTCGAGCCATGTGCTTTACGTGTTAATTGAGATAGACATGCTACCTCATATACAACTGTGAACCATTCTCACCAAGATCCTTAAATATGATTTTTTTTTTAGCACTCATAAATTTTTTTTGAAAAGCAATTCAAGAACATTTGTGTGCTCTTGGGTTTAACTATGGCAAACATAAAGAGTTCGTTGAGGTAGCTATAGATCTTGGTCAACGCATAGCAGAAAGAAATTTACATTTGGTATATGGAAGAGGTGACCGAGGGTTATCACAACTAGTCTTAAAAGCTGCTTATCTTAGAAGGAGCCAAATGTTAGACATCATCCCAAGAAGCCTAAAACCGTTAGGCTGTGTGTCTAACTCACTAACTTGAGAAGAGTTTGTCGTCTCAGGTATGCAAAAGAGAATAACTGAAATGATAAATCATGCTAATGCTTTTATTTTCCTACCAGGAGATCTTGCAACTCTAGAGGCACTAATTACATTAGCATCTTGGGCCCATCTGAATATTCATCAGAAACCCATCGATTTGTTAAATGTTAATAACTTTTATGATAGCTTTATTGCATTTCTTAACTATGCAATAAAAAACCATTTCATCTCTTTCACAGCGAAAAAAAATTTTATTTGTGCTTATACTACTAACGAGTTACTTGATCTATTACAAGCTTATAGGCCAGAGTCAGACCCCAGGAACCTTGTGTTGGAATGACCAACTAATGATGGTAACAGTAGCCGTAGTAAAAAGTGCAAATTAGATTTAACTTTACGCTTGTAAATATTTTCTTCTGTGATGCAGCACTCAAGTGATGTCTTATAAACCCTATTTTCTTTCAAACATTGAGGACAATGTTTCGTTCTGGTTGGGGGGAGGGAATAGTTGACAATTGTGGAATATCTCAATCTGGGTGTAGTTTTTACTGATTTTTGTATTAGAAACTAACTGTGGCTAAATTTTTGAGTTGAAGATGGCTGAATATGGAGTATAGTAACTCTAGAAACCCATCTTCTTATTAAAAAAATAAAAAAAAGAAAGCTTTGATTGTCATTTTAAGTGTGATATTTCTAACTTCTTTTACCAATTAGTTTTTCATTTTCATTTTCACCGTTTTGCATGCATAATTTTCATGACTAGAATAAATTTGGGGGTAGAATTTAAAAAAAAATATTTTGTGTGATCGTTTCATATTAGATGAAATGATAACTTTCAAATTTTAGTATTTTTATTATCTTTGGTCTTGAGTTATGTTATACCATGTTTGTTATTATACATGTTGATGTTGGAGACAAATATAAGTTGCTTGAAAGAATGCACATGTCATAATAAATTCCAAATGATTTTTTTAGCCTGTCATTTTTCTTGAAGAGTAACTTTTTTTGCCCATTCTTCATTCAGCTTAGCAGTTTATTGTTTTATACATTATCTCTAGATTTCCTTGGAGTTAACATTCTATAAAAAAAAAGGAGAAAAAGAAAAAAAGGAAAAAAAAAGAAAAAAAGTGTGTTTTGCTACATCTGAAAGTCCATCTAACTAATAGATATGGAAGATTATTTAGAACCCTAAAAGATAACAGAAAGACCATCTTTGGTTCGTTTGAGGCTTTCCAGCCAACCCTATTAATATGTATCCATAGTTAACCCCTTTGAGCCTTAAAAAAAAATTTTTTTTTCTTTGGTAACCTATTATTTTATCCCACTCCAATATGGAGTATCACTTTGTATTTAGTATTTCTCACTACCCGTTTATGTTTAAAAATATAGATAATTTTGCATTCATGAAAATGGTACTATAAAAAAACAAAAAAATATATGTATTTAAATAAATAAAATAAAAAAAAAGAGAGAAAGAAAAGAGAATTCAAGTAAAAAACACCTAACGATCTCCAAAGTACCTTATTTTTCAAACATATATTTTGTTCTTCCTATTATCTCTTCTTTGTTAGCCACGTCTCTAGCCTATGTTACGTCCTAATAAAAGTTCTTGATTTTAAGGAACTATAATATGAAATAGAAACTAGTTATATGGGCTGAAAAGATGTGGAAATGCATATTAAAAAAAAAAGAGAGAGAAAAAAAATGAATGATGAATACATTAGTTTGATTTGTATTTTGTTTGAATTAAGATCGTGCTATTCTAAGCTAAGGGCATATTTTTGTCACCTTGGTGAGAATGTACGATATTACTTCTTTATTATTTTTACTCAATTTACCATTCACTAGAATGATTATTTTTTTGTTTAATTTCTTTGTGATAGTATCACTATTACTGGTGAGATTTTGGGGTTTGACATGTCATTCTTGAAAGTGACTCGATTAATGTAGTTGTAACAAAGTTTTTTGGACTAATTTATGTGGAAAGTTAATGTGGAGATAATATTTCTTTAGATTGGAGATAATGCCTATACTTTTATTTGATTGTTATTATTAGTCTGATTGAATAAATATGACTGTTTTTTTAGAAAAAAATCATCATTTTGTTTTCGCTTAGTTTGCTAGGAACTAGCAACAAGTTGGTTGGGGTGTGTGTTGGGTGCTAGAAAGTGTGTATTTATAATGGAGAAAATCGTCATTTTATACTCAAAATCTCACTAACATCCCTACTTTTATGTCTTTAAGTCCCTTGTGATTTAATTATGTATGTTTTATTTTAATTAAGTATTTTATGTATTTTAGGGGACATCATGGTCATTTCACAATGAGCGAGAGATCAGATAGCAAAATGGACAGCAATTTTGAATATAGGATAGTCAAAAACCTTAGGAGGAGCCTAAAAAGATAAATAGTTTCGTTCACATAAACGGTACTATATATGATACCGTTCACCTGTACTGTATGATGACGTGGCACTATACGATGACGTGGCAGCATTCGATTGGACGAATGATATGGTGTTGACCAGTGACGTGGCAGTATGTTAATGGACCGAAAAAATATGTGTACAGTACATGTATATACACGGAATGACGGCCCTGATAATGTGTTCTATCCAATAAGAAATTGCCACTTGGCGCAATTCTGAGCATCCAAATTGTTTTAATCCGATGACCATAATTTACTCATTGTATCTATAAAAAAAGGACTGTCCCTCCCTAATTTGACACTCCTGAATTCATTTTTGAGCTCCATTTTCTATAATTCCATCTCCATCTTGTATTGTCTACGTATTTTAATAAAATTTCCATTTTACCCTTAGTTCAATTATGAGTAGCTAATTTTTTTTCAAGCTTGGGTTGAAGGTGAAGTCTCAGCATGCTCCATGGGCTTAATTTGATAAATTTACTTTTTCTTCCCATATAATTTATGTGGATTTTTGACTTTTTGTAGACAGATGTAGTAATCTTGTCTAAATATCGGCTGGTATAATCGTCTCCCTAGGCAAAGTTATTACTATTTGGCACGGGAAACACTTAGCACCATATCTATTAGAGTGAGGTTCATGAGGAGTTGAAAATCCCCCTTCATGATTTAATTGGCACTAATAAGGAATGTTAAGCTAATAGTGCATGTTAAGTACAGTTCCGGAGATCAAAGCACTTCATTTTAATAGTTTATTCCCGCCACTCTAATTTAAATCATAAGATATCCTGCGTCACTTTCATTATAAATCTAACTACCAACTCAAAAAATTAATTCTACATACAATTAAAATTCACCTTCTCGTGGGATCGACATTCGTCATCGTTAATCTATTCTACAATAGATTCGTGCACTTGCGAGTTCATTAAAATTTGCACAACAAAGGCATCTTATAAATCTTACAAAATCTACATTGATTAAAGTCAGCAATTACCATAACCTTTCAGGTTTCTTACAGTGGCCTCTGGCTATTTTCGACGATAATAATAGCTAGGAAATGACTAACAACTCGTGGAGGTTCCATTTGTACCCTCTATTGCCGGTGAGGTGGTCAAAATCAAGGTGGCTAGAATTGGCTCTTCAAGGTTCTATGTAGTGTTAGAGAGAGGGATTTGTGAGAGAGAGAGGGAGATTTGTTGATTTGTTCAATACTTAGTAAATTTTGTTATGTTCATATGTTTTAGGTTTGTTGTCTTAGTCATTTTTTAAAGAATAATTTAAACATTTAATAAAAAAATTTAACTAATTTAAACGTGACCATATAAGTCCACATAACACAAACATGACTTATATCTATTGTCTATTTATGTTTTTAAGTTATAAGTCATCAATATATCATGAGCTCATGACATATGTATATATGTCACGAATTTATCATGCTTTCTTGATGGATTCGTGACATAATAAGATAAGTTATAAAATTTCTATCATTGTTCTGCATTTTTTCAATAGTGGAAGAAGCTTTCTTTGAAATACAACAGAAATATTCTCCCCTACATTTACCTTTTTATTACTGCTTGACTTCTATTTGTTGGTGCGTAATTCTTTCAAAAATTTTGCATAATGCAATACCTGCTTAATAGCATTAAGTAGAGGAATATTTACATCCACTTTATGGAAAGTCTCAAGTATATATATTTTTCTTCTCTTTTTTGGATTGTTCAAATTTGCTAGGAAATGGTGGAGGAATGTTAAGCATTTTAGCTAGAGGTGAAAGGGTAATTACCTAGCTAGATGGGTCGACTGACATTGCAGAGTAGGAATTGTCTTCCTTGTTAAATGAAGAGCCTTGGGGGAGGGATTGTCAACAGAGTGCAATGATGTTGTGGACACTTTTGATGGCTTGGCTAATGATGGCTAAAATCGCTTTCTGTTCTTAAGAGACATAGAACTAGCATTGTCCTTACGACTCAAAAGTGTTGTTTACTCTCAGATATAAGAGGGTTTAGATATAATATAATCTAGTGAGTCCGGGATTGAATCATAAGAAATTTAAAATTTAGTTGTCAATTATTAAACAGAGCAAATTAAATGTAGAAAAAGAAATGAATAGGAACCAATATAAAAAAAATTCTAAGGTTATGAGATCTACTTTCGAATTTCAAATTATGGCCATAACAATCTCTCATATTTGTACTTTTCATTTCTTTTGCCATTTCATTATTATGTCATTTAATTATTAAGTAACCATTATTGTGGATAAATATGAGATCAAATACTTAATATGCCACAGCTATATTGTAGTGTCAACATTTTGTTAAAATACTATATAAATCCAATAAAATATAGATCTATAAATTAACATAATATTAAAAAAAGGTAAACAAGAAAAATACAAACAAACAAAATGAACTCTAAGACTCACTTGAGATAGTAATTAATTCAATAATTTGAATACTTGAGCTTCACCTTTCACGTCGGCTTAGAAAATTAGCTACTCATGTTAATAAATAAAATACTCATTTTATTTAACAAATTTTTGAAAATGTATTACAAGAAAATTAACTGCATAAGAGAAGAAATCTTGTTTAAGCCTCACTCTAAACTCATTTCTCCTCTTCTCTTTGTGTTTCTCATTCTTCCTTTCCACACCTTTTATAGGCAACAAACTTAATACGATCCTTTTATTTTATTATTATTTAATTTTTTATTACTTATCTATTTACATAAAAATGAGTGATAGTCAAGTGGTAAAGTGGCCACCTAACTATCATGACAATAAATAGCTCACTTCCTTTTTTTTATTATTTTATTAAATCTTCTCAATAATGCACTCCAAATGCCTTCAACAATTTATCTTCTTTGTTTCTCACTTCCAGTTCCAATTCTTTCTTTATTCTTAAAATATTTACAATATAAAATTAACATACTACAAATTAACTTAACATAAAGATTTATTAAGGGAGATTAATATAATTTATAAGTTATGAGCGTATTAATCAACAACGTAAGTGAAAAATGTTAGATTTTTTAATCTAACATTGTTGGATCGTTAAACGTAAGTGAAAAATGTTAGATTTTTTAATCTAACATTGTTGGATCATTAATCCAACGTTAGACTTATATGTGAATAATTATGTGTTGCAGATATTCATATAAGGTTAAACATAATTAAAAGTGATCCATTAAGATTTTCGGTATTATGGGCTTTAATGTATCTAATAAGATATGAGCTTTTAATGTGTAAAGACCTAATAATATTCTAATTCTATAATGGGCATAATTAGGAATACACAGTGGCAACAGGAAACAGTTATCTATATAAGTGGTCATGGTCTCCAGGTCACATGGAATCTTTTCCATTCTTTCTGACATCCCATATTTAGATAGAGAGCGCAAAGAGAATTAAAGGAATCTTTAGGAGAACGTGTAAATCTAGAAGGCCAACCACACAACCCTAGAGAGGAATTAAGCATTATGAATTTAGGTACGCTTCCGTATAATTTATTATTGATTCTTGATTATATAATATGAATATTCCTGGGTTATAGGTGATGGTTTTCACCAAAGGTTTTCTTACCCAAACGAGTGGTATCAGAGTCAATTCATGTTGAATTATTGAGAATCAAATTTATTATTTGATTAATGATTAAATCTTTGGTGTTCTCAAATTTAATAATACCAAAATTATTAAAATTATTGAGTTTGAGAACAAATTAAGGATTAAATTTTTTTTGTGTTCTTGAATTTAATAATTCTTGAATCAAATTTATTGTTGACTCTTGTTAAAGTAAAACAAATATATTTTTTTGGCAACATGGCTCTTGCCGCAAGAAAAGAAAAGGAGAATTAGGGCTTTATAGAAAATATTGCAAAGACCCCTAAGGTTGTTTTCAAATTTCATTTTAGAAAAACAAGTTAAGAATTTTTTCATTGAAGTCCTATAGTATTGGGCTTAATGAAATTTAGTTTTGGGCCTAATAGGTTGGGCTTATAGTTTAGCCCATCGAAATTAAAGGTGAGGTTTAGTCTTTTAAAACAAAAGGTTGGTTTAATTTGTAAGTTGGTTTAGGATTTGGTTCAGGTCAACTCGAATTGGTCTAGCCTTAAATTGGTCAATGGTCAACATTTACAGTTGACTTTGACTGTTAACTTTGACTTTGACATGAATTTTTTTTAAAATTTTGGGTAATTTTTTTGTGTAATTTTAAATTCAAATATTGGTTAGTTTATATGTATTTTAAGATGAATTAATTGAAACAACATGTCACCATAGTGACCTCTTTTACAGAAATTAATTTATTCTAGAATACAAATAGTTTTGTATATGTAAGTTCTGTAAATATTGATCGGCTCAAAGGAAGGTCTATATTTCATAGAATTACATGTGCACTTGTGGTAATAAACACGTGATAATTATTTGGTTTTACATGTGAACAATAAATCGGCCTAAAGGAAGATTTATTGTTTGACATTGACATGACTTAAAAGTGATTTCCAACTTCCAAGTATAAGAGTGTCTTGTTGTATTATAGATCGGTGAGTCCGAGGTAGATCTACAGAGAAAATATTTAATTTGTTTATTTTATTTTTCTAAAAATAAAACTTGAATATATGAAACTTAATTTAAATGAAACTATGAAATTAAATTAGTAAGGGTTATGGTCACTCTTAATAATAAATAAAATTTAACAAAATTTTTTTTGCCATTTTTATTTAGATTTACTGCCTAAAAGATTAATTATATAAATTATTATTATTTTCCCATTAATTTTATTATGGATTAAATATTTATTGTGCCAAAATTTAATTTGTCTACGATAAATCAAAATATCATGTTACCATATCTTCTATTAAGCTATTAAGAATTTATTGTGCCAAAATCTTTTTTTTTGGTCTACAATAAATCAAAATTTTAAAATATAAAATATGTATAAAATTAATTAGAAAATAATTTAATTTATATAATTAAAAATAGAATTTGATTAAATCATATTTATTTCTCAAGAGTTTTACCATACCCTAACTATTATTATTTAACTAAGCATGATTGAAATAAAAATAATTCTTAAAATTAAATTACTCATAAGTAAAAGGAAATAAAATAACTAAAATTGAAAATAAAACTAATATTTATTTATAAAAATAATTATACAAAATATTGAAACACACTTGGCAAAGAGGATTACAAGGGGATTGAGAGAATTTGAGAAGAAGAGGAATGATTAAAAATACAAAATTGAGGCTTTATTTATCGAGAAATAAATTCATAATCTAGTGCTTTGCGGTCTATGTTAAGCTTGATGCATGCGCTCCACACAACCATTAAATCAAGATCCAATAGCAGGTCAAACTTTAAAAGTCAACGTTACACGTGGCATTATATGAAATGTCTGATTTGATCAAAGAACGGTTGAGATTTGACGGGTTAATGGGTGGATCGGGTCGACCCAAATACAAAGATTCAGATCCTTCAACTTGCTTCACCAATCATTGGCACGTGGCATAATCTTGGCCATTGAATAATGAACGACTGAGATTTAGTCAAAATTGACAGTTATCCAGTGCATTCATATATATATTGTAAGCTCATTTGATCATCCAATCAATGCTTAGTCAACTGAAAAAGTTAATTTTTCTTCTAAAAGCTAAATTTTAAGCCGGTCTTGACCTATCCTAAGGTTTTCAGATCTTTGAAATCCAAATTTGATCTTCATTTTTCATTTTGGAGCCTTAAATTACATGAAATCAATATTTTACCCTAATAAATACACAAAAATACTTAAAATTAAATATAATTAAAACGTAATTAATAATTCTTAATATATCACATAAATACAAATATAAATTATAATATATGCATAAAATAATATTTTTATCCTTTAATAAACATACAATTTTTAACACTAATAAGGCATGTTCTTATTATCAGTATTTAATTACTACACAAAGATATCATTTACAAGTTAATATTTTGTCCAAAGATAGAATATTAATGGAGTGATCAGTATCTTAAGATTGGGTTACATTTATTTGAATTTATTTTTGTTTTAAAGACTAATATGAGCTTGTTTTGTTTGTTTCTTGTTCTCTATTTAGTTATGTCTATTGCTAATATTACTACCAATATCAATTTATTCATATACTAAATGGCTTTAACTTTAAATCATGACAAGAGAACCTCTTAATAGTTCTCACAGTCATGGATCTTGACCTCATGTTAAGGGTTGATTCTTCCCTACCTCTTATAGATGAGAGTACCCCTGATGATAAAAGGGAAATGGAAATGTGGGAGGATCAAATCACATGTGTATCATGATCATGAAGAAAGCAATTCAAAAGCATTCAGGGGCTCAATGGCTAAGAAAACAAATACGGCTAATGAGTTTATTGCGCAGATTGAGTAGAGGTTTGTCAAGAATGAAAAGGCTAAAATTGGTATACTTTTGGCAAACATAATTTCAATAAGGTATACGGGTAAAGGCAATATCGGGGAGTACATCTTGGAGATGTCTTATCTTGCTTCTAAGCAAATAATACTTAAGCTCGAACTCTTCGAGGGCTTGCTAGTGTATTTGGTTTTAATATCCTTACCAACATAGTTTAACTAGTTTAAGGTGAGCTATAATTTTCAGAAAGAGTCTTGGTTTCTGAATGAGCTCATATCACACTATGTTTAGGAGGAGGATAGGCTTAAGAAAGATAAGGCAAAAAGTGCTCACCTAGTTTCTACCTCTAAGGGCAAGAAAATGAAGAAGGATAAGGAAGCTGCAGATACAGTACCTCAAAAGAAACAACAAAAAAAACTAAGTGATTTAGAAGGTACTGGTTGTTTCTTCTGTGGGGCTGAAGGGCATAAGATGAAGCACTGCACTAATTATCACCCATGGCGTGCTAAGAAAGGTATGCTTCTTAATTTGGTTTGTTTTGAGGTTAATTTAACTTTGGTACCTAGACACTCATGGAGGATAGATTCTAGTGCAACCACTCACATCAGTGTGTCTATGCAGGGTTGCCTGAGTTGTCAAAAACCTAGTGATGGTGAAAGATACATTTATGCCGATGATGGCAAAACAGTTGAAGTTGAAGCAACTGAAAAATTTAGATTATTGTTAAAGACTGAATTTTTTTTGGATCTTGATGAAACATTTGTTGTTTCGTATTTTAAATGAAATTTAATTGTTATTTCCGCTTTGAACCAGTCTGGTTATTCTTGTTCATTTGAGAATGAAAAATTTAGTTTCTTAACATAAAGATTTATTAAGGGAGATTAATATAATTTATAAGTTATAAGCATATTAATCAACAACGTAAGAAAAAAACTAATAGTTTTAACATTATTAAATATACACATTTTAGTGTTAATCACACTCATAGCTACTTTATTGTTAGGCTGTAGCAATTTAATCGATAAAAATCTAGCAAACTTCAAACTAAAATCAAAATCCTTTTTTTTTTATTTAAGAAGCCTTATCCCCAATCCCATTTTAAGCATTGTCCTCAATGTTGTGTACTCAAAAGCCATACATGTAAAAAGGTGAAGAAAACACAATAAAAGAAAAAATTTGAGAAATCATACCTGAACTGTCTGTAAATGCTTAAAGGAAGATGACAAGAAAACATTCGAAGGCAATTCTTTTTCTTTTTCTTTTTTGTTTCTTTTACATTTTTTTTGACAAGCGAAACATCACAATTACTAAAAAGATGCATTTCTAGGGCTACTGCTACTATCATTAGTCAAGAAATCCAGCGCCATTGTTCTGGGATTTGGCTTTGCTTTGTAAGTTTGTAAAAGATTAAATAACTTATTAGCAGTAGGAGTACAAATAAAGAGTTTTTTCACTAGGACTGGAATAAAATAATTCTTAATTGGATGACTAAGAAATGCTAGCAAGCTATCATAAAAGTTGTTAATATTTAACAAACTGATAGGTTTTTTTATGAATGTTTATATGTGCCCATAATATAAATGTAATTGAGCCTTTAGAGTTGCAAGATCTTTTGACAAGAAATAAAAGCATTAGCATGATTTAACGTTTTGAATATTCATTCTTGCATACCTGGGATAACTAACTCTTTTTTAATTGGTGGGCTTGGTCAGCTTCCTAAAGGTTTTAAGCTTTGTGGGATGATGTATGGTACTTGGTTTCCTCTAATAAAAATAGCTTTTAAGACAAGTTTGCATAATCCTTGGCCACCGATTCCATATATAAAGTGTAGTTTTTTTTTCAGTTATGACACAACCAAGATATATAGCTATCTTAATGAGCTCTTTGTATTTCTTATAATGAAACCTAGAAAGCATACAAATATTCTTAAATTGTCTACTCGAAGTAGTTACCATTGGAATAATCTTCAAGAACAATTTGTGGGGGTTTAAAAAAGAAGCTCGTATTTAAAGGTCTTCGTGATAGACAAAATAATACATAGTTGTAAATAGGGTGGTGCATTTGTTGAATGACGCATAAAGCTTGTGGCTCAATTATTCAAAGTAAATAGAAACAAAATCTGAAGAATGCATTTTTCTTTGGTGACATAAAATTTCATTGTAGAATAAATTGTGCGGACAATTATTTTACCGATGAGACAGATTAGTAATCAGTAAACCTCTCGCAATAAAACAACATGAAAAAGCATTCTTCCTTAGAATTAGTTAGAATTAATAAGGGGAAAGGGCAAATAAAATGAATTTCATGGTCTCTTCTTATCTAATTTAAATAGAGAAAATCTAAACCCTTGCATCTTTCTATATCTCTTAACAAGGACTCTTTTCCTAGGAATCTCTGCTGTTAGATCGAATTCTAATGAATCCTTAGGGAATTTAATAGTTAAAAGAAAAAGAAAGCAGTGATCACATGATTAGAAACAATAATGCAAAAGATAAAATAATAGTAAAATAAAAGAATATTTAATGATAGTTATGATTGTGGCTTATATCATCCTTTGGTTTTACGTCCATTAATGGTTGTCATTTTGGAGTAGTTTACATAAATTATGAATTGTACGTTACACATATCAATTTGGATGGGTCTCAAGAGATCCTAAGATACAATCTAATAATTCTTTACTCAGACCATCGTTAATGAATTTAATTTTATCTTTACAATTTTTATAAATCATTGTTAATGATGCTGTCAATTGTATAAGAGTCTTATACAATTAGAACATTTAGAGCTAAACCATTTAGCTCTTATTTTTTTTAGAAACTGTGCTTTTGGCAAAGCATGTGATAAACAAATGAATCAGAAAACTTACTTACCAATCGAACTTTTGCTTCAATTAACCAACGAATGTCTATAGCAATCCTATTGATTATTAACAAAAACGATCATTCAAAATGAGTTTTATAAATCTTATTAATATCATTTTGAGGGAGAAAAAGAGAAAGTTTATGCAATTTACTTTGTATTTCTTCCATGTTTGATTTTGGAGTTTCAATTATTGTGGACAACTTAAGATACAGACTTATGAAGTCATGAGGTACTGTTGTCCATCATTTATATGGGAAATTGAATTAAAAAATATTAAAAAAATTAATCAAGTTTCTAAAATTAAGTCAAAAGTGAAGTCTAATAAAACAATAAAATGAAAACACATCATGTTTTAAAAAATAGATATAATAAAAAATATAACTCACCTTCATATTTTTATTGAATTTATCTCAAGTTGCAATTATAATTCATAGATATCGCCTTGTATTTCCTTGAGTTATTTTTCTAGATCTTTAATGTGAGATACTAATATTGGTGGTCGTAGATCCTAAATATGATGTAATTTACAAACTTTGAGCAAGCTTTGAAGTGAAAATTTACATATAAAAGTTCTCCAAGATGATTTATGTTCAAGTTCAATTGACAAGATGACATTTCTAAAAATGTTTGAAATACATTATGGCAAGCTCAAAGTGCATCAATTAGTCGAAGAAACTAATATTTACAGTTTGGGTTAACTGATTTTTCTAAAATTTATTTTATTTTACTATTTACTAATTCAATTTAACCACTTGTTTGAGGGTGATAATAAGTAAAAATTTTATGTGTAATTTTGTATTTCTTTATTAAGGACTCAATTGGCTTGTTGCAAAATGCCTACCTTTATCATTGGTAATGGCTTGAGTGATTCTAAATCTACGAAAAAGAGTTTCTTTTAAAAAATGTATCATAGTCTTGTGATCGTCGTGCCAACAAGTAATCACTTCAATATATTTTGAAATATAATCAATGGTAACCAAAATGTGTACAAATTCAAATGATGATGGAAAAGGGCCTATACACTACTATAAAAATGACTCTTACTAACACTTTAAAAAATGTGTTAGTAATTTTGTACATATGCACTATTTTTCACTTTTCACAAATAGGTATCAAAGGTTGTTGATACTAGTGTGTTAGTAAATTAAACATAAAAAATCGCTGATATTAAAGTATTAGAGATTAAAAAAAAATTCATTAAAATTTATTTTAGTTGCAACTCGAACTGAAGAGCTCTAAGGTTTAAAGCTTTCACATTTGAAGCACAGACCATCAAATCTAGTTGAATGAAGGTCAAAACCATATTTTAAAATATTTAAAAATGAAAATATAAATAACAACAACACAAAACTTACACTTAAGCAATTTTCCCCATCAACCCAAACTCTATCGGCTATCGCTATCTTTCCTTTATCTTCCTGTTTCTCTTTCATTTTTCTCTTCTTAATCTTTTCTGTTTTGTGTTGTCCATTTATAAATTAAATTCAATTAATTCAGATAGATAATGACAAGCTATAACTCTATTTCCTTTTTCTATTTTCCCCTAATTGAAAAACAAACCAAAACCCTAATAGCTTGTTGTAGAAGGGGTTTTTTCTCCAACTAAACCTCTACTACCTCTACTGGGCAAGAAAGTAAAAACTATTGACAAGGGGTAAAATGGCACCATCAGGTGTGTATTCAAGTAATCTCATTCTCTCTCCTAAGTTAAGTCCGGAAAAAGAATTATAGAGGACGTTATCAACTGGGAATGGGTTAATATTTTGTTTTTCTTTTGTCAATTTACTTAATAGGCTTGTTTTAATTTAGCTTATGATTAATATTTTTTAATTTAAATTGTTTGGGTTATTTCAAATGTTGAGAAATTAAACTAGTAGTGCAATTCTAGTAGGTATTGTTTTCCAAACCTTTTTTCTTTTATTTAATTGTAATTTGAATTTATTTATTTATTTTTTCTATATTTTCACTCACATGCAATCCAAAAGTACAAGCATTTTAAGTGGTGCCTTACATAAACTCGAAAAGCTTATTGTCGCGACTCAGTAATCTTTCATTGTTATCTAGTGAACGGTTTTTCTACCACATTTGAGGTTAGTTTAAATGCGCTAATTTGATTTACTGTCATTGTTATTTAAAATTAATAAAGTGCATTGTTTTTAGTTTCTGAAATAAACTATCAGCCTCTATTTACTAAATTTGATTAATAAATTAGTTGATTTTGAATGTATTGAAATATGAATTTTCATTTTATTTTTTGTCTTTCTAATTAGAAGATTATTTTTTAGGTATTATATTGTCTAAATGACTATGTATTTAGTAATTACAAACTATTTGCATCTCTGTTTCATGTGAAGAGAGGTAAATTACGTTATAAAATCCAAGTCGTTTACTTATTTTGATTTGGTTAGAAGATTTGTAATAAAGACAATGACTATGATATGAATTCACTAAGTTCGTTCTTATCTATGTGTTTTGAGATTGTATAAAGTTCATGATTTGTCTTCAATTTAAGAAGAAAATGCTTGTTTTAAGGTAATTTTGCTTGTTGTATTTGAAGTTAAAAAGTGAATTATACAGTTTTAAAAAATGGCTTGCAAAGAAAGGTGTCCATCATCCAATAAGTTTTTAAACATTACTGTGTATGTTAAGCTTGACTATGGTTGATATGTTATGATAAGAAAGTTAAAATTCCTCTCAGTGTACTAATGTTAAAAAACATTAGGGCCTATCTTACTTGTTCATCTCCTATTTTAGTTTGAAAGCTTCTTTTGTTTTAATTTTGAGATTTTGTCTCAATTATCATTATAATTCATTGATTTATAGGGGCTATTAGTGATTTTCTAGAATTATGAGTTTATTATTGAAGCTATAATCATAATAACATTGAACATTTAAAATTAATCATGCAATTTAATTAAACTTAAACTAACATTACATATATGAATAGGTAAAAATATTTGAAATGGACAAAACTTGGATAACTTGTTGTCTATAGAGTATCGTATTGGAGTTGTTGATTTTTTATATTTTTCCATTTTGAATGTTAAAAACTGAATGTTAATTAAATGTCCTTGCACCTTTTGTTGTAATATGAAGTTTTATACTCCTCAACAAGTGAAGGATCATTTATTTGAAAAAGGCTTTCTCTCATAATGTATAGTTTGGACTTAGTATGGTGAGACTAACCGTAATTCTACATCTACAAAGTGCTAAAACCATCCACATAGTTAAAGATTTAGACATCATGATCATAATGGCATAATAGACATAGTCGAAGATGCTTATGAACATTATGATAGAGATCTTATTTCTTTTAAGGATATGCTTGAAGATGTTGAAAAGCTTTTATACTGGGGTGCAAAACATTCAAAGCTATCTGATTTAATGATACTTTATAATGTGAAAGGGAACTATGGGTTGTCTGATAAGGGGTTTTTTGCTTTGTTAGAAGTCGTTCTTGATATTTTGTGGAATAATAATGATCTACTTAAGTCAATGAATGAGGCCAAGAAAACAATAAAAGTGTGAGGCTTAAAGTATGAAAAATACATGCATCTCCAAACAATTACATTTTTATAGGAATGAATTCGCTGATCTTACTGAATACCTAAATTGTAGAGCATCTGGGTGGCAAAAAAAGAAAAGAAAAGAAAAGACGCCTAAAAAAAATTTAGGAAAGAGGTTCTTAAAGAGCTGTTATGGTATTTTCCATTTATTCCTAGGTCGAAAAGATTGTTTTAATCAGCCCAGAAAGTTTAAAATTTAACATGGCATGCTAATAAAACAATTAGAGATGGCAAGCTTCACCAATCAGCAAACTTACCCACTTGGCAACTAATTAACAGTAAGTGGCCAAAATTTACACAAGAACCTAGAAATCTCTGTTAAACTCTCTCAATTAATAGGATTAACCCACATAGTACATATATCAGTATTTACAGTTGTTGACCCATTACATTGGTAACATATAATCTTCATACATGGTTGAGTACAAAGAGAAAGTTTCTAATGCTGTCTCTTTTGATATTTGGCTCTAAATAACTTGGAAATTATCTATATGCATACCTAGCACCTTTGATTGAGGACTTGAAAACTCTATATAATGTAGGTGTTAATGTTTATAATGCATATAGAATTTTTTTTTTCAATTTACGGGTTGTCTTGATGTGGACAATTAATGACTTTCCAGCATACAGAAACCTCTCTGGTTGTATTGTTAAAGGTGATTATGCTTTCCTAATTTGTGGGATAAACACTTGTGCATGTTGGCTACCGCATAGTCAGAAAATGTCATCTATAGGACATCGCTAATTTTTACTACTTGCTCGCCCATTTCAAAAACTTAAAAAGGTTTTTAGTGGGAAGCAATAGTGGAATGAGCCTGCTAAAACTTTCTCTGGAGAGGAAATTTTTAACATGGTGGAAGATATTGACACTAAGTTTGGGAAAAAGAAGGGCAAAAAAGGGCAAAAAAAGGGGAATATAGTGATGGTGGTGGCAATGATGGTGATAAAAACATAATTGAGAAATTGTACAAAAAAAAGTCAATTTTTTTTTATGTACAATATTGGAAGCATTTATTAGTTCGACATCAACTAGATATGATGCACATTGAAAAAAACGTGTATGAGAACAAATATAGCACACTACTTCATCAACCGGCCAAGACAACGGATGAGATTAATGTTAGAAAAGATTTTGAACATTTTGAGATAATGGGAAAACTAGTTCCTAATGAAACAAACAAACAAAAAAAGTCCTACCTCTAGCTCCATACACTAAACTAAAAAACAAAAAAAAAAAGTTTTGTGAAACTTTGAAAAGTGTGAAAGTTCTTGATGACTATTCTTCTAATGTCTAAAAACTTGTTTCAATAGATGATTGTCGGCTTTAACGCTTTAACTTATATGATTGTCATACTTTGATGCAACAACTTCTACCATCAGCTATTTGAAACAGTTTGCCTATAAATGTGAGAAGGGCCATAATCAAAATGTGCTTCTTTTTTAATTCATTGTGCTATAAAGTGGTAGACCCTAATACTCTTGACCAATTGCAAAATGAACTTTTAATCACTTTATGCTTAGTGCAACAATACTTTCCACCTAGTTTTTTAACATAATGATACATTTAACAATCAATCTAGTTGAACAAGTTATGTTATGTGGGCCTGTTTTTATTCAATGGATATATCATTTTGAGAGAGAGATGAAAACTCTTAAGTATTATGTTTGTAATCGTTATTGTCCAAAGGGTTGTATCGCAGAAAGTTATATTGTAGAAGAAGCACTTGAATTTTGTACTAAGTACCTCTTAGATTACGATGTTATTAGAATAGTTATTGGCTGCCAATTGATTTATTAGTCGAAAGACCTTTGGGAAGTGCAAATATTGAGGTGGTTGATGACCCTTTATATGCTTAAGCACATTGGTGCATTTGACACAAGTTAAAAGTGATTTTTAACTCTCAAGTATAAGAGTGTCTTATTATATTACAGATCGGTGAGTCTGAGGTCGATTCATAAAAAAAAGATTTAATTTATTTATTTTATTTTATCTAAAAATAAAACTTGAATATATGCAACATAATTTAAGTGAAAATATGAAATTAAATTAGTTATACTTATGGACACACTCTTAGTAGTAAATAAAATTTAATAAATTCTTTTTGTCATTTTTATTTAGATTTATAGCACAAAACAGTAATTGCATAAATTATCATTATTTTCCTATTAATTTTATTATAGATTAAGTATTTATTGTGCCAAAATTTAATTTATTTATAATAAATCAAAATACTATTTTACCATACCTTATATTGAGATATTAAGAATTTATTGTGTCAAACTTCCTTCTTTGTCTACAATAAATTAATATTTAAAAATATAAAATATGTATTAAATTAAATAGAAAATAATTTAATTTATATAGCTAAAATTAGAATTTGATGAAACCATATTTTTTTACTAAGAGTTTCACCTTGCCCTAACTATTAATATTTAGCTAAGTATAATTGAAAAATGATAATTAAAAGTAAATTATGCATAATTAAAAAAAGGTATTTAAAATTTGAAAATAAAACCAATTTTATTTATTGAAAATATATTATAAAGAGATATGAGAAGAAGAATTTGAGGGGAAAGAAATGAAGAAAATGTATAGAGAGTAATGTTCCTCATCTCTATTTATACTAATACATGATTAATCCACATTATACACATAAATAAAGCTAATTACATCATAGCCATACATTTTTCCCAATAACAAGAAATAAACCTAGCTTAATCTATTCAAGCACGCCTAACTCATTCCACTAACAATTACCACACCTAATATAACAAAAACTTATAATTTCACAATTACAACACTTAACGTGGTAAATACTTATAATTTCACAGCAAAATTCGTGGACACTCCTTGATAATTAAATAACTTCTCAGACCTTTAAAATCCAAATTTGACATCCGTACATTTGTTTGGAGTCTCGAATTGTGTGAAATTATTATTTTTACCTAATAAACACACAAAAATACACAAAATTAAATATTTAGAAAAATAACTAGAAATTCACAATATGTTATATAATTATAAACATAAATTATAATATAAGCATAAAATAACATTTTTACCATTAATGAACATAAAATTTTTAACACTAATCACACCTCTAATCAGCTTATTGCTAGTACCTAGTAATTAAAGCGTTATATTAAATTAAGATTTATAAAATTCACATTCAAGTTAATAGTTGTTCATCTAGCCTCTATACTACCAAGTAAATAAACTCTCTCAAACTTCTTTAACTCTTTGTTGTTCACTCATTATCTAGGACATCACCAAACTTTTTTTGTACTCAGTAATTAACACAATACTTATGGGGCTTCATTAAAAGAAAAAAATACTTTTTTTTATAATTTATTAGAAACTTTGTCTTTAGGCAGCAGATTATCCACACATATTTTAAAATATTATGTTTTTAACCTATGTAGGGGGATTTAAGCAAGTGACTTTCAGACCAGCTGGCCTTAGGGCACTAGGTGTTGAAATACCCTTACCGACTTAATTACTCGGGTTATAGATATAACAAAATTAAACACATTCAAAATTTTTCTTTTTTTGTTCTTTTTTTCTCTCTCTTTTTTTTTTTTTTGCAATATGCACTTTCTACTACTTTAGATATTATCTCTAATAAATCAAAAGAACTAAATGTTACAAAAATTTTAACTTACAACCCACTAGTATGTGTCATGGTGTGTGTGTGAAGAATGATTTAATAATACTTGTTAAATGAGTAAACAAAGTGACTTAATAACCAACTGCAGAGTTCATAAATTTGAGTAATTCAAAGAAAAAAGGAACAAAGACAACTTACAATGAATTTCAAAATCAAAATATAATATAATATGACTATTATGATGCGTCTCAAAAGTCGTGACTCTTTACACAGCCATCCTAGACAAAAAAAAATTACTTTTTAAAAGATTGTTTTAAAAGAAAAATTGCTAAACACACCTATTTATACAACATATGTCAATTATCCCCTTCTCTAACCTAATTCAAATATTATTTATTATTTAAAGGTATGCATGCAAAAAGGTGAAAAAAAAGCCATAAATAATAAAAGAAGGGGTAAGAAAGATCACACCTGAATTGACTATTAAAACTTGAAAGAAGATGACCAAAAAACAAAAACCTCTAGGAGTAAAAAGATGCGTTTCTAAAAATATTGTACTATATATTCTGCCATCTTCGACTCAAATTTGTCTAAAGTTAGTTTTTACAATAGCACTAAGATTGAAAATTCCATAATTATCAATTATTCCCTCTCCTCAACCAGAATGAGATATTGTTCTCAATGTCTTAAAGGAAATAAGTAGTGTTTAGAGGACATTATTTACCCGCTCCAAGAAAATAATCACAAACAAATAGTGAAATCTAATTTGCATTTCTTACGAAGGCTACGGTCACCATCATTTGTCAACCATTCCAATGCCAAAGTCTTGGGATCTGACTTTAGTTTGTAAGCTTGTAAAAGATCAAGTAATTCATTAGCAGTAGAAGCACAAATAAGAGTTTTTTCGTAGAAATTGGAATAAAATGATTCTTAATTGCATGGTTAATGAATATTAGTAAACCATCTTAAAAGTTATTAACATTTAACAAATTGATGGGTTTTTAATAGATGTTCAAATGGGCCCAAGATGCAAATACAATCAGTGCCTCTAGAATTACAAGATCTCTTTGTAAGAAAATAAAAGTATTAGCATAATTTAACATTTCAGTTATTCTCTCCTGCATACCTGAGACAACTAATTCTTCTTCAATTGGTAGGCTGGGTATGCATACTAAAGATTTTAAAGCTTGTGGAATGATGCTTAGCACTTGGTTTCCTTTAGTAAAAATATCTTCTGAGATAAGCTTTGATAACCCTTGGTCACCTCCTCCATATATAAGATGTAGTTTTCTTTCTGCTATGACACTACTAAGATCTATAACTAGCTAAACAAACTCCTTGTATTTTCCATAATGAAATCTAGAAAGCACATAAATGTTTTTGAATTGTCTATTCAAAGATGATGCCATTTGAATAATCTTTAAAAACAAGTTGTGCGTATTTAAAAAAGAAGCTTATATTCAAAGATCTTAGTGACAAACATAATTATACATAGCTATGAATAGGTTGTGTGTTTGTCAAATGACTCGTAAAGCTCGTGACTTAATAATTCAAAAGTAAACAGTAAAAAGAAAAAAAAAACAATAACTAAAAAAAAGTAAAAGAAAACATATAATAATTAAATACAAAATCACACAACTCACTACAATAATGCAAATGACAAAAAAAAAGCAAAATAAAAGGATATGTACCGGTAGTTGTGATTACGACTTACATCTTCTTCTGGTTTTAAGTCTAGTAATGGCTTGAACACTCTCAATGGGTTGAAGATAGGCTTCTTATCTAGTTTTCTTATAAACTAGCAAAAAGGGTTGCTTTAAGCCAGATTCTTAAGACTAAACTGTGGACTTTCTTTTTAGAAGAGTCCCCATAAGTTATGAATCTAACGTTGCACCAATCCGCTTCAATGCATCTCAAGAGAAAGTAGGATATCATTCAACGATTCTTTACTCAAGTCATCTTTAACGAATTTAAGTTTATCTTTTCAACTATCAGAAACCATTTGTAAAGATTTATGAACTTTTCACTTACAATGAAGTCTTACACAATTATGACAGTCAGAGCCAAGTCTTTTAGCTCTTCTTTTTCTAGTAAATGTGTTTTTATCAAAATCAGGCATATAAGAAATAAATGGATCAGAAAACTCACTAGCTAATTGGACATTTACTTCAATTAACCAATGAATATCAGTAAGAATTCCATTGATCATTAGCAAACGCACTAATTTACAATGAGCTTTATAATTTTTTTTAGGGCATTTTGAGGGAGGAAAGGAAAACACTTATAAATTTATATTGTATTTCTTCTATGTCTGATTTAAGGGTTTCAATTATTGTGAGAAACTGAAAATACCAATTTAAAAAGTCATGGAATACCGCTATCTGCCACTTTTACTGGAAAATAAATGAAAACACACCAAAATGAAGAGAATCAAATCAAATTAAATGTGAAAGTGAACAAAACAAGTAAACACACAATGTAAGTGATTTTGTATTTCAAGATCTTCAACATAGGACAACAATATTGGTAGTCGTTGATCCTAAATTGGACGTGATTTATAACTTTGTATCAGGCATCTCAAGTGAAACTTCACTCGTAAAAGTTTTGCAAGGCGTTTGAAAAGGAATTTTCTCATTGAAGTGCTCATGATATACAATGACGAAAAGAAATACAATTGTTAAACACATTTAAGCATAATAACACGTATCAGACAAGACAGTCAAACAATTCAAACAGTAAAATAATAGTGAGGATTTAAATCACTTATTAAAAAAAAAGAAAAAAAAAACTTAATCAAGTTTGGTGGGTCACTCAAATTTATTTCGGTGCTTTCTTCACATGATTGGTATTCCAGATATGGTTTTAATCTTTATCTATTAACTTTAAATGTGACACTGTTCATTGGATTCTCGATCTCTACGACCTCATATGGATATACATTTTTTACAATAAATGGGCTACTCCATTTTGACTTTAACTTTCCTGGAAATAATTGAGGATGAGAATTATCAAGCAACATTTTTTGTCCAATTTTAAATGTTTTCTAGAAAATTCTTTTATAATGAAAAACTTTTCTTCTTTCTTTAATAATTCTTGGATTTTCATATGCATCATTTCTTAATTCCTCAAGTTCATTCGATTGCAATTTTCACACATTACCAGCATCATCAAAATTTAAATTAAAAACTTTAATAGTCAAAATGATTTATTCTCAAGTTCCACAGGTAAGTGGTTTACCATAAACTAGCTGATAGGGTAATATTTCTAAAGACATTTTAAATGCAGTACAATAAGCCTAGAGTGCATCAATCAATCGAGTAAACCAATCTTTAGGGGTTGGGTTAACCGTCTTGTCTAAAATTTATTTTATCTCCTTATTTGCTAATTCAAATTGATCATTTGTTTAAGGATGATAAGGGGTAGCAACATTATGCGTAATTCTATATTTCTTCATTAAAGTCTCAAATAACTTATTACAAAAATACTTATCTCTATCACTGATAAGGGCTTGAGGGATTCTAAATTGACTTAAAAGATTTTCTCTTAAAAATTTAACCACAATTTTGCTATCATTATTTCGACAAGAAATTGCTTCAATCCATTTTAAGACATAATTAACTGCAACTAATATATACACAAATCCAAAAGATGGCGGAAATGGGCCCATGAAATAAATTCCTAACAGTCAAATATTTCGATCTCAGGTATGAGATTTAAGGGCATCATGTTTCTTTTAGTAATTGATCATAATTTTTGATAGTTTTCACAAGTTTTACAAAATTCATATGTGTTTTTGAATATGGTGAGCCAATAAAATTCACATTGTAAAATTTTAGCCTTAATTTTTCTTGATAAAATAGGGTTTAGGGGGTAGGGTTTAGGTAAGTAGTAAATTTTTTTTTTCTTGATAAAAATTTTTCGGCATTGTAAAAAGTGCTTCAAAATGACAAAAATTAATAATACTACTTACTTCATTATCAGGAATACAACACCGAAAAATTTGATCAAGGTAATAATTGAACAAGTAAAGATCATCTAAATAATTTTTCTTTTTTACTTTTAATTTCTTCTTCTCTTTAGTATTCCACTGCAAATGCATTTTACCTATAATAAGAAAATGAACAATATTAGCATACCATGGCATTGAAGTAACAGAAAATAGAAATTCATCAAGGAAAGAATCTTTGATAGGTGTTGTTGTGCAAATTTTATTGAACTCGCAAGTGCACGAATCTATTGTAGGATAGATTAATGGTGACGAGTGTCGATCCCACGAGGAGGTGGATTTTAATTATGTGTAGAATTTTTTTTCTGAGTTGGTGGTTGGATTTATAATGACAATTATGTAGGCAATGTATTAATTTGAATTAAAGCTATTGGAATAAACTATTAAAATAAAATGCTTGGATCTCCTGATTTTGACACGTATTACCATCGGCTTAATATTCATTATTAGTACCAATAAAATCATGAAGGGGAACTTCCACTCATCATGAACCACACTTTAATAGATATGGTGCTAAGGGCTTCCCGTGCCAAATAGAATAACCTTGCTTAGGGAGGCGGTTATTCCAAATAGATATCCGCACAAGATTATTACTATCCTGTCTACGAAAAGTCAAAACAACCACATAAATTAAAGGGGAAGGAAAAGTAAATTTACAAATTAAGCCCATGGAGCATGTTGAGACTTCACCTTCAACCCAAGCTTGAAAGGAAATTAGCCACTCATATTTGAACTAGGGTAAAATGGGAATTTTATTAAAATACGTTAGAAAATACAAGATGGAGATGGAATTACAGAAAATGGAGTCCAAAAATGGATTCAGGGTGTCAAATTAGGGGGGGCCCTTTTTATAGATAAACCAAAATCATGGCCATTTTAAAACAATTTGGATTAAGTTCTTTCATCGTGGTAATGCATGTATTTTTTGTGCTAACAACGCCAATCAACATTTTTGGTCCAATAAGCTCGTGACACGTCATCGAAACGCCACATTTCATTCGTTCAAATGCCGCCAATCGTATAGTGCCAAAATCTTAAAGTAATAAAATGAACATCTACAAATTTTTTTGGTATGTGTGAGCATGTGAAATTCCTCCTCAAGGTTTTCGAAGTTCAAAAGTCTCCGTTTTTCCATCGATCTCTCGTTTATTGAAATGACCATGATATCCCCTAAAATACATAAAATACTTAATTAAAATAAAACATACATAATTAAATTACAAGGGACTTAAAGACATAAAAATAGGGATGTTAGTGAGACTTGGAGTGTAAAATGATGATTTTCTCCATTATAAATACACACTTTCTAGTACTCAACAGGTGTTATGTTAGTGCAGATTTTAGATATGAGTTTTTATAAATGATCAGCAATGACATTTTCGGCACCCTTTTTATCTTTGATGTTGAGGTCAAAATCTTAAAGTAATAAAATACAACAAATTAGTCTTGGTTTGGCATTCTGTTTAATCATCAAATATCTCACAACGACATGGTTAATAAAAACAATGGATTTAAAACCAAGCAAATATGAACGAATTTGTTTAATGTAAATACCACAATAAGTAATTCTTTTTCAGTTGTTGAAGAATTCATTTGAGTACTATCCAAAGTTTTACTCGCATAATAAATCACAAAAGGCTTAGCATCTCTTCTTTGTCCTAAAACAGCACCACCAACGAAGTTACTTCCATCACACATTATTTCAAAAAGCAAATACAAATCCTGAGATTGCATAATGGGTGCAGATGTTAAAAGACAAATTATTTTCTTAAAAGATTCTTGACAATCATCAATCCATTCAAATGGTGCATCTTTTAATAAGAGTTTACAAAGTGATTTAGATATAACGCTAAAATCTTTTATAAACCTCTTATAAAATCCAACATGTTTTAAAAAGGATCTCTAACTGTTTTTGGTGGTGGCAATTTGGATATGACTTTAATTTTTGCTTTGTCAACTTCAATTCTTTTAACAGATACAACATGACCCAAAACAATTCTAAAAGTAACAATTTAATGACATTTTTCCTAATTCAACACAAGTTCTTTTTTAGCACACCTTTTTAAAACATTTTCAAATTATCAAGGCAATCATCAAAAGAATTCCCAAACACAATCAAAGCATCCATAAAAACTCTAAATAATGTTCAAACATATCACTGAAAATACTTAGCATGCATATTTGAAATGTTGTAGGAGCATTACAAAGTCTAAATGACGTTCTTTTAAATGCAAATGTTCTAAAGGGACATGTAAATATGGTATTTTCTTGATCGTCAAGTGCTATAGGAATTTGATAATAACCTGAACATTCATCTAAAAAGCATTAGTGAGGGTGTCTTGTTACCCTTTCTAAGATTTGCTCAAGAAATGACAAGGTAAAATGATCTTTTCTAGTGGCTTCATTTAATTTTCTATAATCAATGCTCATGTGCCAACTAGATGTAATTCGTGTCGGGATTAATTCACCTTTTTCATTCTTAACAGTAGTGATTCTATATTTTTTAAGCACTACTTGTGTAGGGCTTACCTACTTACTATCAGAAATAGGGTAGATAATTCTAGCATCAAGTAATTTAAGGATTTCTAATTTTATTATTTTTTTCATGTGTAGGTTTAATCTTCTTTGAGGTTATTGACATATTTTAGCATTTTCTTCAAAATTGATTCTATATGTGCAAATTAAAGGATTAATACCTTTAATATCATTTAATGTCCATCCAATTATATTTTCTTACTTTTTAAGAATAGATAGCAGCTTACCTTCTTAATTGCTTTATAGAGTGGAAAAAATTACAATAGGATAAGTTTATTCTTTTTAAGATAAGCATATTTCAATTCCATCAACAAATGTTTCAATTCTAGTTTAGGTGCTTCTTGTTATTTGATCTTTTCAATGATTCCAAGCACTGCAAATTCTAGTTTCTCATCATCATTTTGTAAAGTCTAAGTAGAGTCAAGCAACAAATTTATATTAGAAGTATCATGTTCAAGTTGCTTATTTAATTCAATTAAATTAACCAATCAACTATCACTAAGTTAAGAAAAATTTCCTTTTTGAATATTTTTCTCTATACGAGATTCAAGCAATTCCTTTTGTTCATTAATATCATCTTCATTCTCATTTTCTTCATTAGGTTGTTTACACATGTTAAAAGCATTCAACTTTAATGTTTTATTTCTTAATGAAAAATTCATTAAACCATTTTTACAATTAATCAAAGCATTAGCAGTTACTAAAAATGGTCGATCCAAAATTATAGGAATTGATTTATAATTGTTCACAACATGTTCAGTTTCTAAGACAATAAAATTCACAGGGTATATAAACGTATCAACTTGCACTAAAACATCTTCCACTATTCATTTTGGTACTTTAACTGATCTATTAGCAAGCAAAAGTGTAGTTGAAGTTGATTGTAACTCACCTCGATTAAGTTGAAGATAAACTGAATATGGAAGCAAATTAACACTAGCACTAAGGTCTAGTAAAGCATGCTCAATTCTGTGATCACCAATAATACAAGAAATAATAGGACAACCGAGATCTTTATATTTCAACTTATTATTAGTAAACAGAATAGTACTTACCTGTTCAGTCAGGAAAGCTCTCTTTTTTACCTTCAATTTCTTCTTGACAGTGCATAAGTCTTTTAAAAATTTTGCATATAAAGGTACTTGCTTGATTGCATCTAATAGAGGAATGTTAACTTTCACTTGTTTAAAGATTTCATAAATTTCATAAGAGTGGTTTCATTTCTTTGATTTATTCAATGTTGCAGAAATGGTGGTTCAAATGGAACAATGGTTATTTCTTCATTAGGTGTAAGTTTATTTAGTCCCTCCTTACCCTTTGAATTTTTATCTTCACAAGATTTAGGAATATGTCCATTAATAACCTTATCACTGCTAAGAGTTATAATTGACTTGGCTTGGTCTATGGGTGAATTTTGTTGAATCTTGGGAATTGGTTGTGGTTGGGCTGAAAATTTACCTTTTTCATGAATTATGAGTGTAGAAGCAATTTTAGCAAGAGTATCTTTCAAATCAGAAAAGGTTTGTGAATTTTGATTGTTAATAGCATCTTTCTTCCTAATGAATGAATTCATTGTATCTTCTAAATATTTCTGTGGTGGTGGAACATATGGTATATAAAGCTGAGCATTTTGAAAATTTTACGGAGGTGGTGCTTGTGAAGATTGTGCATTATTGTTATTTCTCTGACTAAAATTTGAATGATTTCTCCAACTAAGATTATAAGTCTGTGAATATAAATTTGGCTGATTAAAAGTGTTAATAGCATTAGCTTGATCATATAGACATTCTTTAAGTACAGGCAAAGTGAGACAATCTTGAGTGAAATGATCATTAGAACTACAAACATTACATATAATTTCTTGAGTGAAATGATCATTTGATCACTCTTTTTATTCTCTAAAGCTTCAACCTTCCTAATTAAGGATGAAAATTTTACTTGTAAATCATGATCTTCCTTAAGGTTATTGATTCCTCCACTAGATGGAGATTGTTATAGTTTATTTGTCAATTCAAAAGTTCCAACATCATCACAATATTGTGTATTTTCAGCTAATTTTTTAAGATAATCTAATGCATTTTCAGGATTTGTATCTCTAAATTCACCATTATACATCATTTCTACAACTTATCTACATTGAGGGTGTCAAGCCCTCATAGAAATAAGTGACCAATTGCCAAGTTTCAAAACCATGGTGTGAACATATGTTAAGCAATTCTTTAAATCTATCACAACATTGGTATAATGTTTCTCCTTTTTTTTTTTAGTGAAAGAAATGATTTGCCTTTTAAAAAAATTGGTTCTATGAGGTGGAAAGAATTTTTTCAAAAACTATTCTTGCATGTTATTCCAAGTTTTTGTTGATCTAGATCTAAGGTTTTGTAGCTAGGTTTTAACTTTATGTTTTAATAAAAAAGAAAAAAGCTTTAATCCGTTTATAGTCATGCTACAATTTTGGTATGTATATGTATTACAAACCTCCTCAAAATCTCTTAGATGCAAGTATGGATTCTCAAATTTTAAACCATAAAATATTAGTAAAAGTTGGATAATACCTCATTTCAAATTGAATCGTGATGCTTATGGAGGAAATACTATACACGAGGGACCTTCGATTTTGGTTGGATTCATATAGTCTCTCAAGGTTCTTGGTTGATTCTAATCATTTGCATTATGTTAAGAATGGTTGTCTCCCTGATCAATATGAGGACTAAGTTGGGCTAAAAGGTTTTTGTCTTGGATCTCATTCATGATTAGTGGTGGTGATTGAGATCTATGAATTAATCTATCACTTAAAGTTCGAGACCAACATATCATGCACTGATGATGATGATGTGTGTGTGAAATTATATTACAAAGATTATAATGTAAACAAAAAAAAAACTAAATAAAAATTACACAAATTAAAAATAAAAATAAACTGAAAACTAAATAAACAAGATAAATGAACAAAAAAATACGAAATAAAAATAAACAAAATGAAAATTAATTAATTGAAATTTAAAATAACTAAATAGGTGGTTAAATCAGCTATATAAATAAAATAAGTAAACATAAAGAGAAAAAAACTAACAAAATATTAACAATTCAGGAGGTTGAACCGCCCATATAAATAAATAAAGTAAACATAAAAAAATACAAAAATTAAATTGAAAAAATTAAAAGAAGAAAAAAAGAAAATGAATACCTATCTCAAGATGCAGACTCTTTTTCCTTTTTAAAAAATTTTAAAAATTAGTAGCAAATTAAGTTATTAATTCAAATTATTGGGTCTTTGTTGTAACTTTTAAAGTCAATATTCAGTTTATTAAGTCCAAATACGGTCCAATCAAGTCTAAGGACAGTCTAAAGAAGTTAAAGTTATAAGTTCAAATTTGATTATTATGGGAAATTTCAGCAAAGGACTTATTCGTAAACGGTTTAGAATTTTATAGTCAAACTGCAATTATGAAAAGAATGAGCAAGAAATAAAAATGTTTGGGGTAAAAGTGAAATTTTAAAGATTTTGCGGATTAAATAAAATTTAAGAAAAGAAAAAGGGGTTAATTGAAAATTTACATAAAAAATAAAATAAAATGAATACCTTTCCGGTACCAAAAAACTTGACACAATTTAAAAGTGATTTCTAACTCCCAAATATAAAAGTGTCTTGTTATGTTATAGGTCAGTGACTCGAAGGTCGATACACAAAGAAAAAATTTAATTTGTTTATTTTATTTTATCTAAAAATAAAGATAAAACTTGAATGTATACAACTTAATTTAAGTGAAACTATAAAATTAAATTAGTTAGGGTTATGGATCCACTTTTAGTAACAAATAAAATTTAATAAATTTTTTTTGCTACTTTTCTTGAGATTTATTGCTCAAAAGAGTAATTGTATAAATTATTATTATTATTTCCTCATTAATTTTATTATAGATTAAATATTTATTGTGTAAAAATTTAATTTGTCTATAATAAATCAAAATACTATTTTACCATACCTTATATTGAGATATTAAGAATTTATTGTGCCAAACTCCCTTGTTTGTCTACAATAAATTAAAATTTCAAAATATAAAATATGTATAAAATTAGATATAAAATATTTTACTTTATATAATTAAAAATAAAATTTGATTAAACCATATTTTTTACTAAGAGTCTCACCCTCCCCTAACTATTGATATTTAGCTAAGCATAGTTGAAAAAATGATAATTAAAATTAAATTATGCATAATTAAAAAAATAGTATTTGAAAATTGAAAATAAAACTAATTTTATTTATTGAAAATATATTACAAAGAGAGATTAGAAGAAGAATTTGAAGGAAAAGAAGTGAAGAAAAGGTGTAGAGAGGTGTGTTCCCTCCCTCTTTATTTATACTAATACATGATTAATCCACACCACACACATAAATAAAACTAATTACACCATAACAATACATTTGTCTCACTAACAAGATATAAACATAACTTATTCCACTCAAGCACACTTAACTTATTCCACTAATAAGTACCACATCTAACATAGTAAAAATTTATAATTTCGTAATTATCACATTTAACGTAGTAAAAATTTATAATTTCACAGCAAAAGTCACGGATCCTCCTTAAAAATGAAATAACTTTTCAAACTTTCAGAATTCAAATTTGACATCCGTACATTTGTTTTGAGTCTCGAATTGTGTAAAATTATTATTTTTACCTAATAAATACATAAAAATACACAAAATCAAATATTTAGAAAAATAATTAAAAAATTCACAATATGTTACATAATTACAAACATAAATTATAATATAAGTACAAAATGACAATTTTACCATTAATGAACATACAATTTTTAACACTAATCACATTCTAATGAACACCGTTGAAATCCAATCATATATCGAGTAAGTTATTAACTTTTTTCTCAATAAATGTTACTATGGTATTAATAGATTACTACACTACTTTTTATGTCTAATTTTGTCTCGCTGTAGGGAGCATATGCATTATTTGGCATCAAGCCCCTATAAGGCCAAAAATAAATAAAAATCTATAGTTGCAAAATAAACACACATGTATATTTTCTGGTTGGTTACGAAAAAAGGTCAAAATTATTGCTCAACTAAATACAACATACGATACAAACTTTAACTTTAACAAGATTTTTTTTCATGTAACTAATTACTATACTTTTTAATTTAAATTATAGGTAGCAAATGATAGAGTAAATAATGTTGACAAACAAACCATGCTCAAGTGTGGTGACATATCCTGGCTACAAAATCAATGGCTTCAGTTTTGTAATGAGGAACTATAACAATGATCGTGTAACCCAAAATAATGGCATTAGAGTTATCGCTAACACTTTACAAATTTTGAGCTAAGGTAAAAGTCCTTATTCTAGAGACATGACCTTTTATGGAGTCACTGATAAGATTTGGTAGCTTGATTATCTAATGGTTAAAAAAACACTTTTTAAGTATGATTGAGTAGTTGACAGAGGGTTTAGCATTGATCATTTAGGTTTCATTGTAGTTTATTTAAATCAGATCCACTATAAATTCGATTGTTTTATTCAGCTTGTCATGCAAAGTAAGTGTTTTATGAAAAGGACTAGCTAGATAATAGTAAATCAATAGTTTGTTCAGTGACTGAAAATACTTATAAGTTAAATAGGGAAAGATGTGAAGACTTGGATGTATTTTCACCATTATCCAACAAACTTCCAGTATGTGAGTTGGATAAGAAGGATGATGAATGAATTTATGACAAAAAAGATTATGATGCTATCCCAATAGATATTGATTTAGAAAATCACTAAATGCATTCTTGTAGCTAGTTTTCAGGGCTAAGTTTTATAGTTTTCCAATAAGTGATTTAATTATTTGATTATATGCTATTACTTTTGTATTAGCTTTTTAATTTAATTGATGTTAAGTACAACTCTTATGGTGTTCTAGTTGGAAAGGGAAGAAACAATCTTAGGAGTTATATTAGAGTTATTGTATGTGAAACAATTTTGATCTTACTTGATGATTGAAGGCGTAAGCCACTGGAAATAAAGGAAACCATATTGCTTCATTTTCAAGTTTTCTTTACTTGTTTAATAGTATGTTTAACAATTTTATGTAATGTTTAGATTTGTTTAAACTTGTAGCTAATCCATGTTATTGGTTTACAGAAAAAGTTCAAATTGAGATTGAAATACAAAAGCTAATTGTTAAAATGGATAGGGATTGTATTAAGAAACTTTAGAAGTGAGTTGACAACTTAATTCATTCTACTTACAAGGACGATCTAATGTCACTGAGGTAGCTTGCCATTGAATATTTGAGCATTAAAGAGGAAGATTGGAAACATTTTATTGACAAAGTTTTGTCTCAAGAATTTAGGTGTGTTGTCTGTTAATATTACTGAATTTATTTATTGCTAGTTACTAATAATCAGTGGTAACTCTTTTGTTCTTTGTCATAGTGGTTGTGTAGGAAAAAAGTGAAAAAACGAAAGACAAAAGAGTAGAAAATGTCTACAACCATCGCTTGGGTAGCACAAGATATGGTGGTATGTTGTATAGAAAAGTATGTATAGTAAGTAACTTAATATAGTTATACAATATAACCCAACTAATGCATATAATATAATAAAAATCAATTCTTTTTATTTTCTATAACCTGTAACAGAAAAAGGAGAATAGAGTTTCTAAGCTAAAGATTGACGGCAGTGAAGCTTGGTTAATGGAAAGAATGGATCGACATGGCCGATATGCTTCTGAAGTGATGCCAATTACTAAGAAAATAGTAAGTCATTTGTATACTTAATTCTTATGTATTTTAACTCATAACTTGTAGATTTATAATAGTGGTTATTATGAATGTAGATTTCAAATTTTGCTTTAGCTTGGTAACTTTGACTATTATGAATTCCCTTCATAATGTATGAGTATGTGTGCAAATAAATAAATAAATACATACATACATACGTACGTACGTACGTACGTACATATATACGTACATACATACGTACGTACATACATACATACATACATACATCGCTTTTTGTAATAACTGTCCAATAACATTTAAAAGTGACACAAGCTTCGTAACACTTTATTAGAACTTCTCTATATATAAAACGGTTCAAACTTATGTGTGTGCATGTTTGTGTGTGTGATGAGAGACATGTCTAGGAGATCAAGCACTTATGTGAAGTGTTGTTTTGTAATATTTGTTGTAGTTTCAATTTGAACTATATATGGACCTTCTTTGTTTTGCAGATTTAAGATGGATATTAGTTTAGATAATATCAGATGATATCTTGTCCCCCTTGTAATTGAAGATTTATAATTTTGTTTTTAATTTTTTGTTAGAATAAGCTGAAGAGTCAATTTGAACAAGGAACAATCTAATCACAATGATCAAATGACATTCTAGGTGAAGCCCTTTAGAAGTAGCCAAACAAAAACATGGTGCAAAGAATGGGATAATTCATCTCCTCATCTATGTACTTTCTTGTCTTGATGCTACTGAATTGGCAAGAGAAAAAAAGATGTATTAAAAGAGTTCCTAATTTATCTCTACTCAATTGGAACGCATGAATGCAAGGTTGAATGCCTACAACAATATTGAAGTTAGCAGTTCTAACTATCCTAAGTCCAAACCTTCCACTAATATTTAGATTGATAATGATCAATGATCCCTTAAAACTCTTGGAAAAAGAAAGGTTAGTATAGAGAATATTACATGTCATTATTTTATTTTTATTTGTATATGCATGTATTACTACTCATTGTATGCGTGTATATTTTGATTATTTCATAGGTTGATTTTCCATTGGGCAAGTCGACTTCAAAACTTGTGAGAGTAAATTGAATAACACTTCTACCACAATTTCCTAACCAACTTCTCAACAAACTCCAAAGAAAGTAGAGTTTAAAATTACTTTAAAACATACACTAAGAAGATCTCTCAAATTAACTCCTAAAGTATTAGAGTGCAGTTCTCCTGTGATAAGAAAGTACCCAAAAGAGAACCACCGATCATCAAACTAGCAGCAAAAAACCTCAAGCAAGGTGTGAAGAACACATAGATAGCTACACGGTAAAAAAATAATAATAAGAACGAATATATAAATATGTTTACTATGTTTGTTGAGAATTCCTTGCCTCAATTGATTAGGATTCAGCATGATACAACAACTTTTGGTGAAATTTGGGAAACACACTTGGGTAAAATGATCTGTGATGAAATCATCAAGTATGAGGAGGTCTCAAACTGCATCATTAACTTATGGATCAAGTACGGTAAATCATAGCTTATGCTTTAAACTTAGAGCTATTATTTTGTTTCCTTTATTCAAACTTATTTCATTATATATGTTTCTTTTCTCTTAGACACTTGTATAAGGAGATAAAGATTGTACAAGGAGATGGAGAACAGTGGAAGTACCAAGCTCGTTTAGTTTAGGCTTTGTGAAAAGCTATATCCAAAGGCCAGCTTCAAAGTCAGGACTTAATACATTTTAAAATGTTTAGGCTTGGTAGAGTTATGATAGGTCGTCATATTCCTATATAACCCTAGGTATGATCTTTTCTCATTTGTTAACCATATTCTTTATTTAATAAATTAATCATGTAAAAAAGTTTTAGATGTAATTCATGTCTTCAAACAATTTTTACTTTGTTTAGTGGCCATTGGGTGTTATTCACAATTCATATGGTGAGACATACAGTCTACTATCTTGATCCCTTGGAAGGAAGTCCTAATAAAAAGATGATGTGGATTGTGAATCAGTTAAGTTTGTTATTGTATATTTGATCATGCTATTTTATTTTTTTGTTTAACGTTAATTATTTGCTAACATTGGTTATGTCTTCATTGTAGTGGAATTTGAATACATCATACTTTAAAGTCTAATATAAAGGCCAATGTTCAATGGGTCTCCGTCAAGGTAAAATGAGACAAAACTAAATAATCATTGTTTATTTCAAAAAAAAATTATGTAATTTTTATTTTGTAGTGTTCGAGGCAACCTAGCAGCTTCGAATGTGGTTACTACATGATGAAATACATCCAAAATATCATTACAAATGCGAACATTTTGAAAAACAATATAAGTATTGAAAATATTTTTTACAATACTACATCATATTGTTTTAATGCATTGTGAAATGAATTAGCTCAAAGACCTATTGTATGCTTCTTGATTGTCCTCTTATTACCACGTATTGTATGCATTTTATATACTGTAAGGTACTATAATGGTGGGTATACTACATACTATTGAATAAATTATATGAATAGTCATAGAGACAAGAATTAGGATTATATGAACAAGGATTTGTATCTACATCCATATTTGCATTAAATTAGTTAGTTTATTTACATTAAATTGTTTAGTGTTGGGGTTCACAAGTTGCTTTAGCTATCAAACATTATTGTATAAGTTGATTAAAAAGTAGTAATTAATAGAATAAGTACATCAACACTCGTTAAAATGATTTATTTTTAATTAGCATGATCAGGATGTTCAATATTTGCCTATATAATTTTGGATAAAATAGTAATATTGTTGGAGTTCATTTGTTGGAGTTAATTGTTATCACACAAATATATTTAAATGAATGATAATTAAATAGTTTAGTCAAAGATTTTTAGTGAATAACTTATTGTTTTGAAATTAAAGTTCAAGGAAATTAATGAATACACCATGAAGGATCTCTCCTGACTTTGATATCAGTGGATTATATACATTGCCAAGTTAATTATAGCCTACAATTGAGAGGTAAAAAATAAGTAATTTATGATTATTTTTCCTTTAAAATATAGAAGACTTATTTTTGGTTGCGTGCTAATTGATTTTATGAATGTGTAGGTGTAGACTCCAAAATTAGTGATGTTATTATCTTTTTATTCTTGTTGGTTAATGTTTTTTGGAAATTTATTCAGTACTTTGTTGTGTACTACTTGTTAATTGGTACTCATTTTTTTCCCCAAACAATGATGTAGTTGAACTATGTTAATTTAAGTTATGTATTTCTAATATTTATTATTTTGAGTTTTCTTTTAATTATAAAACAAATAGAAAAAATACAATTAAAAAAAATAAACCACAAGCGGCATAGCATTACTAAATACTGACACAAAGTATTTAAAATTACGTTAATAATTTTTAATGTTATTGAGTCAATGGGTTCCAATACTGTAGTCACATAAACCACTGACATGTAGATAGTGTTATTAAATAGTAACACCATTATATCATTATTTTAGTAATACTATAGTGACATGAACTACTGACATGGAAATAATATCATCTAATACTAATGTCATCATGTCACTATTTTACTGATACTATAGTGACACGAGATACTGACACAAAAATCACTGACCATAAAATTAATGTAAGTGGGTTCTAGTTTGAGAATTATTGACACTATTAACAAGTGTCAAGAAAAGTAATTACTAACACTAAAATAGTGTTAGTAAAGCCCATTTTTCCAATAGTGCATAAAATCAATTCCCCAATATTAAAATATTTTAATGACAAGGATAGGGTTTAAAGGCATCATGTTTCACTTTGAAATATACCCTACCTTCTGATAATTCTTACAAACTTTGTAGAATGCATATGATGTTGACATAAATAATTTTATAGTATTGATTTTGATGATAAACAAAACTTATATGATCTTGATTAAAAATGTTGAAGCTATTAAAATGAAAATCTTAGAGCCGTAGTATATTTTAGACATGTTTAAAGAAGCTAGATAACTGGTAACTTAAGTAGGAAAATATTTTTCTAAACAAAACCTATCAAAATATAGATTCTAAAAATTAATGGTGAACCGTTTACTATACAAACGAAGAACCGATAATTTATAGAATTAAAATGGTCTTTTTAATCGTAAATCGTTTATAAAAAAATGGTTAGCTTAACTTATTTTGATAAGATTCTAGAAATTAACGGTGAACTGTTTATTACAAAACGGTGAAGCTATAATTTACAGAGAAAATATAGTTTCTAATCTTGAACTATTTAGTGAAAACGAAGATCTAAGTTTGTGGAAATAAATAGCGATCCGATAATCTACATTGCATGATGATAACTGGTTATGGCATAGAAGACTAGGACATGCAAGCATTGATTTAATTTTAAATATTTTGAAAAATGATTTAGTTAAAGATCTTCCAAAAATCGATTTTGAAAAAGATAAAATTTATAAAGCATGTCAATTTGAAAAACAAATCAAAACTTATTTAAAAAACAAAAATCATATTTCTACTTCAAAACCACTTCAACTTCTTCACTTTGATTTGTTTAAACCTTCTAAATATGCTAGTCTAAGTGATAAATATTATGCATTTGTAATTACAGATGATTATTCTAGATATACATGGGTATTGTTCTTAGATAATAAGGATAATGCCTTTGATGCATTTCAAGTTTTCTGTAAAAAGGTTCAAAATGAAAGAGGTTATCTATTATATGCATTAGAAGTGATCATGGTGGAGAATTTGAAAATCTTGTATTTGAGAATTTTTGTAATGATTTAGGTATCAAACATCAATTTTCATCACCTAGAACTTCACAACAAAATGGAGTTGTTGAAAAATAGAATAGATCTATTCAAGAAATAGATAGGACCATGTTAAATGAGAATGCATTATAAAAATACTTTTGAGCCGAAGCCGTTAATATTGCATGCTATGTCTTGAATCGTGTTTTGATTAGACCATTTCTTAATAAAACTCCCTCTAAGCTTTGGAAATATAGAAAACATAATATTAGTTATTTCAAAGTTTTGGATGCAAATGCTTTATATTAAATACTAAAGATAATCTTAGTAAATTTGATCCAAAATCTGATGTTCATATCTTTCTTGGATATTCAAACACTAGCACAGCTTATAGAACGCACAATAAAAGAACTTTGGTTGTTAAAGAATCCATGCATGTTACGTTTGATGAATCTAACCACTCCTATATGGAGAAAGTTGTTGTTGATAATGATGCGGATGAAAAAGTACAACAAGAAGAACCTTTGAACATCAAACAAGATGTTTCACCTTGTAAGAATCAAGAAAAGCAACAAGAAGTACAAACTAATATAAAGCAAAATAAAGGTAATTCTCAAATACTCCCCAAGGAGTGGAGGTATGTTTCTTCTCACCCTAAAGATTTAATTTTAGTTGACCCCTCATTAGGTGTAACCACTAGATCATCACTTAAAAACACATGTGTATATACTACATTCATATCTCAAATTGAACCAAAATCCTTTACTGATGCAAAAAATGATAAATCTTGGATTATGGCAATTCAAGAAGAGTTAAATCAATTTGAGAGAAACAATGTGTGAAAATTAGTTCCAAAACTTGAACATCAGTCCGTCATAGGTGCTAAATGGGTATTTCAGAATAAGATGGATGAATCTAGTGTGATTGTAAGAAATAATGCTAGATTAGTAGCTCAAGGTTACAACCAATAAAAAAGAATTGATTTTGATGAAACCTTCGCACCTGTAGCTAGATTAGAATATATTAGGATGCTCTTAGCATTTGCATGCCATAAGAATTTTATTTTGTATCAAATGGATGTCAAAAGTGCATTTCTAAATGGTTATATAATGGAAGAAGTTTATGTCAAACAACCCCTTGGTTTTGAAAATGAAAAATTTTTAAATCATGTTTATAAGCTATCAAAAGCATTGTATGGGTTAAAACAAGCACCTAGAGCTTGGAATGATATGCTTGGTAAATTTCTTTTGGAAAATGATTTTTCAATGGGAAGAGTTTATAAACTTTTTATTAAGCATAAGAATTAAGATATACTTATTGCTCGCATTTATGTTGATGATATTATTTTTGGTTCTACTAATGTGTCTTTGTGTGAGTAATTTTCATCTTACATGAACAAAGAATTTGAGATGAGCATGATGGGAGAATTAAAGTACTTTCTTAGTTTACAAATAAAACAAAATGAAAAAGGAATCTTCATCAATCAAACAAAATATTTGAGAGATTTACTCAATAGATTCGGACTTAAAGATGGAAAGAATAAAAGTACTCCAATAAGCTCAACAATAAAGCTTGCCAAAGATGAAGAAGGTAAAGAAGTTAATGTTAAAATATATGGAAGGGAGATTCTGCCGAAATTTTCACTTACAAAGGAAGGATATATTTTTTATTCTTTTCTTTTTTATGTTGAAGGGGGAGAACAAGTTATATTTTTATATCTTTTCAGGGGGAGCTTATATTTAGGGGGAGTTAACAAAATTTCTTTACATATAAAGTTTGTCATTATAAAAAATAGGGAGATTGTTGACATAAATGATCTTATAATATTGATTTTGATGATAAACAAAACTTATATGATCTTGATTAAAAATGTTAGAGCTATTAAAATGAGAATCTTAGAGCTGTAGTATATTTTAGACATGTTGAAAGAAGCTAGATAACTGGTAACTTAAGTCGGAAAATCTTTTTCTAAACAAAATCTGGCAAAATACAGATTCTGAAAATTAATAGTGAATCGTTTATTATACAAATAGATAACCAATAATTTACATAATGAAAATGATCTTTTTAATCTTAAACCATTTATAAAAAACAGCTAGCTGAACCTATTCTGATAAGATTTTGAAAATTAACGGTAAACCATTTATTATAAAACGGTGAAACAATAATTTACAGAGAAGAGATAGTTTCTAATCTTGAATTGTTTGGTGAAAATAGAGATATAAGTTTGTTTTACAGGATTCTAGAAATAAACGATGATCCGATAATTTTAAACGGTAAACCGTTTATTTAAAATCTAAGCACAACGGCTATTTGGATAAGTCAAAATGGTTAACCGACAACAACAAACGGCAATCTAATTTAACAGCAAACGACAATCTAATTTTTCCTAAAACGTCAACAACGGTTAGTTTTCATCTCCAACTATAAAATGACTCAATTAAATTAAAAAAGAAGAGGTCCAACAATCATCATTGATTTTCCTACTAAGTATACAATCATCATCGAGCTTTAAACTTGTTTTTGTTTCATTGATTCACGACTTGAGTTTTCATTGGTAACTATATACATTATATAAGAGATTGTTTGTTTGAAATCTTTATTTTAGAGTGATTATAAGTGTTGGGGTACACTAGGATTAAGAGATTAGGAATAATCTCTTATTGTAAAGGTTTATTGACACCTCTGAAGTCAATTGTGTGAGAGATTGTTTGTTTAAAATCTTTATTTTAGAGTGATTATAAGTGTTGGGGTATACTTGGGTTAAGAGATTGGGAATAATATCTTGTTGTAAAGGTTTATTGACACCTCTGAAGTCAATTGTAAGTGTTGTTGAAGCCTTGGAGGAACCGTTAGTGAAATCCTCAAGTCCGGTAAGCTTGGAGGCGTAGACGTAGGCATGTTTGATCGAACCACATAAAAATTACGTGTTTGCTCTCTCTTACCCTATCTCTTTTTTATTCATTGCAAATTAATTTTCTATTTTGAATTTGGTTATTTTTATTATTTTCTTTAAGTTTTAGTTTTTTAAATTTTGATTAAGAATCCAATTCACTCCCTTATTGGGTAGCCTAGTTAGCATTTCATATGAATCTTTAAATAATGTAAGCTAATAAAATCTGCACAATAATATTTTTGCAGCCGTCTTCTTTGAAAAATAGTGGCCACCACATGCTTAAGAATGAAAAAATTAAATTACTTTTCTTACCTCGTTGTCTAGTATGTATCTTTAAAAAATATAATCAGAACAGTACTTGAACAAGTATGGATCATCACAGTAAAAACGTTTTACTTTCGTTATAAATTTTTTCTTTTTCAGGGAGCTCAAGTCAGATGACATTTCACCTGTTGTAAAATAATTAATAATGTTAGCGTACCAAGGCCTTCTATTTATAGAAAACAAAAATTCATCAAGGAAATCATCATCGATGGGTGTTATATCAATTGAAGACCCATTTGTAAGTCTTGAAAAGTGGTTTGCAACAACATTTTTTGTGCCTCTTTTTATCTTTGATTGTCAAGTTCAATTCTTGAAGTAGCAAAATCCATTGTATCAATCTTGGCTTGGCATCCTATTTATACATTAAATATCTAACAAAAGCATGAATAGAATAAGTAATAGTAGTTTAATCAATTAAATACGAACGAAATTTATCCAATATAAATATTATAGCAAGTAGTTATTTTTCAGTTATAGTGTAATTCATTTGGGCACTATTTAAGGTTCTACTTGTGTAACAGATGATAAAAGGATTACCTTTCTTTATTTGTCCCAAAATAATGCCAACGACATAATAACTAGTATCCCATATTGCATCAAAAGACAAAGACCAATCAGGGGATTGCATTATTATTGACCTTCATTTGTTTGAAGACTTCATAAATCTCTTAATTGTGGTTTGATTTCTTTAACTTGATCAGTGATTGAGGAAATAAGGGTAGAGGAGGAGATTTTGTTATTTCTTCATGGGTTAAAGGTTTGACAGACTCTTCATTACTAAGAAAGAATGCATTTTTTAAAAAAAAAAATTACCACTACAAAGGGTTATAATCAATTTGACTTGGCTTATATTTTGATTTCTTGTGTTATCTATTTAAGTATATTTTTTACTCTTAAGGCTTGGTTTAGGTTGAGAATGAAACTTACTTTTTTCATGCATTGTGAGTGTTCATGTAAATTTAAAGACTATTTTTGTCAAATTGGTCAAGGTTTGCAAGGTTTGGTTATTAATTAAGTCTTATTTTTTAATAATGAATGCAATGTATCTTTTAGAGTTTTTCTTGGTGGTGGAACAAATGGTAGGTAACTAAGAGAGTTTTGAAAATTCTGACGTGAAAGAGCTGGTTGTGAAGGTTGTGCATGATTATCATTTCTCCAACTAAAATTTGAACTATTTCTCCTACCAAAGTTGTAGGTCTACAAGTATAGATTAGGATTTGGCTTTTAAAATTATCTATAACATTAGCTTATTTGTGTAAACTTTCTTTTAGAGCCAACAAAGTCAGACAGTATTGTGTAAAATGGCAAGTGGAATTACTAACATGGCGTAAAATATCTTGAATAGATTTAACATGATCACTCTTTTTTTAACTCTAATGCTTCGACTTTTCTAGATAATGATGCAAATTTGACTTTAAAGTCATAGTCTTGCCTAAGATTTTACATGTCTTCACCAAATGGAGATGATTGGGGTATATTCGATGACTTATAAGAGTCAACTGTGTCTTAGTGCCATGCATTCACTAATATATAGTCTAGGTAATCTAATGCAACTTTAGGACTTTTGTCTCTAAACTTGTTATTACACATCATTTCAATGACCTGTCTATTTTAGGATGTTAATCTCTTGTAGAAATAAGATACTAACCTCTATGTTTCTAAACTATGGTGTGGGTAAATGCTAAATAGCTCCTTGTACCTTTACCATCATTGGTAAAAGGACATCTGAGTGAAAGTGGTGATTTATCTTTTAAAAGAATTTGTTCTCTAGGGTAGAAAGAATTTTTTTGAAAAAATATGCTTTCATTTTATCACAAGTTTCGATAGATCATAATCTAAGATTTTATAGCCAAGTTTTAGCTTTTTCCTTTAGTGAGAAAGGGAAAAACTTAAGTCTAATTATGTTATTCTACAATTTTGATCAGTATAGATGTTAGAAACTTCCTTAAATTCTCTCAAATGTAGGTATGGATTTTCACACTCAAAATCATAAAAAGAAGGTAGAAGTTGAATCATATCAAGTTTGAAATTAAAACAAGATGCGTTAGGAAGGAAAACTATGCATGATGCTACCCCTATTATAGTAGGATGCATGATGCATGAAATCTTTAAGTGTCTTAGGTTGTTCATTAAGAATTTGCAAGATTTGGTTATCTCTATGCTTTGAAAAGTTATCAACTTTGATGTCATCCATATCTAAATGTAGTGAAGGTGACTTCCCAATTAATTTGCCACTTTACATACGAGACTCACGTCATATACAATGCTGATGATATGTGTGTGTGTTAAATTAAATTACAAAAATGATATACAAATAAATGAATAATGCACAAAGCACTAAATGAAAATTGCACAAATAAAAATAAACTAAAAATTAAATAAGCAAATGATATAAATGTGCATAAATTAAAAATAAATGAATGCGAAATAAATGTAAATAAATTAAAAATTCATTAACTGAAATAAAAACAATAGGTGGTTAAACTAACAATATAAACAAAGTAATTAAAGTAACACATTACCAATATATTGACAATCTAAGCGGTATTTTAAAACTAGCTATATAATAAAATAAAAAAATTACACATATTAGTGTACAAAAATAATTAAACTAAAAAATAAAATGAAAGGCGATTAAACCGATCATATAAATAAAAAAATACAAAAATTAAATTGTAGAAATTAAAAGAAGAAAGAAGGAAAGGAATATTTACCTCAAGATGTGAATTTTTTTTCTTTTTTTAACAACTTTTAAACCTTACCGACCAATTAGATAATTAATTTAATTTTTGCATCTTAATGGTAAATTTAAAAGTCCAATTATGTTCACAAAGTCCAAAGGTCCAAAAAATATGTTATAATCTAAAGATCCAAGTTTTAATTTGATTTAAGGACTGATTAGCAAAACTTTCTAGGTCAAAATGAAGTTTTTTACAAATTTTATAGATAATACTAAAACTTCAAAAGAAGAGGGGTGATAACTGAAGTTTTATAGAAAAATAAAAATAAAATGAAAAAGATAGAAGCGAACGACAAAAAATAAAAGCAAACTTATATCAAATTTAGAAAATTCCCCAACAATAGTGATAAAAACTTAACATAACTCAAAAGTGTTGTTTATTTTCAAGTATAAAAGCGTTTAGATATAATATAATTCGATAAGGCAGGAGTTGAATAATAAGGAATATAAAATTTAGTAGTTAATTATTAAACACAAAAAATTAAATGCAAAAAAGAAATTAATATGAATCAATCTAAAAAAAATGCTAAGGTTATGAGGATCCACTTTCGGGTTTTAAATTATGATCATAACACTCTCTCACATTTGTATTTTACATTTTTTTTGCCAATTAATTATTATGTCATTTAATTCTTAAGTAACGATTATTTTGGATAAATATGAGACAAAATATCTAATGTGTCACAGCTATATTGGAGAGTCAACATTATGCCAAAATACCATAAAAATTCAAGAAAATCTAGATTTATAAATTAACATGATGTGAAAGAAACCGGTAAAAAAGAAAAAAAAAACAAAGAAAATGAACTTAATACGCACTTGAGAAAATAATTAACTTAATAATTTGAATATTTGAGCTTAACCTTTTACCTCACCTTAGAAAATTAGTTACTAATATTAATAAACAAAAATTGTTCTTAGTTTAGTTTTGTCGCCTTCATTCCCAAGCCTAAAATTCATTAAAAACAAGACTTATATAAGCTTATTTTATTTGTTTATTATTTTCTATTTAGTTATATTTTCTGTTAATATTGCTACCAACATCAATTCTATTTTTATTCTAAATAGCTCTAACTTCAAGTCATGACAAGAGAACATGTTAATAGTTCTCACAGTCATGGAACTCAATCTTACTTAAGGGTTGATTCTTACTTATGGGTTGATTCTCCTCCACCTCTTATGAATCATAGTACTTCTAATGATAAAAGGCAAGTAGAAGGGTTGGAGAAATCAAATCATATGTATATGATGATTATGAAAGAGGTCATTCCAAAAGTAATCAGGGGTTTAATGTCTGAAAAGATAATTAAGATTAAAGAGTTTTTTTGTAAAAATTGAACAGAGATTTGTAAAAAAACCGAAAATGATGAAATTGATACACTTTTCACAAGTTTAATTTGAATAAGGTATAAATTCAAAGACAAGTGCAAGAAAAAAAAAAGGATAAAGAAGCTATAGTTTCAACACCTCAAAAGAAAGAATAAAAGAAACTGATTGATTTAGAAGGTACTAGTTGTTTTTTTTTTTTACAGAGCTGAAGGGCATTGTTTGGTTTGTTCTAAAGCTAACTTAACTTTGGTACCAAGATACGCGTGGTGGATAGATTCTTGTGCAATAACTCATATCAATGTATCTATTTAAGGTTACTTGGATTGCTGAAAACCTAATGATAGTGAATGTGGGTGATGGTAAGATGGTTGAAGTTGAAACAATTGAAAATTTTATATTATTATTAAAGGCTATATTTTATTTGGATCTTGATGAAACATTTCTTGTTCTCTCTTTTAAACGAAATTTGATTTCAATTTCTACTTTGGATAAATCTAGTCATTCTTATTCATTTGAAAATGAAAAAATTAGTTTGTTTCATGATTTAAAATTAGTTGGTTCTGATTCATTATGAGGCAATGATAATCTTTATATGCTTGATATGATTACGTTATTTAATGTATTCCTGCAATTAGGTACACGAGGCTCAAAGAGAAAATTAACCAATGAAAATTTAGCTGTAATTTACCATAGGAGATTGAGTTATATCTCTAGACAGAGAATAAAGAGATTTGTGTCAGACGAAGTTCCTGACCTCTTATATTTTGTAGATTTTGATACTTGTGTTAACTATATCAAGGGAGAACAAATAAATAAAAAGAAATATGAAGCCAACAAGACTTTGAACGTTTTATAACTCATACATATGAATATTTTTAGGTCATTACCTACGGCTACATAGAATGGTTAATAATGTTTTATGATATTCATAGATGATTTTTCTAAACATTGTTATATATATCTCCTCTATAGAAAGTCAAAATCCTTGAATATGTTCAAAAATTTTAAGATTAAAATTGAGAACCAACTTGACAAAAGAATTAGAAAGTCAAATCTGACCATGGTGATGAAACTATAGTAGATATGATAGTTCAAGTGAACAACGTTTAGGACTATTTGCTAAGTTTCTATATGAATGCCATATCATCCTACAGTACATTATGCCAGGTTCGCCCACTATGAACGATGTTGCAGAAAGACAAAATAGGACGCTTAAAGATATAATAAGGAGTACAATTTTTCATTCCACCTTACCAAAAACACTTTGGGGAGAAGCGCTTAAAGCAACAAAATATATTCTTAAAAAGGTTCCAATTAAAGCGACTGTCAAAACCACTTACGAGGTTTGGATAGGCAATAAACTTAGTATAAAACACTTGTATGTTTAGAGATGTCCAACTTAGGCAAAGCCTTATAGGCCTAATGAGGAGAAGTTGGACTCAAAGACGATGAGCTGCTATTTTATTAGATACTCCGAAAGATCTTGAAGGTATAAATTTTATGATCTCACAACTAAGTCGATTTTTTACTCGAGATATGCTTGGTTCTATGAGAATGTCGATTTTGCAGGGGGAGATATAGTTAGGAATTTTATCTTTGAAAAGAAATATATTAATATTTCTATAGGTGTTATTGACATTGATCAAAGTCTAATTCTTGAATTCATTCAAGACACAATAGATCACTATAATGCTGGAGAATCCCCTATAGAAGAAGTTGTTACAAAAGAAGAAACTATACCACCTCAAAAACCTATGTTGTTAAGGAGTTACATTATAGAAATGAGAAATACAGTGCTAGATGACTATATTATATTTCTACGAGAACATGAGGTAGACAATGGAATGATATAAGATGATACAATCAATTTTCATCAATTTATGAAAAGTTCTAACCCTCAAAAGTGGATTGATGCCATAAATGAAAAGATGAAGTCCATAAAAAGCTATGATATTTGGGATCTTGTTACATTATCAGAACAAGCAAAACTTATTTGTTGCAAATAGATATTTAAGACCAAGAGTAACTTAAAAGGCGTTGTGTAGAAGTACAGGGTGAGTCTTGTCACAAAGGGCTTTACACAAGAGGAAGGCATCAACATTAAAAAGACTTTGTCTCCGGTTTCTTTGAAATACTCTTTTAGGATTATAATAGTACTAGTGGCGTATTTTAATTTTGAGTCGCGTCAACCGAATGTTAAGACAGTATTTCTCAATGGTGACACTAATGAGACGATCTATATGGTCTAACTAGAAAACTTTGCATTAAGAGAACTAAAGAATAAAGTTATTTTTATTTATTAATATCAAATATAATTGTTTAATATGAAATTACTTTTAAGTTTAGTCTTTTAGTAAATAATAGATGATTAAATAAATTAAAATACTTCTTACACATTTAAAGTAAAATAATTAAAATGATTTTATGTAATGAAAGTAAAATAATTTATTATTATTTATTTATTTAATGTTTGGTTTTATTACTATATTATATTATTATTTTTATTTAAATATAAATATAAATTAATATTTACTAAATTGAATTTTTTCATAATTTATTAGATAATAAAATTTAAATGATTATATTTAAACTATAAGTAGTGTTTTACAACTTAAACTCTATTCACATGGTGGGCCCAAGAAATAAATTCAGAGGGGGATTAGTATAAATTGATTAAAAAACTTTGAACAAGATAATAAGAGCCAACAAAAAATAATAATAACTAAAATATTCAACTTTATTGACATAGTCATTTTCAACATTTCTTCAACTACTCTCGACGAATTTTCATGTTTCGAAAATGTTAAATAATAGCTTCATTACCAATATAAGCAAATTCAATTTTTTTTTTTCAATGTATACAATTAAGTTATCATTCAACCATTGATCACACATTCGATTTTGAACTCTATTCTTCACAAAATTTATGGTTGAAAATACTCTCTCTATAGTAGCAAAGGCTACAAATAAAATTAGAGCTAATGTAACCAATAAATTAACTAACGAATATACTTTGTCCTTTTTAGTCTTAACATTGTCCTTGCAAGTTAACCAATCCCTTTCAATCTTGAGAATTCTTTTCCAGACATTAGATCTGTAATGCAAACATCAAGTTGCATTTTAAGTGCTATAAGATCTATTGTAGAAAAATCTTTAGGATAAAATTCAACAAGCACAGTAATTTTTCTTGTCAAAAACTGCAAATAAACCATTTGAGCATAAACAGGCAAAACAAATTAGCAACTCAATATTTGACTCATTGAAATAATTATTTAGCTCTTGGAGTTGCATGTCTAAGACAAAAAAAAAAAGAACTCAACTTGAAACTATTGTAAATTTGTGATTTCTCGAGCTTTACAGTGTGATCACCTTAGAATTAAAAATAAATTACCCATGCCTAAAACATCAATATCATGCTTGCTGCAAAAAGTAGAAACTTGAACAAATAAAGAATCCTACCCACTATCTCTCAACTTCTGAAAGTTATGCTTATACACTTCAATCAATTTTATAGCATTCAAAACATCCTGATCTTTCCTTTGTAATGCTTATGACAGCTCATTTGCATAGCCAAGAATATTTTTCATCAAGAATAAGCAAAATACGAAATCAAACGATTGCATCAACTTTGATAGTGTTTTAGCTTGAAATCTTTGTTCAAAATTTCCTTTGACTTCAATTTTCTCAAGCACAAGAACATAGATGAAAACATAAAAATTCTACTTACTAACGTAATATAATAAGAAGATCAACGTGTATCAACAAGAGCTTTCAAGGTATCTCCTGATTTAAACCTTGTCCACTTGAAAGCTTGCCTTTTCTTAATGCTCCAATAACAGTAAGAGCATGTTTCTCATGAAAATGTCATGGCATTTAGCTGATGCTCCAACAACATTAATTAGCATTGAAATTAAATTGAATAAAGAATTAACTTCTTCATACTTTTTTGCAATAGATATAAAAGCCACCTAAAGCTGATGAGGTAAACAATAAGCATAATAAGTAGATTCATTCTCCTCTAAAATGAGTGTTTTCAAACTATTGAACTCAACCTACAAATGACTAGCCCCATTGTAAACTTGCCCAAATAATATTGACGAACTCAATCCAAGCCTTGAAAACATATCATCAAGAGACTCTTTAAGCGAGGCAACTGTAGTGCTAGAGACATGTTCAATGCCAACAAAATATTCAACCACATGTCCATTCTTATCCACATAATGTAATACAATAACCATTTGCTGCTTTGTAGATATATTACAATAACTCTTTAAGCGAGGCAACTGTGGTGCTAGAGACATGTTCAATGCCAACAAAACATTCAATCACATGCCCATTCTTATCCACATAATGTAATACAATAACCATTTGCTGCTTTGTAGATATATTACAAGACTTATCAATTAGAACAAAAATTAATAAACCATCCATCTCTCTAATAATAAAATTAGTAGTTTTAATTACAGCACAACTTACAATGTCTTTTTGAATTTTTGAGGATGTCATTTGTAAATTTAAAGGAATGTTTCTTAAAATACCAACATTAATATCTTCAGTATGATCAACAAGGTAGCATAGAAGCTTAAGAAAATTCCCTTAGTTACTTGAGCCATCAGATTCATCATGCCCATAAAATGTAGCACTTGATTTAAAAGAAATCGAATACAATCAACAACAACATTCAACTGAGTTTCATATTCACTTTGAGTTTTCTTGGATTTTATTTTAAAAAATGTTACAATATGCTATTTATGATTCATCAACCTTTTACATTTCTGCCTATCTCAATTATAGGCACTATTGACACCTCCCATACAAATCTTTAATTTTTCTTTCTTCTTCCAATTTTCAAATGCCTTCCCAATAAAAGTATTACTTCTTGCTTGATCACCATTATCTTCTTTGAAAAGATAATAAAAAAGGCAATATGTAGACTCTTCTTTTATACTATATTACAACCAAACCAAATTCTTTGAACCAATTTGAAACAAATCATCATTGTTAATATTTAAATTTTTCAAATTTAAAATTATGCCCCTTAGATTTAAAAGGACCACTTTGCAAGTATGCTATTCTTGCTTGATCTTATATTTTACAACTATAACTATCAACACAAGATCATAAGCCAAGGTCTGTAGATAAATTTTGTAAATTGATTTCATATGAACCACATTAGTTCTTTTTAGAGAGGTGGAAATGGTGGTTTCTTCTTAAAAGAAGTTCTCCATATCTATTTCAAATAAATAAAATTATTATTAGCTTAAATTTATCAATAATGGCTAAATCCTAACAAAATAACTACAAAACTAGGATCCACCTACCTTGCAACAAATGTAAGGTACCACAACTTTTGTCTTTTTGTGTGTTAAATTTCATTTGACCCCTTGCTTTTCTTTTTATTTTCAATTTATTAATAACTGTAATTTTATTTTTCTCTCTTGTTCTTCCTCTCTACTCCATAGGTAGCTCAATTTTTTTCTATTTTCAAATCATTAATCAACAAGGACCAACTTGACATCATTTATTGCAGAAATTGAAGAGCCCTAGCCTTAATCTTAAACCCATTTTGATGAAATGCCATATCACCTAAAATTAAAACATATAATTGAAAAAATATATATGAATTGATAATGACATAAGTATATTTATCAAATATAGTCACTAATAAGTACCTAAAATGTAATGTTCTCAATGAAGGTACATATGGTGTAGTTTACAAAGCCATTGATACTAAGGGAAAATCTTTTTTTTTTTTCAAAATTGATTGAATTTTTTCTTAATTGATCTTTTAATTTGTAAAAAAAAAGATTATTTTCTAAATTATTTTTGTTTATAGATAGTGGGTAATAGAGTTAGCAATTGGGACGTACTGATCGGGATTGACCAATACCGATCCCTATTGATTGTTCAATTGAAAAATATTGAATCCTATATTGATTATTTCATTGGGACAACAAAAGTATCAAATTTCTACTAGCCAAAATACCAATATCATCTAAATTGTCTTGAATCTTCGATTTTTCTAAATACAAATTAGCCAACTTTAATTTATTTATTTTTATTTCACAACTTTAATTGGCAAAAGAGTTTTAATTAGCTGTTTGAGAATATTGTGTTGATTAACTTAGGAATAGTATAGCTTCTAGTATTTACCTTATTTGGGTGTATAGGCCTATTGAATTAATTCATATCAATATAACTTAATTAGAATTGACGCACCATAATTATGGATTTTATTCTTCTATTCTTTTGCACATATTAATATGTTAAACATATTCTTACTATTTTGAATATTAAATGTTGACATACCAATATACCATCATAAAAAATAGTAATAGTTAAGAAATTTTACTACAATTGGGTTGAAACTTAAATTATTAATTTGGAATTTCATTTTTCTATTATTTTATGTTGAAGTTCCAGCCTCTAGGTACTAAACCAAATGAATGGCTTAGGATGGTGAAAGAGTAATTGGTTAATGCTCTTTTAACTTGAACTAACGATATCTATTATTGATTCTATGATTATTTTTTTATTTTTTTTAATTACTTCCCGTTCTAGTTCATGGTACATGAGACGGGTGAATTTTTTAGTTAATTTTTAATATTTTAAATTTAAATTTAAATTTAATTTTATTCAAAAAAATTAAATTTACTTATTTTTTCTTCATTTTTTATTTTTAATAATGAAAATGATAATGAACTTGCCTTCTCCTAATTTTAATTGTCTAATTATTTATAAATTTGAAACAATTCAAACTTTCGTATTAAAATTTTAACTCTTTAATGTTTTTGAATATTTCAAAAAAGGGAGGGACGATAATGTTAATTACCAAGCAGAAACATCCTTACCATTGACACTGCTTTTCCATTAAATTGGACAATGTAGAGCCGAAGTCACAAAAAGACAAAAAGTTTGCCCACTTGCAATTGTTGCAACATAGGTAAGTCCACAAAACTAATGATTAGTTTAATACAAATTCAATATAACAAAAATATTAGTTACATTACATTTAATGGGGCTCACGGGAATGTTCGAATATTAAATAATATGTTTGCAGATTTTATCTTTCAATTACTCATTTGTTTGCATTTAAAAAATGATGATTTTTATTATATAATAAGTTACAAGTATTTCACTTTTTACACAGCAACCACTGCCCCACTATTTTTCATTTGAATTTTTAATGTTAAAGTATTGCTCACTTTAAAAAATGAACATTTACTTTTGGAATTTTTTATACAACTATTAGAATACAAATTGATGAGTAGAAATGCAAAATACTTAATATAGCTTTCGGTTAAAAATCATCAGTTCGATAATCAAGCACAATACTTGTTTGAAATCCATGACTGGTCTAGTGTAACTACAGCAAGGGATGATAGGCTCAACGGTAATAGTGGTAGATGACAACGAACTGGCAACAATAGGAATAGAGTCACCAGCAAATCTACGGCAATGGTGGTAGACTAGTCATGGCCAAGTCTAATCGTGATTTAGGGATTCATGGTTTATTACGATTTACTTTTTTTTTTTATTCCTTTAATTTTTTATGGTTAATTTAAATATAGTGAGTGTTGTAAGTTAATTTTAAATTATAATTTGATTAAATTTAAAAACACAAAATACTTAATATATTAATATTGGACCTAACAATTAGACGGGGTTAAAAGACTCAATCTAAGAAATTTTAAAGTCTAGGAGGGGTTTAATTAGGTCCACCCCTGCTATTATAGCATTATATACTTTTTTAATACAATACAGTGCAACCGAAAATTTCAGCCAAATATGATTAGGATAAAAATAGTGTTTTAATATCATGTAATAAAGTATAAGGCAAGTTGTCAAACGCACTAAAAAGATAAAACTGTGAAATAAATTTATATGAAAGTAATTTAAATGGTAAAAGAAACTTTGGTAAGAAAAAATTAAAAAATTAAATTAATTAATTGTAAACAATTTATTGTTAATTTATGTTTATTAAAAATATAAATTTACATAAATAGTAGGGATAAAACATCCCAATTCTTACCAGTTTTATGGGCATCTCACCCGTAACGGATATGAATCCATAACCAATGGATAATCCGGGATCCATACTCCATAATCCATATCAATATATATGGACATTGGATAATTTGATAAATCCATCTATCTTATTAAGATTTATTCCAACGCGATTCGAACTAGGGTTTTTCACTGGCATAACCATTTTTCTTGCTGTTATTGCTGCAGTTTCCCTCCAAATTCTCCTTAAAATAAATAAAAAGCCTGCAACATCAGAACAGAGCAAAAATGGCTTCACGTTTTCAGGCAGCTACGCTAGCGACCGCTCCGTGCTATCCAAATGCCATCGCGTGGTCCGACGAGAACTTAATTGCCGTTGGTTCTGGTCATCTCGTCATCATTCTGGTAAGCATTACACTAACTGCTCCATTTGTTATATTTCAAATTGATACTTTTAATTTTTATTGATTTTTTTCTTTTAAATTATGATTGTCCAGAATCCAGCGTTGCCTTTTGGTCCTAGAGGACTGATCACGATTCCTGATTGTGAACCGTATCCAATTGGAGTGGTAAAAAGAGAAGGTAAGCGATTGTAGTTTCAAGTTTGCGACTAAAGTATGCTTATGTGCTTTTACTTGTGTGAACATTTCAGATTTTTAACATATGTTTAATTTAGAACCGGAACTTTTACAGAGTTACTTAGTGATTGCCTGTTGTCTACTTCTTTAAATCGAGATCGCCGACCTTCTGTTCGATCAATTTCATGGTCTCCTATTGGAATGGCCCCTAACTCGGGGTAAGAATTTCAAATGATTTTTATTTCTCTGTTTCGTCACCTGTTCTTGCAATGGTCTTTTTTTTTTTTTTATGTTCTTTGGAACGTATCAATGCTATTTAATTGTGCTTGTGATGTAATTTTATGCAGGTGCTTGTTAGCTGTTTGCTCTACAGAAGGTCGTGTGAAGATTTATCGTCCTCCATTTTGTGATTTTGGGGCTGAGTGGATTGAGGTATGCACCATGGGAACAAATTCATGATGCCAATATTTGTGGTGATAGGAAGTGTGCGTCGTAATTACCCTGGGAATTATTCATATTGCCAATATTGGTAATTCCAAATCTGCTGATGTAGTTTAAACTTAACCATATTCCAGACACGTTAAAATAGAACTCAGGTCCCTGTAATTGATCTGTATATGTTTACAGTCATTTATTATGTATCGAAGATAATGTTTTAAGAAACTGCAAATTTTGTTAGTTAACTTTAGTCCATACATAAAATGCCTATGTATCGCTTGAACACAATGCATGTCATTTGTAGAGTACTTTTTATTCTTCACTTCTATTAAACAAAAATGCATAAGTAAACAAATGAATTACCAATTTCTGTTCTTTTTTTTTTTTCTCTCTTCTCTCCGTCGAGCATTTGCACTATTTACTTTCTATTATTGTATTTGTAATGATTTTCCTGTTCCTGTCTTGAAAGTTTGTTATTTTGGATAATATTGTTTTTGTTTGCTTGTAGCAAATTAGATTCGAACTTTGTTTTCCTCCAATCTTTCTTAGGTCATAGATATATCGGATAGACTCTACGACTACCTTGCAATTATTAACTTTGGGGAACCTCACATTTCTTCTGCAGAATTTCCTGAAGTAAGTACTATCATCTACTACTAACCCTTGTTTGTGTTGCTAAGTCATGTTATGATGCATTAATTAGCTCACTGTAATAAACCAATCAGCCCTTTAGTCTGCAAAATAATATTTGTGTTCTCTCTTACTAGGAGAAAACACCAGAGCATGAACCTATTGATGATTTGCCAAACTCTGTACCAAGAAAGGAGCATAAACGTAGAAGAGTCAACACATCTAGTGTAATGTAAAAAACTCATCTTTTTTTATTTTCATTTAATTAGAAGTTTATTTAGTACCATATTTCTTTTTGTTTTTCAGTTTTACAATTTATTTAATTTAAATCAGGAGAATATATTATTATATTAATGTTAACTTGCTTGAGAAATGAAATTGGTAAATAGTTTGTAATCTTCTGTAACACATAGTGGAAGGAACAAATAAAGAACTGAATGGTTCTGCCTGGTTAGCTGTAGGATGTGTCATGGATATATTGATTTATTTTTAGAAGGCAAGATAGGTTCATCATTCGGCACGGGTCGGAAAAGGCAGTATTTTTATATGTTCCTTGAAATTGAGAATTTTGGTGCAGAAAATTTCTATTAATCACTTTTACGCCCAACTTTTATGTATTTGAGCAATTATGTGATGGTTGTAGTGGTGACAAAATAAGAACATTGACTTCCATAAATTTACAAAGAAGAATGAGAATAAGAGCTTCTTGACCTTGTGATGAGCGTCCTATGGCCATTAGACCTCTATTCCAATAGGCATCAGTCTTAGGGTTAGCATCAGCTTTACATTTTACAGACTCAATGAACTACATATCATCCATGCTCTACTGCTAATTTATGGATGCAGCAATATTTTTTGATTTTGGAGATATGATATGCACTCGCGAACAAACAACTAGATCCTAATAAGGCCTTTAAATTACAAAACCTGATTTGGGGCTTTCCTGGGAACCTCGGTGGTCCAATATGGTATGTCAAGTGGGCTTTTCTTCATCTTTTTGTCAATAATGAGTTTTAGTTATACCTTTAATTTTAGAAGTTCAAACTTACATTTTGTGAACCTCTGGTTGACTGTACAAGATACTTTCCTGGTTGCACTTACCCTTGTTTTTTCTCTTTAACAACGAGCTTTTGCAGTAATGGTAGAAGTAGCAAGGATTCTGATGTTGGCTCTTGCCTTTCCATTGAAATGGCCAGGGTATGGTTTTCTTGCCAAGTTTTTCCTCCATTCACCCATTCCACGAGTCACTTTGTGTATTCTAGTAAGAATTGTAATTTGCTTCTTTTTGGAAATTAGTAGGATTTAACTTATATGGGTATAGTGGGTGCTAGTTGGTTTAACTGACAAAATCTCTTGCTGTACAAGAGGTCTACAATCGGAACCTTGCCACTCCCGTAGTGGGGAGGGGATTTGATTACCATCTTTTGCTAATTAAAAAAAAAAAATTACTTATATAGGTATCAAGCTTCAGTAAGGTTATTTCTACCATTCGTTTTATTTTCAGGTTGTTGACTTTACATCTAATAAGAAAAAAGAAAGTAATACTCATCCAATAGTCGCTGCATCTAAATCTAGAGGAAATTCTATGACCAAGATACCAAGTAATTGCTGTCTCCCACTGATAACTGCTGAGCAGTATGCCTCTCGCAGTGCAATGTTGCATTCCCTCGCTGTTGCCTGGTCTCCTGTGCTCAGATTATCATCTGAAAAGTATCCAGTTCCTCAAAATGGTTCTTCCAACTGGTTCTCAATTCTAGCTGTTGGTGGGAGGTCTGGCAAACTTTCATTATGGAGAATTTGTGTTCCAGAACGCTATTCGGTTGAGGACTGCAAGGTTCCTACAACAGCACTGCTCATTGGGCTACTTCAGGCTCATGATTCTTGGATCACTACCATCAGTTTAGCAGTGCTTTCATCTGATTCTTCAAATCCTCAAGTTTTATTGATTACTGGGAGCTCTGATGGAAGGTGAGTTATGCATAGTAGTATATTTTCATGTGCTTCTAAACTTTTCTCAACTATAGAAGGTTTCATTTTTAAATTGTTACCAGATATGCTCTTAGTCACTTCATCTTTGTGCATACATTTGAAAAGCTTGGATATGCTTAGATATGCCTGATAATATTTGGCAAACATAGTCTAACAAGAGAAGTGTTTATATTACCACTTCATATCATTTGGATTTAATTTTGAGAATGATAAAATAATATTCTAGGATGAAATGATTATTTTCATATAATATCAATTGGAACCCAATACCCAAAGCATGATTGATGCATTTTGATGATGAATACTTGCCATTTCCATTATTTACATCTGTGCCAAAACTGGTTTAACCCTAATGCTAAAGAAGGAAGAGTTTAATCCGTTGAGTCCCACTGTATTTGTGAGGTTATTTGTTCTAATATATTTATTGTCTTTAATAGTGTGAGGATCTGGGATGGATATATTCAGGAGTTGCTGAAGTCAGCAGAAGCTCATTGTGTTCCATTTTCCCTTTTGAAGGAGGTAGCACTTGTTTGTTGGAGTATTTTCGTTTCATATACAGAGTTAATTAAACCAATGCTTTTTTTTGTTTTTCCCTCTTCAATAGGTTGTAACTGTTAATACTGTCCCAATCTCGGTTCTGTCTCTCATTTTACCTGTCCAGTCCCCTCACCTAATGCTCTTAGCAGTTGGCAAAGGATCTGGATCTTTTGATTTATGGAAATGTGACATAAGTTGTAACGAATTTGATAAAGTTGGCTCGTACAATGCCCATGATCAAGTTGTAAGTGTCTTCTTGTTATTTTATCTTCTGCTGCATCTAAATGTTGATTTAATTACTTGAGGTTTTATACTTGAGGATTTATCAGGTTACAGGTTTAGCGTGGGCTTTTGATGGATGTTGTCTCTACAGCTGCAGTCAGGTACTAGATTTTATAAAGTTCAGCTGCATCATACAATAATTCTTAGTTTGACAGGTGTCATATGATTATTTTTAGATTCATATCCTCTTTCTGATGTTTTATATGCATTAAACTGGTTACTAGTAACTTTATTTCATATTCACATCTTTTCCTTCATCTGTCTGTCTGATGCCTTCTGCCAATTTATATGTTCCTCATTTCACATGTGCCTTCTCTAAGTGTATATAAATTATATGAAATATCTTCAGCAGAATATCTTTCTATATGTTTTAATGGCACTTACAAATTTTCCCACAAGATTTCAGAGTGTGGCAAGTCAGGTTGTAGTTGCTCTAGGTGGATATGAGCAGTAGTTGGAAAAACAAGATTTTGCTTACTTATCAATCTTTTCTAAATTCAACTTCAATTAGATCCAGTTAATATAGAGAGTCAATATTTGGTGTTAGTCAGGTCAGAATGGGTTCTTGGGAAGGGGGATTTTGATGTGATTCAATCTTCTGCATTTTTAAATGAAGAAATCTGCAAAGTTCTTCGGAATGGCTTGAGCCCTCTTTTAATGCTCAAAAAAAAGTTTTTAATAGTTCTAATTACATGCCAAATACTAATAATTGCATCTGTAAAATACTTTTCAATCTGCTAAAAGTAAAAATTAGATTTCATTCAGAAAATAAAAATATAAAATATTCTTGCTTTTCACTTCTTAAATTTTGCATTCGTCAAATTTTGATCTTTATAGATAAGAAAAATGCAAATTAGATTTCATAAATAATTTGAGCTGCACCTCAAAATATAGATTCAAAACAGCATGTCAATCTTAATTGGAAATTAAGAAGTTGTTTTGGTTTAAGTAGATATTCTTTTTTGTTTTTTTCTTGAATGTATGTTTTTTTGTTGTACATTTATTTCCACTTTTTGGGGCCCTTAAACCAAGAGACCATAGCAGCTGATCTAGGGAAAGAGCAGAAAGGAAAACGTATCTAGAAATTCAAAATATTTTATGAGCATGATTATTCATTTTACAATATAAATATTTTTTTCCCCTCATTTCTTGTCAAAATGTTATGTACTTCAGTGCACACAAGCTGTCTCTCCTTTGTTGTGCAAGCAAAAAATGAAGCTGTTAATTGAATTTCATTATGTAATGATGGCTGTAGGATAATTTTGTGCGTAGCTGGATTTTTCACGGGAATTCTCTCTCTGAAGTATCGATTCCCCCAAACACTCCCGGTCTGCAGAGCTGCACTGATGTATGATGTTACCCTTTCTGTTCTTCATTGACGTAAAAATACTTCACTAATATTTCACTCTAGTTGAATAAAATGTTAATCATTCTATCCAGCTTCCAGATGCATTTGTCTCTTGTCTTGGCATGGCCGTGTCCTCCAAAAGTCTTGTTGTTGCTATGGTATGGCATTTTGTCTTCTGGTATCTCCCCCATTTTTTCTTTTTTGCTTGTAGTTTTAACCGTAGACATAGTCACCCTCCAGAAAAGCATTTTCCAGCATATAGCCTACATGCTTAAATTTTAGAATATATTAGATAGCATATGAACTTTTCTGCTATCGAGAATTAATATTCTGCATTTTTTTCACACTAGTTATTTGAACTGACACATTTAATCGGTATTACTATAATCATTTTCAAAAAACATTTCTTCACCTTTTAGGTGCAAATGTAAGTGCATTTCACTTGTACTTAGTAGCATATTATGTCTGCACAATAATATTGTTGCTGTGGGATGCAAAAGTATAATACTGTTTGATTCTGCTGCTTTAAACTGGAAATCAAGTGTTTTTTTTTTTTTTTTACACTTCTCGTTCACAAATTTTCTACTTGATTTTATTCATATAAGTGTTCTGTTTTTTCTGAAAAAGAAAATCAAGTAGTCTTTACAACTCTTGTTCAAGGGGCAATCGAAGTGCTCTAGGATTCATGAAAATATTATAGTTTTTTTAATTGTATCTACAAGAACATTGTCTTGCAAGCCTCTCTTTTTTTTGGCATACAATTGGAAGAAGGATTTAATATTAATTAAATTAGTTGCATGAGATTAAAACAGGTACACCACTGATCTTTAAGTATTTCATTAATTATCATTAAATCATTCTGTTCATTAATTGATAGGAGGAGACAAGAGTGGAATATCGGATTCTGTAAACTACTAATTTGCTGATACATAACCTGTCTTTTCAGTTTTTGGTTTTCCCAATATCTAGCTACTGCAAGTCTTTATAGTGCTGTTGAAAAGCTGTTGTTTCACATACTGTTAAGTTAAAACTGAAAAAGACCGTGACTGATTCTTGTAGGTCCGCAATTTCGATCTGGATGCATTAGATCACATGTACCAGGCAAGGTGAGTGACTCCTTTTCTACTAAATGCTCTATCAGGGTGTAGTGTGTGTATGTAAGAATTCGCGAATGGGATGTATGCTGTAGAATAAATTGTTAAATGAAACTAATAATAGGATATTAGGGAAATGGATAACTCAAGTTAGGCTGTGTTTGGTTGACCAGAGAGAAGACAGAGGAGAGGAATTCAAATTTCTCTGAGGTTTCCACTGTTCGGTTGGCAGTGATGAATGGGAAATCAAATTTTTATGGAACTCCAATAGCTTCAAATAGAAGAATTCAGTTTCCTCAATTTTTTATTTCCAGAATTCAGTAGCTGTAAATTACCATATTTATCCCTTAAAAATCATTTAATTACTGTATGCTGTTGCACGAGGTTATTTTGTTTGCTACTGCCATTTATAAGAGAGATAAAAATAGGAACTTCATATTTTCATTTAATTAATTAATCATTTTTTTAAAGATAATTACAACAAGTGAGGAAGGTGAAGCTGAAGCCTGTATTCTCTCCAAATATTTCCTTAATGTAATGTTGAAAACTGAATGAAGATTATTTCTGTAGTATATTTATTTAAAATATTTTTATTTTTAAATTATATATGTAGAAAATTGAAGAAAATCAAATCAGTTGTTAATAATTTTTTCCATTATTGTTTGCTTTATTTTTTTATTTTAAAGGTTAAATTGATTTATTATTATTAATCTAGTGAATAATATAAATTGATTAATATTTTTATTTTTTTTTCAAAATTTACTTAATAAAAAATATTGAAATTTTACCACAAAGAATAAACTTGTCCCCAAAAAAAAAAAAAAAATTCCATCTCTTTTCCCCCTAGAATTCCATGCCAGACCAAATAATAAAAATTGAAATTTCATCTACCCTCCTTTCCTCTCCATCTCTGTTTTCCACTCTTTTTCTCTCTTATTTCTTCAAACCAAACACCACCTTAATGCTAACTGCAAGCAACCAAAGAATACGAAAGGGGACACTAGCATAACATCCCATGAAATGGTGACACAAGCAAGCCAATCTGAATAGTTGGCTTTTTTATCTCAGCTTGCAGAAATGGTCAAAGTTTGAGTTCAGCTTGTGATGGATCGAGTTTGACAATGATGCTCAAGCTTTGTTCAAATATTAGTTTGTGGCATATATTTTCTTATATTTAGACTTTATATTATATACAACATTCTAGCCTTCATATATGAGAAATGTGAAAATATATTATGTGTAATTCCATGATATAAATCAATAGACGATAATAAATATGTAGGTTCTTGGGCTTCCTTGTCAAAGTCAAGCTCAAGCTGGAGTTGATTTGAGTTTGAGCTCAAAAATCAACAAGCTTGAAAATATCAAAGTTGAGCCAGTTAATTTTTTAAACGAATTGTTCACATCTATGGGAGTGAAAATGGAGGGATCAGGAGAGAAAATGCCAAAGTAATATTTGATTGCTGCATTTTTACCCCTATGTCTCACTTTAGAATGTTTTACCCTCTGGAAACATGTTCAGGGCTCAGAGATCAGCTATTGAGTTCTTCTGGATTGGTGGGCAAAAGTTAGATGTTTTGTCAAACACTTTTCCAGAGTATGGTCATGAAGCTTTCCCTGATTTTTCCGAGAATGAATTGTCTATTTGGGAGTCCAATATTTTGTGGTCTTTGCAACAATATGAAGATTTGCATAAGCCTTTGGTTGTTTGGGATCTTATTGGTGCATTATTGGCCTTCAAAAGGTCCATACCAAAGTATGTTGAATGTACACTACTTAAGTGGCTCTCATCATTGTATCTGGGATCACTCTCTTCATTATATTTGGGATCACATGTTGGCCTTTCTATGAACACTGTTCTGTCACATGTATCTAAAAGTGTATCAAAGATTAGTTCTCGCCAGCTGCACCTCATTAATATTATCTTGAGACGTGTAATACTAGCAGAGCTCAAGCCTGATCAAATCAACAGCAAACTACAGAACTTAGAAGGAATTTATGGCTCTGAAGAGGAGCAACTTACTGTATGGATGGAGTTGCTTTTGAACAGTGAAAGAGAACTCCGTGAAAGACTTGTGGGTTTCAGTTTCTCTGCTTTTATAAGTCTTGGCGCTTATGCGACCTCAACTTGTTCTCAAACTGTGTATTGGTGTCCTGATGGAGTTGCACAAATGGAGGAATGGGTTGCACATAACCGTGAACATGTAAGAGATCAGCTAAAAGTCCTTGCATCAGAAGTTGCAGGAAGTGACAGGAGGTATTCTTTCTATTTTATTCTCTATGCTACAGAATTCCGCATGATAAATGAATTGCATATTTATGCAAAAATGGCAGACAAACAAGGTATGTTTTGGACCTTTTGGCTATCTAGCTACATAATGCTGCAGGTTTTGTTTTCCTTGACATACCGTTAGAAGTCTCTGTTCCAACATTTTCAGTAGTAGCTATGCCATTGGATTTAGCCATCGCCTTTAGTGATAGCAAAAGACCAAAAGGACACCGTTTCATGGAATCACAGAAAATGATTTTTCATAATTTTACCTAAAATGGTCTTGTTAAACAATATAATGGAAACTAAAGAATTTTTTTCCCATTTTAGGAAACTTTGAACTCCATGTAACAAGATGTTGTATCTTTGTTGTTTTATCATTGATATAATTCCTTGGACAACAGGAGCCACCCCAGTAAATATGTAGAAGAAGAGCAGTGTACCTATTGCACGGCATCAGTGCCTTTTGATTCCCCAGAAGTTGCTTTTTGCCGAGGTCTGGAAAGCAGTGATGGAGATAATCAGAAACACAAATTAGTAAGATGTTCCATATCCATGCAGGTTTGCCCTGCAACTCCTCTATGGTTTTGCAAATGTTGTCAGAGATGGACTTCCAAACTGGCCCCAGAGTCTTTATCCATAATGCCTAAATATCCTGATGATTTCAAATCTTTAATAGAATCTTCTGTTCAAGAAGAAATCCCAAAACCCTTTTGTCCCTTTTGTGGGATACTTCTACAGAGATTACAACCAGAATTTCTACTCTCCCCATCACCAGTATAAGCTACATGCACTTTGTGGTTTATATTGTTGTATAGGTGATTATTGTGGATTTGTACAGTGTACATTAGAGAAACCAGAAACTAATGAAGCTTCAAGCATCCAGAATGACTGGAAGAATAAATATTAAGCATTCAGGTTTACGTATTTATGTAGATGCAAATTAAGCTTCAAAACCATCCTTGACTGAATTAGATGTCCATATGGTTTGGAAAGTTTCAAGAGTTGACAGTGACTTGTGAGATTATGTTCTGTGTTGCATGCACAAGAGAGTTTGAATTGATGTAACTTAGTAAATAACAGGTTAGAGATTTTGTTTATGTATTTTAGATTTTTATTTTGATGGCTGAATAAGATGTATGTTAGCAATACATGGAAGTGGGAAACTTCTAGTCATATATAGAGGATTCTAGAATATTCTTTACTGTTAGATCCCTGATATTGACAAGGTAGCTAGGTTTTAACTATTATTGTAAACTTTTGTAATCTTTTTTTAGGGAAGTAATTCTGTTCCATTTATTTGCTTTATTAGTTGCTCCTTTATATTCCATTTATTTTCTTGAGATTTGATTGTAAAGGAAATGCTTATATAAGAAATCAGGCATAAATGTTAGATTCACTAGCTTTCTCTAATTCTTGGCAGCTTTATGTACTTTAAATGAGCTAAGTCAATCAAGCTTGCTAGTGAGTTGGATTTGAACTTTAGAGGCTCAAAAGAAGCTGCTGGCATTGAATTACTTTTAAACCGCTGCTATAATGGTAGGTGTAACACTGAGCGAGAAGTTTGCGGCTCATGCGAATTTTTCTGTGATTATTTTAAAATGAAAAGAGAAGGGAAAAAACAATAAAAAAGATGATGAGGGTTGGAATTGCAGTTGCTGGTAGGATTTCTATTGTTATTACGTTGTGCTAGTTACATGCATCAAATAATGAAATGGCTTATGTGAATTTTTCTTTGATTATTTTAAATTGAAAAAAAAAATAAGATTAATGTTGGAATTGCAGTTGCTGGTAGGATAATGAAATGCATCAAATAATGAAATGTCTTAATTCCTACTTTGACCAATTCGATCGCAATGACTGGTCGTATATAGAATGTCATTGGCTTGCAGTCGAAGATTGTGGGAACAGAAAAATTCATATATTTTCCTTTCCGGTGATGTTGATTTGGGCTGCTACAACAGTGATGTGTTTGTACAACAAAAGAAAGTTGATGATATCTCCTCCTCATCGGCTTTGTAAATCTATCCCACTTTTAGAAAATAAACAAAAAATGCATACTATTTTTAAACATTTTGAAATAAAGAAAATTTTAGAAAAGTAATTAATTAAATCTATCTTAATTTACTTTTTTATGACTTAAGTATTTTGTTTTTATTATATTTGGTTATAAAAATTACTTTGACATAAATTTAAATATATTATTTTGCCCTTATAAGGTAAAAATGTCAAGAATTTACTTTAATTTCAATATTTTTCTAATTTTATTCTAATCTCATTGTTTCTAACAATACTTTATTAGTATAATTATTGATCTTTAATTAAACTAATATGGTGTCTTTATGGCACAATATTTATGTAAATTATTGCACTGTTAAATTTATGTCATTTATGGTAGTGAAAATAATAATTAAATTTCATTTAAAAATATTAGATTAAAAGTTACAAAATTAAATACCTAAATTATTAGATACAATAATTCATGTTTATTGGGCCAATATGGTCGTTTTATATCATAGTAATAAAATAGTAAAATAAAATTTATATTAAAGTTTATGATCAAACATAGTAAAAGAAATTCAAGAAAAAAATTATTGGAAGGATTTAATTGATTAATTGTATTAAACTTTTATTGATTTGTACTTTTAAAAAATATTAGGAATTTATTGTAAATATTTTTTAAAAGAAAAGTAGATTTAAAAAATAATGGGTTGCTATTGTTTATTTATTTTTTATAAATCTTTTCGGCACTTTTGTGGTGACGTTTAATTAGTGTACTTTGGTCAAACATTGAGGGATGTCAATCAAAATTTTCCAATTTATAGTCAACATCGAAGCAAGTGGTATTTGATCCCATATCACATAATTTTCCATTTTTTTGACTCCATGTTTTGTTATTATTATTATTTTCTTAAACCATACATTTGTCTGCATTATTAGCTTTGCGCAAAACGGGTCAAACAAGTCATTTTCTAGTTAGTTGAAACCGAGGGATTTCAAGAAAGAGTTCTTTTTTTTTTTTTTTTTTTTTTTTTGGCGTGGCAAGAAAAAGGCCATTACCCAATCACAATCGCACAAATTGGTCCTTTTCTTTGACAAAATCAATAAGCAGTATTTTTTGCCCCCCTTTAAAATCCTTATAGAATAATATATTGGTAATCATAGTTCTATTATTAGAAAAAATTACACAAAAGAATAAATATAAATTTAACTAAATTTAAAATATTTTTATACTTACGAGTCATGAACTCTCATTTTTGAATGATATAAATAATTATTTTAAAATTAAAATAATTTTGAGTTAATAAAGTGATAAATTATATAATGACAAGATTTATATTATAAAAAACTAATTAAATTTTATTGTAACCTTCTGTTATTTTCTATAATTTTCATCAAAATAAGAGCATAAATGGGATATCATAGAGTTTTAAAGGGGTGCCAATTGTTTCACATCCATTTTCAGATTGCTGGATTCCTAGGGGTCCATTTTCAGATTGCTGGATTACGGGAGTCCATTTGAGAAAGTTAAAATACATCTCCAATTTTTTTTTTGGAATAAAATCCATCCCGGGACACTTTTTAAACTCTTTCAAATATTCGAAAGCTGCTTACTCCACTCACATTTCGTAAGGGGGAGACTATCTCCACTCAATCATCATCATAAGGGAGAGACTGTCTTCACTCAATTATCATCGTAAGGAAGAGATTGTCTCCACTCAATTAATTGATAATTGAGGGAGAACTAAAACTAACCTTCTAGGCATTTTTTAAATCCTCTCAAATATTCGAACGTTTCATACTCTACTCACATTTCGTAAGGAAAGTACTGCCTAGACACTTTTTTAACCCTCTCAAATATTCGAAAACTGCCTACTCCACTCACATTTCTTAAGAGAAAGATTACCTCCACTCAATTAATTGATAATTGAGGGAGAACTCAAACTAATCTCCTAGGCACTTTTTAAATCCTTTTAAATATTTGAGCATTGCCTACTCCATTCACATTTCGTAAGAGAGAGACTGCATCCACTCAATTAATTGATAATCGAAGGAAAACTAAAACTAACCTCTATAATGCTTTTATGGAGGCTCGAACCCTTGTTCTTATAATTATGAGTGCAAAAACTCTCCTCTCTCATTGGGCCAAAGGCCCATTAGTTAAATCCATCTTCAGTTTATCCATTATAAAAGTAGTTAGGGTCCGGTCTCGAGTACACGGGTTAGGTGCATTTATTTTATAAGATTTTATTTTATTCATTGATACTAAAAAAATATATAAAAGAGTTCAAAACTCATTTCATCTTTCATTTTTTTATTTCAACAAATAATTAAGAAAATCTTAAAAAATTTGAAAACATAACCTAAAATATACTTCCTTTAAAACTTATACAAAAATAAATGGATAAATGAGAATAATACTATTTTCAAATAGAATATTTAGAACAATAGTACATAGAAAGTTGAAATAATGAATTGATGATAAGATAATAGATATTGATTTTGTATTTCAAAACACTAATTTTTTACTTTTTTGAATGAATTAATGCATTTAATAATTTTATTTGCAGAGAAGAAAGCAAAATAAAATTGTTTGATCTATGATCTTTTAGATCATAAGGTTCTTAATGGAAATTAAAAGGAATATTCAAAATCAAATGTTCTAATATTAAATAATTAAGCTTTTTTAAGAAATTAAAAAGGTAAAAATTATTTATTTTTCTTCAAAAAACCAATCATGAATGAATTAATGGTTAGACAATATTATTAATTATATCTTTTTAACAATAAGATTACCAAATATAGATTTTTTAATAAAAATAATTTTTAATTATAGGATAATTATTAACTAGAGAGATGTCTAATAGGCTTTACCACCATACATACTTTATTAATTAAAGAATTATTAATAAAACACTAAAAAAATAAGACTTTCTTAAAATATAAAGCTTTAGACAACTGTCTTATTCACTTATACTTAAATCTACCCCTAAAAGCAGGTTAGTGGTTTCGTAGTATGTTGAACCTATTTGTTATTATTTCAAATGGATGGATGTTACTACCACATCATATCATTTATACAATATGTCTATTAATTTGTATTGCATAAATTATACTTAAATACTTCTAATTTTAAGTTTAAAGATTAAATATTTTACTCGATTATAAGTTTTACATTATAAAGCATGTGATTGTATTTATAGCATTTTAATAAAATCTAAGTTGCAGAAATTTGAAAAAATAAAGAGTAACCAAAATTTGGTATTACTTAGGTCATGTTTAGTGTTAAAGTATTGTAACTTTTAAACTATAATTACTGTAGAAAAAAATTAATTATTAATAAAATTAATAGTATATAGTAAATATAATTTTAAATAATAATTTTAATAAAATTAGTAAAGATGAAGTAAATCTTTTATCATACAAATGTAAAATTAACTTAACTTTACTTTAACGACAAAGTTCAAAAATTACAAGTGCTCAACTTTAATCCCAAACAAAATTTTAATTCTGCGATTAAGTATTTGAAAATTGAAATTACGGACACAGTCAATAGACTAGATGATTAGTATCTTCTAACCACGGTCCTTTTGGGTCAGGCTTTTGCTGGTTTTGATCTTCTGGTCAAGTGGAATTTTTATTTTTTTAATTTTCTTGATGATTTAATCCACTTTGGTTAATAGATATTTTATAATGGCCTTAACAAATTTGTAGTTGCTTCATTGCAGCTCTTGTTGGACGAAAATCTTGGTTCCTTGTAGCTAAACCTTTTCAAGTTTAGAGATTCTAAGGTTGGTTATTTGATTATTGACCTCGGGATTGGGATTAATCTTTCCCGGTCTTGGATTTTTTAGGGGAATATGTTTCTTTGACGCCCCTAAAAATTTCTCATAAAATTTATTTTCTTAATTAAAATTATAAAAAATAACTAAATATAAATTAATTAATTCTTTATTTAAATAGAAATTTAATTACAAACTTAAATAAATTATTCTTTTAACAAATTTTTTATACTCACCAATTTCATAATTTATATTTATATTTTTAAATTTTAATTAAAAAATATTTTTTAAAATATTTTAAGAGTTTAAAATAATGGAGATATAAATTATATAACAAGAAAATAATATAAGATTTTAAGATTTTCATGTTTTATAAATAAAAATTGAAAAGAAATATTTTTCTAATCCGAAGTTTTATAGGAAGATGGCTAATTTTAATATAATTTGTATTTTATAAATTAACTTAGGAATATTTTAGGAAATAAAATTCAAGAGGTTGTTAAGGAGTATAGAGGAATGTTAAAAAGTCCACTCTTTTTAGGGTTAGGCCTTTACCATTAGGTTTCTTTACAATTAGCCTGCCTATGAGAGAATTGAAACCACATTAGGGACACCAATTGTGTCGTTGATAACCTTCTGATACTTAAATCAATTATTAACAATAGATGATTCAGTTTGGAATTTGTCAATCCTAAATCTTGTATTAATTGTTAAATCAAGATAAGAATGTGTCATGTATTGTGACTAATCAAAATACCCATTGATATGTTTATTTTATTTTGAAATCAAAATAAAAATGGGTTAGATTGTAATAAATTACTAAAAGGTACTTATTGAATTACTGTCATAATTATTATTTTATATTTTAATTATAGTGATTATTTGTTCAAAAATTATTATTAATTATTGTCAATAATGTATTAATCTATTAATTAATTGAAAATATTTAAATTAATTAATTATAATAATATACTAATTAATTATAATAATTATATTAATTATTATTATAAAAATATATTAATTATTGTGATTATTTATTCAAAGATTATTATTGTGATTATTAGTATATTTATTAATAGTAATAATTAGATTAATTAATTAATATTAACATATGAATTAATTAAAATAATAATATTAATAATTATTATAATAGTATATTAATTAATTAATAATAATATATTAATTATTGTGATTATTTATTCAAAAACCATCATTATTAATAATTATTGTTAATAATATATTAATTAACTAATTAATTAAAATAATATATTAATTAATTATAAATGAGGACAATATGGACATTTTTAATTTTAAAAAAGGGCAAAATATTCAATTTAGGGAATAAGATTTCCATTCCCACCTCCCCATGAAAATGAGAACTCTAGTAATCATTTCCAATTTTAAGTGAGGCTCACCACTTTGATTCTCATTCCACTTCTTATTTAAATAAATAAACACATCATTCATTCTCATTTCTTCATTCCCATTCCCATTCTCAATATTAATATGTATTTGTCTCTCTCTTTCGTTCTTTCTTTTTTTGTGCATTATGAATAAATAGTAATTTAAAAAGTAATAATGTGTTCCACTAAACCTATGCAATACATTTTTGTCTCTTTTAACTTCTGCGAAAAACTAATCATTTATATATTATAAATGAAAAACTAAACTACCATTTAGAAAACAATGCAAAATGCACCTTAAGCTTTCAAAATTAAACAAAAAAAAAATATATTTACTTTTTTTCTAATTAAATGAAATTTAAAAGGAACATTATTAATTTTCTACTTGAAGAATAGTAAAAATCTAAAAATATTTAAAAATTTATCATGTATTTTTTTAAAAAAATTAGTAAATTATGAGGACAAAAGTTAACAGTACACAGTAAGTCATATTGGGTTGAAATACACATCACTTAAGTTTTGTGTAGAAAAACCTAAAACAAAAGCTTAGGTTAGAACAACCTAAAACTAAAGGCTAGGTTAGGAAAGTGCCGAACAATACCAACAAAAAAAAAAAAAATCACTAACTATACAAACTATGAGTTCTCTTTTTTTTTTTTTTTTTTTTGAGAATCAAATTATGAGTTCCTTAATGGAATAAATAGACTCCATGGACTAAGATCTAATTACTGGAGGAATTACTTAAGGTAGGCCCGTTTGACCCACCTTACCTATTGTAAATGAAGAACACATTTCAACTCGAACGGTTGGTGTACGCACCAATTTATTGTAAATTATAAATTATTTAATCATATAAGAAATCATTTGTTTGTATTATTAAAAACTCATTATTATTCAATACAACTTCTAATTGGTGACTACTGGAACTAGGATTTCTTTATAAGTGTCAAGAAGTTAAGAAAAGGAAATTATTAATTTCCCACCTAATTTCTGCTGAAAATTCAATTGAACGTCAAGGAATTTTGACAATTGTTCAAAAGCACCTAAATTTTTAGTGTTTATTAAGTTACCACCAAATTGGTAACACCATTAACGAAACGTTAATTTACAAGGGTATTTAAGGTATTGCATTACTATGATTACTTTAGGTCCAAACAAAACTATTTTACTGATAAAATTTATTAAAAATTTTCTTCTAATTTAATTTTATTCAAATGGATAAATTTATTTGTTTGGGGTATATTTAGAAGGATATTTTTAGACTAATAAATGAATGACACGTGGACAATTATAAAGGCAAAATTGCCACAATACTTGAAGAAGTATAAAGATGTTATTTGGAAGAATTTACTACATTGGAGGGGCTTAGGAAATCAAAGGTCAAGGTTGAACACATCAAGATATTTATGAGAAATAATAAATCTAGTACAAAAAAAAAAATTCTTATCCCTTTTCCCTAAGTATGACACATATCCCTAAAAGTATTCTTTCCTTTTAATTTAAAGATGACATTTAAGTTTAATTTTTATGCACTCTCTTTGTCGGTAGCCTCCACTATATAAATGTTATATTCACCCATATTGGAGTTCTTATCTCCTTACCTCCCCTCCTCTCTTTTCATATCTCTCACACATACTCTCTCTCTCTCTCTAGCTTTTAGGTCATCACCCACTTCTCCATTTTTGGGTGGCCATTTCTATTCTTCACATTCATCATCTTCTCCACCATATTATCATTTTCCACGTCTCTATTCACCATCTTCGTCTTTATCAAGACCAAGCATCTCTCTATGGCTATCTATATTATGTTATTCATCTTGTATAATGTAAAATCTTGTGTAACCTCTAGTTTAGATAATGGATTGGTGATTCCTTACTCCCATGGATGTAGGTTATAGGTTAAACATTGTAAAACTTGTGTTTTCCTTTATATTTGTATTTGTTTCACTATATTTTTAATTTGTGGTCGAGACTGTGTTTCACATATGAGCTCACCTCAGATATCCTAATTATGCTACTATTTTGTAAGATTGCCTAAGTATCTCTTAAGTACACCTGAGCTACTTTTAAACACACACTAGCCCTTCATATCACTAGGTTCCTCCTATTATTCCCTATGTAACTCCCTCAGACAACTATACATATTACTTTAGCTTACCACCTAGGGTACCTCAGCTAAATTAGCTGTGCAAACATCAAAAAAACAAATCTAAACCCAAACTTAGTAAAAGCTCCTTTTAAATGTAAATGTATTTACTTTAATTTGATTTGATTTGGATCCAGTAAGAATCATCCAATTGGTTCAAATCAAATCTTAGTAAAAATTTGGTGAAATCAATTAGCGTCATCCTATAAGGAGCTATATAAAATACTTCTATATTACTGACTGGTTTGGTTTAGATCATGTTTGAATAAAAAGGCAACAGATGTAACATTAGATGCAAACACCAGCAAGACACTTGAGATATGCCAATAACAGATATACGGTTAGAAATTCTCTACTGATTTATTCTATATACACACACACACACACAGACATGTACGTATGTTTATATATTTGTAAATTTTGTTTAAAGACCTTATGGGAACTTTAGGGTTCTTTGTGATGGTCACTTTTGCTTGTGAATGTGTGTTTATAAATATTGTGTGAAGACCTTGTGGGGACCTTAAGGGTGGCCTGTAGTGGTTAGTATCACTAGTGAATTTATTTTTATAAATATTGCATAAAGACCTTAAAGGGACCTTAGAAGTACCCCTGTAGTGGTCATTTTCACTTGTAAATGTATGTTTGTAAATATTATGTCAATACTTTATGGGGAATTGATAACTCTATGAAATGAGAGTTATCTGTAGCACTTTTGGAATTAAATCAAGATCACTTAAAGAGTAAATGACATGCTTTAATTGCATGTTAGTTATATTTTGCATACTTATCTATTTTTAGTTTATTCTCGATAAATTAGGTTGTTTTAAAATAAATTGTGCGCTTAGATTATGTGCTTAATTGTAGGCAATTGGAAATGCAGTTTTTAAGGAAAGAATGCAGTTCAATGGGCTTGCAAAAATGAGGAATGAAATTGGCTGCAGAAAAATAGAAATGAGTCTGAAATAATATAGATGTTGTAGCCTTTGCTGTAGCACCTGTTGTTGTAGCAATCCTAGAGCAACAAAAGAGAAAATTTTGCATGAATCTAAAAAAAAAAGATGCAATCTGCAATTTTCAAATTTAAAAAATATGCGCCTTAAACGTCCAGTTGCCCTAATTTTCAATTATAAAAGAAGCGCACACACATAAGAAGAGGGAAAGCCGTTAACCAAAAGAAATAAACAAGAGAGAAAAAGAAAACAGCAAAGAACAAAAAAATTCTAAGGCTAAATAAGAAAATTGCAAGCGAGGGGAAGAAGAAAGCAAGAATCTAGAAGGGTCACTCGTTTCTATCTCTATTATACTTGTTTTTTTTTATTTGTGATGATGTATATGATGGCTAAAACTGTTTTTGTTTCTATTTTGTCACAAATCATGAACTAATTTTATTTGTGGTTGAGTGATAAACAAGCTTGATGGTCAATTGACTAAATTTTATATGTTGCTGCATAATTGCTATAACATTTTGTTTTGATAACATTTAATTTAATTCACTATTTTGGCTGACCACCCATTTAGTGATACAAGCTAAAAGAGAGCCTTAAAAAGGTTTGTTTTAGTGAAATATATCAGAGCAATACTTAGTTTTAGATTAGGTTTTCCAAGTTAGGTTAACTTAATTAAAACTAGAAATGAACTAGATATAGGGATTCACCTTGTAGGGTGTAGGAAACTTTGATCACATAATGTTATATCTTGTGATAACATAACAACTGGTCATTGTTAGGTTGTATATAGATATAAGTATTTCAATAGACAACAGCTGAGGATACATTAGAGTTCTGCCCACTGCTGTAGGAATTGTTGTAACAAAAATACTGTAATAAAAAAATAGGCAATACCATTAAGTGAGTTGATTCCCCCAACTACAATATTCCTAGTAGTAATATTTTTGTATGAGACATGCTGATTTATTTTATTGCATTTTATTTTTCTGTCATTTAGATTAATTAATTTAATTAGTTTATAAAAGAATTTAACTTATTTAGATTGAAATTGCACCATACTAATTGTTGTAGCAATTATAATAGCATCAATTCCTATGGAGACGGTACTCGAATACTTATCATTATATTACTTGTTATGTACACTTGCATACTGACACCCATTTTATAAGAGATTAAATCCACATCATAACAGGAACTCAATAGTACCTTGCAGAGGTTGCTCACTCTCTTTTAGAGATTTCATTATCTCCATTGAAATTAAAAGTGTATAGCTTACCGACCTAAAGTCATCAAAAAGATGTTTTTGCCTAACTTGCCTTTAGCTATATCTGATAATATATGGTGTATTAGCTTCTCTTTCTTCAATTATCACTCATGAATGTTTTTATGGATGACTCATTTTTCATCACAATAGGTATAGCTCACCTTGTTAAGATACTCATTATGACTAAAGTAAAATGCAATATATGATTGAAGTAAAATCCACATAGATAATTTATTTGGATGATTTATCTTTATCACCATATCATTATGAATGAATGATTTACCCCTTATTGATTATGATTTTTTTATTGTAATTTATCTTCACTTATAACTCACCATGTTTAACTTTTAGAGCGTGGCCTTAGATACCATAAGCTATTGTTGTTTCAACTTACTTATATTGATTGTTAATAAAGAGCTGTGAACATCAACAAATCGTCAACATGAAAGTACCTTAGTAAGGTTACCTATTTATGGGATTGAGAACTCCTCTCCTACAAAATCAATATATATTGCCTAAAGTTATCGCCATATGATCAGAGAGCTAAGATAACTCTTGAGTGAATCACCATGATCAAAGGGATAAGATAATTGCTGAGAAAATCACCATGATCAAAGAGCTATAAAAGCTCCTCAATAAATCGCCATTATTAAGGAACTATGAAAGTGTCTGACGGAATTGCCATGATTATTTATCTAAGAAAACCCTATAATAAGGCTACATGAAAAGTATTGATCGCCAATTGTCATTTTTACTGAGGAGTTTGAGCTCTTTCGATTACCTCGCCTACTCTAAAAGAGTTATAAGATAAGTAAACTGATAACTGGAAACAACCATGTATCATAAAGTCCAAATTTTTTCTTTACGTTTCTTGTGCTTCAATTCTTTCAACACAAGAAATTAGGGGATCTTTTTTAAGGGTAAATTTAGAATAATATTTTTAGACCAATAAATGAATGACACGTGGACAATTATAAGGGCAAAATGGGCATGACACTTAGAGCACTATAAAGATGCCATTTGGAAGAATTTACTACATTGGATAGGCTTGGAAATCAATAGTCAAAGTTGGATGCTTTAAGATATTTATGAGAAAATATAAACCTAGTACAAAATGAACATTTTTATCCTTTTTACATCTTCTTCTTTTAACTTAATAATAACATCTAGCTTTAACTTTTGTGTACTCTCCTTACTATTGAAATGCTAACTAGGCTACTCAAGATGGGGGATGAATTAGGTTCTTAATCAAAATTTAAAAACTAAAAACTTAAAGAAAATAATAAATCAAACAAATTCAAAATAAACAATTAATGTGTAATGAATAATAAAGAAATAAGGTAAGAGAAAGCAAACACATGATTTTTACGTGGTTCGGCCAACCGTGCCTACGTCCATGCTTCCAAGCTCATCGAGCTTGAGAATTTTACTAAGTTAGCCTCCAAGGCTTCAACAACACTTACAATTGACTTCAAAGGTGTCAATAAACCTTTACAACAAGAGATTATTCTCAATCTCTTAACCCAAGTATATCCCAGCACTTACAATCACTCAAGATTAAATATTATAAACAAACAATCTCTCACACAATGTATATGGTTATCAATAAAATCTCAAAGTGAGAATCAATTAAACAAAAATAAGTTTAAAGCTCAAATGATGATTTTTTTCTCAGCAGCAAGCTAAATTATCACTATTAGATCTCCCTTGATTTGAATTTGATTGTTTTTCCATTTTATAGTTGAAGCTAAAAACTAGTCGTTATTGACTTTCTGGGAAAAATTGAATTGCCGTTTAGCGCTGTTGGTTAACCATTTTGACTTGTCCAAATAGTCATTGTGTTTAGATTTTAAATAAACGGTTTACCGTTTAAAATTATTAGATCACAATTTATTTTCAGAATCCTGCAAAACAAACTTAGATCTCCATTTTCATTAAACGGTTCAAGATTAGAAACTATCTTTTCTCTGTAAATTATCAGTTCACCATTTTAAAATAAACAGTTCACCATTAATTTCCAGAATCTTATCAAAACAAGTCCAGTTAACCGTTTTTTATAAACGGTTCACGATTAAAAAAACTAATTCCTTTCTATAAATTATCGGTTCACTGTTTATACAATAAACAGTTTACCGTTAATTTTCAAAATCTATATTTTGACATCTTACTGGTTATTTAGTTTCTTTAAACATGTCTAAAATATACTATGGCTTTAAGATTTTCATTTTAATAGCTTCCAACAATTTTAATCAGGAACATATAAGTTTTGTTATCATCAAAATCAATATTATAAGATTATTTATGTCAACAACCGTGAGCCACCATTACATAAATGTCTTATTCACCATATTAAGGCGTGCTATCATTTCCTTGTCTCCTCTTCTCTTTTCCCTCTCACACATACACTTTTTCTTTCTCTCTATCTTTTATATTATCACCTACTTCTCCATCTTCAGGAGGTCATTTATGTTCTCTACCTTTATCATGTTCTCCACCTTCATCATGTTCTCCACGATATTATCACTTTCAGTATCTTTATTTACCATCTCCATTTTTATTAAGACAAAAAATCTTTATATAATTATCTAGCATGTGTTATTTATCTCATATAGTATAAAAATTTTATGTAACCTTTTATTTATATAATAGATTGGTGATTACTTGCCCCCGTGGATGTAAATTAAAAGTCGAACCATGTAAATGTTGTGTATTCCTTTGTATTTATGTTTGTTTTATTATATTTTCAATTTATGGTCGAGATTGTGTTTCACATATAAGTTTATCTGAGGTACTCTAATTACACTAAGTATTGACCATCTTAGATATCTTTTAAGTACACCTGAGCTTCTCTTAATCATACACTAGCCCTCTATATCAACTCTTATAGGGCTCTGATAGGTTCCTCTTATTATTCCCCATATGCTTACCTGTGATCACTTTGCATATTTATGTTTGTTTTATTATGTTTTCAATTTGTGGTCGAGATTGTGTTTCACATATGAGCTTATCTTGGTACCCTAATTATGCTAGTATTTTGCAAGACCATTTGAGCTATCTCTAAGAACCTTGAAGCTTTGGCAATGGCGTTCACTTTTTCTCTCTCTTTTTTAAAGAAGATAAGTTCATTTTTTAAACGAGAAAGATGTTACCATTTTGAAGAGCCGTTGAATTTTATATTGTAGTATGCCTAAGGGACATTTTGGTTTATTTAAACACTTGGCAAATACTTGTTGGCTAACCTATCTCAGGTGAGATTATTTTGGTATTTTTACTTTTTTGTCCTTTGATTTTGACGTCCATGAGCTTGGAGGCAAGAAAAACCTTCAGCCTTCTTTTTGCCTTTACAATTAGCCACATGGTAGTTTTCAGCACTGTGGTTCCATTGCTTTTAAGGGGCAGCAAAAAATAGTTGATGTAGCTCTCTTTTATTACTTTGCTTAAAGAATCTCTATTTTCATTGATTCTTTATTTTTAGCCAAAAAAAAGAAGATTTTTTTTCTCATGATGTCTAGTTAGCTCTAACTACCAAATTTCAGTTATAATAATATCTTTTAGTGTTTGAGCATATTTACTAAAACTATCATTTTCTCTAGAGAGCTATCTTCTAATCTTTGTGAGTTATCCTACAATTTAGTCAAATGACTTGACTAAAATTCTAATGACTTTCTTTAGTCACGTGTCATAAAGTTATTAGTTTATGTCAGCATCCAAATTTTCTCCCAAATAAGATCCCTCTAATTTCTTTAAGTTGAAAGGTTTAAAGCACAAGAAACAATAAGAAGAAATTATTGGGTGTTGACACGTGGAACGGCTTTCTTCAGCTTTTGGATATGAAGTAAGATGGAGGGGCTTGTTGATATTTTACAATAGTGACCATATCCAAGTTTGGTAGACTTCGGGGGTATCATTGAAAATTTTCCCACTTTCCTAACTTAGCAACGTGGCTCTTTCATTCAAATTGGAAAGTAAGTTAATGAGTTTTTAATGCTTGATAGTTAACTCGCATGGCATATCCTTATTTTTTTCCTTAACTATATATAATGTTGCCTCTACCTACCTCATTTTAGTTTCAGACAAGCAAAAGATCTTTGGCCCTTAGATTCTATCAACTGCAAAAATTTTTTCCCATTACTTCATAATCTCTTAACCCTTTATGACCAATTATTATCATTAAATTAAAACCTATTTGAGTAAAGGATGATGTTCCCCTTACATATGGTTATCCCCTTTGTTATATGATTTTCTTTACACAAAATCGAGTTCCTTTTCTTTTCTTTATCTTATTTTTAGCTTTGCTCCGTCTTCCTTCAAGCTTGAAGCCTTTGACTTATTTTGGTTTTTTTTAAGCTACTCTCTAGCGAGTCCTTCTTCTTCTTCTTCTCATTCTTTTCTTGTTATATGGTTTACTCTATTTCACAACTGCACATTCTAACGAAACTTATTGTGGTGTAAAGGTCCATCATTTGTTATCTTGGCATTGCAGCTTCTCTTATGAGTGCTTCATACTATAGTTTATTTTTTCCCCTTTTTTTTCTTTTACATTATCGCAACTTTTTTTAATAGGCAATTTATTGCTTGATTCTTCACTTTTTTTTTTCTCATTTTTTAAATTTGCTCAAATCTTAGTCAAATCATATATGTTTCCCCTTTTTTTTCCTCATCTTTGTGATTGGCCTTTATTGGGATGAATCTCAAGATATGCTATGAGTGCCAGCTGTTGAGTACTAGAAAGTGTGTATTTATAGTGGAGAAAATCATCATTTTACACTTCAAGTCTCACTAACATCCCTATTTTTATGTCTTTAAATCCCTTATAATTTCATTAAGTATGTTTTATTTTAATTAAGTATTTTATGTATTTTAGGGGATATCATGGTCATTTCACAATAAATGAGAGATCAGATGAAAAAACGGACAGCACTTTTGAACTCAGGACAGTCGAAAACCTTAGGAGGAGCATAAAAAGAAAAATGGTACTGTTCACATATACGATACTGTTCACACATATGGTACGGTTGATATATACGGTACTGTACACGACACTGTTCACGGTACTGTTCACCTGTACTGTATGATGATGTGGCACTGTACGATGACGTGGCGGCATTTGATTGGACGAATGATGTGGCATTGACCGCTTATGTGGCATTGACTGATGATGTAACGTTGACTGATGACGTGTCACGAGCTTATTGGACCAAAAATGTTGACCGGTGACGTGGCAGAATGTTAGTAGACGGAAAAAATGTGTGTACGGTACATGCATATACACAGAATAACAGCCCTGATGATATGTTCTATCCAATAGGAACTTGCCACGTGGCGCAATCCTGAGCGTCCAAATTGATTTAATCCGATGACCATGATTTACTCAGTGTATCTATAAAAAGGGGGCTCTCCCCCCCTAATTTGACACCCTGAATCCATTTTTGAGCTCCATTTTCTGTAATTCCATCTCCATCTTGTATTTTCTACGTATTTTAATAAAATTCCCATTTTACCCCTAGTTCAAATATGAGTGGCTAATTTCCTTTCAAGCTTGGGTTGAAGGTGAAGTCTCAACATGCTCCATGGGCTTAATTTGGTAAATTTACTCTTCCTTCCCCTTTAATTTATGTGGTTGTTTTGACTTTTCGTAGACAGATAGTAATAATCTTGTCTGGATATCGACTGGAATAACCGCCTCCCTAGGCAAGGTTATTACTATTTGGCACGGGAAGCCCTTAGCACCATATCTATTAGAGTGTGGTTCATGATGAGTGGAAGTTCCCCCTTCATGATTTAATTGGTACTAATAATGAATGTTAAGCCGATAGTGCATGTTGAGACAGATCCGGAGATCCAAGCATTTCATTTTAATAATTTATTCCAACAGCGTTAAGTTAAATATTGCCTACATCATTTTCATTATAAATCCAATCATCCACTAAGAAAATTAATTCTACAAACAACTAAAATCCACCTCCTCGTGGGATCGACACTCGTCACCATTGATCTATTCTACAATAGATTCGTGCACTTGCGAGTTCAATAAAATTTGCACAACACCAGCACACAAATGTACACAATAAGTAATAAAGTAATGAGTATTTAAGTATCGTCTACACAGGAATTGATTCTATCAGAATTGCTACAGCAATAAATATTGTGCAAATTCAATCTAATTAAATTAAAATATTTTATCCACTAAACTAAAATAAGTAATCTCAATAATAGAAAATAAATTACAATAAAGTAAATTGACACGTCTTATACAAGAATATAACCACTATGAATAATATAGTTGAGTGAATCAATTCACTTAATGACATTGATTATTTTCTGTTATAGTATTGTTGCTACAGCAATTACTACAGCACTAGGTAGAACTCTAATGTATTCTCAGTTGTCGCCTGTTCGAATTCTTATATCTATATGCAACCTAACAATGACAAGTTGTTATGTCATCATAAGATATAGTATTATGTGATTAAGGTTCTTAATACTCTACAAGGTGAATCCCTATGTCTAGTTCATCATTATTTTTATATTAAACATGACCCTATTCAAATTGAGTTAAACCAACTTGGGAAACTTAATCTAAAACCAAGTATTGTTTTGATATGTTCCACTAAAACAGACCATTTTATGGCTCTCTCTTAGCTAGTATCATTAAATAGGTGGTCAACCGAAATAGTGAATTAAAATAAGTATTATGAAAATAAAATGCTATAGCAATCATGTAGTAACACATCAAATTCAGTCAATAAACCATCAAGTTTGTCTATCACTAAACCATCAAGTTTGTCTATCACTAAACCAAAAATAATATTAGTTCATAATTTGTGACAAAATAGAAACAAAAATAGGTTTATCTATCATAGTAGAATAGAGATGGAAGCGATTGGCCCTTCTAGATTCTTGATTTCTTTTTCTTCACACCTGCAATCTCTCTTGTTCAGCTCTGAAATTTCTCTATTCTTTGTTGTTTTCTTTTTTCCTCTTGGTTATTTCTTATGGTTGACGGCTCTCCTTTTCCTTGTGTGCGAGCTTCTTTTTATACTTGAACACTATGGCAAATAGAAGTCTAGGACACGTATTTTTTCATATTTAGAAACTATATATCACATCCTTTTATTGAGATTCGCGTGAAATTTTCTCCTTTGTTGCTCTATGATTACTACAACATTGTTACAGTATCCATTCTTTGATAATTGCACTTCCAATTGCTTACAAATAAGCGCATGATCTAAGCACACAATTTATTTTAAATCAACCTAATTTATTGAGAATAAACTAAAAATAGCTAAATATGCAAAATATAACTAAAATACAATTAAAACATGTTATTTACTCTCTAAGTAACCTTGATTTAAGTCATAAAGTGCTATACATAACTCTCATTTCTTAGAGTTATCAGCCTTGTTGGTTTTCATTTTGTGAAGACTATGCTTTGCTACTTTCATTTTTTTTTATTTGTGTTGGGCATTGTGTTAAGAGTGCAACTTGATGGGCTTGTGATAATTATGAAGAGAAAGACCAATTATCTTGTTTTTTAAGGATATTGATGAGATGGACGGGGACAATAGTAAGTATTCTTGATTTTGAGTTTACCCCTAGGCATGAGTATCTCCCCGCACTGAGTGATGATAGTGATGACGGTAAATCCGAAAAGTCTGTGAGGAAAAAGGAGGAAGAAACAAAATCCAAGAGTAATTCAAATGATGACTTTGAGAAAGACAATGAAACTACCATGGCTCTTGACTCACAAAGGAGTTTACCTTCTAAGAAACCTTAAAAGAAGTGCATACCACCTAAGAATGGTAAAAGCTTCAAAACAAACGGTCTTGCCATTTTTTGAAACTTAAGTTTCTCTCTCGACTCAATAAAAAACTCCTCATCATCATATGCTTTCTTTAGGGCCTCCCAAGAGGATTTAGATTTGTTGTAAAAAAGTATTATATTCCCTTTTTGGTTAGGCTTAAAGCACACTAAAGGCATTTGGATTCTTCTTTTACACTAACCATTTTATTTCGGCTTAAGATTATCTTTTTAGCCATTTATGAGGAAATTACTTGTTTACTTTGATGTCCTTCATATTCAACGTACCTTTTTACTTGAAAGAATATTATAATGTTTTATATATTGGAGGGACCTATTTGAGGAAGAGTTTGCCGTAGATAACGTTAAAGGACTTTATCAACCCAAGAATATCTTCTTCTAGCCTTCTATAACTCTCTCTCCCTATACAATGGATAATAATCCAGTTTCTCTTATTCCTACTTTGAAGAAATATTTTAGGTATGAGTGGTTCATAACAGAGGATGATTGAGGCTCTACTATAAAGCATAAAGGCAAAGTGAGTCCTATCAAGACTAGTTTTAGCTCTAGAAGTAAATGTCCTAACTCAGCTCTCTCTTTATTGCTTTAGTTATCTTCTGAACTTAAAAACTGATTTAAGCTACCTTTGTGCCCTTATCAATGTTATGTGTAGTAAAAAGGACTATCTAGTGGAAGATATGCAAGATTTTATGGCTTCATACAAAGTAAGACTTGTTGATCTTGAAAAGGAAGGAGACGTCCTAAGTGAGGAAAGGTTACTTAAGTCTAAACTTATTGAGGTTGTCATTTGTTTGATAAGCATCCTAAATCTTTGATGGATGCTTTAATTATCCCTCTCATTCTTCTATTTATTTTATCTTACACTTTTACTCTATTTATCTCTTTCTCTTTACTTGATTGTTAATAATTGTCTCGATACTTTGTAGTCAAGAAATCTCATTTTGGCTTTAGTGAAACAAGCAAAAAGCTCTGGACAAGTCTGTTTTTGCTAATCTTATGTGCAACTCAGCTGAAAAGAAACCAGCTATCACTTCTCCTAGCAAAGAGGCTATCCTCTCACCCTTAGACAAGATGATAAATCCTAATGTTCTCTACAGAATGACTTTAAGGGACTGTCTGAGACTCTTTTACCTTCCTCTAAAAAGAAAAAAATATCTTGAAACCTTCTTATACACGAGCACCCAAGAAACCATGGATCCAAATCCTGCTTCGAGCAGTAGGTTTCTTAATCTTAAGAGGTTTTTCCAATTTACAGATGAGCATCTTATTTCTAACTCTGTCACCATGATAAACAAATGGACTTTGCTAGACTGCATCATCGCAACCATTATATCCTGTCATAATGTAAGTTTTCCTCAATCGTTTAGTTTTGCTAAGCATAACCGTCTTTCTCTTAATGTGGAAAGCTAAGAACTTTTTCTTTTTCAGCTAACTTTTACTTTACATTGACCAAGAATTATGACTTGGCCAAGAAGCCCTGTGTTGCTCTCTCAACCCACACCAAATATTAGAAGTAAATAGCTTAATTAGAAAAAACTTGTTAGCATCTGGAGAAGTAGTTAGAGAAAATAGCCTTTATGATGGAATTCTAGAAGGAGAAGTTAGAGGCTAAAAAGAAAGAGTTAAACTGAGCTTGCAGATGAGGATTACTCAAGAGGCTTAGACGTAGAGTGATTAACCAGTTCAAACAGCCATGAATCATGTCATGTTTGAGATTTAAAAGGTAAACTTTAACTTTAAGGCTCCCAATTTTGAGTTGTTCGTGGTAAAGAAGAATATCTTAACTCTAATCAGTGAAAAAGAGAAGCAAGTGATGAAGGCACTCATAGAGGTTCTTATAAAGTTCCTGATCCAATTGGGGAGTTGATCCTCCTGCTTTTTAGAAGTCAACCTGCCATGCTGATGAAACAATTAACCCCTTACTTAACTTTATTTGTTTACTATTTATGTCAAAATTGATGCTTTCTGATAGCATCCAAAACTTTCATAATTCCCTACTTTTAAGTTTTCTGAACAGTCCTTTACATAGGGCTTTATTTGGTGCTTATTTGGTTATGTTGTTTTTTGTTTATTTTAGAATCTGAACTTTGCAAGCTAACCAGGGATTTTTGCTAAAATTCAATTTAGATTAAAGTTTTTGTGTAAGTAGTAGTGTTTGGTTATTTTTTTATTAGTGTTTATTGTTTTCTAAGTTTTAAAAACTTTTAAAGCTATCCTTCAAGGGCAGTTAAGCTAAACTATTTGCAAGTGTTTTATATACTCCTGGAGACTTGCATCCACCACATCACATTTGCGCTTATTTATCAAATAAAGAATAGCTAATAATAAGGTAGAGTTCTTTACACATTCTATAAACACTTGAGAGAGCTCAACTTTCCTTAAGGCGTTTTGAATGCATTTATAAGGTGTTTATCCTACATGCCTATTCACAAATGTGCTTTCAGATGGCCAACAAATATGATCTCATAAAGAGAAATTCTCAATCCATTTACTTAAGGTGAATCAATCAATTTAATAAACAATGTAGGAGCTCAGCTTTAGTGGGTGATATCTCATAGTGCAATATACATCTTTCTGGGTGATTTAAATAAATGACAATTCAATGTATTAGGTAAATGGTGAAATAAGATATTTTAAAAGATGCTTTGCAGCAATCTAAAGTGGCCAAGCTTCAGAGGTTTTCTTAACCTGTTTTATCATATAAATAGGAGCATTCGTGAACACTTATAGCATATATCATTCATTTCCCTCATTTGGATGTGGACTTATGAGTCTCATTACCTTGTTTTCATTATTTTTCTTTTGTTCTTTTCGCTCGGATAGCCCGCTCAATGGCTAACTCCTATATGTATTTTTAGCCAACCATTATAATGGCTACTTACTTTGCTCTTGTAACGGAATGATTTGTGATCAATTTGCGTGAAGTGTTTGTAGGTAATTCAGTTACAAAAATGAACCTTTTATAGGTTCTTAATGATTTGATTTCATCTTTGGGTCTTTAATGACCTTTATTCCCACTAAAAAGTTACAATATTTTAAGATTTTGTCTAAAATACTACATTTTTCATTGTTTTTGTTCATTGTCTAAGAGTAAATACACTTTAGTTCGGTCTTAAAATTGATCTCTTGATTGGTTCAAGTTAAGTGTTCTAGAAGATCTTCTTGCTTAAGTCTCTTAAAACATGAATTTTAAAGCATCAAACTGTAGTGAATCATTAGTCAAGAATGTTGTGCAAATTTTATTGAACTCGCAAGTGCACGAATCTATTGTAGAATAGATCAATGGTGACGAGTGTCGATCCCACGAGGAGGTTGATTTTAATTATGTGTAGAATAAATTTTCTGAGTTGATGGTTGGATTTATAATGAAAATGATGTAGGCTATCAATTAATTTAAATTAAAGTGGTAGGAATAAACTATTAAAATGAAATGCTTGGATCTCCGAATCTGTACTCAACATGCACTATCGGCTTAACATTCATTATTAGTACCAATTAAATCATGAAGGGGGAACTTCCACTCATCATAAACCACACTCTAATAGATATGGTGCTAAGGGCTTCCCGTTCCAAATAGTAATAACCTTACCTAGGAAGGCGATTATTCCAGCCGATATCCAGACAAGATTATTACTATCTGTCTACGAAAAGTCAAAACAACCACATAAATTAAAGGGGAAGGAAAAGTAAATTTACCAAATTAAGCCCATGGAGCATGTTGAGACTTCACCTTCAACCCAAGTTTGAAAGGAAATTAGCCACTCATATTTGAACTAGGGGTAAAATGAGAATTTTATTAAAATACGTAGAAAATACAAGATGGAGATGGAATTACAGAAAATGGAGCTCAAAAATGGATTCAGGGCTGTCAAATTAGGGGGGGAGCCCCCTTTTTATAGATACATTGAGTAAATTATGGCCATCGGATTAAAACAATTTGGACGCTCAGGATTGCGCCACGTGGCAAGTTCTTATTGGATGGAACACATCATCAGGGCTGTTATTCTGTGTATATGTATTACCGTACACACGTTTTTTCGGTCCACTAACATTCTGCCACATCACCGGTCAACATTTTTTGTCCAATAAGATCGTGACACGTCATCAGTCAACGCCACATCATCAGTCAATGCCACATCATTCGTCCAATCAAATGCCGCCACGTCATCGTACAGTGCCACGTCAGCATACAGTACATGTGAACAAAGTCAGAAAAATGCGATTAATGTCGTATGCGATCGTATATATCAACCGTACCATATGTGTGAACAGTATCGTATATGTGAACAGTACCATTTTTCTTTTTATGCTCCTCCTAAGGTTTTCGACTGTCCTGAGTTCAAAAGTGATGTCCGTTTTTTCATCTGATCTCTCGTTTATTGTGAAATGACCATGATATCCCCTAAAATATATAAAATACTTAATTAAAATAAAACATACATAATTAAATTACAAGGGACTTAAAGATATAAAAATAGGGATGTTAGTGAGACTTGGAGTGTAAAATGATGATTTTCTCCAATATAAATACACACTTTTTAGTACTCAACAAAGAATATTCAAGAGAAATTAACTATGAGACAATAAAGAAATCGTCATGCAAAAAGTTAAACTCAATCAATCAAGTAACATTCGCATTTGGCATTCAACCATTCATTCATATCAGAAGGAGATTAAAAATAGCTATGTTCAAAGATGAAAAACAAAATACTTCATAGATAATTTTCCTCTTGATAACGAGAGCTCATGTGATTACATGATATAGCAAGAGTTAACCGAAGTAAAATAAGAATCTCAAGCCTCTTGATTTGTCATAACGATTTTTAAGAATTGAAAAGAACAACCATTGTAAGGAGCTGGTGTGGCACCTACTAGGCCTACACACAATAGTACAAACACATGTTTAAAGAGAATAACAGATAAAATGAATAGTTAATAAAGAGGTCTACTAATGATATTTCTTCGGTATAGCTATATTCTATTGGTGCTTGACTATAGTCCCATCCATATGTAGTGGCTTGTAAGCACATAAACCAGCTAGTTTATCTATTTGATAAGAACCTTCCCGCTTGGCCCCAAAAACTCCTTCTAAGACTATCATAGTGTTTTGAGTTATCTTTCTAAGCAATAATGTCCTTTCTTAAAAGCTCGTAGGCAAACTTTTTTGTTGAATAAACCAGAAGCACAGTGTCAATATATAACCACTCTAAGGTCCATCCTTGCTTTTTCTCTGCAGATAAATCTAGGTTAGCAATGACAAGTAAGACATTCTCCTCTTTATTGAAATAAGCTATCCTCTTAGAGGTGTTGCATAAATTAACAAGTATATTGGTTGGCACAATTACCATAATATAGAGTAAAGTATCATCCTACAAAGATTATATATCATATTAGCTACCAAAATCATTCTAACTCTAATTTATTTGAATAACTGAATAAGTGCATTTAGATTAAAAATTAGATAAACTAAAATATCAAAAAATTAAATATAGATGCAAGCAATAATAGAAATCACTAAGACATTAAGATATTAAGACATACAATTTCACTATAACAAATCTAATTTAATTCTTCATCTATGCTATTAAAGATTATTACCCTTATTGACAGTGAATTTCCCTAATCTATTTAATATCCTCTCTTAAATAATATCAAAAATACCCTTACTTATTAACCCACTACATCTCTTTGTAAATTTAAATATCCAAAGATTTATTAAACTCTATGGAAGTTCTTAGATAAAACTGCATGAATCACATTGGCACATCACTGTCTTCCGTTTAATTCATAGCATCCATTACATAGAACACAAATACATAATTCTCCTTTCGGTCTAATTATGTATCCTCACATCATTCAAATATTGGCTAGATATTTAAAAGCATTAAGTACAATAAGAATACTGAATCATGGAATAATAAACTAAAAACAACATAGATTTATGGAACTAAATCTTCATAGTTAAGCTTCATCATAGCCTTAGTAAAATAAATTAGTTCATGGGAATATTAAGAGAATTCATAAATTTAATTGGGAACATTCAAGCAAGATAAATTAAAAAGAAAAAGAAAAAAAACTCAAGAATTAATCTCAACGTCTTCTTCTTCTTCTTCTAAATTACTCTTGCTGCTCTTGGATTTTTCTTCTAATTAATGTGGTTGTTGTTTCTAATTTTTTTTCTCTTCTAATTCTCTTTTTCTCTCGACTTCTACTCTTGTCTGTTCTTATCTTGGCTTCAATTGGTGGGCTTTTTATAAACTAATCATGCTGGCTACCTCCTTCAAGTCCAAGCTTTTAAGTTAAGGAAGCATTAAAATAATATAGAAATTATAAGCACATCAAGAGGGAGTCCCAATTTCAATGAGGACAGCTGAGTCTACCCCGAAGACAAGAGTCTCTTGTGACAATATTCTAAATAATTCTATAGGTTCATAAGACACTTCACAGCTTGTCTACCCAAGTTCTTTTTCTTCCCCAAGCTTCTTTTTTAAGGTCCCTTTCATGATTGTATAGACAAATTGCTTCAGATTATCTCTCATTATGGCACTCCAAATCTAAAAATTATGGACCTCCATATAAATCGATAGGTTTTTTTCAGTGATAATGGAAAGAGTTAAGCTTCAACCTATTTAGTAAAGTAATCCATAGCTACAATAACATACTTGGCCTGTCTCTCCCGATTATTATTGGGCCTATGAGATTAACTTCCCATACAACAAATGGCCATAGGGAAGACATTACAGTTACCTTTTTTGGAGGCATGTATATCACTTTAGCAAATCTTTAGCACTTATCATAACTTTTAGCTATCTCTTTTGCATCCTCATGCATTGTTGGCCAATAGTACCTTTACCTCAAAGCCTTGTAAGCTAATGACGGTATCCTATAATGATTACCACATATCATTTCATGTAATTCATTAAAACTACATTCAGTTTGATCTTCTTCTAAGCATCTTAAATAAAGGGAAAAAAACCATCTTCCATAAAGTAATCCTTTAATTAGATAACAGAAAGCTGCTCTGTATTTTAGTCTTCTAACTACATCATTAACATTTAAGAGCTCCATTCTTTTGAGAAATTTTATTATGGTTGTCATCTAGGATCCCTCCAATAGATAAAGCTTACCATTTTTTGCTCATGAGGGAGGATGCTCCACGCAGGGATATACCCTATTAGTTCTTATTATAGTAGTTAGGCAATTCCAAATAAGACATTTTGGTCAACTTGTCATCTTCATTGCTCTTTTTTTCTTGGGACTTACTATATGTTCACTTTCTTAAACTCCGTCATCAACTTTCTAATCTTTATAGATAAGTCTTTATGTTCTCCTCTAGGATTCCTTCTCCTCTAAAGTCATTGGTAAATTCTACTAAAAAGTCAAAGGTGGCTTGAGCCTTAATTATTGTGCAAGGATAATAGGTGATATCAAACTCAATAAGCTTAAGGAGACCACCTCACTAGCCTTCATAATATGTCAAGCTTTTGGAATGCTTATCTCAAGGGTAAATTAATAACTAAAACTATAGTATAGGCTTAAAAGTACAGTCTAATTTTCTTAGAAGAGATCACAAGGGCTAATGAGAGCTTTTTTTACTGACGATACATCTTTTATACATTTACCATTGCTTTACTAGTATAGTAAAAAGGCCTTTGTGCTCCATCTTCCTCCTTTCTGACTAGGATTGAGCTAGTAACATATTCAGAGACAACCAAGTAGGTAAGGAGGGTATCTCCTGGCTTTGGTTTAGCAAGTAATAATGAGTTAACCTAGTATTCTTTCAATTGATGAAAAGCTTCTTCACATTTTTGAGTTGATTATAGCTTTATTGCAAACTTTAGAGCTTTAAAGAAGAATTTACAATGATCGATAGCTTTTGAGATAAAATGACTCAACACTATAATTTAAAGAAGAGTTTACAACTCTGCACTACTTTAACTCTCTTTGGAGATTTCATATCCAACATTGCTTTAATCTTGTCAAAGTTAACTTTAATGGCCTTTTGTTGCACTATGAACCTCAAGAACTTTCCTAACATTACCTCAAATATCATTTCTTTAAGTTTAACTATATCTTGTGTTTTCAAAAGATCTCAAAATTTTCTCAAAGGAACTCCACATTTTTAGTAGCTCGTACAGGTTTTGTTATCATATTATCAATGTAAGTCTCCATAGTTCTGCTAATTTAGTTCTTGAAAACCTTATTGACCAAACATTTGTAGGTGGCCTCTATATTTTTAGCCCGAGCAACATAACTTTGCAACAATAGAGATCTCGATTGATGATAAATACAGCTTTCTCCTTATCCATTTCATGCGTTATGATTTGGTTATAACCAAGAAATTCATCCATGAAGCTCAACAGTCCATGACCGGATGTGGTATTAACTAGCTGATCCATTATAAGGAGGAGGAAGCTATCCTTCGAGCATGATTTGTTCAAGATTGTAAAATCTATGCACATGCACCATTTGCTATTGAACTTTTAACTAGGAAAATGTTTGAAACCTAATTTGGATAAGGGCCTCCCTAAAATTTCCTACTTGTAACAAGTAATCTACATCTGCCTCTATTGCCTCATATTTCTCTTGGTTGAAGGCTCTTCTCTTCCATTTACCTAGTTTATGATGTTAACCAACATTAAGTCAATGGCAAATAACCTTTGTATCAATTTGTGGCTTATCCTAAAGTGGCCAGGTGACTACATTGCTAAACTCCCTCATGAAAGTTATGACTTGTTCCTTAGTTTCATCTATGAGATGGGAACCAATCTTGACAACCCTTGTGATCATCCACTTTAACAGGAATGGCAAATAGATTTTCTACTAGCATACCTCATTTTTCTTCTTTGGAGATTCATGAATCCAACAACGTTTCAATTTGCCCTAGCGATTATTTATTTTTAGAACTTTTTTGGAGTCATGGAGTCTACCTTTATGGAGTTTTCCTCTGCTTTGTTTTCTTCAGCAAATAGTTGTATAGCTCTTTTTTTGGCATTTCTCTTTCACCTAATAATGGCATGACAGTCATTTTAAGAGCTAAACCCAAGGTGACCACTTGCTTCTTAGTAAGGTAATTAGCTACTTGCTCATTAGAGGCTATTTGGTAGCTAAACTTTGATGCTGCAGTTTAGCATCGATAGGCAATGTTATCATTTTAAAGAATCCTTGAGCTTTATATTAAAGTGTGCCTGAGGGTCAATTTGGTTCGTTTGGATACTTAGCAGATATTTGTTGGCTGACCTCTCTCAGGCGATATTATTTGTGTGTGCATGTGTGTGTGTGGGGGGGGGGGGCGTGTGTTAACTTTTTTGTCCCTTGATGGCTACATCCGTGAGCTTAGAAGGTAAGAAAACCTTCAGCCTTCTTTTTACCTCTATAATTCACCACGTGGCAATCTTTTAGCATTATGATCCTTCTATTTTTCAGGTGACAGCAAATGACAACTAGTGTGATTCCCTTTTATTGCTTGCACAAATAATCTCTATTATTATTAATTCTTCTTTTTTTTTATTAAAATATTTTTTTATGATGGCATACACGGTTCACTTAGCTCTAACCGTTAAATTTGGGTTTCGATAATACCCTTTGGTATTTGAGCATATTTACCATAACTGTCTTTTTTTCCTAAGAGCTTATCTTCTAGCATTCGTAAGTTATCCTATTATTTAGTTAAATGAGATAACTCTAATTTAATTGACTTTTTTTACCACGTCTCATCAAGTTATTAGTTCATGTTAGATTTCAAATTTTCTCCCAAACTAAGAGCTCAAAAGTACCCAATACAAGAGAATGATAGTATGTGAAATAAATGAGAAATCATGAATAACTATATTTGTTTGAAGTTACATTCTACATACCTTAGCAAAACCCTACTTGTTGTAAATAATAATTTTAAAAAAATTAAATTACAAATGTTTAACGGCAATCTTTTTATCGAAACAGCAGTCAATCAATCATAATGTGTTTTTTTTTATAAGATTTACTTTGCAGGTCAATCACGTGACCAACTTTGTTTATAGAGTGCAGCCACTGACTTTTGTTTTTTACCTAAAATTCTATCCCACTACACATGCAATTTCGAACTTCGAAACTTGAACGTCAACAAAGACGTGCCCTTGTTAAACACGATTTTTACAAAATGTTCATTTATTAACTAAACTTTTTTCTAAAAATAAAAAATAAAATTTTGGTTATTAGATGATGTTTTTTTTTATTTCTTTTTGGCTTTTAATTGTATATAAATCCAATTTGCGCACGTGATGGATAGAATTATCTTTGTGCTTTTCGTCTTCACAATCTCCATCTACCCAACTTCAACTTTCATGTTCATCTACACGTGCATGATCGTGATTCATGAAAGCCAAGTTTGAACAGTCTCGAAACAGCTGACGACGACACCGTTTCATGAAGACACGTGGCATTTAAAGGACGCGAGTGTTATATTTCCCTACCTGTGGCTTTTTGCGTTTGTGGCAGTCGTGCAACGTTTAGAATGATGCCCTTCTCAAGAAGCCTGTGTGTCTGTCACCGCAGTGGATAATAACAGCTCCGGTAACCCTATCACCTCACCACCAACAAATTGCTTACACGTGGGAGTATAGTACGTTAGCTCATGCATCGTTATCCATCACAATCTACGCTCATGCACGACATGTAGGTTTGGTTTTGTTGCTAAATTTCGGAGCATGTCTCTCGCCTAATTACCAAAAATCATGCTTTAATTAATTTATTTTTCATTTTACTGATATTTTTTCTATAAAAATAATTTAGGATAAATGTTTGTTCAATCACCATATTTTGAGTTAGATGCCCATCCTATATTATAAAAAATATTTCAAAATACTTTTTATTATTAAATATGTTACACTTGTACCCTTATTTTTCTTTTCTTTTATAATAATGCCCTTATAATAATATTCATGCTTTTTTGGGATATTAATGAAAAAAATATTAATTTATCAAATTAGCTTTAAAAATAGCATAAAAAATTTCATAAATTTTATGTTATTACTTTACTTCTAGGAGTAATTTGGTAAATTAATATTTTATAAATATCAATAGTAAAATTATTGCAAGGATATTAAACATTACTTTAAGTTGGCTGATGTTAATTTATATATAAATAAATTATTAATAAGATTATTGCATGATTTTAAAAAATACTAGTACTTCCATATTAATATTTATTGGTTAATTTATTAATTAATTTTGGATAGATAAATTAATTAGTGTCAAGAATATTATTCTAATAGTATTATTGTACAAATAAAGAAAAACAATGTTAAGAATGTACATATCTAAATAAAAAGATGTTTTGGGGTATTTTTTTAAATATAGGTACTAAACAGGTACTTAAGTCAAAATATAGGGGCTAAAGAAATATTTACCCAGTAACTTATTGTTAAATCAATTTAATGTGATTGTATTTCTATTTTAAATTGAAGGACAAACTAAGAGGTTGGAAAGCAATTTCCACTTTTTCTAAATGTATATAATTGTGATAATGTAAAATTTGACTGAATTTTTATTGAAATAATAAAAAAATTGGTTTAATAGAGATATATATTTTTTTGTAAAATCAATAGAATTTCCCAACTTCAATCATAGTTACATGATTTTTTATTTAAGTTTTAAATAATTGTCAAAATTAACCTTAAATTTGACCAAAAATAAGGATAATGAGTCAATATTTTTTATCATAGTTTATGAAACTAATTTTCGTACCGATTAATCCATTCACCCGCAAATTCACCTTTTTAGAAACTTTAATATTGTAAATTTGTAAAAGGATTGATCGTTGGAATTTTCTCCCTTTTTTAAATCAATAAAACTAAAGCAAATCAATTTTAAATTAAAGGACATTTGAAATTTTTAAATGTTCAAATTCATTGTTGGACGTATACGGTTGTTCAAAATCAAATGATTCAAATCTAGTTTAGTCGTCAACCAAGTGGGTTGAATCAAAATTGATTTGGTTTCAATTTTAGTATCTTAAACCCAATTAGATTGGCTATACTTTGGTTTCCCTTACTTTTTAAACCAACTTAATTTAATTGGTTAGGCCAACAATTTTTTCACTCTCTCTCATAGTCGCATTCAAGGTTCAGTACCTACTATCTTCTAAAATCTCGTTTTGCCTTTGATATTCTTCATTTTTTTTAACGATTTATATGAATTATCCAAACAAAAGAGTAAATTTAAATTTTTTATATTTTTCGGTTGGATTAAATTTCATACTACAGTTACATCATTGTTACATGAGTTAACTTGTTTAAATTTAAGTTCCATTTGATATTATGGTATTATAACTTGTTTAAATTTAAGTTTCATTTGACATTATGGTATTATGGTGTTCAACTACTACCATTATAAAAGTCATATATGTCAAGTATAAGTTATGGGTGCTTAGTTATTTGCTATCATTCTTAGGTCTTATTTCTTAGGGCCCGTTTGATATTATTTTTGAAAGGCTTAAAATTGGTTTTGAAAAGTTAAAAACTAATTTTAGTATTTCACAAATTATTTTTGAAATTTACAAAATTACTTTATCCTATAGTAAATTTTGCAAAACATGGAAAGAGTGGTTTTTTAAAATCTTATTTTGAAAATCAATTTTATGCTTAAGAAAATTTCATATATATCCTTATATATATTTAAAAAAATTAAAATATTCGTTGTTAATTAGGAAATTAAATCATTAACTTTAAATAGATCATTATTATTACCAATTATATTGAGATAAAAATAAAATTAATAATATAAAATATTTATTTTAATTGTCAATTATATATATACACAATAAAAAAAAATTTTATATACATGTTTATAAATATGTAAATAAATTTTATTGAACATTATATCCAATACTGTCATTTACATTTTTAAAACAACTTTATAGTAAGATTTACCAAATACTTACAATTGTTTTTAAAACTCATAGTGCTTTTAAAAATAAATTTTACCAAATGTTTATCCCATTTTTTTATAACTGATTATTTTTATACTCTAACTAGCATCAATTATTTTAAAACCTACAACATTACCAATCCGACCTCAGTAGAAAACTACAAAAAAAAAATTAATTCTATCGTCAAATTATAGTTACAAGTTTGCCAGTCGAGTTGCCAAAAAGCTTAGACAAACAAAGCCCTAGACATATATTAACCAAAGGATGGTTATATTCCCCCTCATTTTTTTTTTGGTTAAAACCACCACCATATGATTAACAAAATCTACTTATAAAAAAGATGAAAATGAATATAGTGTTTAAATCCACCCCATAAATAACAAAAATAATGTTGTGCAAAAGTAGTACATCTAATATTTATAATATTTTATTTCCTTTTAACTTTCTCCACATTTTTGTTTGTTTTATTGTTTTCGAAAAAAAAAAATTGCTTGTTTGAAAAACCATTATCGTAGAAATCTTGAGATGTAGTGTACATTTATGTTTAAACACTCTGATTTTTTTTTAATAAAATAATATTAACTCTAATGTCACTCTTGAATAAACGCACATTCAAGTATATGTGCAATTGTGTATTTTAATGGTTTCAGTTTGTTAATTTAGAAAAGTTAATTTCAGATTACCTCTCTCATAAATTAACTATTTTAAAATTTCTACTTACTTATTAAATTCATAAAAGTGTTTCAACACATAGTTCCTGTATCATATTTAGAATTAGACAAATTGATCGTATGAGGAAACATTCTTGCTAACAATACAATTCTACAAACTAATTATTATTAATAACTAAGATGTAGTTTTGATTTGATATTCAATGTAAGCTTCGATTATACCAAATAAAAAGGTTTGAATTAAAAAATATTTCATTGGAATAGATCAAATTTAATAAAATTCATCAATATGGTACTAACGCAACCGCATGGTATAAAAACATACAAATATCTTAATCTGTTAATATATGATTATTGTTATAAAGTTAAAGGTATCAAAATGCATGATTCAGATTTGTGTGGGAAAAAAAAGAAAAAAGGAATTTCTTATTGCTTGTTTATGAACGAACATAACAATTAATTTTAAATTAAATGTTTGTTGAATTATTATGTTCAATAATTGGATTTCTTCGATTCTTTGTTCGGTAGCACGTATAAAAGTACAAAAAAATTTGGTTAGATAGAAAAGGGGCGGATAAGATATGGATAAATCTTGGAATTACAATATTCTTGTAATTGATATGCCGGGCATGTATCAAAAGGATGTATGTCTGCATGTATGTATGTATGTATGTATGTATGCATGCATGCATGTGATGTATGAGAGAGAATCAAATGCGTGATGATGCCACACACCCGCTAACGGACGATCCAAAGAAGATCAACATAAAAGGGACACATACAGCATTTGGCAACGCATTAAAAAACAAACAAACACCCCTTTATCTCTCGCTCTTAAACCCTCTTTTTATCAATTTACAAAAAAACTAAAAGAGCAAAAAGTTTGTATTCTGTTTCACCCAATTTCATTTTGCAAAGTGATCATCAGTGTTATCTTTTCTTCTCATTTTGGGTGGGTTTTGGTGGTTGGTTTGGTTTTGCTTTGCTTCTTAATCTTTACATCATCACATTTATGGAAAGTTTTTAGATAAGAGAGAATAAGGTAAGAGCTCTCGCTCTCTTTCTCCCACTGCTGTTCAATAAGATTCTGGGTTTTTCTCAAAATTTGTTTTTTTTATATATTTAAATTTAAAGCATTGATCTTAGATCATTGACTAATAAAAGAGCAGATTTTGACAGAGATATCTCAGAAAAAAAGAGACCCATTTTGGGGGGGAAAAAAACTCGGGAATTGATCATCATGGCGGTCGCTGAGAATGCTGGTGCTAAGATCGATTCATCAAATCAAAATTTGGATGACACTGTGGTGTCATCTGACTCAAATGATGTACAAAATTCCAACGATCACTCAAAGGAGAGAAGTGGCAATGGCAATGGCAATATACAGATGCAAAATGGGCCGACAAAACCCGGCGCTGGAGCTGGAGGTGGCTTTGTGAATGTGAATGTGAATGCTAGTGATAATCATATGGAAAGGAAAAATGGTGAAAGTTTCAAGGATTGCGAGATGAGGGATTTGGTGGATATGCTGTCCAAGTTGAATCCCATGGCTGCTGAATTTGTGCCTCCTTCTCTTGCAAATGGTCAAATTTTTAATGTTAATCCTGCCTTTTTTGGTGCTAATGGATTTGGGTACACTAATAATTTTATAATGCACACCAATGGCGCTGCAAATGCTAATGGACATACTACTACTAGAAGGGTATGTGTGCCCTTTACTTTTGATCTTGAGTTGTTCTAGGCTTCTTGTATGGCTCTTAGTTTGTTATTTTCTTTCTTTGATTACGGGTACTTATTCTTTTTAATAATGCTTTTCAGAAGAGGAATAGTTATGGTGAAGGGAAACGAAGGATGAATAGTAGAACAAGTAATGCGCAGCAAGAGGAGGTAATCAGGAGGACTGTGTATGTATCTGACATTGATCAGCAGGTAAAGAGCTGGAGCTTTCTGCAAAGTTATTGCTTTTATGAAAGAGCTGGAACTTTCTGCAAAGTTATTGCTTTTATGCTTTGGTTTTTTTTTTCTTTATTGTGCATTGATGTTTGCTTAATTGTTTCCTATTTTTTTGGTATGTCAGGTTACTGAAGAGCAGCTTGCAACGCTCTTTCTCACTTGTGGACAGGTATTCTGTGTTTTATTTTGCTCTCATATTCCTTTTATAGTTTGATAGTAGTGGCTTATGCTCTAAAATTATTGCCTGTCCTAAGGTTGTTGATTGCCGCATCTGTGGTGATCCTAACTCCGTCCTCCGTTTTGCCTTCGTTGAGTTCACTGATGAAGGTATTGTTAAAAGCTTATGCATAGTATATTCATTAATAGGCATTTGTTCTTGTTCTGAATTTCAAAGAAAATGTGCTTGCAGAAGGTGCAAGGGCTGCTCTGAGTTTGGCTGGGACTATGCTTGGGTTCTATCCTGTTAGAGTGCTGCCTTCAAAAACTGCAATTGCTCCTGTTAATCCAACCTTTTTACCAAGGGTGAGACATCTGTTATAACCACCTGCCTCACTATAGTTAACAACTATCCTCAAATTTTTTATGCAACTAAGCCCCTTCATTTTCAAAATTTTCAAGACGACGGTTAGATTTGAAATTTTTATATCAAATGACTTTGCCGTTTTGTTTATTTGCAAAAATTTAGTCATGTTAGGTGTGTTATGCAAACTTTTGTAAGTTTGTTTTGAATATTTTTAGTAGAAATTTTGCATTTACCTCATGAAGAAGATTTGGCATCTGGAGGTATGTTTTTGTTAACCAAAAACCATATTGTTGTTCTCTCTTCCTTTCCTTTATCCCTCTGTTTCTTTCTCTGCCCTCACTCTCTCCGTCTTTTCTATTTTCGTCTCTCTCTGTGCATATCATCTGGTTCTGTATCATGTTTAAGGTTTTGTTTTATTTCATTTTCTTTGAAAAACCCTACATTCAAGCTGTACAGATCTTAATTTTGGTGCATTGCTTGGCTTTCTAATGTTATCAGTCTGAAGATGAACGTGAGATGTGCTCAAGAACTATTTATTGTACAAATATTGACAAAAAGGTACTTTCTATTTTGCCATTTATTGTAGTATGTGATTTGGAGCAATACAGGCTACATTTGTTTTTGACTTGTTTGTCCAATTGATGTAGGTTACTCAAGGAGATATCAAACTCTTCTTTGAATCAGTTTGTGGGGAGGTTTGTATTTGCTTAAATGACCAACCTAATGAAGTGATTTTGTCCTTCAATTATTGACGGTTTCTTATGGACACATTTTATTTGTGCAGGTTCAACGTTTGAGGCTGCTTGGAGACTATCAGCATTCAACTCGTATTGCTTTTGTTGAGTTTGCGATGGTAAGCGAGCTGTTTTCATGGCATGCTTGGTTTTTATAACCGATTATTTGAACAAAAACACTTGATCTTTGCTATTAATTGCAGAAGCAATTGTATTTAGAGTTTACCTAGAATGTAGTTCAAATTTGACTGAAAGGCCTCTTTCTTGGGTTACAATCCTTTGCACTGGATGTATATATTTTTTTCTCTTCATGCACAATTCGTGGTATTTTTTTATCTTTTTTTAACCCCTTAGCTCACTAAACTATGAGAATTCTTTAATTTCTTGTACTGAGATGGACTTCTTACTGTCAACAATGAGAATGTTAGATCTTGTTTGAGTAGAGTTTTCTCATTCTACATTACTTTTAAAAGTTTTGGAAAAATTCACGAAAGTGCAATTACTGGCAAGATTATAAGGCATTTGGAGAAAAGATAGCTTCCATCTCAGTTTTGTAAATTTATCTTTCTAAGTCCTGTTTCTTTCTTTGATTTTTTTGTTGGTTTATTTTTACTGTTTATGAATTGGATCATTTAGAATTTGTATTTTTAAGCGACACCTAATAATGGCAGCTGAACATCGCGGACCATTTGTTATAGTGAGATGATCTGTGCATGAATTATGGAAAATAGAGTTTTGTCTTTTTGAAAAGGAGAGTTTTGTCATTTAAATATACCATTTTTGTGATAAATTTAGTAATTATGTTTGTGTAGAATTAAGAAAGCTAGCTCTATATTTGTGTGGTGCTGGTAACACTAGAAGGCATGGGAACTGGAAGCTTTTGTTCATATGAGCAATTGTTTTCTCCTTTATATAGGACTTCAGCAATGCTCTCATGTCCATATGTGTTCCTAATCATTTCTTATCATAGTTAGCAATATGCGTCACTGGCCATTTATCTAAGAGATTTGGGACATGGGATTTGTAGGAGAAAATTTTTCTACTGCTAAAATGGCAAATTCTTGAGTGATTACCTGAGTTGAGAGAGTTAGAAAGGAGGGGCGGGCCAGGTTGAGTGAGGGAGAATGGTTTCTTTCTCTAAATGAAGTCAAATCTTATTAAAGCATGCAAAGGCATAAAATCTTCCCAAAATTGTTTCAAGGATTGGGCATTCTATGCTGAAAATAGAAATGATGTGCTTTCAATTGTTGAGGTGATGACTCTTTTGGAATGAGGACCATTGGGCTCTCATTTTTATTCTTTTGAAATGGTGTCCATTATGCCTTTTATGTGCAAATCTACATAAGCTGAAGTTTACTGGGGATAGGCTGTGGTTATCAGTTGCAGGTGCCAATTCAGAGCTAGGCAAGGGCTGTGAAGAAATTGAATATGGGAACCCTAAGGCTATAAGACATAGAGCTTCCAAGGTTAGAGCAATCATAGCTGGCAATCTCTCTCATTATACTGATTTTCATGTTTGGTACTACTGTCCCAACGATAGTTCAACAACCTTCATCTTCTGAGGAGGTTGAAGAGGAAGCACAGCTTTTTGGGTGTTGCAAGTGTCTTATAACAAATTCTTGGGCATGAAAAACTCAAGACATCTCAGTGGTTGGAGACCAAGTAGTTTGGTGTTTATTGTTGGCTAGCTATTTGTTGGATCTGCTTTCAACTGAGGATATGGGTTAGTGTTAGGATCTGGTGCGTTGCACATTTGCTTTTTGGGGTTCACAGCTCTTCAGATATCTAACTTCTCATAATCAGATTCTTTCGCAAGGTTTAGGTTCAATTTGGTATTGTGGTTGGCTGTATACTGTGTGATTGGTGTTCTCTACTTATGCTTAGGCAGGCCATTTATGTATATGCCTCCTATTCTTGTCATCTTTAATTCTTTTTACTGTCTTTCTATCCTTTCACAACTGAGTTATAGCACCATTCTTTACACTACTAAGAATATAAAATTTCAATGACTCACCTTGTATGGTTTCTCTCTCTTTTGCTTATGCACTTATTCTATTTCTTTTTCTTCTTCTTCTTTTTCTTTTCTTTTTTTAAATTTTTGGGCGTCTCTCTTTTATATAATTGTTAATTATATATTGTTTCCCTATAGGACCGTCTAGAGATGATAATGGTTGTGAATGTATTTGTTTGCTTGTTGACCCTTTTTAGTTTGTAGATTTTAAAAGTTTAGACCCATAACTTCAGTCCCAATAAGATACATAATTTGTATTCTAATGTCTGTTCCTGGCAGTTGTGCATCATGTATTCTGTCTTTATTAATTCATGCTCTGGTAATCTGTAGCAAAAGTTGGGTCTGTCACTAGTTTTGTAATGAGACATGCAAGAAAGGTAGCAAATATGAAAATTTTGAGAGTGCTTTCCTATCCTAATAAAGGAAATGGGCACCAGCACCACCAGCCTGAAGAGCGAATTTTAGGTATTGTTGTGGTGGCTCTCTGGAAGTGCTATAATGTTGCTGTTACTGCACTACATGCATTTGGAATTTGGATGTGCCAATTAGGAAGGCTTAATTAATTGTTGTTTGATATGTTTTGTTGGGAAATTCTCTACTCTCTTTTCTCCTTTCCCCTTTTGTTTTATTCTTCTTGTTTGATCTTTATCTTCCTTGCAATTCCTTCTTTGTTTTCCCTCCTCATTTTGTATTATAGGGTATAGGTTTTGTTAGTATGGTTCTTAAGAGTTCTTGGACCACTTAAGAGAATAACATTCCTCGTTTTCCCACTTTCCCTCAGTCATTGGATACTTGACGGATAGTAATCAGCTAAAAATTCTTTTTGTTTATTATTTTATTGAGGTTTTTTTGTTATATGGAGATTTACTGCCAATGAAAAGACCTAAACTTGAGGGATAGTAATCAGCTAAAATTCTTTTTGTTTATTATTTTATTGAGGTTTTTTTGTTATATGGAGATTTACTGCCAATGAAAAGATCTCTTAGGTTCTTATTTATGCTGCTAAGTTTAATGCTGTAATTTTGCTCTCACAGGCTGAGAGTGCGATTGCGGCTCTTAACTGTAGTGGTGCTGTCTTGGGATCACTGCCTATCAGGTTGTTTTGGCAGACTGTTCAGTTTTAAATGATGATATAAATTTCCATTCAATTTCTGTTCTGAAATTTCTGTGTTCTCTATGTGCAGGGTTAGCCCCTCCAAGACTCCAGTTCGTCCACGGGCTCCTCGCCCGCCCTTGCATTGAGTGATATTCTCGAATGTTCTGTGGATTGATCAACTGCGAATACTATCTTTACATGCATATATACATAGATACAGAAAATATCTTTTGAGGTACTTGTGGTGACTATGTTTATCTTTAGTCTTACACATCTCAACCCATCTTTGTCACCTCTAAGGTGTTATTTATGACTCATCTCTCAAGCTGATGCCTTATAGAGTTTGGCAGTTAATGGGATTTTGAGGATATGAATGCATTAAATCTATGTTTCACATCATTGTTACTTCTCTTGGGGTGGTCCCTGAAACTGATATGTTAGAAACATCTAACAACTGAAGACTTCGAAATATTCTGCAATGTTTTTCTTCTTCATGATATTTACAATGTTTATTCATATTGTCGGTAAAATCTTGTTATGGTTTGCAGGCATCTTACTTGACTCTCCACTCTTGCATCTTTATTGTAAGAATATAATTGTTAAAGAGTTGGCTAGAAATTAAATTTAGTTAAAATAATGATAGACAATCCCAAAATTTTATTCCAAATCCAAAATTTTGATATGTCTTGCACTTAATATTTTTTTGGTACATAATAATTTTCTTTTTTAAGTTTAGTTAAGAAAAGCCTGTGTTTTAAAAAAAAAGGTTTTCAATTCTCCCTTTAGAATGTGAAATACAAATTTTGATCAGCAGAAGCTTCATGACTTGAAAGAGATAGTTTCTATAAAATATATATAAATATATATTAGGTACAACCAAAATAAAATCTATGGTAACATCTATGCTAGATAGCTTCTGTCTCTGGTCATTGAACATAAAAATTTTTTGTATAATGAATATTTAAAGACTACTCTTGGTGTTGTTTCATAGAGAAGTAGTCCCAGTCCCAGACCCTGGCTGCATTGCTCCTGCTGCTACATTTTCTGTGGCAAAATGCAATATACTTTAATTCTGTTGAACATTTCAAGTTTCATTTTGAAAAATTTGTAAATTGTAGCACGTAAGATGGGATCGAAGTAGTTCATACTTCATAGATATGAAAATGTAATAAGACGTATGATTTACCAGTAGCAGGCAGTGACGATGGCAACTGCTGGGGAAAATAAGGGAGATGAACCATTTTTGGGTGCTGATTTGGGCTACTCTGTTGCTGCTCAGCCGGAGACGGAACCGGAGCCTGAGTATACAAACTCAATGGAAATGGATAGTAATTTGTATACGCTCCACCTCCGGGGAACCTGAACCTGTGGGTATTATTATAATATGACGGGAACTGTTGTTGCCCTTGCCCTAGCCCACCATAATAAGCATTGTAATAATTCTGCGTAAAATACACCCATTTTCATTTTAATCAAACCTTGTAATGAGTGCTGTTCAAGTTATTTAAAGGAACCGGAACTAACCATTGAATGATTAATGTTATGGGAGAAACTAGGATATCTGCATATATATTAAACAATAATGCAATTAGTAGCCAGGCAGTAAATGGATGAGAAGAATAATGCACTGACAGAAAGTCTCCAATGGAGTCCGAGGTTAAGGGCAAAAAAGGGACGTTTCACCTATGTTTCTGTCACCGTTATGTCACGGTTGGGGCCTAATAACATTTTTCAATCATTTATGACTCAGTGATATTAACTCACCCATAAGTTGAATAAGAAAATGCATATTGAGGAACCGGTGGTTGGCCAAAATCAACTGTTGATGGTTCTGCTGCTGTCATATTCCCATGAAGAAGAGGTGGGCTTTTCTTGTGATGAGCACCAAGATGTGCAAGGTTACAATTAGCTCGCCTTCCATCGATCACTGGATAAGGATTCTCACAAGCTCTCCTTGCCGATGCCGGATCCTTAAAAGTTACCTAAAAAAAATGGTTAAATAAACCAACTCAATAAAATGAACTAGCTAGCTAGGGGCAGGGTTGCAAGGAAAGAGAAGAGATGAGACGAGGAACAAAAATTACAAAGCCATATCCTTTTGATTTTCCAGTAACTCTATCAGAAATGACAACAGCTTCAAGGATATCACCAAACTGCTCAAAATAATGCTTCATGGATTCAGTCCGAGTCTCCCAAGCCAATCCTCCAACAAAGATCTTGCTGTATTTACATGTCGTCGTTGTTGATGTTGTGTCACTCACCGATACCATCTTGTTTCGGCTTTGCTGCTCAGCCTCAGACATATCAAACATGACACAATGATCGTTAAAGGAAGCCAACGGTCATATAAGTGGGAAAAGAAGAAAGAAGTGAAAAAAAGAGCCGTTTGATATGTACTATACTTTCTAGGAAAATTTACTAGATCTTCCAAGCTTGAGTTTCCTGTGATCCCGACACAGATACCTTTAACAAGGAAACTACAACTGTTACAAATAATATAGATGTGTTCTCACTATGCTCCCTATGGGCCCAAAGGATACGTGGCTATTACGTGCCTTGCTGTAACCAACTACTCTGATTAATTTATGTGCACAATTTGTCTATTCTTATATTTCCTTTCAGCAACATCAGTCAGAAACACCCTCTTAGTTTTCAAAATAAGCATATCGATCTGTTTTTTAAGATATGCATCCTCATTTTTGTATTTTAAAATAATCATATTTTAGACGCATAAGTTTTTCAATATTAAACAATAATCACAATAAACTGATGTACACCCGCAAAATTTATCAAAAAAACATATGTAAGAAAATCTGTGATTATTTTTAAAAATATAAAAAGTTATTATTTTCAAAAGTACAAAAACTTTCTGTGACTATTTCATCCAACAGTGAGGTCAACATCCTTTTCCCCACTTGCATATCTTCTTGTACCCCCAATCAGTAATATCCAGTTTGTACGCGTAGAATATGAATGATTTTCCTATTATTAAATTGCATTTAAATAATCTATTGCTTGGAGGCTAAGTATGCATGTCAAGTAAATTCAGCAAAGATACTCTTACCGGGCCAGCCCAGAGAGAAGCTCGAAATAGCTCAAAACGCTGCCGTTTTGAACCTGAGAAATTCAGCCAACAAACGCTGTTGTTTAGGGGGGCGAGAGTGTCTATTTTCACTCAGTTTTGCAGAGATTCGAAACAAGGCCACTCTCTCTTGCAAACTCTAAAACAAAGACAGGAAAAAGATTAAAAAAAAAAAATGCCGAACGAGAAATCAGTGATGGCCGTGATAAGAGCGGCGAGGCCTACCTTTAGAAACGACTTCGATAAAATTGCATTTGTCGTTCACGCCTCTTTCCTTGCCAGTGGACACTTGTTAACCGCCACCGGCCCTGCCGCTGACACCGACTTCACCTCTCCCTCCTCCTCCACCGGTACTGAAATGAATTACTTCAGCAAAATAATACTTTATTTTATTTACTCATTATTTTTTTATTTTTAATTACTAAACGGCTGTGTTTTGGTGGTTGTGTAGACGAAGTAGGAATTGATCACTGGAACGAGCTAGATGATGATAATTACGCGTTTGTGTTTATAAACCCTGAGAAAGGTTCAAAGAAAGTGTTGGTGAAGTGTCTCGTGATGAACAGTAAATTGCTGGTTGATGCATTAGCTGAGGGAGCTTCGGAGCCTGTACATCTCGAAATTAAGTACGCGTTTAGACTTTGGACCCTCTTTTTGTTTTGCAATTTTGTATATTGGTCATATTGTTAATGCTTTGGTGGTGTTTTGTACCAGTGTTGCAGACTATGTTGCAGAAAATGGGGGCAATTACTCCGATAAGTTCAAGAATTTAGGGAAGCTTGTGACAGAACTTGATAAAGACATTATTTCAAAATTATACGGCTCCTCAAAAACAGCTAGGTAAGTTCCCTAAAGTTTGGATATAATGAGTCAGCTGTATTTGAGAACAAAAAACAAATTGCAATTATGGCATACAGGATAATCAGAAAAAAGATGATAATGCCATGTTTTTCATTGGTTTTGTGAATGATATATGTAAACCATGTTGGATGACCAAATTTATAAGAGTTGTTGTTGTTGATCCTTAAGCAATGGTTTAGGTCGACATCGTGGTTCAATTTATATGTTTTATGGGAATATTCAACATAATACTCCACTTTGGAAAATTAGGTGTGTACTGAATTATTGATGAGAAAGAGTCGTTTCAATGCAAAATATATGGCAAAGAAATAAGAAGCAATTTTTTAATTCTCCAAACCATTCAGGAGTAGAATTCAAAACTTGCTTCGTATATTCGTATTGTATTGGTAATCGAACAAAATTTGAAGCTGTTATATGTTTTATTTATTTTCATTTTTTTTTTAATTTTGATCTGCCTAGCGATGCATAACAAGGATGCCATCTTTTGAATAAGCTTTTGACAGAATTTTGTTGTGCTTTGCAGCTCGGAAAGAGGTGAAGGATCAAGGCCTATTGTAACTGATCCTGCTTTTGGATTTGAGCATGAAAGGCCTCAATCTTATGTTACAGGGTTAATCTTTGCTTTTCATTTCATCCTTTTCTTTCTTTTGGGTGTTGTTTTTTCTGTTGGGGGGGTTGGGCCGATGGGGTGTAAGTCCGAAGGAGGGGGCTTTTGGGGAGAATTACATTCTTTACTGAAAAGCTAATCTTACTGTTGTTGACCTATTTGATTACCTGTATCTTCATGGGACTTGAATTAATACATTGCAATTGTTACTGATTCATTATATGATGCATTAAAAAATTTCTTCAATTATTATTAACCCACCCTGTTGTTCATGTGAGTAAAACTACTTATGGTATTTGATGATGGATTGGCGGGATAATGTAGTCTTGGAGTCTTATTTACTCTAACAATGCCTTACTCTCTATAGAACCCAATAATCTTTCATATCTTGAAATTGGGTAGTGATAGTCTGTTTACTGTGACCATTTGTTTCTGTTCTGACTTCCGAAGGATGAGGCTTTTGCCGCTTGGTTGTAAATTTCCCATGACATTTCAGAGTAGGGGACAGAATAATGGTCTCAAGCACATACCAAATTGTAACTTTATTCAAGACTTATCTTGATAAAATGAAGTCATCTGCTGTTTAGCTTATAAATATAGAAAGATGAAATTCCTTGCTTCTTGAGGACTTTGGCATTTATGTAGAGAAATGAACTTGTTATTTTGATGTTATCTTGTTTGCCCAGCTATTTTGAAGTATGAAATATATAATGTTCTGCACTTGCCTGTTGATGAAATAGCATGTTTGAATGCTCATATGCCAAACTTACCAGATTTCCAGAATCTCTAGGCTTGAATTGATTAATTATCTTTGTGCTTTATAAAATTCCATCATTTGTTTTCCTTGGCAATTCCTCCCTTTGATCACCGCTTTCGCTACGTTAATCCAGAGACATAACTTTTTGTGGTAACTTGCCATGTAGAATTCCTGTTCCTCCTATCAACCCAAGTCGTGGTAGCGATCTTTTTCCTGGCCCTGGTGCTGGAATGTATCCTAGAAGGTATGTTAGTATCCAAATTATTAATTGTTTGTCATTGCTATTTCATTCTACTTGTAACATGTATATGTTTATTTTAACTGCAAGTCAGTATCTGAAATCATTGATTGTTTGTCATTACTATTTCTTTGTAATTGTAACGCATATATGTCTATTTTAACTGCCTTTCAGGGGCGGCTTTGGCAGTGATGGGAGCATGCTAATAGGTCTGTAAGACAAAGGGGTGTTTTACTAAGTTGTTTGATATAAGTTTGTCACCTCCCCAGACTTACTGGCTTTTATCATGCGGACGCAGGACCTGATCATCCTGGCTTTTTCGGTGGAATTGGTGGAGACCCTAGTTTTCCTGGAGGGAACCCGTGAGTTGTTAAGAAAATGTCTGGGTTTATTTGAAATTAGCATGTGTAGGATCTGAGTTTTTCGGATTTGTGATGCAGGCCTGTTCCTCCAGGTGCTCGTTTTGATCCCTACGGCCCGCCTGGCATTCCTGGATTTGAACCTAATCGTTTTGTCAGGTATATGTGAATTAAGATTCTCATGGTCTTATAACATGGTAACTTATGGAAGAAAATTGAGGGAACAGTGAAATTCTGCATTCCTCATGTAAACAGAGGGTTATAAGTTTATTTGTCTTCCTAAGGCACTGCTTCAGTGCTTCATTTGGCTCATTGATTTTGTTGTCTAGGGTGATTAATAGTTAGCTGAATCTAGTTATTCAGCCTGACCTGATGGTGATATCTGGCCTGTTGTCAATTGTTTGAAGAATTTATGCATGCTATTTGATGAAATTATGAAACTCTTCATATTCCTTACACAGGATTTATACTTGATGAAAAATTGAATATGATGGTCCTTTTTTGGGGAGAGGGGGAAAAAAAAAAGAAAAATGTTGGTATTCGGAACATGTATTTCATTCTGCATTAGGCGTGCAAAGAGTTGCCGAACACAAATTTTAGGAACTATCTGTACTTGCAAATAAATATCAAAATATTCTTGCTATCGCTCCTTTTCTGAAGCTTTTTCTAGCAAGTGGTGGCAACCTTTGAGTTTGATCATTTAGGGATTATTTCAATAAATTTGGCACATTATCGTTTGAACACGAACATCAGATTAAGCTAGCGTGGAAATCTGACATTTTTTGCTTTCTTGTACTAGCAGAAACCCACGTAGGCCTGATTGGACTCATCCGGACCTGGAGTTTCGCCCAGGTGGTTCTGATTTTATCTAAGAGACTTCCTGGACGCGTTTGATCCACATTCGAGTGTTTTCGTTCTTCTCTTTTTTGGCTGTGAACATGCACTCTTTAATTTCATTCCAGTCGTGTAAATCTTCAGTTTATATTGTGGCAGTCATAGCATTTTGTATACTCTGTTTCTTGGTGTTTCTGTATGGAGGGGTAGGTATTGTGCCGACCAAATGCCAATTATTAAACTCAAAAAATAGCTATTTAAGGTTTGTTACCAAACAACTATGCAAGTGCTGTAAATGCATTTGCCATCTAATACAACTTTCCATACGCCATCTTATGATTTATACGATAGTTTTGGTAAGCTTAAAAAGTTTGAAATACAAAGTTTATAATCGATCCTCATATAGCACCAATGAATGAGGCAAAGAGCAACATTATTTTTGTTTATAAACATTGTAATTTGTAAGCGTATTTCCAACTCAATGCACATGAAATCCAATCAAATTTTTTGTCAACTATTAGAAAGCCTGTTCTATAGTTTCTACTCTGAACTTTTAGCTCGACGGGGAAAAGATTTTTCAATTTTCAACAATAATTTGGCCCTGTCTACGGGGACTATTAACGGAACGTCTTCTAACAGTAACGTTTGCTCTTAATAATCCATATTTTTAATTCACTGGTAGTTGGGTCTATATCACTGGACTTAAAACAAAAATTAAAAAAGTTACTAGTACTTAACGAATGTTGCTTAATTTTCAGTATTCACTAGTTAAAAATTCAAAAAGGTACAACTTGTACAACTTATGGGGCAAATGAAAGCATGACGCCAGGTCCTATTAAGTAAAATAAAATAAAATATAAGGGTCCAATTGTGAATATAAATTTCTTTCATTCGGGATGTTTCCCGAATGGATGAGAAACCAGTAGAAAGAAGAAGAAACAAAAGTATAATCAGGAATAATTTGGATTGTGGATGATAGGCGTTGAGTCCAGAATTTTCATACTCTATAAGCTTCACGATGCCTCTTCAATCTTCACACTTGTTCACATCTCATTGATTGCCTTTCTCTCCTTCACTGTGTGTGTGTATATATATATATATATATCCACTTCTCACTCGATGAAACCATTGATCGATTCTCTCAAGTGCTCAGAAAACAATATCGATTCGCTCACGTGCCTAGAAAACGAAGTGAAAATAAATGGCTGCAACATTATCTATCCCATCATCATCACCCTTGGTATCACGCGAGGCCAGGACCTCAATAGCTGGCAGAAATGTGGCGCCATGCTCGGTTGCCTTACCGTCAACGTCAAGGAGAGGAGCCTATCGGCTACAAGCCGTGAGAGCTCAGGCTGGTGGGGAGAACAAGGATACTTCGGTTGACGTCCATGTTAATCCCGGTAACCAAGGAACCCAAGCGGAGAGGAGGCCTCAAAGAACAGCTGCCGATATTTCACCTTTCCGTAAGTTCAACCAATTAAATTTGTCTTTGCTGTCGTCCCTTGCCTGTAGGATGCGGTGATTTAATACAAGTTTTACATGCACTGTTAAAGTATGTTAGTCTGCGTTACAGCTGCTAGGGGTGTTTAAGCAGTTGCCTTTGCATGATTTTAGAGTTAATAAAATATTGATTCTGTTAAATCATAAGGTGTGTAAGTAAATTGAACGCTGATTTAATTACGCAATTCTCAAAAATGTATGATTTTGTGTTGCAGGTTTGATGGACCCCTTGTTTCCAACGAGGACAATGCGGCAAATGCTGGACACAATGGACCGTCTATTGGAGGATACGATGGCTTTTCCGGGGAGGAACCGGGCTGGCGGTGGAGGCCAAGTGAGAGCACCGTGGGACATCAAAGAGGAGGAAAATGAGATCAAAATGAGATTTGACATGCCTGGACTCTCAAAGGAGGATGTCAAAGTGTCGGTGGAAGATGATGCCCTTGTCATTAAAGGAGAGCACAGGACAGAAGAAGCCGGAGGTGATCATGATTATGCGGGTTGGTCTGGTGCAAGTGTTAGCTCTTACAATACTCGTCTTCAGCTTCCTGATAACTGTGAGAAAGATAAGGTCAAGGCAGAGCTCAAGAATGGTGTTCTTTACATTTCAATTCCTAAGACCAAAGTGGAGCGCAAGATCATTGATGTTCAGATTCAGTAATTGTAATGATGTGTGCCTGGCGCAATGTGTATGTTGAGGTTTTGTGATCTACATGTCCAGCTTTTTAAGTGTATAAATAAATTGAGAAATTTACCTATGAAATTAGTCATACAACAATATTTCTCGTAATAGTAGTTATATATACGCAATTTAGATTAAATTACCTTTAAAATAAATCAATTAAATCCAACCATTAGCCACGGGAGGGGGGTTGGTTGTGAGAGACAACAACTTTTATAGAACTTTTACGAGCGATGGAGAGCATTGTCTGCGTGAAGTGTGGATGTTGGTTGTCGACATCTGTAGGACTTGAAAAACTCGTGTCCAATTCTTTCGGGCAGTGGAAATCATTACTTGTGTGAGTGCAGGCAATGACTATTATCATTTAGGTGTTGAAGATCGTTTACGTGTGAAGAGTTCGCGTCGGAGATCGTTGCCTGTGAGAGTTGAACAATTCTTGCTTAACTCTTGCCTACTCTGGCAGACATCATCACTTATGATCGTATCATCGTCTGGGCGAGCCAGTAAAGGATAATAAGAGTTCCGCCTCAAGCGAAGTGAACAAAGAGAACTGAAGCCCGAGCGAAACGATTCCCCTCGTAGTCTAGTCTATCAAGTGATTCAAGGAATTTCCCGAGTTTAGTTCCTGCTCTATCCCCCTCGGGAGAATAGACTGCTATAAAAGGTTAGCAAGTGAATAGGGACAAACAAGAGAGCTCTGTGAAAAAATAGTGGTTCAAAGTCGATGTTATCTAATGGTAAGGGGGAATTAGAATCTAGGTGTTGGTTAAGTAAATCAACGGAGAACCCTGAACTTGTTAAAAATTCCAGTGTAAGCGAGAAACTGATTAGGAATGATAAGGATAAAATCATTTATAATTCGAGTGATAGTGACAGTTCAAGTTACTCTTGTGAACCTTCAAGTACTGTCTTATTCAATATTTGTTCAATTACTCTTTTACCTGTAAATGCAATATAGGCATTAGGTTCAACAATCCAGCTGTCACTCCACTTGCAGTAGGAGATGTAAGAATTGATATATAGAATAACTTTTTAACGTTAGTCTTAGTGGGTCGTTGGCTCCACCTGTTATCTCCTTCTACGACATGCTGTTGTCGTCGCCATATTCCATATGTCACTTAGTCTTTCCAATGTAAGCGGGTCAGTATTTCTAAAAGAAACGGAAGACTTCGTTCAGTGACTAGACGATCACCATCTTTGTACAAATGATACTTCAAACTTGGAACGAGTATGAAAAAATTAATGATACTTCTTTATCTTTTGAGTTGCTCTACCTGATTGGTCGTTTAAGACCTTTGGTCTCTACCTGGGCCTAATGAAAAAAAAGGATCACTATTTCTAGACTCATTGAGAATGATTCTGATATAGTCCACAGCCAATTAAAAGTAGAAGGTACTCCGATGAGATCCTCGTGAACAGAAAAAGATTGCAATTGGTTTGATAGTGATCGAGTGACATTGCTCCTTTGGCCCAAACTAAGGAATCCCTTAAATATGATGCAAAAAGGATCTTGTTTTATCATTGATAAGAGATTTCTCTATTAAAAATACGAATCGGAATTTAAAGAAGGGGAAAGAGAAGGAGTCCTCGATTTTTTTATGAATTTATAAAAATAGTTAGATAGCCAAATTTTTTAAATAAATTTCTAATATATGGTATGTACATATTTCTTTGTCATTTATTACAAATGTGCTTCATACCACTTTGATAAAATGAATAAATTTTTTTTGAAAGAAATATTCATTAAATTAGGATGAAAGAACCTCAGATAGTAAGATAGTTCTTGCGGAAAATTTTCAATCGAAACAAATGAACTATAAAGGTAAAATGCAAATTTAGCGAAACCGTCCACAGCTTAATTACAATTCTTTTAGATATGTTGAATCTTGAAGTCATGCTTTGGTATAACAAATTGTTGTATGCTAGCTAGAGTTCAAAAACATTCCGTCCTCATACTTTGCTGCCCTGGGATGAGCTGAATAACATACAATGAATCCCGACTTTATAATTAATAGAGACAAACCCCAAGTTGTAAACTAAAACATAAGGCTTCTGCCTCAGCCACATTCACGTCATTAGAATAAACACCAATGCCAGCCTCTACTAACATAATTAAACCTTCATGACTGCGAATCACAACCCCATATCTAGCAATATCTTGCTGAGCATTGATAGCCGCAGCACAATTAAGCTTAAACCAACTCTATTGAGGGGGTTCCCAAAACATAGGAGAAGCATTTGAGAAAGAAACATCTTCACACATGGAAGATCGTGGAAGAAACGCATCAGATGCACAAGACATGACAGATAAAGAACAAGCGGCAGCCCCAGCATATAAAATTTTGTTCTTCTGTCCCAAATTCCCCACATAAGCAAAACAAACAATTGAACTTTATTTGATAAAAAGACAGAATGCACATTGTCCCATACATCCAAAAAACAAGAAAAGTGACAAGGCAGAACAAAACAATGAAATCAAATTAAACTTAAAATTAAACGATAAACACACTTTGATATTTTTTTCTTGTTATGTGTACTATGCTAAATGGCTGAATAAGGTATTCTAATCTTAATTCGCCTGGATTGGATATAGGATGTGTTTGGGGCATGGAACTATAGTGTAGTAAGATACTATTCACATTAACTAAATATCTAGGGCATGTTTAGAAAGAAATTATAATGGATTAAAGGGTGTGAGCTAATGCGGCAACCACCGCATTAGCTAACAATCAAGTTTAGCTATTGCGGTAGTTGCCGCATTAGGTTTTAGCTTTTGCTTCTTTTTTTTCACTTTTTTTTAATAATAATAAATAAATATAACTTTTTAATTTAATATAATATTAATTTTTATTTTTTATTTTTACATCATAATTATTAATATAAATTTATAATTTATTATTCAATAATATTATATTATATTTTTTATTTTTACATTATAATTTATTAATAAATTTATAATTTGATATAACTAATAAAAAATATTTAAATATGAATAAATTTGAATAATATTAATTTATAATTAATAATAATAGAAATAATAATATAAAATATTAAAACAATTTAAATATATTAATATAAAATAAAATATTAATATAATATAATATATAATTTAAATTAATTATAAAAAAATTAATATAATACAATATAGTACCAACTATTATACAATATTATTATAATATAGTACTAATGCAATACAGTATAATGTATATTGTGCCAAATGCACTCATAATGTGATTTGGATTAGCTAAATAGTTGGTCTGTGAACCCAATGATGTAAAGAGTAAGGCCCAGAAAGCCTTCAAGCATTATTATGAGTGTCGTGCATGCCTATGGGTAGCCATTTGCCTAGTGTTAGTAGTGTACTTCGACATGGCATGACCCACATAGCAAGTGGGTCCACGAGCATGAATGGATCTAACTAAGGTAAATGAGTTGTGCCGGCCTAACACAGATCGGTGATCATAAAGACTTTTAGCTAAATCATTCCATCAGAGAGTGAATTCCATAGTTTTGTGCCTTGTAATGACACACTTTCAGCAAAACTCTTAGCAACAAAATTCAAGGCTGTTCTATATCCTTAATGTCATTCACTTTTTTTTTCTTAATAGTTTGAGTACTAGTAGTGCTTTCCAAGTCTGGAACCTAAAGGCATGGTCCTTTCTAATGTAGATTAGGAATTCTTTATCATAGTTGAATTATTTTCCTTATTAATTAAAGTTTAGACTTTGTTTTATATTTTACTTCATGGTTATGATAATTACAAAATAACCCTTTCCTGTAGTCCTTGAAGGTAGATTTTGAGTTCAATAATATTTTTTAGTTTTCAAAGTTCTATGTGAATTTTGAGTGTCGTTAATTTTTGGAATCCTACGGAATCAACGAGCCTTAATCTCTTAAGTTCACAATGTTCTTTCTAATAAACAAGAATTTAGATTATTCCTTCATTTCGATATTTTCAGAAGTCAATAGAATATTTGAATATTAAACTTCTGCTACATTAATTTGGTTTCAAAGCTTAAAGCCTAATTTTTAACTGTCTCAACCACCTACCCTTTCTTTTTTGTTTCATTTAACTTAAAAAATCAAAAACAAAAAAAAAAGAAAAATTTAGCAAAACCCAAGGCCATGGCAATAGCCACTGTCCAGAATTGTCAACATTCTCTCCTGTCGCTATTTTGACAGTCAACCATTACCATTACATTTAGAGGAAGCTGGCCACCAAAACCCTGCCTTTCATGTTGCCATTTCCCTACTAAAATTGCCGAAATCTACCAAAATCCATGCAATTTCGCCACTGTCAAATCATTGATTTCCGCCTTGATTTGGCCAACGCCACCACCATCACCATCAATTAACTCATTTCTATGGGTTCACCTTTATCATCGTTCCCAACTATTAATCGATGAATAGATTGCCAGAAATCAAAACCAACACAAAAATGCCACTTATAGTTCAATTTTTCGGTCAATCCACCACCATTAATCAACTCCTCTCTACAGCCTCACCTTTATCATCGTTTCCAACTGTTGATCGATGAATCGATTGCCGAAAATCAAAACCAACACAAAAATGCCATTTTAATCAATCCACAATGATTTGTGTCAAGCCATTGCCATCATCACACTTATTGAACTCAAATCTCCCAAATCCACTCATTCTTGTCCAATTTTCTGTTCATTATTGCTGATAACCCTCTCTTTTACTTATTTATAGTTTTTCCCCAGTACTTTCTTTAGTTACAACATTGTCTTTAAATTTTTTGATCTCATAAAAAACCCAAACAAATCTAAAAAAAAAAAAAGAATCATGAAATCACAACATTATTGTGAAGATTTCATCTTAGAAGAAGATGTTTTATTTAGGAAGTTGAGAATTGTGCTTTCAATTGCTCAAGATTTAGAGAAAATCTTAACACATAAAGCATATATATGAATTTGACAAAGTTGTTCGTGATGATGCAAGTTATAAAGATAATGTTATTGAGGAAAACAATGATTATGGTTCCCTTGGCAATATTAGTCTTCCAAGAAAAATATTAATTGGCCATTCATGTCTATAACACGGTTCAAACTAGAAAGGAAAACAATGTCTAAACTTTAGATAATAAAGAAATTAATCCAAATATGATAAGAATTTCTAATCTACATCATTGTTGACATGAATGATTAAAAATTTCCATGAATTGGTGTCAGAAGTTTCCATGGATTGGCCTTTTTTACCAACGATTCATTCCTCATTTTAGTGTTATTATGGTGCCAATCATGGATTGCATGAGAAGAGGACAATTCTTTTAGACAGAAGCAGCTATTAAAGCATTTGAAATTATCAAAAGGAAATTGAATACTGCCCCAGTACTTGTCTTACCAAAATTTTCTCACTTTTAAAGTGTATTGCGATACATCCAAAATAGGCATTGGAGTTGCTCTTAGCCAGCAGAGTAAGCCTATCACTTATTTCAGTGAAAAGTGGAGGAATGGAGCAAAGGCACGTTACAACACTTATAAAATGGAATTTTATGCAGTGGTCAAGATATTAAAACATTTGCGTTATTATCTGATTCATCGAGACTTTGTTTTATACACTGATCATTTCACATTAAAACATCTCAATAGTCAAGATAAGTTATCTCATCCACACGCCATATGGATAGTATTCCTTCAGCAGTTTACTTTCGTTGTAAAGCATACTTTTGGAGAATTCAATAAGGTAGCAGATGCATAGTCGATGAACTTTCTTGTTGACACAAATGCATAATTGGCTCCTTGGATTTGACACATTTTAAGTGATTAGTGTTAAAAATTATGTGTTCATTAATGGTAAAAATGTTATTTTGTGCTTATATTATAGTTTATATTTGTAATTATGTAACATATTTTGAATTTTTAATTATTTTTCTAAATATTTGATTTTGTGTATTTTTGTGTGTTTATTAGGTAAAAATAATAATTTCACACATTTTGAGACTCCAAACAAATACACGGATGTCAAATTTAGATTTCAAAAATCCAAGAAGTTATTTCATTGTCAAGGAGGATTTGCGACTTTTGCTGTGAAATTATAAGTTTTTACCACGTTAAGTATGGTAATTGTGAAATTAAAAGTTTTTACTATGTTAGGTGTGGTAATTGTTAGTGAAATGAGTTAGATGTGCTTGAGTGGATTAAGTGAGATTTATGTCTTGTAAGTGGACAAACGTATGGCTATGATGTAATTAGCTTTATTTATGTGTGTGGTGTAAATTAATCATGTGTTAGTATAAATAAAGAGGGGAGGAACACACCTCTCTACACTTTTTCTTAACTTCTTTCCTTTCAAATTCTTCTTCTCATCTCTCTTTGTAATATTTTTCAATAAATAAAATCATTTTTATGTAATATTTTGCAATAGTTAAAATCATTCTTATGTAATATTTTGCAATAAATAAAATTAGTTTTATTTTCAATTTTCAAATACCATTTGTTTTAATTATGCATAATTTAATTTTAATTATCATTTTTTTCAATTATACTTAGCTAAATATTAATAGTTAGGGGAAAGTGAAGCTCTTAGTAAAATAATATGGTTTAATCAAATTATATTTTTAATTAAATAAATTAAATTATTTACTATTTAATTTTATCCATATTTTATATTTTGAAATTTTGATTTATTGTAAACAAACAAGGGAGTTTGGCACAATAAATTCTTAATCTCTCAATATAAGATATGGTAAAATAGTATTTTGATTTATTGTAGATAAATTAAATTTTGGCACAATAAATACTTAATCCATAATAAAATTAATAGAAAAATAATGATAATTTATACAATTAATCTTTTGGGTAATAAATCTAAACAAAAATGGCAAAAATAATTTATTAAATTTTATTTACTACTAAGAGTGGATTCATAATCTTAACTAATTTAATTTCATAGTTTCACTTAAATTAAGTTATATGTGTTCAAGTTTTATTTTTATTTTTAGATAAAATAAAATAACAAATTAAATATTTTCTCTGTAGATCGACTTCAAACTCACCGAATTATAATATGATAAGACACTCTTATATTTATGAGTTAGAAATCACTTTGAAATTGTATCATTGAGAGTTATATACTATTCACCCTTCCTTCGCTCCTTTACTAGAAGACACTGCTATAGGGTTCCATTCAAACTATCATTTGCATGATGGATTCCTTTTTAAAGATAAGCAATTATACGTTCCTGACACAAGTTTGGGACTAAAGATCATTGCAGAACTATATAACGAGGGAATATGGGTCGTGACAAAACTGTGGCTCTAATAGTCAACACTTATTTTTGGCCTACTATGAGGTGTGATGTCTATCATTATGTCGAACTTGTCTCATTTGTCAAGTTTCCAAGGGTATTACAACTAATGCCAAATTATAGACAGTACGACCAATTCCAATATAACCTTTAGGCTGATATTAGTATGGATTTTGTTTTGGAATTACCCCACAATTAGAGGAGTATAGATTTAATATTTGTTGTTGTGGATTAGTTCTCGAAAATGGCTTACTTTATTACATGTAACAAGATTATAGACGTTTAAATTGTTGTTCGTCTATTGGTAAACTATGAAATCTATAGATTCATAGTTTACTAAATTCTATTGTATCTGATTGAGATACACAATTGTTTAGCTATTTTTGGAGGACATTATGGAAGTTGAAAAACATCGCTTAAATTTTAGAAGTGCTTATCACCCAGAGACAAATGGTCAAACTAAGATTGTCAATCGCTCTTTAGAAAACCATCTATGTAATCTAGTTGGTGATAAGTTATATAAAGTCAAGTTTGCTTATAACTATTCTATTAAGCATAATATTAGTTTAAATCCTTTTCAGGTGAATCACAAATATAATCCACGAGCACCTATCGACTTAGCCCTAGTTCTAAATTTAGTTCACAAAAGCATCAAAGTAGAGGACTTTATTAAGCAGCTTCAAAACATTCATACAGTCGCTCGATAAATGTCTCTAAAGAAGACCACTAAAGGTGATAACATTGATGCATATAAAAGGCATCGAGTTTTAGAATTTTAGGTGGGAGATCTTGTTTGGGCTATGCTAACAAAAGATAGGTTCTTAGTTGGCGAGTACAACAAGCTTTTCACTAGGAAAATCAGCCTTTAGGACATTGTAGAGAAGATAAATCATAATGCCTACAGACTAAAGCTTTCTAGTCATATCCACTCCACATATATATTCAATATCAAGCATTTTATTCCTTTGAGAGGTGATCATTATGCAGATGCTATTAGTGACAATCAGAATTTAAGGGTGAATTCTCTCTAACCTAGGCGGAATGTTGCAGATTAAGAATTCTTATCATAGTTCAATTAGTTTCCTTATTATCTAAATTTTAAACTTTGTTTTCCTTTTACTTTACAAGATAATTAGTTTTTAATATAAAATAGTTTAATTAATTTTTGAGTTCAATAATATTTTTAGTTTTCAAAGTTCTGTGTGAGTTTTTTAGTTTAATTAATTCTCAGCATTCTGAGAAATCAATGAGTCTTAACTTCCTATGTTTATGGTATTAATGTGAATTTAGGTTGTTCCTTCATTTTGTTATTCTCAAGAATCAGTGAATTATTTTAGCATTAAACTCCATTGCATCACTTTTCCTCAAGTATTTTTATCTACACTTTCTAGATTATTCATTATTAGAGAAATGAAGATGGAACCTAAGCAAGCCCTTAAATATCAAAATGAGAATAATTCAAATGTCTATTTTCTTAAGCATCTCTTTTTTTAAGTTGGTTATGTCATTTACTAAATATGTTGTTTTCATGACTAATTTTGAGATGCCACAATTTGGTCACATTTGGTCAGCAGACATTATAACTTTTCAAGCATGGATAAGAGGAAGGTAATATACTAATATTATTTTATCTTGTAGTTACTTAATAGTCTTAAGTATATATTAAGTATTTAATTTGGTATTAATGAAATAAGGACAAAAATACAATTTTAGGGTCTGTTTGGTATGCTGTTCAATTAGATTGAGTATAATAAGATAGGGTTGGATTAAATTCGCTTAAATATAATATTATGTTTTATTTCATATAGTATTGATTGGAATATAAAAAATCATGTTTAAGAATTTGTTCATCAAGATTATTATAAATTAATTTTTTTCAAACTTTTTTTTGTTATTCAACCCTATTTGAATTTAGGGTAGGTAGGGGTCGAGTTGAGATGGGTTGATGTACCTACAAATAATGCAAATTCGAGTTGAGATGGGTTGGTGTACCCATAAATAGTGCAAATTGAAAAAAAATATATACAATCCCATCCAGCCTAATATGTTTAACTAATGCGCGTGTTGGGCTGTTGGGCTATTCCTAGGGCCCAACCCACTTTGAGTTTTTCTAGTAGAAAGAACAAAAATAATAGTAGAAACAACAAAAACAACAAAAAAAGAGCGAAAATAGCAACAATATATGACAAAGCCCATATTTAAATATATATGACTGTAGGTTTGCAGGTTGTAAATTGCCCACACTATGAATAATTTGCAAAGACAAAGCGCATATTTTTTAAATTAGAAGAGTTAGGAATAGCACACCAGCAATGGCTCTTATCCACTTTCCAACAAATATATATTTTCATAAATTAGAAAACCCATGTAGAGAAATATGTTATCTGTCCATTAACAATGCCCCCGCTAAAAGAATCAACCATTTCTCGATAAAAAGGATACTCTTAATTGTAGAGGAACTAAATTACAAAAAATAAATTCAAACAAAGTTAGGATTTAACAAAGTGAAAGTACTTCATACCAAATAAAACTAGAGAAAATATTGATGAATGATGTAGGTAAAGAACAATAAATTTTTAGCACTAGAATTTGGGGATTTTGTCTTCTTTTATTCCGTGATATATGTTGGGAATTTGGGATAAAACTATAGCTTTTAAATTTTATTTCCAAAAGTTTCCTAAGCACCCCTTTTTTAACTATTCAATTTATTAATTAGATGCGCAGACTGATCCTCATGTTAGGCATTGGGACTGATATCTTTTTTATTCCATTTGACTGTTTTATACTTCTCTTTCTTTTCTTATCTACTTATATTTGTTACCATATATATTTCCACAATATTGATTTTGATGATAGCAAACTAGGTTAAAAATGTTGGACTTGTTAAAATTGGTTAAGTTTTTAAAGCCATATGATGTTTTTGGGCAAGTGTAAGAATTTAGATAAAAACGGATAACCGTTAATCTTGAAACAGCAGGCTAATTTTATAAGGATAACATTTAGTTCTAATTCTGAAAAATAATAGTAAATTGTTCATTAGAACACGATTAACAGATAAATTCCATAGAGCAATTTAATTGAAAACGGCAAACTATCCAGCACAAACAAGTAACCAATTATTTTATGCAGGTTTCTAGAATTAAATGGAAAACTAATAACTTAAAATAGTAAGATAGCTTTGAGCAGGTTAGTTACTGGAATGAATAGGCAAACCGAATACTAGAAAATGGTAAAGCAATATTTAAATTTTAGTATAACAATAACTTGGACAAGTTCAAACGGTAATCCAACAGAAGTTAACTGTGATTCGATTATGCCCAGAAAATCAACAATGACTAGTTTTCTTCTCCAACTATAGAAAGACTCAATCAAATTCAAATTATAACGGATTCAACAATCATCATTGAGCTTGTTATTGTGCATTCAACGTCTCTTGTGTTTAAAAAAAACAGAACTAGTTAGATCACACTTTAAGCTTCCATTTGTGAACACCTACATTGTATGAAAAAAAGAATTGTGTAATTTTCATCTCAACATCAAATTAAGTGTTTGAAAGTATGGAAAATTCTTAGGTTAAGGGGTTTGGGATAACCTTTGTTGTAAAGGTTGATTGACACCTTGGAAGTCAATCGTAACGATTTCAAAGCCTTAGGGTATGAGGTTTGATTAGTGGAATCCTTAAGGCCTGCGAGCTTAGAGGTGTAAACATACAAGGAGTTTGCCAAAAACCATAATATTTCATTTAGTATCAGAGCAAGGTATTTTTCATTTATTGACATTTATTTGTTTGTTATTTACTTAATTTTGTTAGATATTTACATTTAATTTTGTTTTAATTGCTTTATAATTTTTAAAAACCTAATTTACCCCCCTCTTGCATTGCTTAGCTAGGATTTCATTTAGTATCAGAGAAAGGTACTCTTATTAAGACTTAACCATCTAGAGTAAAAGATTCATGGCAACCCTAAATGATTCCACCTTTAAAAAAGGTCAGTCCATTACTAGACCACAATATTTTGATGGAAATGATTATTTATATTGGAAAACTAGGATAAGAATTTACTTGCAAGCTTAAGATTATAAGATTTGGGATATTGTTAATAATGGTTCATTCATGCCAATCACTGAAAATGAAGAAGGAAAAGAAATTCTAAAATCTTCATGTGAATGTGTGAGGAGGAAAAGAAGAAGGCTTTTTTAAACTCTAAAGCCATGAATGTTTTGTTTTGTGTCTTAGATAAGAAAGAATTTCATAGAGTCTCAGGTTGTTTTAATGCATATAAGATTTAGAAGAAATTTGAAGTAATTCATGAAGGTACAAATTAAGGCGAGGAGTTTAAAACCATTAGATATACTAAGCAATACGAATTATTCCAAATAGATCAAAATGAGAGTGTGCATTCTATGTATATTAGATTTACGGATATTGTAAACACTTTAGGAGCTTTAGGAAAAATCTTTTCGAATAGTAAGAAGGTAAAGAAAATTATTAGGTCTTTACCAAAAGAATGGAGACCTAAGAGAACTACCATTGAGAAAGACAAAGATTTAAACACTTTATCTATTAATGATCTAATTAACTCACTTATTTCTTATGAAGAAGATTTATCAGCTGAAAGAGGTGATGAAGATTAAAAAACAAAATGAGCATTGCTCTAAAAGTTTCACCATCGAAAAGCAATGATGAAAGCGAAATTGAAGATGAAGATACGGCTATGATAGCTAGAAAATTCAAGAAGTTCTTCAAGAAATCCAATGAGCAAAGAAAGTTTAGGAACTTTAAAAATCAAAAGGAAAAGCAAGAAGCAATCATATGATTTGAATGCAAGAAGCCTGGACACATAAAATTAGAATGTCCTCTTCTCTATAAGGCAAAAAAGAAAACTATGGTAGCAACATGTGATGACAGTGATCAGGAAACCTCAGATGAAGAGACACATAAAATGTGAAACCTCGTACTTATGGCAATAGGAGAATAAATTGATGCGTAAATGATCCCCCTTCTTATGATGAATTATTTGAAGCTTTTACTAAATTGCATAATGATTTAAAGAAGATTTGAATGAAAAATGTTTCTCTTCAAAAGAAAAATGTTGAACTTTCAAGTGAAAATGAATCTTTAAATGCAAAGGTCAAATGTCTAGAATTAAAGAATAAAAGGTTGCATGATGAGACTATATCTTACAATGAAAGCATTACATTCGAGCATGAAAGTTTACTTATTAGTGATTTGAAAAAGGATAAATGAAATGCTTAAGAAAAAGAGTAATGAGCTTAATGATATTGTCTTAAAATTTACAAATGGGCAAAAGATTTTAGATAACTTGCTTGGCTCTAAAAAATGTGTTTTTGAAAAATGAGGCATTTGCTATAAACCAAATTTGAAACAAAGATATTACAAGAATTACTTTGTGAAGGCTACTTCCATTAATGATCAAATTGAATGTCATTATTACAATAGAAATGGACACATGAGTTATAAATGTCTGGTTAAGAAAAATGCATATTATGGAATTAAATGTGTTTGAGTTCTAAAAGAAACCATTGCTAATACTCAAAGACCCAAAAAGCTTTGGGTACTTAAAACTTGAGATTTCTTCTGCAAAGATCAAAGAAGAAGAAAAATAAATGGTACTTGGACAGTGGATGCTTGAGACATGATAGTCAATTGTTCTTGGTTTTTGAGTTTTAATAAAATTGAAAATGGTGGAGAAGTATCTTTTGGAGATAATTCAAAAGGAAAGATTATCGGTATTGATAATGTCGGTAAATATTCTTTTACCTTTATTAAAAATATGTGTTTAGTTGAAAATTTGAAACACAACTTGCCTAGTATTCGTTAATTATGTGATAAAGGTTATAAAACTATCTTTGACAAAATAAAATGTATTTTGAGAATGCATGTGATGGTAAAGTTTGGTTTGTTGGAAAAAGATGTATCAATGTATACACCATATATATATATTGTGCATCAACTTATGATAAATGTTTTTCCACATTACATAATAATAGTTGGTTATGGCATAGAAGACTAGTTCATGCAAGCATGAATTTGATTTCACAAATTTCAAAGAACGATGTAGTTAGAGGTCTTCAAAAAATTGGTTTTGAGAAAGATAGAATTTATGAAGCTTGTCAATTTAGAAAATAAATCAAAACTTCTTTAAAAAAATAAAAATTATGTTTCCACTTCAACTTCTACACATGGATTTATTTAGACCTTCTAGACAAGCAAGTCTAAGTGTTAAGTATTGTGCATATGTAATTGTTGATGATTATAATAGACACACATGGGTATTGTTCTTAGCCAATAAGGATAATGCCTTTGATGCTTTTAAAATCTTTTGTAAAAAAGTTCAAAATGAAAAAGACTATGCAATTTCTTGCATTAAGAGTGATCGTTCTAGAGAATTTGAAAATCATGATTTCAAAATTTTTTTTAATAATTTTGGCATAGAACATCAATTTTCATCACTAAGAACCTCACAGTAAAATGGAGTTGTTGAGAAAAAGAATAGATCGATTCAATAAATGATTAGGATAATGTTGATTAAAAATGCATTATCAAAATATTTTTGGGCAGAAGCAGTTAATACCGCATGCTATACTTTGAATTGTGTTTTGATTAGACCCTACGTTAATAAAACTCCCTATGAGCTTTGGAAAAATAGAAAACCCAACATTATCTATTTTAAAGTTTTTGGATATAAGTGTTTTATATTAAATTCTAAAGATAATTTTTTAAAATTTGATGTTGGTATCTTTCTTGGATATTCAAATATAGGCAAAGCTTGTAGAGTGTATAATAAAAAAACCATGGTTGTTAAAGAATCTATGCTTGTACCATTTGATGAGTCTAACCCTTCCCCTATGAAAAAAGTTTTTCTTAATGATGATGTAGATGAAGAGTTACAAAAGAAGAGCTTTTAAATGACAAATAAGAAAATGAACCATGTGAAAATCAAGAGAAGTGACAAGAAAAACAAACAAATATGGAGCAAAATGAAGACAATTCTCAAATGCTTCCTAAGGAGTAAAGGTATGTTTCTTCTCACCTTAAAGAATTAATTTTTTGTGATCTTTCACGAGGTGTAATTATTATATCATCATTTAAAAATACTTGTCAACATGCTGCATTCATATCTCAAATTAGACCAAAATCATTTTCGAATGAGGAAAATGATGAATCTTGGACTATGGCAATGCAAGAGAAGTTAAATCAATTTAAGAGAAACAATGTGTGAAAACTAGTTCATAAATCAAAACATCAATTTGTTATCAGTACTAAATGGGTATTTAAGAATGCGATGGATTAATTTGATGTGGTTGCAAGGAATAAAGATAGATTAATAGCTCAAGGATACAACTAAGAAGAAGGAATTGATTTTAATAAAACTTTTGAACCTGTAGCTAAATTGGAACCCATTAGCTTTTGCATGTCATAAGGATTTCATTTTGTGTCAAATGGATGTCAAAAGTGTGTTTTAAAATTATTACATTATTAAGGAACTTTATGTGAAATAACCCCCAGTTTTGAAAATAAAAAATTTCCAAATCATATCTATAAGTTGTTTAAAGTATTATATGGGTTAAAACAAGCACCTAGAGTAAGGTATGAAAGACTTAGTAAATTTCTTTTGAAAAATGACTTTCAATAGGAAAAGCAGATACTACACATTTATTAAGCATAAGAATGAAGATATACTCATTATCCAAATCTATGTTAATGATATTATCTTTGGAGCTATTAATGAGCTTTTGTATAAAGAATTTTCATCTTATATGAGCAAATAATTTAAGATGAGCATGATAGGAGAGCTAAAACACTTTCTTGAACTACAAATAAAACAAAACAAAGAAGAAATTTTCATCAATCAAGCCAAATATTTGAGAGTTGTACTCAAAAGATTCAGATTTGAAGATAGAAAGGTTAAAAATATTCTAATGAGCTCAACAATCAAGCTTGACAAAGATGAAAAAGGTAAAGAACTTAATGTCAAAACATATCGAGGTATGATTAGATCTTTACTTTATTTGACTGCTAATAGGCCTGATATTATGTTTAATGTGTGCTTATGTGTAAGATTTCAATCATATCCTACGAAATCTCATTTGCTTTCTATTAAAAGAATTTTTCATTATTTGAATAGAACTATAAATATTGGCCTTTGATATCTTAAAAGAACCCACATAGATATAACTTGTTATTTAAACATGGACTTTGCTGGTTATAAGGTTGATAGGAAGAGTACTAGTGGAATATGTCACTTTTTAGGTCACTCACTTGTCTCTTGGTTTAGTAAAAAGTAAAATTCGGTTGCACTTTCAACCACTAAGGCAGAATATATTGCCACCGGTAGTTGTTGTGCACAAGTTCTTTGGATGAAACAAACTCTTAGAGACTATGGTATTAATCGTGATCATATACATATCATATGTGACAATACTAGTGCCATAAACCTGTCAAAGAATCCCATTCAACACTTTATAACCAAACACATTGAGGTGAAACACCATTTCTTGAGAGATCATGTTCAAAAGGGGGACATTATATTAGAATTTGTATCAACTGAAAAAAAACTTGCAAACATCTTCACAAAACCCCTTATGAAGAATAGTTCATTAAAATTAGACATGAGCTTGGGATGATGAAAGTTGCATATTAAGCATAGCTCTATATGATATCAATACTATCTTACTCTTCATGATGTGATTATTGGCTTAAGAATGAGTTGGATTGATTGATATGCTTAAATTGTATGCATCTATGAATAATGATTAAAATGGCCTTTAAGGCATTTCGAATTAATTAAATGATCTTATAATGGATTAATTGTTGGCCAAAGATTAAAAAAAATTGACAAAATCATAATTTAAAATAAATGGATAACTGTTTAAGTGGATAACTGTTTTAAGACAGAGAATAAATGGATAAGTTCTGTAAATTAACGGTCTACTGATTATATTTATCGGCTTGATGTTTAAAAACAAAAAGGGCGTTTAAAATAATTTGCCAATTTGCCAATAATGGCTAGCCGATATCACTAAACAGTAAACCATTTGCGAAATGTTAGTCTCTGGAAATTGTTGGTTCACCGATAACAGAAAACGGCTGGCCATTTCTTGCCATAAGACGCTGTTCTTAGGTTTTCTTCTTCATTTTTCAATTGCCTCTTCACCGTTATCTTTCTACCGACGGCGCTCAAGCTTTTTCTCTAAAAAATTCTCATTTCTCTTATGTTTTCTTGCCAAATTGAAGCCTCAAAATTATTTCTAATCATCTTTGGAACATTTTTAACCAATCAAATCCTATTTTCAAGCTTCAAATAAAAAATTTCCAAATCGAAACCCTAACTATCAACTTAACGATCATCTTCAAATTTGACTAGATTTTTATCAAATTTTGACCAAATTAAGCACCCAAACCACTTCCTCTACCTTCTATCTTCATTTTAAGTAGTTCGAATTGCTCATTTCATCCGTTTTCAAAAATCCCAATTACTATATCCATTCTTATGGTTAAAACCTCAAGGACAAGAAAAAGAAAGAAACAAGCTGCAAGGAGAAACCCAATACCTCCAAGAGAAGTCCCAAAGTTTGAAAGAATCAATTTCCCTATTGCTCCTATGGGTAGACGCTTCCAAACCCGTTTTATGAGTAGTAAGGTAATTGACTTTTACTACGTGGATTTGGATGATTTTGTGAAGTTAATTGTGTGGTGGAAGCATTAAAAAGATGCTAAAATCATGGGAAATTGCTTTAGATAATGATGAAAGGGTATATCTAACCTAGTTTGGGTGTTTTATTCTAATATAAAACTTTTTGTGACTAGGCTAGATAGGATACATACCAATGATGGATAAGTGCCTATTGAGTTTAATGTGGGAGATCTGAACATGTTTTAGGCACTGAGAATACAAGTTAAGAGATATATATACCTGTAGGAAAGAAATTGATTTCACTCATTTTCTTCATACTCATGTTGTTAGAAACATTTGTAAGTGTGGTCAACTTGAATCTATGCCATTTTCTATTTCATTCCTAACTTTTACCCATGCAAGTTTGAATACTTCACAATATACTTGAGCATATAGTCACTCCTAGGAAGAATCACAATGATGAGATTACACTGATTGATGTAGGCTTACAAACTAACTTCTTGGGGGGAGACTAGGTAATCTAGGTTATGTTATTCTTCACCATATGTTGACTACTCCGGCAATCAATAACAGGTCACTTCAATATAGTAGTATTATTACTAAGACATTAAGATACTTTAGAGTTCCTTTGAGTGGGCCGATCTATATAAAGACTAAAAGGATACGAGGAGAGGCCATATTTAAGGATAGGTTTTCATAGACTGGTATGGTCCGGGATAAGGGTAGGCTTTTGCCTATTTTGCCGAAGTCTATCATTGAGCAGATTTTGTTATTCCCTATTTCTAGTGTCAAATTAGGTGTTCTTTGTTGGGATTTACCACAAAATGAGTGTTTCTTTTTAATGTTGAAATGGGAGCTTGTTCGTAGGTCTAAGCCCTAAAAGAGTTTTTGTTGTGCAAAATTTGAATGCACTCACAAGTGCATGAACTTTAGAAATAAAGTAGTGGCAATGAGGTCGAACCCACAAGGATTTCTCGAAATTGAAAAGCCTAATTTAATTTAAATCAATATTAATCTTAACCTAGTAGACCAAATTGAGTTTTAAGAGAATTAAACTATTTAAAGTAAGAAAACAATTGAAGCAAAGGAAATTTCAATAAGATAAAGGTTTTTAAGGTTTCAGAATCCATTATTATTCAACTAATAATTATCTAATTATTATTAATTTCCAATTTTATAGCGACAACTTAAAATCAATCTTTGTTATCTCATGAACATAACAATTAAGCCCAAGTAATTAAATCTAATGTAGGTTCTTTTTCAATTTAAGATAGAATTTCGAAACATTATATGTATCATATTGAAAGACAAAAGAATCAAAATTTTCTAAGCATTCTATGTATCCAATTGATTGAAAAATAAATATTCGAAGAGAACCACAATAACCATTATTTTATCAATCATAGATTTCATCAAATAATCTCTTAACTATCAAGAATACGTTATCTTAAAAAGGGTGGCAAACCCAATCCACCCCAATGGATTCAATCCAATCTAATTTTAATGGGTTGAATGGATCATTGTGGGTTAATTGGGTCAATTTCTTTTGTGTAATTAATAATTGGGGTGGGTTAATTATGATGAACTTATTTAACCCAACCTAACCCATATAAATGATAATAACAATAATAATGATATATTAATTCTCAATTGTAAAATCTTAAAGATCTAAATGGGTAACTTAAGTTTTGGCTCTTTTTATTTTTTCATTGAAGAGATGAGTTCATTCTCATATCTATTGCTTTGAAAACTCTAATTGCAAATTAAAACAATACTCTCATATAAGTAAATTTATTATCTTTTAAGTTTAATTTAAAAGTAAATTGGTTTAAATTTCTTTTATTTTTTAATATACTTAACATTACATAATTATATATTGTACATAATATATATCACTTTCATTTTATTACTAGACATGATGCTATCTAATTATCTAAAAGATTTGAATTTGGAATTTGAAAAAGAGATGCGGAAACCAGGGCTAAAGTCTAGAAGCCCATTGTCAAGATTTTCTTAATTTTAAGGTAATTGCTTTTTTAACTTTCTTTGTCAAACACTGCACAATGAGTGGAATTTTCATATTATAATAGATTTGTATTTGATTCTATTAGGTTTCGTTCCAAGATTCATATATTTTTCTTTATTTAATTTTTAATTTTGATTTAATCTTCAATCCGATTAACCCGACCCAACCCAACCCGACGATTCCAGGAGTGGGTTTGATTGAGTTAAGCATGTTTATTTATTGAGTTAAGTTGATTTTATCTCAACCCATAGATTTTCACAAACCCTATTCAACCCAATCCATACTCAGCCCTAATGTTAAAGATGAAAAGATAATTTTTCTATCAATCATGTGAAACAAGAATCACAATCATCAAAGAATACATGTGGGAAATTATTTAAATAAAAACATATATAATTATTTTATTGAATAAGATTTTATCCTTAGCCTCAGTATAAAAATATTAGCTAGACATACTTAATAATAAAGAGCAACAAAGTAAATAAAAACAGCCATGGAAAGCTTTGAAGGACGGCTGCGCCCCTCTCTGCCGTCTGTTTTCATGATTTTTTAGCTTCTTGATATCTATTGTATAATCGGCGTGGTTTGCTTCTCTATATATATTGCACAACTTGAATTAACAATTCTTGGAAGCTAAGTCACCGACTTAGTTTAATTAAATCCTAAAGCTTTTTAAAAGTTGGCTAACCAGCTTTAAGAAGCCAAGCTTGTTTCGATATTCCTTAATTCATTCACGTGCATGCATGATCCGGATTTGAATTTATTTTGCTTTGAATTCCGCATGTAAATTTATTCTAATTGCTCCCAAAATCATTTGATCTTTAATGCTTCCTAAATTGAGCTTGCTCATTCACTTCTTAGTCTCTTAATTTCCTGTTCAATAAAATAACTCAATTAATTAAAATAACAAAATAAAAATAACTAACAAATATATAATTAAGGTAAAATATACAGATATTAAATGTTTATTAGCTATTTTCCTTTATTTGGCAACGACATATTCTTTCTAGGGTTTCTTTTTTCCTTTGGCATTTATTACATGGTTTCTTTTTATATTTTTTGCCACAAATGATACTTTGTGCTTGAGAGATTTTTGTTAGTTTCCTAGTATTCCTACGGTCAACTTTTTGAGATAATTAGACTGTCATTTCTGTATTGCCCTATTAGTTAGGTTTGGTGGTAGTTTTGTTTGACGATTGGGCTACGGTACCTATCTTTTTTATCTCCTTTTGCTTTGCTTGCTTTTTGGCAATGATGCACGTCTTCTTCGCGGCGTTTTCTGGTTCTCCTTCCGTGCTTCATTTTGTGGCACGTTTGAAAGGCTCGAAATGATTTTAGATTTGATTTTGTTGACTTTGTTATGGATGTTGGTGTTTACAGGGTGGTATTTGACCTTAAGCTTACTAGTTCTTCTTTTGGTTTTAAACCATCCTAGTTGAGGGGTGTCTTGGGCCCTCATCTTGGGGAGGGTTTGCAGATTATCTTGTCTCTCCATTGGTAGGTTCATTTGGTTTCTTGGTTGAGATTGCTGCTTGCGGTGGTGACACTTAATGCGGATGGTTGCACTCAGGGTAATTCTAGTTTGTCTGCTATGGGTAGTGTGCTGCGTGATCATCAAGGTGTGGTTGTAGCTGCTTATTTTCTTAGGCACCAATCGATTCTTTTTTCTGAGCTAATGGATGTTAACAAGGGCTTGGATCTTTCTTTTCAGCTTGGTTATTCTATTCTTAAGGTAGAGTTCGATTCAAAAACTATAGTTTCGTAGATTGCTTCTCATGCTTCTGTGTTATGCTACTTTGCTTATCTTCTTGGACAAGTTGATGTTTTATCTTTTGGTCCTTCAATCTATATATTAGGCATGTTTATTGCGAGGCTACTTGTGCTGCTAATTTCATGGCCAACCAAGTTTGTTCTCATTAGACTCATCAATGGTTTTTGGGTTATAGAGATCTTCCAAGTGATTTGTCTAGGATTATTCATTTGGATGCTCATAAGACTCTACATATTAGCAGATGATTTTTTCTCTTTTGGGTACTTTTACTTGTTTTTTTTTAAGCTTTTCGCCTTCACTTTTTATTGTGCTTTCTATTAGAGATTTTGGTTCTATCCTCTCCTTTAGTTCATCCACATGGAGTTAGGTATGGCAGAAAAAAGTCATCCACCCAACTTAAGCATGGTGTTTTGGACTTATTGTGACTCAATCACAACAAATTTTTTAATGACTAGATTTCACCTAAAAAATCTATACTTGGTCCCAATGCCCATTTAATATATATATATTAAAATACAACTTTTAATATTTGTTTAATCCACCGATAATATATATTTAAAGTTTTAAATTCTTTTATCTCAATTTTTAAAGTATAGTCAAATAAAAATAAAATTTTATATAAAATATAATAAAAAAATTCAAAAAAAAAATGTAGCACATAAATTCGAGCTTTTAAGTCGGGATTGAAAAAGGCCCGCCCCGAGCCAACCCGGCAAGAGACATTGTCGGGCCAGGCTCTGACTTTGCCAAGCCGGACCCAAAACCGACATTTTACCGACCCTACATGGAGTGGTCCTAAACACGTTAGCTTGCAAGGCAAAGATTGTTGGTGAGAGAGAATAAAAGAAATCCGCAAAGGAAGCAATTGAAAGGGGACCGCGACCAATTGACCTTTTTCGAGTTTTCGGTACAAAAACGCCATTAATTATAAAACACCTATTCACGTGCTCCCTCAAAATAATATTGTACGTACAATTCTTTAGTTACGAAATCAAATCAAAACAAATGATCGTAGGCCCATATGCAAGCTGTTTCCTTGGTGGTGGTAGCTAATATCTTCAGCTTGGAAATCATTGTATCTACCTCACACTCACTCACATCCCCCCACACACAACCTTCTTTATTCCATTGTCTTGTCTCTCGCATGGAGACTTGTCAATAACACTACCAAAAGCAGTATGGTATAAGCCTATAACCATTTGAAAAAGGATATGATAAGATCAAAGGCAAGGGCTGCACATAACATGCTCTGCCTACCGTCCGATAGAAAAGAAATCAACGGTGGAGTAAAAGTTACAATTTGCTTCAAATAGATGATAGTAACACAGGGAGAAGGTTGTTGGGTTGTGGCTTGTTTGTTTATGGTGATCTGTACAAATGTTGATGAAGACATCCCATTATCTCATCCAGCTGTCTGCTCCCATGGTCCTCTTAAAGGCATTTTCGTTTTGGACCCTTGAGTCTTCTTGTCTAATTACCGCCCCCTTTTCACACTTCTAATTAAATGTTTTTCCCCCAAACATATATTCGACTTTTTTTAATAAATTATTTTATTTTATTTTATTTTATTTTTTTCACTTATTAGAATTTATAGAGATTTTAATATAAAATTTATCAAAAATTTAAATAATACATGCATTTAGTACTCTCACAGGTTTATCACGAACCATTTAAAAATTTGAGTCCATTAAATACTAAGATATCTATCATACTCATATTTATGAAGAGAAAAATATTTAAATTTTTGTCAAAATTAAAACTTTCCAACTTATATCATTAATAATCAAGGATAGAAGCCCACCGCTAAACTAAAACATTAAAATTTGTTTTTGAGAGTTGATCAAATAATTTTTAAAAATTTTTTTACTTACAATCAATAAAAATAACATATTCAAATGATCATATGTGATTAATGTCTTATTTTTACCTTACTTTTAGTGATCGTAAGTAATATTAAATAAAATTAAAAAGATACAAATTATCTGTAGGTAAGATTCAATATTACCCTAGCAAAGTATTATCGTCTAACTCAATCTTAAATGTTAAAACGAAGTCTTGGATACCACAGCTAATACCAAATCAACAAGGTGGTGGGAACTGATAATCTATGATCCACATGTGGCATTAATATAAAAACAATGTCTTGGTTTTCATTCATTTTCAAAGTTGATTTTCGATTAACAACAATTGTCACTAATTTTGGGTACTCAAATAAAAGTTCTCACTTCTCAGTAATATTTAATTATTTAAAAATAATAATTACGGACTATTCCACATGTAACAATCGCTACTAGGTGGTAGAAGGTGAAGTTAAGTTAATTATTCAAAAGTTGGACAAAAATGCAACTAAAATTGCCGTAATCGCACCCAATAAGAACAAAGGGTTCGGGCTTCTCCCTATTTGAAAAGGGCATTGAATTTGTATTTTGAGAGGACCACTTTGAGATTGTTTTATATTTCCAAAAATGATACAAATTCCAATCAATATCTCATTATTCTATTATTTACCCAACAATTTCATCTCTTTCCCATTCATGTCCCCACCACCTCATGTCTTGTCCCATCTAACATTAATTTCTAGAAAACAATAGAGGCTCCGCTCCACCCACACGCTCTGCACAAAACTGTTTTGAACACACTCGCCTATAGATTATTGACGTGGGTTTACTGATGGTGTGCATACAAAGATGGTAGAATTTCCTTAATTTCAATTGGGATTTAGGATCATGGTTCCTTTAAAAATAAAATTTAGAATAAAATTTTGATTGGGATTTAAAATTACATCTCTTTTGGAAATAAAATTTAGAACAAGATTTTATTTAAATTTATTATTTGGATCAAAAACTAAATGAAGATTTTGAATGTCCCATAATCTTAGTTTTTAGAAATGTATAATAAATTGATTTAATAAATTACTTATATCTTATATATCAATAATATGCATATAATAAATTATTATTATAAATGATATATTTAACGTGTCAATTATTGTGGTACGACATGTTCGTTATATGCCTATAATATAATGTTTGTGACAAAATATATGGTACATATAAAAAAATTCATGTTATTTAAATCCTAAATAAAATTTTAAATTTTAATTAGGACAAGATCAAAATACATTTTTATTTTGATTTCCTATATTCAGAAGAGTCAAATTGACAAATATTACCATTCCATTGCCAACCCTAATGCATCTGATTGGAGCGTTAGCCATGCGCTGTAGGGGCGTGTGGGGGTTCATGGGGAACAGTCCCCGAGACAATTAGTTGACGCATCAAGTGAATATGGCCTGTGTCCTCTCTCGTATATCAAGGCACCATTTCTCTCTCCTCTAACGGTGATCATTAGGCTCACACTCACAAATTTGAGGAATTTGTAATGGAATTTGTAATTGTGTACAAGGGAAATCAACTTTTATTTTTATATATTTCTTTTTTCTTTTATTTCAGAGCAAAATAATAGGCTCAACTCTCAACAGTAAAGTCTACTTAATAAAATAATATTAGTCTTCTTAAAATTAATATACTAATATATTTAAAAAGAGGTATAAAGATAGTTATCCGGATCTTGAGTTTATATTTTAATTATTACATATCACTTATTTATTAAGTTATAGATTTCAAAGTAAAAGTAGTCGATTATTCTGATCTGTATTCCAGTTATAGTAGTTAGACACGAAATCATAGAATTTTATGTTTAGGATTTCATAACATTGTGCAATCGGCTGTAGTATGAATATGAAATTAGGGTTCTAATGATTGTAGTAGTTATTTGCTTTTATTGAAGTATAATTTAAATAAACTTTTTAATGTCAATGAGTAATTGAGTGCTATTAAAATAATAAGGGGAAAAGTCAAGGCAGATACAGGAAATTGGCTCATAGGAAGCAGCATTATAATAAAATAAAATTTTAAGTAAAAATAAATATTCAAAAATCAAGATCTATTTTGAACACATTTCTATCTATCTATGTAACGCATAATGTATCCATAATGTAAGTCTAGAGCAAGCAAATGGCAGGCATACAAAAAAGTTAGTAATATGGGTTTTAAAAAAATAGTTATTTCTTAACATAAGAAAAAAAAAAAAGAAATTTCACTTTTTTTTCTACTTAAAACTTATTTCTTGTCTTATATGATTTTTATAATATTTTTTCAATATTCGAAATCAGGTCAAAAAAAAGAGACAAATTGGTTAAAAATCACTTACGATTTTGATTATACATGGATTAGTAGTTTGGCACGGTGATTTATACATGCCGAAAACGATGGATACTCCAATAAATGCTGAAGAGATAGAGATGAAATAAAAAATTAAAAAAAAAAAAAAAGCTAGCTTTTTGTAGCTTGTCGAGTAGTATATAGTACGGTGCGAATGTTGGAAGCATGGAAGCAAAGCGAAGGCCGAGAATGGCGGCAACCAATTCCTGTATCATCATATCATGAATCCCCCACTTCACCCCCACAACTGTTCCCTGCTACTGAGAGACAGAAACACTGTTTTATTTTTCGAGAAATAAAAAGTTAAAAAAAAGTTTTTAAGTTTTTGAAATCTGATTATATAGAAAAAAGGCTCTAGCTCTGACTTTGTGTTCTGAGTTGGGCACTTGGGTGAGAGCGCCGGTTTGTTTATTTGACGGGAAAAGCAGTTTCCAAAATAGGGAAGTGAATTTCCATATTCATGATGAGTGGTAGAATTATGGATGCATGTGATTTTAGCTTTGTAAACGAGGCGGCAGCAGCAGAAGAAGGGATAGTGAAAGAGAGTGGCAGCAATCACCACCGTCCGTCTCCATCAGACGAATTTGGTTGGGGTGATGCTGTTGCTGGAGGTCCCACTTGTAACAGCAACATCAACAGCAGCTGTAGCCGCAGCCATATTTACAACACAATTGGTTATCTTTCTTCTGATGGTAATGGTAGTAGTACTAGTATGAAGACATTGCAGCCTTTTCAATTTGACATAGCAGCAGCAACTGTTAATGAATCCCCAGGTTTATATGTTTATTTCATTTTTCAAGACACAGCTGAAAGATGTAACCTTGTATTGGACTGTGACAATGAATAATTTCTGTTTTTTTTATTTTTTTATTTTTTTATTTTTGGGGGCAGGTACGGCGGCAAGAATGGGGTCTCCATTTACAAATGCACAGCGGAAAGAGCTTGAGAGACAAGCATTAATATATAAGTACATGGTGGCTTCTGCTCCAGTTCCCTCTGATCTCCTTTTTCCCTTCACAAGAAACAGAAACTCAGCTGCTGGAGCTCCCGTGGGTTTGAATCTAATAAGGTTGTCAAAAGGAGGAGATCTAGAACCAGGGAGATGCAGAAGAACAGATGGCAAGAAATGGAGGTGCTCGAGACATGTGGCACCTGACCAGAAATACTGTGAGCGTCATCTGCACAGAGGCCGTCCACGTTCAAGAAAGCCTGTGGAACTTCAAACTCCTCCCAACAGCAAGAAAAAAACCCGCCTTCAATCTCACCCATTTAATACCACTAACACTCTCAACAACAACAACAATCTTGATTTCTCTGCATCTCAATTTGTTGGAAATTTCACTCAATACCCACATCCTCATATGAGGGAACAGAGGTGTGTCCAAGTTCAAGTTTATTTTTTTCCATTCTTAAAATACCTAGTTGCTTGTGGTTGGATTTTGTTCCTTATTTTTTGGTTTGTGTTTTTGGTGCATTCAAGGTGCTTGGATAAGGATTGGATGATAAAAGGAGAAGCTGTTCACTTGCCTTCTCATGCTGCAGGCACAGAATGGCATCATCCGATTAATAACTCTGCTTCTTCTGTTATTATTAACCAACATTATCATCTAGAAGAGCCTCTGAATTTGAATTCCTTTGCGAGCTTTAGTGGTGAGGAAGCTCAACAGAGCAACGACTGCCCTTTTTTCATTGACCCAGATTTGGTTCCAAGGGTATTCATTGACGCATGGTCTAATGCTAATGGAGCGTCAAATGGTGATGACCAGATCCACAATACAAATTCTGGTACCAAAAGCTCTGTCTCTTCAAGCGGGAATCTCTCACTTTCTCCGCTAAGTCTTTCAATGGGAGGCAACAACACCATTGATGAGGAAATGGGTCAACTACAAATGGGGTTGGGGCTTGTGGAATCTAGTCAAGACCATAAATGTGGTACCAACCCGCAACTCTCAAGCTGGTTAAACCCTGATTCTTGGGCACCAGGAGGGCCACTGGCAGAGGTCTTAAGGCCAAGCACGGTCCCGGCCTCTGCTTCTGGTCCACCGTCTCCTGCTGCCGGAAATGGTGACTCTGATAGTCCTCCTGCAACTACAGTCACTTCACCATCTGGCGTTCTACAAAAGGCGCCGGTTTCATGGTCTGATAGCAGTGGTAATAGCAGCCCAACCCCTGGCAGTTCAAGGACTAATAAATCTGAGATGGCTTTGCTGTGGTTTGGTCAAGGAAATTAGAATCTTAAGCTTAAGTTAATTAATTATGAAACGATATCAATTTAGTTCCTTTTAGGGCTTTAAATAACCGGGTTATGTTTGCCAGTTTTCTTGGGTCATCAAGTGTTCTTAAGCACTAGCATGTATTTTGATTTGCAGACCGTTTTTGTCTTTCGTATGTTGTTCTCGGTTCGTCTTTAGTAACGCCTTTTGTTTTGTTCGGATATGAGCCCAGTAATATCCTGTAGATTGTTTTGAAATTCTTTCAGCCATCTTCTGACCTCCAACAAACAGACTATGCCGCAAATTGATCAGAAAAAATAGTTTTTGTCCGAGGTAAAGCTCACCAGTCTGACACACAGCAGCAAATACAGAGCCAGAAAGTTTCAAACATTGCCTGAAATTGAATTCAGAAGCGGAACGAATATCTGCTTTGGGTGGGACTAAAGAACCTGCATGAAACTGATTCCAAAATCACGAACAAAGGTAGTAGCTGATGCTATGATCCTATTATTAGCGCGCTTGGAACAAAATGATTTCTGGTCTCTCATCCTATCGTATCAGTATCCGGCAGCACCGAATATTCCCCTTGATGAGTTTTGAGACAGCTTAATTTACTGCTTCACTAATCTGTATGCATTTTGCGCTATCCCGTCTTAATTTGTTCTACTTTTTAAGGTTGAATTTTTCCGCCCATCTTTTTCTGTAATTTCCCTCCATATAATTAATGCAGTTTTTAATGCCACCATCAAGATACAGCATGCTCATTGAGAATCTTTGAGTGAGCAAAATCTTGAAACATTTTTTGCACTCATTTGAAATCAACGAATCATTTTCATGATTAGGGATAAATTATAGGAAAATGTACTTGGCAGTCCTCAGTCGTCACATGGCTTTATTGCCGCGGGGTCTTCTAAGAGCTACAGTGCCCAAGCTAGGCAACGTAAATAGGTGGGTCTGGCCCAAGTGGGTTGCAAGGGGCCGTGGCTCAAACATTCACGTTAAGTGGTCGGCATTGAAATTACTTAGGAGACACCTATGTATTTTTTTTTTCTTTAATATTTACCATCTTCTTCTGTGTGGTATTTGTTACTTTAGGCTGTGTTTAGGACACTATATTATATTGTATTAGCTATATTGAATTATGATGTATTGTATTAAAGTTATTAAGTTGTAATACAATATCATGTTTGGTGCAACATAAACGGTAGTATATGTAATAATATTTTATATAATTATTTATATATTACCCTTAATTTTAAATTAACATATTTCTCTATAATATTTATGAATTTTTACAGTATTAACAGTGGAGTTATTACGGTCCTTTGGATTTAAATGTTTTAATTTTCACCATTAATTTAATTTAGTGGATAAATAACTAATTACGTAATAATTACTAGATAATATTCAAGTTCATGGATATAATTTTATCTTTTATAATTCCATAAATATTTTTTAAATTACCAGCAAAATTAAAAATTAAATATGCAAATATATAAAAATTAATTTAGATGTGTAAATAACAAATATTGATTTTCCAATCTTCAATGGTACATGTTAATTTAAACTTATTTTTTCATTTATAATTAGGGCAATGGAATTTTGGATTCTTAGTTTTATTAATTATCTTTTTTTTTTGGTTTTAAATTACTCATTGCCAAAGATTGATTTGAATTAATTATTGCAATATTTATTAATCTAGTAAATTTTTGTTGAAATGGAGATAATAATAAGAAGATAAACTAAGATTGAGTTGTGTTAATATAAAAATACATGCATTTTAAAAGGAAATATAGAAGTATTCATAGACTACACTTGTTTCCTTTTTTTATTTAATCTTTAAAAGCCAAGTTTAACAGTTTGATAATTAGTAAATTTAAATTTTTAATAATTGAAATTAAAATATTATCTTAGTTAACTTTTATTTTTATAAGCGTTGATTAAATCTAACAGTAAATATTTATACCACTATTAATGTATAATTTTTATAATAGCATCATAGAGTGATCCATTTATTAATATCTAAAAGTATGTATTTTTAGCTATATTAAACTATTTAAAAATAATTAATTTTCATATATTAATTATTGTAATATAATTAAATAATAAAATAAAATATTATATTTTTTATTTTTATATAGTATTAATATTAATTATTAGCTATATTAAATTGTTAAATAATAATCCATTTTTATGTATTAATTATTGTAAGATAATTATATAATATAACATTCTATTGTATTTTTATTTTAATATATTATTTGAGTATTTATTAATAGTTATATAAAATTGTTAAATAATAATCACGTTTAATATATGGATCCACGTACCTTGCAACGGTTTCAAGGTACCACAACTTTTGTCTTTTTGTGTGTTAAATTTCATTTGACCCCTTGTTTTTCTTTTTATTTTCAATTTATTAATAACTGTAATTTTATTTTCCTCTCTTGTTCTTTCTCTCTACTCCATAGGTAGCTCAATTTTTTTTTTTATTTTAAAATCATTAATCAACAAATTAAAATCAACTAGGACCAACTTGACATAATTTATTGCAGAAATTGAAAAACCCTATCCTTAATCTTAAACCCATTTTGGTGAAATGCCATATCACCGAAAATTAAAACATATAATTGAAAAAATATATATGAATTGATAATGACATAAGTAAATTTATTAAAAATAGTCACTAATAAGTACCTAAAATGTGAGGTTCTCAATGAAGGTACATATAGTGTAGTTTACAAAGCCATTGGTATTAAAGAAAAATCCTAGTTTTTTTTTCAAAATTGATTGAATTTTTTTTTAATTGATCTTTTAATTTGTAAAAAAAAAGATTATTTTCTAAATTGGTTAATGCTCTTGTAACTTGAACTAACAATATTTATTATTGATTCTATGATTTTTTTTTATTTTTTTTAATTACTTCCCGTTCTAGTTCATGGTACATGAGATGGATGAAATTTTAGTTAATTTTTAATATTTTAAATTTAAATTTAATTTTATTCAAAAAAATTAAATTTAGTTACTTTTTCTTTATTTTCTATTTTTAATAATAAAAATGATAATGAACTTTATGAACCTTCTCCTAATTTTAAGTATATAATTATTTATAAATTTGAAACAATTCGGACTTTTGTATTAAAATTTTAACTCGTTATCATTTTTGAATTTTCAAAAAAAATGAGGGACTATAATGTTAATTACCAGGCAGAAACATCCTTACCATTGACACTGCTTTTTCATTAAATCGAGCCGAAGTCACAAAAAGACAAAAAGTGTGCCTACGTTGCGACTGTTGCAACGTAGGCGAGTCCTTAATATATTAGATACTATAATATAATTAAATAATGAAGTAATATGTTGTATTTTTTTTTATATATTATTTATGTATTTATTATTATTATTATTTATATTAACTTATTAAATAGTAATTAATTTTAGATACTAATTATTACAATATAATTAAATAATAAATTGTTTAGTTATTTTTTTAATATAATAAAATAAAAATATAATATAATTTTATTGAATAATAAATTTATATTAATTATTAATTTATATTAATAATTATAATGTAAACATAAAATCAAATAAAAATTAATATCATATAATATTATATTAAATTAAAAAGTCATATTTATTTATTATTATATTAAAGTGAAAAAAAAAACTAATACAGTAGTTGCCTTATTAAGCTAAACCCGACTTTAGTTGGGTTTAGCTTATGCAGCAATTGGCTGCATTATGATGATGCAACATATTGCAGCTAATTACTACACCAAACATGAACAATGCAACCTCTTGTTATGGGGGTGCCAAACACCCCTTATGTATATGGAACATTTATGATAGAGTGCGACTATTAAAACTCCTCCAAAACTCTTATAAAACCACATATTTATACATTTATAGTTTTGCCCATCATAATTTGAATGCAAACTAATCTAGTTAAACCTATGCATCTTCCTTGTAAAGAAAAAATAGGACAACTAAATTGTTTGTTGATATCAATCTCCAATAAATATGATTTATGATTATCGAGGATAGTCTTTTTTAACTAATTATATATTTAATTAGTTTCCTCAAATAATTTAATTTTCTTTTATATATATACATATATGTGCAAATGGTAGATGATGTAGAAAAGAAGGCTAATATTTGAATTGTTGATGGTAAAGAAAAAAAAAATACATCATCGACAAAATAAGCAAGATGAATGTAGAAAGTAAATGGCTATCAAAGTAATTTTTTCATGTATAATTTTACAAACACAAATAAATTTTTGTTGTGAAAGATAATCCAATTTTCAATTTCATATTGGTAACACATGAATTCAACATCAAATTTGAAAATATTCTATATGTGAAGAGAGAGAGAGTGGGGGATTTGGAACCTTATAAGAGAGAGTGAGATAGGGGTTTGTAGAGAAATAAAATCGTAGGGTTATAAGTGGAATTAAAGTGGGTGCTTTTAGAAAAAAACTAAAATTTTAGAAGCTTTTAATGCGATATCCTAAGAGGTGGGGTTTTATTAGAATTCGGAGGTGCTAATAGTCCTACACTCCCACTCTTCATGATAGTGTATTTGTTTTATGTCTATGATCATAGAGTTCCTTTAATATTGTGAAGACATTTGATTCTTCACATTCGTACTCTTCCCTTCAGGCCGGGAGTGTTTTTGTATGTTAAACAAGTTATTGTGCTCATTTCATATCACGCACATGCAATGCTTATAATACGTTTTCTTTTACAATAAATTAACAACCACACTACCCCATCCAAATATCAAATTAAGTATATCTCTTTATATATAAATTCTTGATGATGTCGCTGTCATTTTTTCCTAATAATTGTTTACGATGCGTACATATGGCCCCATTTTTAATTCGCTGTTATATGTACGTACAATGGCAACATCAAAATTCAAATTGTCATATTATTTAGCAATCGGGGGCCATCTGCATATATTGATATGTATGCATATATATATATGTATATGTGTGTATATATATATATATATATATCACGTGGAGAACACCATTAGTTTTATATTCATTAAACTCACTTTCAACGCATATCTACTCAATCCTGGCTTTTCTTTGACTCAAAGTGGTGCAACTTCTCATTATTTTAATCTAAAGGCTGTTCAAAGCGCACCAAAAGCAATCATATTGGAATCTGTACCTTTGCATGTGCTGCCATTTCTATGTATTATCAACGACATTAGCAGCGTTCGTAGCATTAACTCTCACCATGGTTTTGTTAATTTCCTATTTTGTTCTCTTCTCTCTCAATCAATTCTTAGCTCTATCAGTTTCTTTAGCTCCATCAGCCATCTCCCTTGTCCAGTTTCTTGATAGCCTTCCTAAACAATCACAAAGTCATTTGCCATGGAACCAATCTGTTTCAACTTCTGCTCCTTGTAAATGGTCGGGAGTGTCTTGCTACAACAATAGTTCCAGTGTCAAGGCCTTGAATCTCTCAGGCTTTGGACTCTCTGGTGACCTAACCAACTCAATCTCTTACATCTGCAAAAACCAACATTTGCTTTCTCTTGACCTCAGTGGCAACGAATTCACAGGCAGCATTCCGAAGCAACTTGGCAACTGTGGCCAACTCAAGACTCTTCTTCTCAATGACAACCGCTTTCAAGGCTCAATTCCACCCGAGATTTTCAAGTTAAAGCAGCTTTCATGGCTTGACTTGGGTTACAATTCACTCTCTGGTAAAATTCCCCCCCAGGTAAGCCTCTGCTACAGTCTTGAATCCATTGGCTTCCACAACAATTTTTTAAATGGTGAGCTTCCGAATGATATATTTTCTCTACCCAAGTTGAAGTTTTTGTACTTGAACACAAATAACTTAACTGGTTCATTACCAGAATTCCCAAATTCATGTGCAATTTTGCAGCTTTTGATTCATGAGAATGATTTTATTGGATCTTTACGGGCTTCCCTGAGCAATTGCCGCAATGTTGTTGAGTTTTCTGCATCCTCCAATAATTTCGGAGGGGCTATTTCACCACGGATATTTAAGGGTCTTTTGCAACTTGAAGTTCTTTATTTGGATGACAACAATCTTGAAGGGCCAATTCCTGAGACTTTGTGGGGTCTTGAGAATTTACAAAAGCTTGTCCTTTCAGCAAACAAACTTAATGGAACCATATCTGAGCAGATTTCTCATTGCAATCAGCTACAAGTTATTGCTCTCTCAGGAAATAATCTAGTTGGTCAAATTCCTAGATCAGTGGGAAATCTATCTAGTTTAAACAGTTTGTTACTCTTTAATAACAGACTTCAAGGAATATTACCTCCTGAGCTTGGAAATTGTGGTTCACTTGTTGATCTCAGGCTTCAGCATAACTTTATTGGAGGAACTATTCCTCCTGAAATTTGCAAGCTCGAGAAGCTTGAGTTTCTTTATCTGTTCAACAATCGTATTGAAGGAGCTATTCCACGTGAAATTGGTAGAATGAGCAAACTTGTGGAGTTGGCTTTGTATAACAATAGCTTGACCGGTAGAATTCCTCCAGATATTACCCACTTGAGAAACCTTCAGTTTCTATCTTTAGCTCATAATCATCTCACTGGAGAGGTGACACTGGAGCTTGGGAAACATTTTCCTTATCTGTCTAGATTGGATTTAACTGGGAACAGCTTTTATGGGCCAATTCCTACAAATATATGTGTTGGCACTAATCTTTTTGTTTTGGACCTTGGAAACAACCGCTTCAATGGAGGCTTTCCTATTGAAATTGGAAAATGTTCCACTCTTCGGAGAGTGATTCTGAGCAACAACCTTCTCCAAGGGAGTTTACCAGCCACTCTGGAAAGGAACACAGGGGTTTCTTTTTTGGATGTTCGAGGAAACTTGCTTCAAGGAAGCATACCTCCAGTATTTGGTTTTTGGAGCAATCTAACAATGCTTGATTTTTCTAAGAATAGGTTGTCCGGCTCCATACCTTCTGAAATTGGAAACCTTGAGAATCTTCAAATTTTGAGACTCTCTGCTAATAAACTCGATGGCAAAATTCCCTATGAGTTAGGTAAATGCACAAAAATGATCAAATTGGACCTCAGCGACAATTATCTTTCGGGTAGTATTCCTTCAGAGGTAATATCATTGGAAAAAATGCAAAGCCTTTTCCTTCAAGAGAACAAGCTTAGTGGAGCAATTCCAGATGCTTTCTCTTCCGTCCAAAGTCTCTTTGAGTTGCAGCTTGGAAGCAATATTCTTGATGGTCCTATTCCCTGCCGTTTGAGTAAGCTTCATCATTTCAGTTCAGTTTTAAATGTAAGCAATAATAAACTTTCTGGAAAAATCCCACAATGCCTTGGCAATCTTGACAAGTTACAAATTCTCGATCTCTCAAGTAACAGCTTCTCTGGTGAGATACCAACTGAAGTGAAAAACATGGTCTCCCTTCGCTTTGTGAACATATCATTTAATCGCTTTTCAGGAAAACTACCAGCTACTTGGACCACTTTAATGGTTTCATATCCAGGGTCCTTTCTGGGAAATCCTGAACTTTGTCGGCAACGTAATTGTGGTAAAAATGGGAAAGGGCATACAAGAGGGCGTCTGGCTGGCATAATTATCGGGGTACTTCTCTCTGTGGCCTTGCTTTGTGCGTTGATTTACATAATGGTGGTTCAAGTCCTTCGACGTAAATGCTTCTCAGATCCATCTCTTCTTCAAGATGTTCAATCAAGATCTGAAGATTTACCAAAGGACTTGAGATTTGAATATGTTATTCGTGCGACTGAAGGTCGCATTATTGGCAAAGGCAAGCATGGGACTGTCTACCGGACATTATCGAACAACTCAAGAAAGCATTGGGCCGTCAAGAAATTGAATCGTTACGAGACAAACTTTGATGTTGAGATGAGAACTTTGAGCTTAGTAAGGCATCGAAATATTGTAAAAATTGTTGGTTCTTGTACAAAAGATGAACATGGATTCATTGTGACTGAGTACATGCCTGGTGGAACACTTTTTAATGTATTGCACCACAATGAATCTCGCTTGGTTTTGGATTGGAACACTCGGTATCGCATTGCTTTAGGCATCGCCCAAGGCCTTTCCTACCTTCACCATGATTGTGTGCCACAATTTATTCACAGAGATATTAAATCAGATAACATTCTGTTAGATTCTGAATTGGAACCAAAGATTGGAGATTTTGGGATGTCCAAGTTGATTTCTGATTCTGATTCCAGCTCAAAAAGGTCTGCAATTGTTGGATCACTAGGCTACATCGCCCCAGGTGAGTTGCATGCTTCCGCACTTTCTTTTCTTTCACTAATTGATCTTGAAAAAATAGATATTGGGAGCTTGCTTTCTAAATCCTTTCCGCTGCTTGTCTTGCTGCACTTCAGAAAATGCATACTCAACCAGATTGACAGAGAAGTCTGATGTGTATAGCTATGGAGTCATTCTCTTTGAGCTTCTGTTCAGAAAAATGCCAGTGGACCCCTGCTTTGGAGGAGACACGGATGTCGTCACCTGGACGAGGAGGAAGCTACAAGAAAATCATGAGTGCATTTGCTTCCTTGATAGGGAAATCAGTTTCTGGGACAGTGATGATCAACTAAAAGCACTGAGATTGTTAGAGTTGGCACTAGAATGCACCGAGCAAGTGGCTGATATGAGACCTTCCATGAGAGAAGTTGTAGGATTCCTCATCAAGCTGAACGGTAAAAATGAAGGAAGCATAAGAAGATAAACAAAGCATCCAGCGCTTTGGTGATTTTCTGCTGTGTAGAAATGCAAGACCGAGAAATGGCACATCACTTAAAGTAGGCTACAAGGCAGCTGGTTACTGCTTTTGCTTCTGAAAAAATGTTTCTGCCTTGAACACTTCGTATATTTGTGTTAAAAGAAGAGCATTAAGGTCATGTACAAAAGGTTTATTCCATTGTTAGCACAGCGAGCACTGGGGAACTTACTGCAAAAACTTCTGTAACAAAGATGAACCAATTTTCACTGGTCTTTTGGATGCAGATTTAAGTAATTTATTTCTAATAGGTGTATGTTATTGCACTTCAAAAGTTGTTTTGTTAGTATGAGATAACATCTTTGAGAGAGATGAAAGTTTGGAAACATTCTTGTTGCCATCTTCCCCATTTGCCTGAGAATGCGTTTTCTAGTTGCATGATTTCGAACAGAGTTATCATGTATCAAAGACCTTTTCCGGCCGATAATGCAGATGCAGTGCATTAGCATGATAATTTCTCTCTCACGGTAAAGCAAATAACTTTTTCAAGTAACAATCTTCTCCTTTGCATTGTGGTGTTTGAAACAGCAGATTGAGAAAGAGCCATTGATGGATGTGCCATCACTGAATCTATATTTCAAATTGTTGTAGACTTTGTCTTGGTGATGGATGTGCCATCGCTGAATCTATACTTCAAATTGTTGTAGACTTTTTGTCTTGGTGGAGACTGAGGGAGACTTTTGTCATAACAAAAATTTCACGCACTTGCTAGTTACTAGGACTCCTATGACTGTATATGAATATATATTTAGATAGCAGCAATGGAATGGACAATGCAACGAAATCAGTTGAGCATCGCATGTCTGAATTAGCATATAAAAGACGACGATACTTCTGGATATAATTTTTGTTATTAATATTTCCGTATTATATATACAACCCAATAAAACAGAGTTTTCATGACGGAAGAAATATTTATGTCTTTGGTTGTGCATTTTTCCATGCTTTATTTACTGCCAATTCATTGACAAACTAAACTTTTGGTAGATGACCGAAGAAATCAGTTCAAACCAACAAAGTAAGCCAAAATCCTAACCTCAATTGCCAAACTAAAGAAGGAAAAATGGGGGGAAAAAATCCCACTCAGTCATTTCAATTCCGTTATGATTTACAAAACAAACTTTCATAAATTGAAATAGCTCAATATCCCGAGGAGCAAACATAAGTGCAAAATCAATACAATTTATGGAGAGATTTATTCAAGCTGACAGAATTTGAATTTGATGAAATGCCATAAGAAGACTGAAAATCAGTTTGTTTTAATATGTAATAAATCCTGAGAAATCAAAGAAAGATTGGTGACAAATTCCTGATTTTAAGCATTTTCACAGAGAGATAAAAAAGAAACGATTATATATTTACACATTGTTCCATTTCTTCGTTAAAAAGCACCTGAGTTAAAATTTTCCTCCGAGAACTACCAGTGCTATCCTTAATAACTTCAACTTTCCATGGCAGGCTACTCATAATTTTACTACCTTTACCATGGTATACCAACTTTCTAAGAAAACTTCATTCTCAAGCAGGTGGTCGTGTGGCAGTAAACACACAAGTAGGAGTCCAGTGTTCTTAGAAAACAACCCGGCCACAGATAAAGAGACTAATATAACATGTATGTACTGCAGCAACTTAGGGATACATTGATGTACAGAATCAGCAATGAAAAGGGAAACCACAGACAATTTGAACTCTTTAAAGTTTAATTTGAATACAAATGGTAGTCTCCAACCAATATCAGTAGATATATGATAGTTATAGGAAACAGTTAAGTTGTAATTATTCTTTCGAAGGAGAGGTGGAAAGGGAAATAAAAATGCAAAACCTAGGAATAATCCAAGCGCATGTTAAGGAAAAAGAACAGCTTTAGGACCACAGCATCAAACTGCAGCAGCGTGCCTCAAGGAACTTACTCTGTTGCTTCCACATCTTGTGAAGTTTCATCATGTTTCAAAGTTTCCAAAGTAGAGATTCGTCTATCCAATGACTGATGAAGGCTTTTCACCTGAGGACAGTGGACAATAAGAAATAAATTCTTTTTTTTGCAAACTAAGAAGATTAATATTTTTATCCCTTCTACCAGTTAGCATCGAATCACAATCAAAATGGCAACACAAAAGGCATCCCCAATTAGATAGTTTTGACAAAAATACTATATGGTGCAGGAAAAGACACATGTGTGGGGGAAAAGGAGGGTAAAAAAAACTAATGGACGGACCGGGATTTAGGCTCCACTTGGTATTATTGTCTAGCGGCTGTGGCATTTAAGCTACAACTATAAATTTATTGGTAAACACTTTCAATTGTCATTTAGAAACAAAGACAATTTTACCACAACAGTGTTTTGATGAAAACCTATTTTACCACAACAGTGTTTTGATGAAACCTAGATCAATCTTAGTATTTTTTTCAAAATTATTATTTCTCAAGATTTTAAAGTTACATTTACCCAACACTGCAAGCTTTTATTTCACAACTAAAACTTCCATTTCCCATCGGCTGAGCTTTTAAGCTACACCACCTCAAAGATACCAAATGGAACCTTAATTGGATGTTTGCTTTCAAGCTTTCAGAAATGATCTTGAGTTTCGATACATCGCACATTTAGGAAATTGCTTTGCTTAGAGGCCATCTATTCTATAAGATTCATACAATCAATCCGTTCAAAAGTTCTCAAAAGGAACCATGCATATATGAATCTCTCTGCAAAAATCTCACTGCTGACTTTTCTAGAACTCAACGGCAACCCACATTCTTGAGTAATTGCAACTACAAGAACATGCAATTCCTTTACAGAGACAGGAAATCAAATGTATAAAATTGATTAAATTTCTTACTACTTGAAGATTGTAAGAGAAATTTATAGAAACCGAATAAGAAAATACAACCCAGAAGCTAAAGAAACACTGAGAAATAAAGGATGGTGGTATGGTACCTGTTGACAAATTGATTCATGGGCAAGTTTGTAATCGTTGTACAGGATATAGAGACCCAAAGCCGACGCCGTCGCTGCACCGGTAAAGAATGATGCTAATCTCACCCTCAATACGTAACCCATCTTCTCTTCTTCTCGTTATCGCTCTCCATGCCCTTTCCCTTATAACACAACGCTATTCGCCGGCGGATCGGTTACGGGTACGGGTACAAGTACCGGTTTGCTGAAACGTGGACTCAACCTGGTCGGGCTTGGACTCAACCGAAGAAAGCCCAGCCCAGTTGATGAATTACTTAAGTTTGTATCTACTGACTACCGGATTATTAGCTATTATATGTTTTGTTGACACTAATATTACAATCAGACTATTGCCAATATCATATCAGACTATTATTGATACTTACAATTAAATATTTTTAAAATTAATTTATATTAAATCTTATGAAGCATTACCTAGATTTTTACTCTCACTAATATTTTAGGGATATCTACTCTACTCACATGTTTATAAGAAAAATGATTAACATCACTCAATTAAGCTCCCATAATTTACTATTATGGGTGAGAGTGCAGCTTTTTCCCAGTGGCAAATTAATTATTATATTAATGATGATATGAAAAGATGAATCTTTTCATCTTTTGCATGTGAATTGGTAACACATAATTTATTCCACAAATTTACATCACAAATTTGTAAACTTAATATTATTATTGTCCTAAAAAACTCCACCTGCACAAATTCTACTAAAATTCCTAAATAGATCTTGCATTAATAGAATTTGGAGTAAAAATAAAATTTTCGAGTGTCAACCTAACCTAAAAAACATGTGGAAATTAATTATAGAGTGTTTTTGTTTAGTATTTGCTTTTGCGGATTGGAGTTTGAATTTAGCAAATATTAAAGAAAGGGAACAACTCATTTTTTTTTGTCTTTTAGTTTTGTCAATGCCTGGTGTATGTGTTTGAACATATAAAAGTATTGTAATTGAAACCCTACTAAAATTACTTTGCTAAGAGACACGATGCTTTCATCTCTAGGTCGGCCTAACATGACCCATTACGAAGAACGAAAAACATTTGAAATGTGTGAATTCCTTCACACATAGAGTTAGACTAAATTGGAGCATCTCCATCGTAGAGCAGACACATCAATCATTGGATGCATTTTACCGCAATTGTTTTAGATTTTTGTAATGCATTCAATAGTTGATATGGCTGCTCTATGTTGGAGATGCTTCAATGTAGTCGCAGCTTTGTTGAAAAATCTATTAAGTGAGAATCTATACTAAGTAAGCACCTAAACCTTTCTGAGTCGAGCATAAAGTTAGAGTTTCTCATCTTATATTATACCTAAAATGTGTAATGTTTTATTTTCTACTCTCTTTAAAAGTTGAATAAAAGTTAGAAAAATTATCTTATGGTGCATATTAAATGTTAGTTGACTATTGATAAAGAATACCTCAGAAATAAAGTATTGATCATGATAATAATAGTTTGAACACTATAGAAATATCCCATTTTTGTA